>CM034048.1:6478234-7106857 GCA_019804595.1 Bruguiera parviflora | reverse complement strand
ATAAAACCTAAATTATAAGTATTTTTTTAAAAAATAAAAATTAAATTAAATTATAATTTTTTTTTCTAAAAAAGTTAAAAACTTAGATTTATTTTTATAAAAAACTATTATTTTATTTTTTTAATCATGAATATTCAAATTATACAAATTTTAAATATATAAATAAATATTAATATAAATAAAATAAATTATATTATATGTTAAATTATAATTAAATAAATAAATTTGTATTAAAATAATAAAAAATATATAAATTAATTATTAAATTAATATTACCAATATAAGTAATAATAATTTATAAAAATAAAATAAAATTTATATTAAATAATTAGAAAATATTTCAACAATTTTTTTATTTTATAATTTTAAGAATATAGATTTACGTATAAATGATTACCATTTCAGTTTTATTCGTTGTGTTTTTTTTTCTTTAAAAAAAAAATAAAACTCAATTCTTATGAAATGACTTTATAGTCTCCGCACCCTTTTTCTTCTGTATTTTCGTCACTTTTTGTGTCATTTTGTCATAATTTATAATTTTTTTTTTTTAATGATACGCTGTGAATTCTTTTTTTTTTTTTTAATTTCAGAAAAGAAAATTATAATACCCACAAAAAGTAACACATAAATTATTCTATTTCATCCATCCCCTCTTCCTCTTCCTCTCCTTTACTCTCTCTCCCTCTCTCTCTCTCTCTCTCATTTGCTTCACAGTTCCTTCCATTCTTCAAACCTCAAGGATCTTTGAAAAGTCATGTACTTCCGGAACCGGATTGACCCGCTTCTGGAAAACAGACACCAACAGGGCACAGCAGCAGCGGAAAGCCCAGGTTCTCATGTGGTTATTATTCTCGTTAAAAATAAGGTTAATTTAAAATTTTTTCATTTTATATAATTTATTTGATGAGAGATTTTTTAAAATAAGTTAATATAAATAATAAAAAATTCGATTTTGTGTATATTATCAAAATTATAATTTTTTTATAATATAAATAATATAAAAATATTATAATATTTGAAATTAATTTATAATTTTATAACGTTTATATATTGTGTCACTAATATATGTATTTAATATATCGATAAATTTAATTATGAATGAGTGTAATAAGTTTATTTTTATATTTTAAATAAAGTATTTACAATTTTAATAAAAAATTAATAATTTATATGATTCTACAATATAATATTAAATAATTTAAATAAATTATAATTTATAAATTTTTTTATTTTATTATAATTTTAAATATTAAAATTTTCTTATTTTATATTTTTATTTTACCAATAAAGATTAATTATATTTTCACTAAAACTCAATAAAATTCAATTTGTAACGAATAAGTGGAGAATATTAAAAATAAGAATATTTTAAATTTTTTTATTTCACAATGAGAATAAAAATTTTATTTTATATATTTATAAAATAGTATTTGTCTATTTGTCTTGTATTTTGTGAAAAAAAAAATCTCAAATAAAATTTTGTTCACTCAAATTCATACATGATATTTGTTTTCAAACGAAATTATTCTTAAAATTTGAGAGTTATAAATTTGTGTTATCTTTTTTTATTCTATTTATAAATTCTTTCTAACGATTGTTGACCCATCCTTAGCCTTTGCCACTCAATCTTCGGGCCCTTCTCTGCCTTCAGTTGAACTTTTTTTGTTGGTCTAATATTTAGAAACCCGAAAAATCAGATCGAGCAAAGAGAATGAAGGAGGTCACGCTAAGTCACTTAGAGGCTTTGATTCCATTACTCACTCTGTTTCTCACCTCTCTAAAAATCTGGACGATACTCTTCAAGTATAACAAAATCCAAGCCCTTCTTTTTAATCTTTTAAAAGCTTGTTTGTTGCCAAAATTGTTAGATGTTAGCATCAAGAACAAATTGTTGTTAATCTCAAGGTTTAATTGGGTTCATGTAGCTCGATTGAGGAGAATATTTTTTCATCTTAAATTATTTTCATAGGTTTATCTATATATATAATTTTTTAATAAATTAATAAAAATTAAAATAAAATTTGCACATAGCGTGAGTAAAGTGGCTAGTTTTATTAATTTCTATTGATGCATAAATTAACCTAATGATAAGTCCTTGACTAAAAAGAAAATAAAGTTAAACTATGCAAATATTTACACAAAATAAGAAGACATAAATAAAAATTAATCATAAAAAAATTAATAAAATAAAAAGGTCTAATATATTTTTTAATATAAGATAGTAAGACTTAATTCAACTCAATCTAATTTTAAGGGTAACATTTATTTCAATTTATTTAGTACTTCAACCTTAAGAATGAACCTTCTTTTAGTTTATAGATTGAGAAATAAAGAATTAAATTTAAAATGTGTTTAATAAAAACCCTTTTAAGCAATACAGTGAATTACGTTGAATCTCATCAATTTTTCGTTTATTTGTTACGCACTAGAGATTGGAGCAATTAGATTGAATTCCAAAACTAAAGATGATAATAGAAGTAAATTATTCCCCTAAAGATATCAAACGTCTAGATTTCAATTTCATTTCATGTTTGTAATGAAGAATAATATAGCAAGAAACCATCGGTGTGAGAGACAAAACTAGAACTTCTCCCTCTTGTTTCTGTTGCCGGATTGGTCTGTTTTCGCACGGTGATTTGTACAACCCTGAACTCCAGCGGAATGTAATTCTTCTTGCCCTGTTATCTGTGTCGACCATATGATTCTCTTGCGTTTTGAGCCGGTGTTGCTGAACCTTTTCGCATGCCTATAGCTCCGCACCTCTCGGTAACAAAAATGAATTCAACGAAGGCAGCAATAAATAAAAAATTGTATATATTGTTTTCCCTTAAGCTTACAAGTTGAGTCGATCAACTCGTTAAACAAAATCTTCGAATTGATCTCATGTTCATGTATGATTCAAATCTCCAATGTAATCTCCATCTCATGAAATTTTCATCCGATAAATATTCTACAAACCTAAATTGATCCCTTAATGAACCGGATGACAAAACCATCGACTTTTACATACCTGCTTATTGCTGTGGAATCACTTGTGTGCAAAACGTGAGCTCAAAGCCAAAAAAGATGGGCAATCAACCTGGATGTGGTAGCTAAAACTAGAGTGCAAAGGACAGCAACGATCCTGGTCACAAATTGTAGTTAATTCTTCTGAGCATATTTTCCTCCCGACCAATATAGCTGATCGGCATCTTGTTTGAGTACTAAATCATAAGCTTGCTGTAAATGCAGATACACTTGGATTTGTGACATCAATATCTGTCATGTCAGGTATCAGCCAATCTGCGCGTGTAACTGCAGAATGTACAGCATTCATATCCACATGCCACAAATCCAGTGGGAAGGCCGCAGAGATGTGGATGGCAGGGCTAGAAATACAAATTTTCTTTATGATGTTAGTGTCTAAGTGAAGCCATATGCTCGCTTGGCAGAATCTAGAGTGTTAGACAAGAGCATAGATATTGTCATGGGACCAACTCCTCCTGGCACGGGGGTAATGGCTGATGCAACCTGCACTGCCTCTTCAAAGCAAACATCTCCTGTGAGACGGTAACCATGCTCACAACTAGAGTCCTGCCATACATGTGTAGTTTAATTAGCATGTGAATCACCTCTCACTTAATCCCAACCTAGAGGGGTGTCCCAGTGCACAAAACTCTCACATTTGTGGGGTCAGGAGAAACGTAAGATATACGGTGTCTTACCTTCATTTTTGTAGAGAGAATGTTTTCACAACTTAAACCCATAACTAGCAGGTCAGAATAGAGTAACATTTACTTTTACACTAAGACTCACCCTTCTCTTCACCCCAAACCCAAAAGAGGATAAATTGTTGGAACGCCCTTAATAGTCTAATCCTAAAGAACTAACAAAATTGGTGAAATCCTTGATATGTTCACTTGTCAGTGTAGTTCTGTTTTTCCTAAAATTTTTGTTGGATTATTAGGGACATATGAAATCCTTTGACAGTATGCATACCTCCACTGGACAAGTTCCCACATCAATAACAACTGCACCAGGCTTTAACCAGTTACCACGGACCAGATTGGGCACACCAACTGCAGTTACCACAATGTCAGCTTCACTAGTGATCTGCTGAGGGTTCCTTGTGAATGGATGCACAATGCTGACGGTTGCATGGTGTCTCTGCCCAACGTAGAATTGAAATAACAAATTAATCCAATTACAAAAGAATAAATGGCATTTTCCTGGCTGTCTTTTTTATTTTTTGGCTATTGGTGCAAACAAGGAGCTACCTGCAATAACAAGGATGTGGGCAATCCAACAGTGTTGCTTCTCCCAATTACCACAGCATTCTTCCCCATGATGTCCACGCCTGACCTCAGCAACAATTCAATGCAACCCTTTGGAGTGCACGAGACAAACAATGGTTCCCTTCCTTGCATGGCAAGGTTTCCCATATTTAGTGGATGGAAGCCATCCACGTCTTTCTCTATATGCAGCGCGCTCAAAATCTTCTCCTCATCCAAATGCTGTGCCAGACATTTTTAGGTTATCCATGGGAAGCCAACTTCTCAAATAGTCTTTCATCAAACCCATTATCATATAATAGTAAAGCAAATAATAAAGCCAAAACCATCTTCTGCAGTTTTCAGTGGGTAAGCAGTCAACTTAAATTTCTAAAAGATTTAGGCAAGATGGCACATGTGTAGGTCCAATCTTCATGTAAATACAAAAAATAATGAAAAAAATGCGTAATCAAGCAAAAGCCTTCGAAGGAAATGATCCGGATTCAAAAACAAGTAGGAGATTTGGATAGGTGGGATTTGACAGGGCTTCAAAAAATGACGTACACGTACTTGCTATCTTTACCCACTTTTCTCTTTGTGAGTGCAGCAGATACTGGTTGTTATGTCTCATAGAACCGGGTTCTATTTTAGATTTTCTCAATGGGAGTCCACTTCTTTTTTTCTTTTTCTCGCATTTGATACCGAGTTGACTTGGAGTCTTACATCAGAAAATCCATAACTTTTAGTGTTCGTAAATGATAAAAAACTAGGGGAATGGATATAAAATGGATATGGAAATTACTTGGGGAAGAGGAAGCTGCACAAGAATACCGTGAATGGATGGATCGTCATTGAAACTTGACAAATCATTAAGAACAGCACTTTCTCTGCAATCATTGGGCAATTCAGCAAGGACAGACTTAATTCCAGCTTCTTCGCAGGCTTTAATCTTGTTGCGGACATAAGTTTGAGAGTCCCTGCGCTGGCCTACCAAAATTACAGCCAAGCCCGGGACTTGCCCAATGGTTTCCTTCATCCTGCTTACTTCGTCGGCTATTGCGAACCTAATTTCCTCCGCAATCGACTTGCCATCAATTATAATTGCCTCCTGCTGCTCACCTTCTGTTGAATGAACCAGATTCGAAAAATTTTAAGCATAAAACTTGAATAATCAAATCAGATACTAATTAAGAAGAGAATGAAATATAACGGAAAATGCAAAGAAACGTGAAAAAGGAACTCACGAAAGTTTGGGAAAGGAGAGGGAGGAGGAGGAGGAGGATGACGAGTGGGAAGCCAAATGCCGGGGAAATCGAGAGAGATGAGAGATGAAGGAGACTTGAGAATCTGTGTACTTAAACCTCTTCTTCTTATCGTCGCCGTCGCTGGTTTCATCTGCTGCCAGTGCCAGGCTGCCGCTGCCGCTGCCACTATTCCATTCACCGTCTTCCTCCTCCCCCACACCATTATCGTCGGCGGGCCTTGGTCAATCGCCTCGTCACTATAACCATACCGTTTGGTCCCCCCCCCTTTTGTTTTTTTTCTTTTCCTGTTTATAAATTGCGTAATTCTTTTTTCTTTTTCACCCGATGACTTACCGTAATTCTCTGAAGTTTTTGGTACCAAAAAAATAAAATATAATAATAATAATAATAAGTTTTTAATTATCAAACTTAAATGTTTTCAAAATACCTTAAAACTTCCAGTTTTAATATCATTCCACCCTTTGACCAAAAAAAAAAAAAAATCCACAAAAATAACAAAGTTTGCGTTTTTTTATAAAGACTTTATTCTTTTAATAAAGTAATTATTTTAATAATTACTAGAGAATACGAGGAGTGATAAAATTTTTTTAATTAAAAAAATATATCCAAAAATTATAAAAGTTAAAACAAACTTAATTTGCTAAAAAAAAAATAGTAAACTAGCCTAAAGTTTAAGCTTCGGATTGTTAACTAGATTTATTAATATTTATAAAATTTAAACTCTAATTTTATTAAGTTTTTAAATTATTAAGAAATATTATTAAACTAAATATAATAATAAATAATAATATATAATATATAATATTAAATTCTTTTATAATTTATATTATTTTATGTCATTATATTAAAAATTACAAAATTTAAATTCTCACTCTTATTTTTCTTATCATCATTTTTATTTATTTTTTAATAAAAACTAATATAATTATTCTCACTTTTTAAGAGTAATTTTTTGAGTTTATAATTTATTATTATTTTTTTACTACTATTTTTTTACACATTATGTTTTTTTTTTAAATTCTTGCTAAAAATTACACAAAATCCTTTCAAATTATTATTATTATTATTATAATTATTTGTATTATCTTTTTCTTTTGGACTTTTACTGAAAATAGTGCTAACTCTCATTTATCTTCGTATTGTTTGTTTTGCTTTCTCTTTTGCTTTAAAAGGGTTTTATGTTATATGAATACCTTTTGTCTAACCCACTAAACATATTGGAAGACAAAGATGGGTTAGATGTAACTTTTGTGGTTTGCCATTATTGCCTAGCTCTATTTGTTGCCTAAATACAATAATAGAAAAATTTAGAATTATGTATAAGTGTCTATTTTTAAAGACTTTTTACAAAGAGTATTAAGGAAACTTTTAGAAAAAATTATCTTAAATGATTATCTAGAATATTCTTTATAAATATTTAGGATAACTTATTCTAAGATATTCTTTTCAAGAGGTATAGATAAGTCACTCCTCTCATTTGTACCACACACTTAAACATTCCAAGCTTTCTCAATGAATTTCTTACTTACATAGCTTTTTACTCTTTTAACACTTCAAACTTTTTTACTTGCCTCTCAATGTTCTTTGCTTATTCTCTCAACTCTTTAAAACTTACTTAGTTTATCTTTTCTTACAAGATCAACTAAGTATTATATGGTTTAACACGAATAAGGTCTAACTCTATAACAGGTGGTATTAAAGTAACAGTTTTATCTTAGGTATAACCTATTTGTTATTAAAACTTTAAGCAATAGTAGGCAAGGAAAGATTTGTTATGATCATTGTAAAGGAGCCGTAAGTGGAGCAACAAGTGTGTAGGTAAGAAGAGTAATGTGTTTCATCTAAGCATGGCAAATTTAAGACCCCAACAAGAGAATCTATGAAGTCTTATGTTGTTGGCTTAGAGAAGAGCACCACCAACTTGAATGTCAGGATGGACAAACTTAGAGAGAAAGTTGATAATGTGGTCCATAAGAATTCCGAAATCATAA
Source organism: Bruguiera parviflora (assembly GCA_019804595.1). Taxonomy (NCBI): domain Eukaryota; kingdom Viridiplantae; phylum Streptophyta; class Magnoliopsida; order Malpighiales; family Rhizophoraceae; genus Bruguiera; species Bruguiera parviflora. The sequence continues at coordinate 7,099,351 of CM034048.1, read as the reverse complement.
GGGTTGCAAAATACATGATTAAAGATTTCGGCTACTTATTTAGGGGAGAACTAAACTTCTTGAACCAAGATTTGTTCGATCTACAGAAGTTTGTCGAAAGAGAAATTCATGACCTCTATAAAGAGATAGGCTCGCTTCATTAAAGCACTCCACCTTTAGCTAGTATGGTTGCCACTAATGCTACTATAGTGTATGGCTTGAAGGTTTCCAAGCCTGTCATGTACAATAACACTTGTAATGTCATTACTGTGGAGAACTTTTTCTTTAGTCTCGAACAATAATTATGGAGAACTTTCTCCTTTCAATCTCGAATAATACTTTGAGGCCATAGAGGTTGTTGACGACTTAGTTAAAGTAAGCAATGCATCAATCTTCTTAAGGGATACTGCTCAACTATAGTAGAGGTGGAAGCATTCTGAAAAGGAGAAAAGCTCATGCATCCTTAACATTTAAAAGCAATTCAAGGTTGAATTGTACAAACACTTTGTGCCCTACAATGAGGATAACAAAGTTAAGGAAAAGTCATATCGCTTAAGTTAAACAGGTAATATTTCCAACTATATTAAGGAATTTACTACCCTTATGCTAAAAATTGATATGTCCAATAGAAAACTTCTCTTTTACTTTAAAGATGGGCTTGAATAATCAGGAGAGAGTTGAGTTGGAAAGGTGTAATGTGTAGACTCTAGATATTATTATTACTACCACTAAGACACTCATCGACTACACTTTTTACTATAAGAGTAAAAGGCTTAACTTTAATAAAAGTGGGGGAGATAAAAATAGGCAGAAGTAAGATGCTAGTTGCAAAAAGGGTGAACACTAGAAATCCTCAAGTAGGCATAATTCAAGTAATTTCCCAAAACCTTTCTTCATTTGCAATGAACTATATTAGGTATGAGATTGCCTTAACCATAAGGTAATGAATGTCATGGTGGCAGAAGTCAATAAGGAGAAACCCAAGGATGAGTTTTAATTCAACATGGGAGCAATTCAACAATTAGGTAACCTTTCCAAACTTTTCTCGCCATTAGTCCTTAAGGAGAAAAGACTGTTATACGCAGATGTTTCCATTAAAGGCAAAACTACTTGTGTAATGCTAGACATGGGAGTGACACATAACTTTATGGATATATAAGAGGCCAAACATCTAGGCCTTAAACTTGCAAAGAGGAATAACACCATCAAAGATATACATTTAGAGGCAATTTTTATCTAAGGTGTAACGCAAAGAGTAACAGTACAAATTAAAGGTTAGATTGGTAAGTTAGACTTTACCATTGTTCCTATAGATGATTTCAAAGTAATGCTAGGTCTTGAATTTTTCTACAAAACTTTAGCTTTTCTAATTCTTACCTTGAGTTCTCTAATGATCCTTAATATTTCTAATATCCAAGTGATTCCTTTGAAGAGTATAGAGAAGTCAAAACCATCAATAATTTCTACCTTGCAATTCAAATGAGATCTTAAGTTAGATGAAAGATACGTTGCTACCATACAAGAACTCAATGATGGGAAAGATGTAGTAACACTTACTCCCGCTTGATTGTAATTTCTTTAGGTTATCCTTACTAAGTTCAAGGATGTGATGCTTCTGAACTACCAAAAAAACTACCTCCTAGAAGAGATATGGATCACCATATTGAGATAAAACTCAGTGTCAAACTTTTTACTATGGCCCTTTATTGTATAACACCTTCAAAGCTCACTAAACTAAGGAAGTAGCTCTAAGACTTGATTGAATCAGGCTACATTTGACCATCAAAAGCCTCTTTTGGTGCTTCAATCCTTTTTTAGAAGAAAGACAGTTTGTAACAAGTTTACTAAGGTCACTATCAAGACCAAGTATCCAATGCCCTTAATAGCTGATTTTTTTTTGACCAACTAAGAAAGACAAGGTACTTCATCAAGCTGGGTCGTGATTGAGTTACTACTAAGTCCATATTACTTAAGGTGATAAACCAAAGACTACTTATATGATCCGCTACGGAGCATTTGAGTTCTTAGTCATGCCCTTTGGTCTCACTAATATGTTAGTTACTTTTTGTACTCTCATAAGTAAGGTATTTCATCTTTTTCTTGACAAATTCGTAATGGTTTATTTGGATGACATTGTGGTATACAACAATACCCTCAAGGAGCACATAGAGCACCTTAAACAAGTCTTCTAAGTTCTTTGGAAAAACAAGCTCTACGTTGAGAAGGAAAAGTGCTCATTCGCCAAGCAAGAAGTAAACTTCCTTAACCATAAGATCAAGGATGGTAGGCTAATGATGGATCCAACAAAGGTATACACAATCTAAGTGTAGGAGCCACTAACTAGGATCCTAAAACTGCAATCCTTCTTAAGACTTGTCAACTATTATCATTAGTTCATTAAGAGATATTCTGCCATAAAGGCACCCCTAATTAACCTATTAAAGAAAAACACTACTTGGCATTGGGTAAAAAAATGTCAAGCTTTTTTTGAGAGATTGAAGTAGGCAATCTCTGAAGAACTTATTATGGTATTATCAAATTATAAAAATTATTTAAAAGTCCATACCAATACATTGGATTTCACTATTAGAGGAGTCTTAATGTAAGATAAGCACCCTATTGCCTATGAAAGTTGTAAACTAAATAACATGGAGAGACATATAGTATTTAAGACAAGGAGATGACTATCATAATTCACTGTTTGTGCACTTAGAAACATTATCTCCTTGAAAGTAAGTTAATGATAATGATTGACAACGTCATCACAATTTACTTCCAAATGCAAAAGAAGCTCAACCTTAAGTAAACTTATTAGCAAGACTTCTTGGCCAAGTTCGACTACATGTTATGATACAAGCTAGGGCAAGCCAAAGTTGTTGTGGATAGGAGTCAAAAGGTAGAACTAGCTGTCATATCCACTAGTATGCTTAAAAGTAACTTCCTTGAGTGAATCAAGAAGGACACAACACAAGAAACTATAACCAAGAACCTACTGAAATTGGCTAATGAGGGGAAGACTCATCGATTCTAGTTAAATGAGGGAGTCCTAATAGCTATTGGTAATCAAGCCTTTGTGTTGAAGTGGGGAAACTTATGAAAGGAGATTGTTAAGGAATGTCATGATTCCCTATGGGCTAGTCAACCAAGTATGACATGCACCCTTACTCTTATCTAATAACATTATTATTGGTTGTAAATGCATGTTAATGTTGAGGCATATGTGAGAACTTGTTTAGTTTACCAACAAGATAAGGTCGAATAACAACACCAAACTAGTCTACTTAAACCACTACTTATTGTTGAGAGATCGTGGGAAAATGTCTCAATAAACTTCATTATGACTTTACCTAAGTCTGATGGATTCGGGAGCATCATAGTTGTTGTTGATTGGTTTAATAAGTACGAAACTTTTATTTTAGCCCTTGTTGATTACAAGGTCAATGAAACTACATGTCTATTCTTCAAGAATATGGTAAAGCTATATGGTGTTCCTAAAAGCATTATCAACAATAGAGACCCCCACTTCATAAGAAAATTTTGGTGCAAACTATTCATGTTGTTGAGGACCAATATGAACTTTTGAACAAACTTCCTTCGCCAAAGTAATGACCAAACTAAACGAGTTAATGCCTTACTGAAGTAATACCTAAGGCACTATATTAGTGCCCATCAGTGAGATTGAGTGAAGTTACTTGATGTGACCCAATTCTCATATAACTTTCAGTGGAATAAGGCAACAAATAAGAGCTTTTTTAAGATTATTATGAGACAATAATCACTAACGCTAAGTGTTATTGCCTTTTCCTACATAGAGAACAACACATCTGCTTATAAGTTTGTGAGGAAATGACACAAGGAAAAGGACATAAAAAAGGCTTGTTTTGGCAAAGCAGCCAAAAGGATGAAAAGATAGGCTAACACCAAGCAACGCCTAAAAAAGCATATGGATGGAGACATGGTAATGGTGAAGTTGTTGTCTAACCAATTCAAATCCCTATGTAAGGTACATAAAGGCTTGGTACGAAAGTATTAAGGGTCATTTCTTACCATTAAACATGTGGGGAAGGCTGCTTATTAAGTCCAACTCCCACTAAGACTAAAGATCCATAATGTCTTCCATGTAAGTCTTCTAAAGTCTTATCATGAAAATGATAAGGAACCTAGTTGAAGTGAGTCCAAGCATACACCCACAATTGTGGTCACCAAATTCAACAAAGAGATGGAACATATCCTTACTGATAAAGTGATTTTAAAAAAGGGAGTCCCTAACTATATCAAATACCTGGTAAAATGAAAAGATATGCCTGATTAAGAGGTTAGTTGGGAACAAGAGGACTAACTTTGGTAATTTTCCAATCATATTTGTCAATATAAGGTTGAGAATGCGATAAGGATATCATAAGATTGAGTAGGGGAGGGTGTCACATGGACACCTCTTGTCTAGCCTATCAAATATGTTGGAAGACAAAAATTAGGCTAGATGGAACCTTGGTGGGCTGTTAGCATTGTCCAACCCCTTTTGTTACCCAAGTATAACAATAAAAGGATCTAGAATTGTGCAAAAGTACCTAAAGCTAGAGACTTCTTACAAAGAGCATTAAGGAGACTTTTGGATGAGATCATCTTAAATGACTATCTAGAATATTCTTTGTAAATATCTAAAATAACCTATTCTAAGACATTCTTTTGAGGAGGTATAAATAAATTATTTCTCTCATTTGTACAACACACTTAAATGTTCCAAGCTCTCACAATAAAACTCCCACTTACATAATTTTGTTGTGCTCTCTACTCTTCTAACATTTCTAACTTTCTTACTTGCCTCTCAATGCTTTTTGTTCATTCTCTCAACTCTCTAAGACTTAGTTCATCTTCTTTCACAAGATCAACTAAATGTCACATAGGTTAGCGTGAACAAGGTCTAACTCTATGACATTTAGCTATTATCAATTATTACATCTTGATTTTAGGTAGGACTCTTATTGCTACTATTGTTTAAATTGTCAAAATTTAAGGACTTGTTATAACTTGGAATCCTTATTGATTTCTTAGTTAAAAGTTAAACCTTGGGACTCTTACTAAGGACATTACTATTAATAGTAGGTTTAACACTACTTAATATAAGTGTTACATAATCAATATCAAAATTACTAAAATCAACATCAACTAATAATAGAGTAATTATGTAAAGGTCATTACTAATAGTGACATAATCTTTTTCTTTAGTTTTAACAACTAGTGACAACTTATAAGGTAAGGGCATATCAATTTCATTTTCTTCAAGAAAAAAATGAAGAGTTCCTCTTTTCTTCATCAACTTCCTTCAATAGGTTCACATCACTTTTAATTTGAAACCTATCAGTTGTTTTTATAATGAATCCTTTGTTCTTAATGTCAAACAAAGGCTTGTATAGCCTCATCATATCCATAAAAGTTGTATAGTTCTTTATGAAGTATCCATTGTCTCCTCTTTGTCTCTATAATAGACCACAAAATAATCATTGTGACTCTTGATGCTTGAGACTAATAAAACCATAATTTAATTAATTAAAAACTAAATGTAATATTATAAACAAATAAAACAAAAAAAAGCTAAGAATATTAAATTTATCATAACCTTCTTAAAAAATTTGTTGTGGTCCTAATTATTCAAATAAAAAATTAGCAAAGTTTAAAAAAATAGCAAAGTCAATAACAACTAAAATGAACCAATATTACTAAACCTTAAAAAATACTTTTACATGGCTTCAAACACCATAAGCAAACAAAACTTTGTGAAACCTTAACAAAATTCTTAATCTAAATGACTTTTGAGGTAGTCTCAGAGATAATACATTAAAAAAAATTTAACAAACCCTAAAATGAACTCTAAACAAAAAAGACTAATAGTAGATACAAAAATATAATATCTAATGTAAGCAAAACATGATTTTACATATAAATTTTTTATTGATAGGGAAAAAATATAATGATGGAAAGTAATTTTGAAGATGTGGATTAAGAGTTTAGAGAGAGAGAGAGAGAGAGAGAGAGAGAGAGAGAAAGGGTGAGAGAAGAAAGTGTCTTATGTTGTGTCTTACAAATGAGGATTCCAAGCTTTTAATATATACGAAGGTATTAAGGTCATTTTGTATTTTCCATTTAGATTGATTGACATTTATTAGTCCTAGTCCTAGGATGTAAAATATAATTTTTAGAAATCTAAAGTGCAAAATGTAATTATGCCTTAAACTTATAGTACAAAAAATAATTTTCCTTTTACTACAAACCACACGACAAGTGGTGATGTAGTTGAATTTTTTTGACAAAATCAAAATAAACATAAATAATGCTAATATACTTGTTTTGTTACTTAGTCTTATCCTTTTTACATATGATATGTAAGAAATATTGTTTTATATTATATTCTTCTTCTTTTTCTTGTTTTCTCCTTTTCTTTATTTGCTTTTTTTTTTTTTGTCTATGAGTTATGTAACTAAGGTTTTCCCTCAGCCTTCTTATGATTTAAACACAAACCTTTATCTATATATATATATATATATATATATATATATATATATGAGCTCTTACTATGTCATGTACAATTTAAGATTAATGTGTTATAGGATATATTTTGTTAGCTTTGAGATGGACAACTTCTTCTCAATAACATTGAGCATGATAATTAAATAACTAAAGGGAGATTAGAGTGGAAAGATCCAACATCCTATTTTTGACAACTCAAAGATGAGTCACAACAATTAAACTTATTACAATTGCGCATTCGTCCATATGCTGTCGAAGAAAGAAATACAATCGTTGAGTAATGACAAAGATTATGGGTTGGATTCGTAGAGGGGTAGAGAGTTTCTATGTACGATAATGTGAGTCTAGCAGGCCAAGACTAAGTTGGATTAACTAGTAATTTTACTGTGGAAAAATGTTGGAATGGGCCAAATCACAATCTAATCCTAGAAATTTGGGCTCATTATGTAATTTACTTTAAACCTTTCTGTAAGGGTTTTATGGGCCTCTCGAAGTTCCATTATAGCTCTTTGTTGGATGAGTGTAGGACTGACTGGTTAGCAACAGAAGTGTTAAAATTAAATGTAGAAGACTCTCTTCAAAATAAAATGAAATGAAATAAAAGGCTGAAGAAAAGGTCTTTTTCTAATATGTAGCGCAAATCCAACGAAAAAAGATAGTTTTTAGTGTTTTTTTTATTCAACGAAGACCAATATTTAAAGTCACCGGAATCGAACCTGGAAATTCTTAGTTCACATGACAAATTAAAGATGCAAAAAAAATTATTTCAATAAAATGAGTTAGACGTGTACTATGTGTAAACTCATATATTATATTATTATGATAGTTAATTGCACATTTTTAGTAATTTGATACATGAACATAACAATGACAAATACATCTAACAAACATATTTGAATGGTAAAGAACCATGACAAATGATAATATTACATTACGTTTATGTCTATCCATAAAAAGTTATCCGAAATAGAAAGAGCTCACATAAATATTGGCATACATCAGTGATTAATTATATTATTATAACATGACGAGAGAATTGGCAATAGGAAAATTAGACCCTATGCTATAAGTCACTTTCACTTTTTATCTGTTACCATTTTATAGCTATGCTCTTGTTGGGTTATGAAAAACTTTGGTGTTTGGTAGACTACTTGGTTGTTTTCCTATCAAAAAGTGATAAGAAAAGCTTGGATCATGCCATTTTGTAGTCATATTCCCTTTCTGAATCTCTTGATTTTACATTTTTAGAGATGAGAATGAAAATGTAGAGGATTTAGGAAAAACTGAGCTAACCCAGTTGCAGGGGACCATGACCAAATTAAACGAAAGCCAATTGAAATGCATATATAAAATGTATGATAAAAATTGAGATGAAACGGATCAAACTTTGGACTAGTCAAGGTTGATCACAAAAATAGACTACCAATGTGGTAAATTGGGCTTGAGCCATTGAGAAATATGCCTCTCACATAGCATAGTTTTAATTTTTTATGAGAGAATTTTTGTTTTGGAATATCAGAAAGGATGTTGATAAGTGGATAGAGGAGAGAGAGACAGGAGAGGAACGAAGAGGGAGAGAGATACACTGGTGTAAGATTCGAATAAGTGTAAAATTTTTTGAATATGTGCAATATAAATGCCCCTTTCAACTTTTTATTATTTATAGTCTTGTGCCCCATAACACCTGTAACTTTTCTTTTTTTTTTTTCTTCTTTCTCGCTTCTTTGCTTGCCTAGGTGTTGCTCTGGGGTTTGAAATCTCTGTTGTCCTTTTTCCTTAGAGTTCTTTTAGGAAGATATGCAAAATAAATACAAAATAGACATCAATCATCATTATTATTAGTTATAATTGATACATTTTTTTTGTATATAATAATTAATGCAAATTGATAATCATGATAGATTGATATTTATTTTGTGTCCATTTTACATGTTTTCTTAACTTTTTTGGTTTCTTAAGATTTTCTCTTTCTATTTATTTTATTTACAGTCCTATTATAGAACTTTACGTTTTGCACCTCTGGATAGTTGTAGTCCTTCAAGACCTCTGAATCATATCCTCTTTTATATGTGTCAAAGTCAAACAAGTCCAAATGATATATCATTTCCTCGAAGTGGTTAAAAGGTATACTGCATATTTTGCATTACTCAATCAATAACATTTTGTTTCTGGTTTTTCAATTGAGTTAAAGATACTAATGCTTTTTTTGGATTTGAAGTGATATGTGAAAGAAAATTGTGAGAAAGAAAATAAAAGGAATGAAAATGATTTTATTGTTAGTTGTTTAGATAAATTAGAAGTAAATGAGAAAGAAAATTAATAGAAAGTAAAATTTCTTGTTTTGATGTAATGGGAAAGTAGAGAAATAGATAATTAATGCTTATAAAAATTGATGGATGACTTTTTTTTTGGTGTTATTTTGTCGGAAGGTAATTTTTCAATAAAAAATTTTACTTTCATACTAAATATTAAAGTAAAAAAATATTTTTTTTGGTATTTTTAATGCTTCCTTTCATGTTATTGATTTACACTTATTTGTTTGTCTAGTATTTTAATGTGAAAAATATTGTATTAGGCCTTAAGACAAAATATTTCTCAAATAAGAGCATATGAGATTTGCACATCAAGTGTTACATAAGGATATTTTAATAAATTATGATCAAAATTTCTTTTTCTTGTACATTTTCCTTTCTTCTCTTACCAATTTGGTAAGATAAAAAAGTAGTGGGTTCCATAATTATTATTCCTCTCATTTTTTAAGGTTTTTTTTTTCCTCAACCTGTTGTTGAATATGAGGAAACCATTTTCTCATCTATTTTTCTTTCTAATAATTTTCTTTTTAACATCTTTCTCACAAAATAAACATAGTGTAAGAGTTTATACCAAATGTGATTTGAGGGTTCATCACCTCATATGTATAAAAATTTTTTGCACAAGTATTCCTAAAATTCTTCTTGTCATTTCCTAAAACCCTAAACATTATCAACTTTAAAAAGGTGCAAAGGAATAAAAATTAATTATTATATGTAAGCATAAACTTTTTTTTCTATATAACTTAAGAAAAATTTAGTTATTAATTATATATTTAGTTATTTTTTAAGTAAATGAGAGCCAAGGGCCCCTCAAAATACAATCCTTTGATATTTTCGTTAGGTTAATATCCAAAAATAATCAATTTTATACAAACTAACAAATATATCACAACATTTAAAAATTCCCAATTTGGGTTTTTTAGGAATTTTTTGTAACAAATTTACTATGACATTAAATTGAATAAATGAAAACCATTATGATAGGTAACGTAGTGTGATGACATGAAAATGATGCTGACTTGGACTAAACCAAAATGTTAAGTAAGATCTATAAATAATAGAGAGGTTATTAAGCCAAATAGATTTTGGGCCCAACCCAATTGGTCTTCTTTAATTACAATTGCAAAGGGAAATTTTCAAATTAGAAAAATCTATTTTAGTTAAACAAAATCAAAAAATTAAAAGCCAAACTCTAAATACTTATACTACATTAAAGGCTAATACTATTAATAATAGCACTTATGATTAACAATAAGAGTTTAAGGGATTACTTTGTTATTGGTAGGTGTGACTTTGATAAAATCCAAATTCTTAGAGAAAATCACAAACCTTAACTTCATTTTCTTAATCTTGTACAATTTTCCATACTTACAAAACAAAGTAATAATCATTTTGGTGTTTGTTTGTCCAATTCATCAGCCAATTAGAGATTATATGAAGGGAGGTAGCGGACCTGTGAGTAAATAGGTAAAGGAAAGGGCTTATTGTAAGTGGCTAATGACTTTGAATACATAGGCTTCCAAGTCATGGAGGCTATTAAAGATAAACGTGATAGGATTGGAGTCTTAGAAGCTTGATCTTGAAGTGAAAATGTAATAGAAGATGAAGAAGAGGACAAAGAACAAGGCTAGATGATCCATTATTCCTCTCTCTTTATAGATCATTTAATCAATGGTTACTACTAATTGTTTTGGTTTTAAGTGATTGTTATTAATTAAATTGTTGGGGTGAAAGCCTCTAGGGTTTGGTTTCTAATTTTTTGATTTAGTTTAATTAAAATGATTTTTCTTATTTTGAAAATTTATAATTTTAATTTTAATTAAAGAATATCAATTAGATTATGCCCAAATCTATTTAGCTCAATAACTTTCCATTATATATGGATCTTACTTAGCATTTTAGTTTAGTCTAAGTTAGCATCATTACTATGTCATTACATCATGTCATTAGTCATAACAATTTTCATACATTTAACTTAATGTTATTATAGATTTGTTACAAAAAATTTTTATGGAACTCAAATTGTAAATTTTTAAAAGTTATGATATATTTATTATTTCATGCATAGTTGATGATTTTTTTTAGATATTAACCCTTTTTATTAATTTAATTGAGCTGATAAATTAATTTCAAGGATAAGCCAAAAAATAATCCTAAACCTTTTTGATTTTTTCAATGTAGTCCTAAGCCTTTCATTTGTTTTAATTTAGTCTCAAACATTATAAATTCCTATCAATGTAGTACTTTAAGAGATGGAAAGTGAGTAAGTTGTTATCTTTATCGGTTAACATGAAAATACATATGAAGGATAAAATATATTAAAGGAAAAACATCATAATAAGGGAGGGGGTTTTGAGTGGTCGAGAAGGAGAGGAAGAAACAACAAGTAGAGGATTTGAAAATAGCAAAGATAAGAGAAAAATGTGCAAGACTTAAAGGCTACCAGCCTTCTTACTTTCTTCTTATTCTTCTCACTATTTATTGATTTATTTAAAGATATTTTATAAATGTTTAGCTATTTATTTGTGTGTTTTGATGAACATAAGTGATTAGATCTTTTATTTTAGGGTAAGGACATAATTACTAAATTTTATTAACAAATTGATATTTTAGTTGTTTTAAATTTTCTTAGTTAATTTAATTTGATACTTTAGATTTTCATTTGTATGAGTAATTAACCATTATTTACATGTTTAAGGTACTTAATGATAAGGCAAAAGTAAAAGTTTAATATTAGTTTGTAAAAATATTAAATATAAGTGGTGTAATTTAAAAATAAATATATATCTTTGTAATCACTGTTAAGGATTTTACAAGTTTTAATGAATTTATATTAGCTTCTATAATCACAAAAGTATATATAAGATTAATATAAGTATAGTTGTTAAGTTTTAAAAGAGATTATCATATACCTTAAGTAGTTAAATCATTATTTTGATTTTAACAACCAGATATTAAGTTATTATTGGTATTTAGTTGATGAAATCTAAGTCTAAGAAAATTTATTTATTGATTTTTAGTTTACATTTTAGAATTGACTTTAGTTTCATAGTTAAGTAACTCTTTCTTTAATTAGTTTATCTAAATAATATAAGGAATTTGCATAATTTGGTACTTAAGTTTCCTAATCGTGAGATCAATACTTAGACTTATGTCCACTTTACTACTTAAACATCTCATGCACTCGTGGTGGATTTTAAGACAATCACCAAGTAATAAGTTTCTAAAGAACCAAAAAAAAAAAAAAAAAAAAGATAAAAAGATAAAAAGAAAGAAAAGAGAAAAAAATAAAAAAGAAGGCCAAACCTAAAAAAATAAAAAAGTTTAAGTGTTCATTTGGAAAATCATGAATTTTAACATGAACATCACAATTCCAATTTCAGTTCCTCTTATAGATAAGAAAAAATTACAATCATTAGTGTATGTAGCTAAAAATGTTATTTAATTATAATGAGTTGCTAAGTATTATAAAGAAGAGTGTTATAAAAATTGCTACAAGTGTAACATAAGTACAAAATATTATTTACCAAAAGTTACAGAAGAAAGATAAAAAAAACATTGCTTTTCATCTATTAGGAAGTAAATAATGAAATTTTTTAGAAAATTGCAAGTGCAACCTCATCAAAATACACATGGGATACCTCAATAACATCATTCCAAGGTATGAATAAAATTAAAAAAGTGAAACTTTAAATCTTACAACATTAATTTAAAGGTTTATAGATGAAAGCTTCAAAAACTATTTTAGTTTATATAAGTAGAGTTATTACCTAACAAATCAAATAAAAATTTGTGGAAAGCAACTGAAAAGATATTATGAACACTCATATCATAATACAAGCATATTGTGGTTGTAATAAAAGAAGTATAGGATTTGTCTCAAATGTTAGTTGATATACTAATAGGCATATAAAAACTCATCAATAGCATATAAATGAGAAGTACTTTAAGAAGCCAATAGAGAAAGCACTTTTAATTTAGGCTTTTACTAAAGGTGAGTAGAGTGATCAATCATAGTAGAAGCAAGGTGCCTCTTATGATAGAGGATAAGGACATAGTGGTAGCTATTACAACAATTGAGGTTGAGAAGGTCATTATAACAGTTATAAAGATATAAATAATGAATATAATGACCAAAAAAGGTCAAACCGTATGTACAAAGGTTGATATCAAGGTTAAAGTTGAAGAAAATGCTATGCCAAAGGAAGGTGTGACAAATCTAATATTAAATATTACTAATGCCACAAGCATGACTATTATGTTCGTGAGTGCATATTTAAGGAGGATAATCAAATAGCTCATTATGTATAAGTGAAATATGTAAATAATGGAAATCAAGCTCTTATAATGGTTATTACAACATTTGAAATGACAAATTATAATACATGGTTTGTTGATATTGGGTGTATCAATCATTTGTATAAAAAAAGGGGCTCTTTATTGATCTTAGTAAGCTAATTTACTCTACATTTAAGTTTGTTGATGATAATAGTATTTTAATAATGGGAAAGGGTCAAATTTTTATCAAGTTTAAAAATAGAGATCATAATTACATCTTAAATGTATTTCATATGTCAGATATGAAAAGCAATATACTCAACTCGGGCCAATTGCTTAAAAAAAGGTATAACATACAATAATGCGATAATCATCTCTCAATTTTTAATGGGAAAATTACAATCATTCCTAAATTCTCTTCAATAAAGGACTCGATATTTTAAGTTATTATTACCATTGATATTTATATTTGTCTTAGTATTATTATGAAAGATGGGTCTTAGTTATGACATCTTAATTTTAGTCATTTAAATTTTCACATTTTAAAACTATTTAGAAAAAAATACATGGTGACAAGCTTGCTTAGAATACATGATCCTAATCAAATTTGTGAAACTTTTATTTTTGTAAAATAAAGCTAACAGCCTTTTGCGGCAAGAAATTACTATACACGACAACCATTTCATCTCATCCACTTTAATGTTTATGGTCCGACGAGTGTTCCATTAAATGACAATAATAGGAATTTTCTTACTTTTATTGATGATTTGACAAGAAAAATATGACTTTATTATATATAAAGGAAGTATAAGGTATTTGATCTTTATAAAAAGTTTAAGTTTATGTTGAAAGATAAAACGAGGATTATATTAAAATTTTGTGAACTAATGGAGGTAATGAATATATTTCTAATGAGTTTAAGGAGTATTGTCAAGCATAAGAAATAAAACATGAAGTTATAATTTCCTTATACCCCACAACATAATGAAGTTGCTAAAAGAAAAAAAAAATTTATCATGAATATGATAAGAAATTTACTAAAGGTTAAAGAAGTACTCATTCTTTTTAGGCATAAGTTTTTTGTTTTGTTTACTTATTAAATAGGTCTTTAACAAGTATCCAAAATGTCATTACTAAAAATGCAGGAAGTAGTTTTAAAACTAATGTAAGGTACCTTAAAGTGTTTGATTCTATTGCTTATGTCTCATTCTAGTAAGAATAAGGATAAAGCTAAATGATCAAAGAGCAAAAATAATCTTTCTTAACTATATAAAAAAAGGATACAAATTATTTAATCTTGTGACAAAAGAAGTGATTATAAGCATAGATGTAACCTTTTTAAAGATATGGTATGGAATTTTGATGTGAAAGAGCAAAATGACTCTCAGAGACATCCAATTGCTATTTTGGAAAAAGAGAAAACTTAAGTTGCAATCCTTAATGCAAATGGAGAAATTTCACCAATTATTACTTAGAATTTTATGCCACAAGCTCTCTAAAAGAATGAAAGACCAAGGAGAAATCACCAACAATCAATTAGAGTGCAAGATTATAAGATAATCTTTGATAATGTTGTTGTTGTTGATGATGATGATGATTTGATGCATGTTTTCATATTTGTAAATTGTGAACCAATATTATTTAATAAGATAATTCAAGATACAAAGTGAATGAATGTCACGAATGAAAAAATCAAAACAATTGAGAAGAATAATATATGAGAATTTATTAATATCCCATAATATCATAAAGTTATTGATGTAAAATATGTTTTCAAGACTAAAAAAAAGTCCAAATAGAGAAGTAGAGAGATATAAAGAAAGATTAGTTGTAAAAAGATTTGAACAATAACCTAAACATAATTATTACAAAATATTCTCCCCATGTGGTTTAAATAAAGATTATCATACTTATAATTATTTTAATTATAAAAAATTATTAGAAATTCTATTAAATGAATGTGAAGTTAATTTTTCTTAATGGTTCTCTTAAAGATGAAGAAGTGTTTGTCCGGTAATCATAAAATTTTGTTAAAAAAAAAAGTGAAGAAAATGTGTATAAGTTGAAAAAGGTGTTATATGGATTGAAATAACTACCTAAAGTATAAAACAAATGTATTGATTGTTTCTTTCACGACGATAACTTCTAAAAGTGTCTTAAGCATGCCTTATATGTAAAAATATCTTATTAGTATGTTTATATATTGATAAATTGATCTTATAAATAATAATCTAAGAATAATTGAAGATTTTAAGAAGTTTATGATTGATAAATTTAAGATAACAGATTTGAATTCTATTTCTTATTTTTTTTAACATTAAAATGATTTAAATTGATGATAGAATTTTTATTTGTCATAAGAGATATGCTATTAAGTTTTTAAAAAAATTTCAAATATATGATTGCAATCTTATGAGAACTCTTATAAAAGTTAGTACTGAGTTGTCTAAAGAAAATAATGAAGTACCTATTGCTTCTACATTTTTTAAACAAATAGTTGAAAGTTTGAAATACTTAACATGCATGAGGCTTGAAAGATCTTATGGAGTTAGTCTAATTAACTAGTTTTTAAGTCTCTTCACTACTCTTATATGCAAGTTGTTAAGAGCACTACACAATACATAAAAAGTACTCATGACTAAGGTTTACTTTATTTTTCATTTAAAAAGTATACTCTCATAATTTATTTTAATATTGATTAAAGTAGAGATATAAATGATTGTAAAAGTATTTTTGCATATTATTTTAACTTCAAAACTACTATTTATTTGTAGTTATCTAATAAATAATTTATTATTACACTTTTAACTTGTGAAATAAAGTATATAATTACATCTTCATGTGCTTGATAAGTTATTTGATTGTATAATTCATTGAATAAGATATATATATATATAGTAATTGAAGGTATTTTAAAGATATTATTGATAATATTTTTGTAATTAATTTAATTAAAAATTTAATAATATATGAAAGGAGTAAATATATTAATATATTTTTTTATATTTTTAGAAATTAAGTTAATAAAAATATTAAATTATCATATTACAAATATAAAGATCAAATAACTAATATTTTTATAAAGTCAGTAAGATATAGAGTGTTTTTTAAAATAAAAAAAAATTAATATCAAGAGTATTATTGATTTAGAATTAATAAAATATTATAATTAATTTAAATTAAAAATTAATTAAAATTTTAATAAAAATAAAATAAAATAAAATAAAATTAAATTAATTTAATTTAATTTAATTTAATTATTTAAATAGGGTTATATATTTATTATAATAAAATAATAAGATTTTTATACTATTATATTTAATTTTTTTAATTATTGCATAATTTTTTTAAAATTAATAAAATTATAAATATTTATATAATTATCTAGTAAAAATAACCGTCAACACCGATGGTAGAGATGGACAAAAGAAGTTGTACCACTAGCGAGAACAAGATGGCTGGGAAGCGAGGCTTATTCTCTCTCCCCGCCCTCTCCTCATCAACAACCGAGCTAGCCCAGTAGCCGCCAGCCGTCTGTGGCTTCTCCGGTCTTCCCTTGTTCCCTCCCGAAAGAGAAAGAATAAACCGTACCTTCACCACCACCACCACCACCACTGACTTTTCTCTGCCGGTGATGAGTGCCCCAGCTGTATCTTCCAGCTCCATGGAAGACAGCTCGGCTACAGCATGGATCAACAGAATCATAAAAGAGCTTATCCACGGCTCCAGCGTTGTCTCCATTCCTCAACTAGTGCAGAATGTGAGGATGATTATCTATCCTTACAATCCCGGTCTCGCCACCCTCCTCGAATACAAGCTCCACGCCCCAACGAATCTAATCCCGCCCAGTTACTTGCCGCTGGTGGATAGGAGAAGAAAGGAAGCAGCAGTTGCAACGCTTGTGCCTCCTTGTCAAAAGCTCTATAATCAAGGCCAAGGGTTAAGCTCTTCTAGTGGCCTTGCACTGAATCCTAAAAATGTTGTCTCTAATTACTTATCTTTGCCAGGTTCTGCTGAGTCTGCTATTGCTCTTACCTCTATCCATCCCCACATCGTTAATCACTACCCGCAAGGCAGACCAATTAAAATAACACCAATTTGTCAAGGGAATACCCAACAATTTGTTCATCATCATATTCATGATCAGCGGCAACACCACCAGCATGAAAAAAGTCTTTCTGCTTCGGCTGCTGCAGTTGCACCACCTCTTCTTCTTCTTCAAGGTCATCCATAGCAACAAGAGCAGGAAAAATCTTCATCCGAAGATGAAACAGATCAACAAGTAGCTACCACCACAGGCACAGAATCGGTAGCTGCTGCCGCTGATACTACTGCTGCTAGCACTACAGCGGCTAGTATGAACAGAGAAAAGAGGGAAGAGATGCGACGGCAGAAGAGAGACGAAGGAGGTTTGCACCGCTTGACTTTACTCCTCGAATGCGCAATGGCAGTCCCCTCCGATAACTTTGAGGAAGCGAACAAATTACTACTCAAAATCTCCAAGCTTTCCACGCCTTTCGGAACATCAGCGCAGTAAGTGGGCATCCTTTTCAGAGGCCATGTCCACAAGGCTAGTGAACTCATACTCGGGCATCTACGCCATGCTGCCACCTTCCTTGGTGCCCCACAACCACGCCCAAAGGATGGCCTCCGCTTTTCAGGTGTTCAACGGAATCAGCTCCTTTGTCAAGTTCTCGCATTTCACTGATAATCAGGCCATCCAAGAAGCTTTCGAGAGGGAAGGACGGGTGTACATAATAGATCCGGACATCGTGCAAGGGTTGCAGTGGTATGGCCTCTTTCGCATCCGAGCGTTGAGGCCCGGAGGACCGTCGTTCATGCGTCTAGCTGGGCTTGGAACCTGAATTGAGACTCTGGAGGCCACGGGCAAGCGTTTGTCCGACTTCGCCCCAAAACTGCGACTTCCGTTCGAGTTCTTTCCGGTGGCTGACAAAGTTGGAAACTTGCAGCCGGAGAGGCTCGGTATAAGTAAGAGAGAGGCTATCGCCGTCCACTGGTTGCAACACTCTATATGATGTTACTGGTTCAGATACCAATGCGAAGTTTGAGACACCTGCGAATGCACGCATACATTGCTAGCTAGTTGACACACTCTCTTCGATTCTTATTGCATGCAATTAATACACAAGATCCCATAATAAAGTCACATGTCTTATCTTTACTTTAGGTACTTCCAACTTTGATTTTTAGTTTCCATGTTCTAAAGAGCTGTAGCACATATTTAGAATATAATTAGCCACAACAGTGATAATATATCATACATCTACCTAGTTTCCCTGTTCAGTCCCATGATTCAGTGGCAGATTTATGTAGTTTCTTGATTATAAGATAATCTAGTGAATGCAAGTAAGAGACATGTGTTCCACAATTGAACAATTTAGAATAAAAAAAACAAAAAGAGAATCTTTGCTTTTGATTTGATTCTCATATTAACTTTATTGATATTAATATTTAAAAGAATATAAGAATACATACATAATTACTAATTCATAGAATTATTTGTTGCAATCAAAGTTGTTATAATTTTAATTCAAATTGTATAAATTTATTATTTTATGATTATATATAAAATTAATAAATTAGATCGTATTAAATTTTTTTTAAAATAAGATCTTAATAGAATATTAATTCAAATAATAAGATATTTTTATAATAAATTTTGAATTTTTATTTTTTTAGACTAAAATATATTACATATTACATAATATAATAGTGTTTTACTTATTCTCTTATTTTTCCTATTATTCCTTATTGTTTTGTACATTTTTTTAAATGTTTAATGTCAAATACCAGTTAGTTTTTGAGATTTTATAATTCATGTCCATTAATGATTAAAAAAATAAAAATTTATTGTTGTTTAAAATTAAATACTAAATATTGATAAATAATAGTTTGATATAGAAAAATATTTAATTTATAAAAATTATTCCTTGATGACCATAAAGAAAGAAAATTTTATTTTTTTCTTATATGAAAAAAGAAATATTATATTTTTATTATTAAGTTGATATATATATATAATACTTAATTTTAAGTTATATATTTTAATTTTTTTTTCATTTTTAGTAAAATCTTACATTTAGACGGTGCAATTCTACAATCGAATCCTTAACACCTCAAACGCAACCTTGGCTACCATTAATAGGGAAAAAAAAAATTTAGAAGCACTCGAAAGTTAAGTCCCTATTCTTCTTTTGGATAGATTACCTCAAATTGGAATGCTCTCTCTCATTTGCTAACCAATGTATTAATTGACTTTAGTTGGAAATCTTTATGTGAGAAAATCTATTTCTGAAATTTTTTTTTATGAGTCAAAATAATTTAATATAAAAATATTAATTATTACTTTTTATTTTTTTATTTGAAATTTTTTTGACTTACTTAAAATAACAAACAGCTAATTATGTATGTATGCAAGTACATATGTTGCAATGGCAGATTGGCACCAAAGTGGTGACGGGATCTGAGTCACACGGGATCGTTCTTGGGAAGGTTCCACAACTGGGAGCTAGCTACGACGAGGAAAGCGAAGAGAGGCATGTGGTGGAGCAGCAGCAGCCGTCGAGAGAGATACGCAATGTGCTAGTCATGGGAGGGCGTTCAAGGGCGTGTCTCTTGCGGGGAACGCGGCAGCACAGGCCAGTCTGCTGCTCGGAATGTTCCCTTCCGCTGGCTACACCTTGGTCGAGGACAATGGTACCCTCAAGCTCGATTGGAAAGACCCTTGCTTGCTCACTGCTTCTGCCTGGAGGCCCTTCCATTTTCATGCAGACACCACCACGACGGCCACCACCGCCTGCACTATTACTAGTCGCTTTGCCTCTGCTGCCACCTCCTAGCTACTCCATACGCATTCCTTAGCTCTTCTCTTCCTTAGGTCAGGACAAATATACTATATACTATACTTTATGTTGCTGCTGCGGAATAGTTCGATCGTCCCCTGATGTGTGCCCCAAAGGGCAATTGTCTTTGTTCCCGCACCAATTAATGTTATAAATTTTGTCACCTCCTCCCATGCCATGGATTCATCGACCTTTGTATGTTTTTCTTTCTTTTTTCCTCTTGTTGTTGACTAGTTTAGTTACTTTACTACAATGTGTAACAATGTGTACGAGGATCTCACTCCAATTACAATCACGCGTAATAGATTTCCTTTTCTTCTTCTATGAGCGGGAACGTGGCAGATTTCAAGAATGGAATATCGTGAAATCCAATAATTTAAACATTTTTTAACTGTTAGCTAGCGTTAAAATTTCCACATGCTAATTACCATTACTACCGTCGATGATATTCCTCTAGGATGCATATGGAAATTTGTTAAATTACGGTAAATGAGAATGGCAGTCACTTCATTGGCTAAGGGCAATGTTTAAAAAGGTGAGTCAAAAAAAAATAAATAAATAAAAATAAAAAAAAAATATATATATATATATATAATTGGCGTTTTGGGATTGTGGCGGTGTGGGAGTGTGTGTTTGTTTTGTTTTAGTTATTTTGCAAGTACTTGCCTTACATAAATTTATAATTTTGGGCACCACTCGAGACTCTCTTGCCGTGAGTATTTGTAAGTGTGCACACTTCCACGTCAACTTCCAACAAATTCATTTTTTAAACAAAACCTTCACAGCATTCAACGCTACCTGCTCAGATGCGATAAACCCAACCAAGAAAACAAAAAAAAAAAAAAAAAAACGAGGTACCTTTAAAATACTAAGAGGAGCTGGTTGCTATGAAAATAGTTGCTCTGTACAAGCATGCCAGGTCTGCCAATAAATGCATTATCGAACAATTTCAATGACAAATTCGATTGGTCCATGGAAAATTTGTGCTCTTTTTGAGCTCAGGATCCTTTTCTTCATTATTTCATTGCTTCTAAGTTTCTACATGCGGACAGCTTCCTCCACTGGCAGGTCTGCAACTAACTAGTGCATCCACACCCTATTTAACTTCATCTCCACAGCTTTTCTTAAACAAGCAACGAACATTTAATAGAAACAGTTGGTGCAAAACAATTACAAATACAGATACAATTTTACACTGTCATACTGACAATTTACCAGCCCCGATTTAACAAATGTAGTACGAACAGTCTGCCAACCCAAAGCACTTAAAAAGGGACCATGTTATAGATCAACGTTTACAATAATACAAAACGTGGTAACAAAAATTGGCTGCACCAATTTTCTTATCATAAAATAGACCCCTGAAAAAGAATTGCTCACTCTGAAGGATACAGAACTAATTGCTTTATCGATGATGATTTACACAAGTAATGGCTACCTATTATTCTTGAAACGAAGGTACAGTCAGCACCTGTATACAGAATTATTGTCAAGAATTTTCCATCCGGTCCACTCGCACAATCCATAGAAGAAGCAGAGAACATAGCTCTTCGTATCACTCTCTGCCCTTTCCATTAAATCATGATTCCTACTCCAAATCCTCCATGCCTGGTAACCATACGTAGCTGCCCCAAAGGCCTTCATCGGCTTTGGTGTACCAGAAAACACATGAAACGGTCTAGTCCTCCTATTTACCAAAAATTAGAGGCTATACCTTGTTACAAACCAGATAGGGCTGGTAGGAAACATTCCGAGCACCAAAAAATTTAAAATCTCCCTGATCATGTTTCTTGAGCCTTGTATTCTCAAGTAATCAGTATCAGCAAATCTGCATCACCAACTCATTACGGATTTACCTTGCACTCACTCAAGAATTGGTCTTCTGGGTTTATAAACCTCCTCCAATAATGCTTGTACTTAGAAATTCCCAGATCAAGCCAAGGTTTCATTTTCCCATTGTAGTGCAAAACTGCAGCATTTTTTACCACTCTATCATCAAGCCCATAATCATGACCTAGTCCTGACACAGCCCACACATCATCAAGGGCATATATTAGGTCCTGAAATGTAAGCAAGCTTGCAGTCAATGCAATGGCTTCAACTGGTCCTCCTCTGTTGCTAAACTGATTTCAATGGAAAAACCAAAAGAGTCAAAATCAAGAACAAATTCTTTGGCTCAAGCTATTACATGCAATGGTGGATGTACTGCATCTAGAACTTTTAGATGCATTTTTGGACTAAAAGGCAGGTCAAATTAGTTCTTTTTTTTTTTTTTTTAATTTTTTCATGAATAATAGTTTTTCATATGAGATAACAATGTTCAAAAGAATTGTTCTTCCCAAGCACAGTTGTAAATAACATATCAAGATTTCGATTACCTCTTGTTCCAATTTCCAATATGTTTCACTAAGGTCTAATTCTCTCCATTGAGCCAGATCAATCACATTTATTCCAGACATCCAAGCACAAGAATTTCTGCTATATCTGTTTCCAAGCATATGACCATTTAGCTGACTCAACTGCACAGAACAAAATTGCAGGGCACCATTTGCTTTCCCTCCCATGTCAAGGGTCCACAGATCAGACAAGTCTTTCTGGACAACAACATCATCATCCAGAACCACAATTCTATTCAACTTGGGTAATATATCAGGAAGCAGATAGTGAGCGCGAGAAAAAACAGATAAATATTCTGTTTTATAGTTAGATGCAGAAGGACTATCAACGCTGTAGAAAGAAACTTGGAACTCCACAGGCAAGGACATGGTTAATGAAGCGGCCTTATCATGAATGTTCAGGTTAAGATATTCAAGGTTCAACACTTGAATAGCAGCTTCCTTGTAAGTATTTCTGAAAAACCATAGCCTCATCGCAAAGTAATTCTGGCCATCTGTCAGTACATGAAATACCAGGTTTCCACTATCCTGAAACATGCAGAAAAACCAATTTATATAGTTAAAAAATTTATAAACAACTAGGAAAAGAGTGCGAGGGAGAACATACACTTGAATGTGTAACAGTTGAGTTGATTACAACTGAGGATGCAAGAACATTATTGGAGAATATGACATAATGCTGCAATGTGGGATCTGAGTATTTCCCGGACATGGAGAGCTCCATATCATGTAAAGAAGACAAAAAGTATTCCACAGTGAGTTTCATAGACAGACAGTGGAGACTCTTCGGTATGGTCTGGACTGCAACTTGATAGAGGAAAGAACTCTGCTTCATGTGAAAGTAACCTTCATCTTCAGTCATATCATATATTTGTCTCAATTTCTTGTCAACATTATTACAGTCGACAGGTAATGATTTGGCCCTGGCTATTGCAGCTTCCATTTTTTGTAGTTTCTTCTCAATTCTGATGAAATAGATAACCATGGTTAGTGTGATGGGACAAGATCTTTAATCGCAATGCACCAAAGAGAGGATAAAGTGACCAACATAAAGGCTACCAAGAGAATGAACAACAGCAAACCAAGGGCAATTAAGCTGCATAATTGATTTATGTACTTGAGAAATAATAATCAGAACTTTGCTTAAAGATGATTTTGTACTAGTACTTCTAATTTCAGAACTCTTATTTTTGACAGGAATGAGGATGGTAGGGAATGCTAAAAAATCTTTTATGCTCCTTTATTGCATCAATTGATGTAAAATTGAAGCTTCTTAAGGAGGCTATTTAAGACTGCACATTGAAGATGGTAGATGCAGAAGAGAACTGAAATAAAAGTGCGAGGAAGGAGGGAAAGGAGAATTTAGGGATATAACTGGAGATTAGAGAGAGAGAAGAAGAAAGAATAAGAAAAGAAGATAGGGAAGAAACAGAGAACGATTTAAGAAAGAGATAATAAACTAAATGCCAGTTCTTACATATAACAAAAAGGCTTAGTCACATGAAGAAGTTCCAAGGACTTCGGACTTAGAACTGGAGAAAATAATACCACAAACAAAGCAATAAGCAGATATTTAATTGATGAAATCCTAATTGATGTCTCTACTCCTAAATTGCAATCACCCCAAATCTTGAGACAGAAGACAATGACAAATTAAGTAAGTAGCAAGTGTGGGATGGAAAATGTACCATCGACACTAGCTACAGTAGTCATGGCACTAGGGAAGAAAGAACTCCACTTGTAGGCAAATCCATGAGTAAAAATGGGAGGCTTAAGCAGTAAAGCGTAGTAATCCTTATTCAATATTCAATGTGTGCACTAAACATCTGTGTGTGAAATCCAGTGTCATATGATGGTTCGATCATGTGCACTGGCTATAATATGTGGCTGCAATTGAAAGCTTACTGATGATGAAATTAGAACTCAAGAGTTTCAAGATATCCAGGTATCTTAGATGTATAAAATTACATAATCCCGAAGTTCAACTAGCAGCCTAATGTCAAGAAAGCCATCACATGCACAAACAGTACTTCCTACCTAAGTTCAGTGCACAAGGTGTCAATCAAGATATTATTCTAGCCTTTGTCCATTTTGTGTGATGTCACTGCTCCCAAGATGTGAAGCCCATGTATGTGTCTAAAGAGGCCCAAAGTGACCAGTCATACTAGAAACTTCTACTTCACGAGGAGTGAGCCAGTATAATACCAAATAACTAAACTATTTATGATATTATTATGCAGAAAAGTGCACTCTATCCATGCTACACCAGCTCTTTAAAAACAAGGCACAATAAGTTTATACATTGGAGAAGTTATAGCAACTCTTCAGAAACAAAAACATCATGGTTTCCACAACCACACATATACATGATATAATAATATAGCATACATCCTGCAAATTATAAAACCAAGCAAATTCATGACATCCAAGATATGTCATGTGGAGGGCTTATTTCATTCATTCCTTTGCATTAGCTGGTGAAGGGTGAGCCTTGGGGCAATGGTCAAGGTTACTCCATTGTGACCTGAAGGTCACAGGTTCAAATTGTGGAAATAGCCTTTTTGTGAAAAACAACAATAAGACTGCGTAAATTTAACCCTTCCCCAAACCCCACAATGTAGGGATGCTCATGAACAGGGAATGCCCTTTCAATCAACAGGTATTACTTGAGTATGCATAGTCGCAGTCACAGGTCATATGATGGATATTCCCACGACAAAAAACACACATTTCAGCACCTCACCGAAACGGTTTCCTATTTCAATCTATAGCAAAACCAAACTCAGTTCCCATTGTAAAACAAAAACATTTCTGCTTTGCACTGCATCAATAATAAGCAGAGTTTGCATCGGGTATAATTTTGGTTCCCCTAGAGAAATGGTACAAGTGAACATAACACCTTTGCTAGATGGATTGACCCAATACCCTTCTCTGTTGACCAGTCCCCACTTGATAATCAATATTTCTAATTCCCAGGCAGATGCACCTTGATAATACTGAATATGCTTATAACCATTTTGTAATGAAGCAAAGCCCATAATTAATTGGTCACATAGATAAAGTTAGAGATATGGTAAGAACTCCCAATGACTTACCCTGGTGAAAGATCAGCATCAGTTGTACTCTCACTAAGGACATGCTCCAGCTCTTGAATATTTTGTTTCAACTCACGAGTTAATTTGTTTCGTTTTGGAAGCTTTGCAATACTTGGATAATATGCTCTAGCGACAAAAAGCTGATCCCTTAGTTTCTTCACCATGTAATCATTCATATCTTCTCTATGTTCTTCACGCCAGAGGCAATAGCTCCCAAATTTTAACTCACATAATTTATCAATACGATCAACAAGACTTATGGATTCATTAACTACAATATTAGGGCCAGCTCCAATGTCCTGCAAAGAAAGTTAAAAGTGTTTCAAAGACTCTAGAAAATGCAAAATGAAAAAATCCATTTTTTATACAATGCTCAGATGCACACATACATTTCTACCGACAACTGGTTGTGGAACAGCTTCAGGCAGCACCGGAATACCTGTGAATTTTAGAAAGAAACACGTCTTTAGTGGAGGAGAAACAACTATCTATACAATCCCGCAAGAACTCAAGAATACCTTTATTCCCTTCAAGTTCTTCTGGAGCAACTCTATCAATTTCTTTTTCCTCAGAATCATTTCGAAAATTTCCATGAAATATCTGAGATGCAGAATAAATGGAAAACGGAATAGATTAAACAGGATTTCTGAAGATCTAATTGCATATCAACTATCCAATAGGCAAAAGATCCAACACTATATTCATACTAGTATCAAAATTTGCATGGGCAATTAATTATCATAGACCTAGACTCAATGAGAAGAACTAATATTATCAACAGCAGGCTGCAGCACTTGAAAAATCAATAGGAATAACATAGCTTAGTAGTTGAAATGGCATACATATTTCTGCAAGTATGTATGGACACAGCATAAAAGCATCACTGATATCTTTAAGTAGTCCAAATGAACAAAGAAGACACAAAAAGAAAAATTCAATAAATGAAGTCACTGTTAACAGTAAGAATAGCAAGATAAAGTAAGAGGGGAAATCTCCTGATGAATTTAACTTTCAATGATGGAACTTGAACTGGAAGCCAAACCAGTTCCATTAAAATCTGTTGGGAGATCAGTACATCTATGCTTCAAAAATTCTTTTTCATATATATATATTTTTTGTTTATTCCTATAGCAATTATTTCCCACCAAACAACTTTTTGATTGAACAAAAGGGTTCACGTTGACATCAATGTCAACTTCTATGGTTGGTACTTCAATGTCCCATGTTGTCCATCAAACTTCTAACATTTCTGCTTCCCCTTTACAGCCCAAAAAAAAAAAAAAAAACACAGATTAGGAGTCAAAATTCTTCCAGAAATTGTTCAGCAATTAAATTGATTTCAAACGTTGCCAAATATATGGAAACAAAAGGATCATGTAATGTAGCACAAATCTTTCTAGCATCCATGCCTACATGACCAATATGAGTTAATTGTATCTGTAAAATTGCTCCTTCATGCCAAAAGAAAAGGGAAAACTGATGATATCTAAAGAAGCAGCACCACTCACACTGATACAACAGGACAATGATTAAAGCATCAATTATGAGAGCACCCATTCACAAACCTTTGGAAGGGATGGTTGCAATTTGTTGATAAGGTCATCTACATGACGTGAATCTGTCTACAAAAGAAAAAACAAAAAAAAAAAAAAAAAACACTTAATAGATAAATACACAAAAAGTGCAAGTCACTAATATAAATTTCCAATCTGTAAAAGCAAGAAAGTGTCACTGCTAGTAATGAACCGTAGAAGCACACAAACACCGAGCAACCAATCAAATCATGGCATATTAAATGCATTACATGGCAAAATTTAAGAGATTCCACACATGCTTGTAACAAAAGGGTTGTCCTTGAATAAACACTGAAAACGGACGAGCATCTGCTCTCCTTTTGCAAGTTGGAGAATAAAGCAGGAAAAAACTCGATATGTCACTTGCAATGGAATGAGCTAGATATAATAAAATGAACGGGCCGTAGGTAAGCCCTGAGGAAAATGAACTCGAAGCAATTCTGAATATTAGTAACATTGCAAAAATGGGATTCAATTAGCTTACAAAGATAGCCGAGGAAGCACCTTAAAAGGAAAGGAAAGGAGAAAGGAAAATGAAATACATACTGAAGAAGCCGAAGTTGCACTTGGCCGATCGGAGTTATATCCTGTGGAAAAAAAAAAAGCAAAATGGAAACAAACGAAGCAGAGATCCAATGACGACAGAGACGGATAACAGAGAATGATATCTGAAGCGCATCCAAATTGATTGTAAACTAAATTTCATACAATTCAATTCTGGATCTGAAAATATAATATTCAGTAATTTTATTAAGAAAAAGGAAATTTTTTATAAAAAAAAAAAACACACACAGATTATGGAACAGATCCCGGTCTAAAGAAAGAAAGAAAATTAAAAAAATAAAAATATAAAAAGAAAAGAGAGAAACCGGTGGAGTGAAAGCCCTTGTAAATGCCGAGCAAGAAGCCAAGGGGAACGAGCATGGAAAGGACAACGAGGAGAAGCACCCCCGTCGCCAGACATTTCCACCGCCGCTTCGCCTGATACGCCCCGCCTCCGCCGGTGCCTCCTTTCATCTCTCTCCTCCTCCTCCTCCTCCTCGTCCGCCGCTCCTCCTCTTTATTGTATTACTTATTACGACTACCACATAATAATAATAATAATAATAATAATTATTATTATTATTATTATTATTACTATTAGAAAAAACTGATAGTATAACAATATAATATAATGCCGCCCTTCCAACGTAGAATTGAAGAGCTTCGAGGAGTCTGGGAGCGGAAAGCAAATGCTACAACGACACCGATCTCGCCTGAGGATGGTCGCACATATCCACTCACCAATCAAACCGCTGCGAATTTTCTTTCCCTTTTCTTTTCTACAAAAATATAATAAAATAAAAACCAACAAAATAATTTTTTTCAGGAAAAAAAGAAAAAAGAGAGAAAAAGAAAGAAAAACACTTGGGATGAGACTGTATCTTGGGATTTCAGTGTGAGCGACAACTCGTGAGTTCCAAGTTCACCGTGGAAACAAACCTACAAACACTTTCGATTTGTGAAAAAATGACCTGTAAGCCTAATCCGAACTTTGTTGTTTTTCTTTCTTCTTTCTTTTTTTTTTCTCTCTAAAAAGCAAGAACTTTGTTTATTTGCTGTCCCCCACCACGCAAACCCGAAAACTCACCCTGAACAATTATTCGGGGGAACGCAAGATTTGTAATTCTGTACGTATATCGCAGACTTGCACGTGACAACGCCCCGACCCGCAACTTGACGAGCCAATTGTCTTTCTCATTAAAAAAAAAACAAAAAATAAAATAAAATAATATATATATATATATACTTAATGAATATAATATTATTTTAACTAATTTTTGGGGCAAGTATGTTTTATTTTTCTATCATGATCGTCGGCTGCGCCATTGAAAAATTCGAACCCTTGGCGGAGGGAAAGAACGTTTTTGAGACTGTAACGGTTACTCTCTGTCCATGACAGTCTCGTATTATCAAGAAAGAGAAAAAATTTGTACCATATAAATTAGTATATTGTAATAATTTCGTAACAGAATAATATTAGAATTTTTTTTTTTTTTTCACGTGAGATCTTAATTTGATGCGTAATACCAAGAATCTCAATTCCATCGACTCGATGCGTATCCAAGAACCTCAAAGAGCATGTCGATGACTTCGTTGTGGGAGGGATGCGTGTCCAAGAGCATCAACGAGTATATCGAACAGGTCTCCTTTTAGGAGGTAATAACCCACAATTCGCTCGTATATTCAAGATGAACTCTGATAAGAATAGAATGCTCGGCATTTTAATAAAATTTTTCCTATTAATATTAAGTTATTAACGATTTGAACTCATTTGTAACTATTAACATTGGTTTTGTTTTTTTATTTTTTTTCAGTCGGTAAGATTGAATTTTTTATTTAGTCTAGGCCATGTCGGTCATTCAAGAAGCACTAGTGAAAAACACCTCACCAACCCTATGAAGAAAAACAAAGATGGGTTGACCTTTGTAATCTCAGAAAATTACTCCCAACCCACCCTTGTTATCCCTTAACAGATGCAGTCAACAAGTCGGAAATCTCACGACTAGCGTATAGGTTTGGGACCCCAACTCGTTCTGAAAGTCCCGCTATAATGCAAGAGCCCTGGTCATGATCGCCACTGACTGATTCCGTGAGAATTTCTTCTTTAACACAAACAAATTCCGAGCCCGCCGAATCGCCCTTGCAACCACTGACGTAAATTTCAGTACTTCTTTGTTTGTGGCATGATTGGAACCGTGGAAGAAAATCAAAATGGGTTGCTTCCTGCACACTTAGTCTGAGTGTACTCAAAAACCATATACTGGAGGCCCGTGGGCACGAGACTAAAGCATGAAAAGTCGATTTCGTTGCACCAACACAACGCCGGCACTCGATATCCAACTGCTTTCCGCGTTTAGAAAGGTTCTCATGTGTAGGCAAAAAATTTTTACAAGCCCGCCAAAGAAAATGTTTTACCTTAATTGGAATTTTCGGAGGCCGTAATAAACTCCACCAGCCAGGAATATCAATGTGGACCGAGGAAGATGAACTCGAAGATGCTAATGCTTGAGCCATGCGATAAGCACTTTTGACCAAATATTATCCACTCCGACCATAGTGCCAAAACTACTTTATCCTTCGGGCTTCGAAAACTTAAAGGTAGCATGAGAATCTGATTACGCTCGGAAGGCATAAAGGAACATTTAATCGATCAGGCCCTCGTGTCACCATTTAGTATTAGAATTGATCAGAGCAGACACCATATCCGAGTCCAATTGTATTCGAGGCAGCAAAACTCTAAAATTGTTCTAATTAGAGAGCCAAATAGTTTTCCCAAATATTCACTTTCTTACTGTCCCCAGTAAGCCAACAGATTCCTTTGTTTAAGAGAGGTCGAGCTTCCAATATGCTTTGCAAGGAGTAAATAGGATTGAAGCCCAATCGGGTGTTGGAGAAAAGTGCCATGTGGATAATACCATGCCTTAATTAGACATGCTAGTAATGAATGTTCCTATGTGCATAGCTGATGAGATTTATTAAGGAGTTGATACACCGAGAACTTCTAAGTATTTATTGAATATTTAAAAAAAAGTTAATGGCAAATTCAAAAATTAAATGAATAAAAGAGACATTTAATATGCTGATTAAAGAAAGTTGACCAAATAAACTAATTCAAATTTGAAAAGTGACAAAGCATATCTTAATGCAAACTAAAACTTTATTAATTGTATAAATATATTGAATAAAATTGTGTATTAAGTAATTGTAAGGATTTTTATAACAATTTTTAAAAAATAAAAGTAAATTTATTAGAAAGTTTATCCTTATTTTTAAAATTGTTAATTTAATTTAGAAATAAACTTAATTTTATTGTTAAAAAGAATATATCATTAAGTAAAATAAAAGTAAAAATTTTCTCCTTTAATTATTTTAAAAATTAAAAAACTTATTAAAAGTTAATTTTTTATTGTAGTGTTTAACTCAATTTGTTACTTTCAAGTTCATTCTTTTTTTAGAATATAATATCTATATCTTTCTTTATGTCTTAAACTTATATTTGTTTTAAATATTAGGATTAAGTTTTATGTGATTAAAATCTTTTCTTTTTGTTTGAATTCTTGATCAATTTGATGTGCATGTTAAATCCCTAAACCATGTCCTTTAAGTTTAACATCATTGAAATCAGAATTTGACTCTAAATTAAGTTTACTTAATTAAATATGATTTTTTCTTTTATTCTTTTTCTTTGCAGATTCTATACCTTTTTATTTATAAATCTATAAACTTTATTTTGATCATTTTCTTCTTAATTACATTCTATTCTCTGAATTCACAAGCCCTATTTTATTTTTTCTTACCTTTAAATTCATGAAAAAAAAAGAAAGAAAGAATTCTAAAAAAAAAATCCTATTTGATTAATGTCAAAGGAAGATAAATATTTTACTTCCTTTTTAATTAAGCACTTTATGACATAAGAAAACTTTAAATTAAAGGAGTATACCTTATTTCTTTATAGTTCCTACAAAAATTCAAATTTATTTAATCTCTCTTTGTATCTTACAATTTAATTATATTATTTTCTTCTAACTTGCAACTTTATTTCATTTTGGTTTTCTAAATTTATTTAATGATTTATTGGAATTAATCAAATATAAGGTGATTTTGATTGAGGTTATTTAGTTTAATAAAAAATCAAAAAAATTTTGAATGGTAAAAGATAATAGTGTAAATATATATTGAGAAAAATCTTTAAAAAGTATAAACATGAGAGTGTGTAACACCATTTTTAAGTTAAACAAATGAGAAAATATTGTATAAGGTATCTTAACCATTTTGTGTATAATTAACACTATATCTTTCAAAGACAAAGTCGCCAGAGAATATATGGCAATAAATTGCAAAATGAACTGATAAATATGCAATTAATGCCAACAAAAAACAAAAGAAAGTCATGTTTAAACCTAATGATTGGATTTAGGTCTATAATGTAAGAAAAGATTCCTAATTCAAAGGCATTTAAAATTATAACTTAAAGAAAATGATCCATTTTAAGTGGTAGTATAAATTAATAACAATGTCCATACATTAAACTTTCCCAGTGAGTATAATATAAGTGTAACATTTAATATTTTTAATTTCTCTTTTTAATGTAGGTAATAATTTAAGGACAGATCTTTTTTTAGAAAGGAAGAATGATGAGATTTATAAAAAAGTCAATACATCCAGAGTATCTAAAGATCTATTGAGCACTTAAGAAAGGTTTATAATATATTAAAGAGTTAAAAGGATGAAAAAGGCATTTAACAAGCTAATTAAAGAAGTTTAAACCAAAAAAACTAATTTCACTTTAAAGGATGGCAAAGCATACTACAATATGAATTGAAACTTTATTAATTATATAAGTATATTAAATGGGCTCTTATATTAAGTAATTATAAGAGTTTTTGCAAAGATCTTTAAAACATAAAAGTAAATTTGTTGTTAACCTATTTAAAAACTTTGTCCTTATTTTTAAATATGTTAATTTAACTTATAAATAAACTTGAGTTTATTGTTAAAGAGGGCCAATCATTAAATAAAATAAAAGTGAGAAATTTTTTCTTTTGATTCTTTCAAAAGTAAATAACTTATCAATAACTAATTCTTTTAGTGGTATTTAATCTAATTTATCACTTCTAAATCAATTTTTTTTAGAGTGTAATAATGTTCATTTCCTTCTTTATGCCATCTTTTTTTATATCTTAGTTTTGTATCCCTTTAAACATTAAGTTTAGGTCTTATATGATTGAAATATAATTTAACTTTCTTAGGTTCTTGTTTAATTCCTTAAGTGTATTGAATCTTTAAATAACATCTTATAGGGTTTATATCATTTAATATCAAATTTTGGCTTTAAATTAAGTTTGCTTATTTAAATTTAAATTTTTCCTTTATTTTTCTTCTTAATAGTATTCTATAACTTTTTGTTTCTTGAGTTTGTAACCTCTATTTTTATCTTTTTATTCTTAGTCACATTTTATATCAATTTTGTTCTTTGAATCTATAAATCCTAGTTTTTCTTTTCTATCTTTAAATTTTAGCAAAAAAAAAAACAAAAAAAGAAAGAACACCAAACAAAAACAAAGAAGCAAATCTTATTAGATTAGGTCAAAAGGAGATAAAAACTTTATTTCCTTTTTAACTCTAAATTGAAGAGTAGACTTTATTTCTTTCAATTCTTACAAAAATTTAAATTTAATTAATCTCTTTTTGTGTCTTATAATTTAATCTTGTTATTTTCTTTTAACTTACAACCTTATTTCATTGTACTTTTATAAATTTCTTTAACTCTAATTTATTAGAACTAATTAGTTATAATGTGATTTTGATTGAGGTTATTTAGTAAAGAATTAAGAGGAAATTTAAGTAGTAAAAGATAAAAGTGTAAATACATTTTCAAAAAAAAAAAAAAACTTTAAAGAGTGTAAACACGAGAATGCATGACACCATTTTTGAGTGAAACATATGAGTATTCTATGATATATCTTAATTATTTTGTACAGAATTAATACTATTTCTTTTAAAAATGAAGTTTGATAAAAAGGTGCAACAACAAATTACAAAACAAATTAAACAATAATCTCATGCCAAATAATAGTGAAAGAAAGTGATATTTGAACTTGGTGATTAAATTTAGATGTATATACATAAAGAAAAGTTTTAAACTTAAAAGCATTTAAAATTATAACTTATAAAAGATGATCAATTTTAAGTAGTAATATAAATTAATAACAATATATATACGTTAAACCTTACTAATAAGTACAATGTAAATGTAATATTTAATATTTTTTATCTTTCTCTTTTTGATATAAGTGATAATTTGAGCATAAATCCTTCTAAAGATAGAAGGAATGATGAGATCTATGGAAGAGACAATGCATGAAAGGTTTCAAAAGATGCATTAAGTATTCAAGAAGGGTTAATGACATGTTTCAGAGTTAAAAAGATAAAAAAAAAAAAGGCACTTAATGTGCTAATTGAAGAAGCTTAGGCCCAAGAAACTAATTTCACCCTTGAAAGGTGATAAAGTATACCTTAATATGAGTTATAACTTTATTTATTATATAAATATACTGAATGAACTTATGTGTTAAGTAATTATAAGGTTTTTTACAATAATCCCTAAAAAATAGTAATAGATTTGTTATCAGCCTATTTAGAAATTTTTTCCTTATCTCCACAATTGTTAATTTAGCTAATAAATAGGTTTGATTTTATTGTTAAAGTGTGTAAATCATTAAGTGAAATAAAAGTGAAAAATTTCTCCTTTAGTTCTTTTAAGAACTAAATAACTTTTCAATAACTAACTCTTTTAATGACATTTAACTCGACTTATCACTCTTAAGTTTATTCTTTCTTAAAGTGCAACAACCATGTCTTTCTTTATATCTTAAATTTGTATTCCTTTCAATATTGGGTTTAGGTCTTATATGATTGAAATTTAATTTAATTTTCTTGAGTTTTTGTCTAATTCATCATATGTATTAGGTCTCTAAGTTACATCATTGGGAGTTCACATCAATTAGTATTAAAGTTTAACTCTAAATCAAGTTTGCTTATATAAATTTAAATTTTACTCTTATTTTTCTTTTTGGTAGCATTATATACTTTTTTTTTCTTCAGTCTATAAACCTTAGTTTTATCTTTTCTTTTTAGTCACATTCTATACTCCTTTTATTTTTTAAATCTACAAACCCTAACTTATCTTTTATTTTCTCTAAATTTGTGCAAAAAGAAATAATGTATAAAAGACAAGAGAAGTAAATCTTATTTGATTAGGTTAAAGGGAGATAAAAATTTTATTTCCTTCTTAATTGAGTATTTTACAATATAAACAAACATTAAATTAAAATAGTAAACCTTATTTTTTTTTCAAATTTCTACAAAGGTTCAAATATAATTAATTTTTCTTTATATATTATGATTTAATCTTATTATTTTCTTCTAATTTGTAACTTTATTTCATTATACCATCCTAAATTCTTTTTTAATTTTAATTTGTTGGAATTAGTTACTTACAAGGTGAATTTGATTGAAATTATTTAATTTAATAAAGAATTAAAAAGAAATTTGAGTACTTAAAATTAAGAGTATAAATACCTATTGAGAAAATACCTTAAAGAGTTTAAACATAAAGGTATATGACTTCATCTTTTAATGAAACATATAAAGGAGTATTTTGTAAGATAACCTAGTTATTTTGTACAAAATTAATACCATATCTTCCAAAAACGAAGTTACATAGAAAGGTGTGATAACAAATTACAAAATCAATTAAGTAATATACATCATATACCAATAAAAGGCAAAAGAAGGTAATGTTTGAACCTAATAATTGAATTTTAATACATATGTATAAGGAAAATTTTTCAGTGCATAAGTGTTTAAAGATATAACATAAAGAAGATGATTCATTTCAAGTAGGGTGCACGGATTAATAATAATGTTTATATGTTAAGCCTTTTTGGTAAGTGTAATGTTTTCCTAATCTTTCTTCTTTTACTACAAGTAATAATTTGAGAATTGATTCTTTTTTAGAGAGGGAGAATGATGAGATCCATTAAAGAAGGAATGCATAAAAGGCTTCTAAGGATCTAATAAACATTAAAAAAAAGGCTAATAACACATTTTAGAATTAAAAGGATGAAAAAGGCACTTAAAGGGCTAATTGATGAAG
The DNA here is from genome assembly GCA_019804595.1 of Bruguiera parviflora. NCBI lineage: Eukaryota > Viridiplantae > Streptophyta > Magnoliopsida > Malpighiales > Rhizophoraceae > Bruguiera > Bruguiera parviflora. The sequence continues at coordinate 7,063,628 of CM034048.1, read as the reverse complement.
TTTGGGACAAAAAAAACTAATTCATGTTTGAAAGGTGTTAAAGCATACCTTAGTGCAAACTAAGATTTTATTAATTATATAAGTGTGCTAAATGGACTTATATGTTAAGTAATTATAAGGATTTATACAACAATCCCTAAAAAAAAAAGTATAGTTATTATCAACCTATTTAAAAAATCTATCCTTACTTTTAGACTTATTAATTTAATTTATAAATAAACTTAATTTCATTGTTAAAGGGGGTAAATCATTAAGTGAAATAAAAGTGAAAATTTTCTCATTTAGTTCTTTTAAGAACTAAAGAATTTATCAAGAGTTAACTCTTTTTATGACACTAAACCTAACTTATCTGTCCTTAATCCATTTTTTCTAAAGTATGACATACATATATTTCTTTATATTTAGATTTATATTACTTTAAACATTAGTCTTAAGTCTAGCATAATTAAAATTTAATTTAACTTTTTTGAATTTTTATTTGATTCTTTGTACATATTGGATCTCTAAGTTAAGTCTTTTGGAATTTATATTAATTGGTATTAGAATTTAACACTAAATCAATTTTACTTATTTAAATTTGAGTTTTTATCTTATTTTTCTTCTTAACAGTATTTTATACCTTTTTGTTTCTCAAATCCACAATCTCTATTTTTGTCTTTTCTTCTTGCTTACATTTTATACCTCTTTTTTTTTTTTAAATCTACTGACCCTACTTTATCTTTTCTTGTCTTAAAATGTGTGCTAAAAAAAAGAATGAAAGAAAAAACACCAAATAAAAAAAAAGAGAGAGAGAGAGAAGTAAATCCTGTTAAATTAGGTTAAAAGGAGATAAAGACTATTTTCTTGTTAATTGAGTATTTTTCAATATAAGAAAACTCTAAATTAAAGGAGTAAATTTTATTTCTTTTTAGTTCTTAAAAGAATTCAAATTTAATTAATTTCTTTTTATATCTTTCAATTTGATCTTGTTGTTTTCTTCACCAGCAACCTTATTTCTTTTTACTTTTATAAAATACTTTGATTCTAATTTATTAGAATTAGTTAGTTATAAGTTGACTTTGATTAAAATTATTTAGTTTAATAAAGAATTAAAAGAAGAAATTTGAGTGGTAAAGGCAAGAGTATAAATATATATTGAGAAAAAACATTAAAAAGTGTATATATAAAAGTGTGACAACATTTTTAAGTGAAATATATGAGAAAGTGTTTTATGAAGTATTTTAGTTATTTTGTACAAAATTAATATTGTATTTTCCAAATAAAAAATTGCATGAGAAAGTGCAATAATAAATTACAAAATGTATTAGGTAATATGTATCTCATGCGATTAAAGAGTAAAAGAATATAGTGTTTGAACCTGATGATTAAATTTGAGTACATATGTTCAAGAAAAGTTTTCCAACCCAAAGACATTCAAAGTTACAATTTAGAATATATGGTTCATTTTAAGTGATAATATGAATTAATAATAATACCTATATGTCAAACTTTTCTAATGAATATAATGTAAGTAAAATATTTAATATTTTTAATCTTTCTTCTTTTAATGCAGATGATAATTCAACGACAAATCTTCTTAAAGAGAAAGAGAATAATAAGATCCATGAAAGAGCTAATATATGAAATACTTCTAAAGATTCATTAAATATTTAAAAAAAGTCAATTGCACGTTCAAAAATTAAAAATGAAAGAGGCATTTAGTGGGCTAATTAAAAAGGTTTGGACAAAATAAGGTAATTCAAAGGTGAAGGGTAACAAAATATACCATGTAGGTTGAGGATTTATATAAGTATATTAAATGGACTTGTGTTTAAGTAATTGTAAAGGTTTCTACAATAATTCTTAAAAAATAAAACTAAATTTGTTGCCAATAAATCTATCATTATTTTTAAGGTTATTAATCTAATTTATAAATAAATTTAATTTTATTATTAAAGCAAACAAATTATTAAGTAAAATAAAAATAAGAATTTTCTCATTTTGTCACTCTCAAGTTCATTCATTTTTTTTATATTGGTGTAACATTCATATTATTCTTTATATTTTAAATTTATATTCCTTCAATTATTAGATTTAGGTATTACGTGATTAAATTTTGTTTTAATTTTCTTGGATTCTTTTTCGATTGTTTGTGCATGTTGAGTTCATAAGTTATGTCTTTTGGGATTTACATTACTAACTGTCATGCTTGTTTGCCAAAATAGCTAAATTGAAGTCTACAAAGTCTTAAAACCTAAACCACCCATTGTTTTTTTGTAGCTAATTATTCTCATGCTGCCCAGTAAATCTGTCCCCCTTCATTTGGGATCTCTCACTAAAATATATTCATTAAAAAGGTCAGCTTATGACAAAGAGATTTGGAGAATAAAAAGCAACCCCTTATTTTTGTTGGGATTACTTGGACAGCAACTTTAACCATAATCTTCTTGCCTATTTTTGATCGATGTGGTTCCTTCCATCCACCCAATTTCTTGCGAACTCTATCCAAAAACAAGTTAGAGAACCTTTTTTTTTGGGAGTAACACTTCATCGTTTTTTTGGAGTAACACTTCATCATTAGAAGGCCTAAATATTTTTCATGGCCTTGAACTGCCGGAACTCCCATACTAGTTTGAATGGCAATTCTTGCTTTTTCGTGCACATTACCACTAAAGGATAACTCATTCTTCTCCAAATTGATCTTTTGCCTCGATGCCTGTTCATATTGAGTAAGAATCAGCTTGATTTGCTCACAAGTAACGATGGAAGCAGAGGTAAATAACAAGCTATCATTAATTAAAAAGAGTTGAGTAATTGGGGGCGCCCTTTTGCAAATTTTATTGTCATGTATCCTTGACTGAGAAGCTGCATGAGGCAACAACACAGATAGCCCCCCCCCCAAAGAGAGAGAGAGAGGAGAGAGAGAGAGAGAGAGAGAGATGGTGATAATGGGGTCACCCTATCAAAAACCTTAGGACAAAACAAACGACTCACGTGGTGACACATCTCATAATAAGATCAACCACATTATTGTCGAAACCAAATCTAAGCATCATGCTCTCCAAAAAGGACCATTCAACCAGATCATATATTTTGCTCATGTCGAGCTTTAGAGTTACATAGCCTTTCTTTCCACTGTATTTGTGCTTCATAAAATGAAAAATCTCATAAGCGATGAGTGCGCTATAAGACAACCCAGCACAAAGGTACTCTGCTACTCTGATATGGTATATCTATTTTCATGACAAAGAATAGCCAGGCGACATAATTCTTACCCATTTTCTCTTAATTTTAAGAGTATATCTTATATTCTCATCTCTATTCACCTCCCAACATTATTTGTAATTATTTATTAATTCTTCACAGATTTCATGAAAGCTGAGACGTTGAATCATATCTTTGGTTATCCAAAGTCTATTCATATGACTTCATTAACACATTTTTATACAGCGCAAATAAAATGAACTTATTGCATTAAATGAATCTATGTTAAAAATCGGATTAGTCAAAGCATCTTCACAATATGATTACAAATAAAGAAAATGAAACTGTTTTTTTTTTTCCTTACATTATTACTAAGATCAAAATTCAATTTCTATATTAACTGGGCATTAACTTTTGATTCGTTACAAATCATGAAGGTTTCTATTTAAAACCTGCGAACCCTCAAAAGCCGCATGTCATTGAGATTTCCACTTCTTAAAAATGTCTTTTCATGTATCTTACTTTTAAACTTTGGAAATTCTTGAGTTAAAGTTTACCTGTTTCGGCTTTTAAAGTTGCATCGAAATAGGCACAATGGTCTAATATGCCAAGCGACAAGAAACGAAAAATTTCCAAAGTCCTCTTGGCTTCCTCTATCTTATTAAAAGTATCTTATTCTGCTCTCTTTACGGGCATATTTCATTTTTCGACTATATTGTTGAGTAAGATTTAATTTGTTTAAAACCCGATTAATTCACTTCTTCGTCAAGTTTTACTTATTCAAGGTATTAGAATTTTTCTATTTTCGATTTTTTTCAGTCATTTATTGTTTTGAAATTTTGTTTGAAACTCAACCGAGGGCCTATATAGAATTGACGGTGGATCTAAAGTCTGTATTAGTCAGTCAACTTTTTGACTCAATAAAACAGATTTTCGAACTACGTATGTAAAATTATGCATGAGAATGCGTAGGATAAAGCTCTTGCGCCCTTTGTACGAGGAATTGAGAGGTAGTAGTCTATGAATGGAGCAAGCTCTATCAGATATAATTATTAATCTTGTCATAATTTGAATATTTATTTTATTTTATTTCCATAAAATCTACACACATTTCCACGTATAATGCCAGTAAAAATAGTTAGTATTATAATTTTTGTATCAAATGTGTAATTTTGCCGAATGAATCAGTCTTTACGGATAAATATAAAAGCTAAAAGCATAGATGCTTATTAATGTGAATAATTATTAAAATTTAATATCCCATGATTATAAAAATTAATTATAACGTCATAAGTGAATTAGGGAATTCAATATATGAACCACAAAATTCACTACATGATCAAAAAAAAAATTCAATGGTAAAAATATTTAGTATATTTGTTAAAAATATCAGGACATCTTACTTTCTTGTTTTAAAAAATCATCGATGAATCCTAGCAGCTGATATATGAATAAACAATTCAGAACATGACCGAAACATTCATTATATAAATCAAGAAAATAGATATACTTTATATTGTAGCTTACTCATCTTGTTTTAAAAATTGATAATTTCTAGAAGTCAGTCTATGAATAAAAAAAAATCTGCAAATAGCCAAAATAATTCTAGTATATAAATAAAAAATTTTCGTGTACCTTACGTGTGCATCTTAGTGATATAATCGGCTACTAGAAGTTAGTACATTTTGTATACTTTGCAAGTACATGATTAAAAAAAAAAAATTCATTTCATAGCCAAAAATGTTTCGTAACTGATTCTCGATAAAATATATGATTGGCTTAATTCGTTTGCAATTCTATGAATGTGTTGCAGAAATGTATTGGTGATATTATATAATATTGTGATTAGAAAACAAAACTCAATCATATTTTAAAAAATTACTATAAAACTTTTGTTTTCTAACTTTCTATATTTTCTTAGTTATATTCACTTAGATTCTTGAACATATTTCCAGCATTTTACTATCTTTATCGAGCATTTCTTAGCAAAGAAATAATTCGAACAATGTATCAAATATCAATGTACATAATTGATTGTTAGAAATATAAAAAATTGTGCTCCACATTCTCTCCTACAAATCAATTTTAAATTTTGAGTAAATATCAAAGAGGTGTATTTCGAATGAACATCAGTGATACTACATAATATTATGAATTAAAGAAGAAACTCCTTGATTGAAGACCATTTTAAAATTATTTAATAAAAATCTAATTTCTAAAAATTTGTAGTTAAAAGTATTTATCATATGATTTTAAATTTAAATTTCTACTACTTAATTATATTTTTTTATAAAAATTTATTAGATCATAAATTACGCATTATAAATAATTATTTTTATTTTTATAAATTTATATATTCTTTTAAAATTAGAATTCAAAATATTTAAAATTAAGTTTTAAATTCTTTACTTTTATAATGTTCTTAAAAGACAATCACTTAATTATATTACACACTCATCGTATTCAAAGATCTAAAGGTAATAAGTAAGTGATATAAAGAATTACATTTATTTAATGAGCAAATTCTATAAGGGTATATTTAACCTCGTAACCTTTGACATATCAATAGAGGATTCTCTTATCACTGTTCCACAACCTTAAATGGTTGATAAAAAGTTTTCATCTAATAACAAGTGTCTAAAGTTTGTTGAGTTTCTAGGAAAGAAAATGTAATTGAGTTGACTTTTTTTCTTTATTATCAATTTTTTATTTGCAAATCTCAATTCCACCTTAAAAGGCACGGCAACTTAACTTCTCATCCTTCAGACTGATTGGAACGCTTTCATCTCAGTCTTCCACGAAGAGAACACGCTGCATGGTACGTAGCATGTGCTTGCTAGTTACCTGGGTTGTACTTTGGCAGAAAGTGTATAGGCCCCACTGTGATCGAACGCATCATTGTTTTCATTGTTAACATCCTTATTGCAATTCCTAGGCAAATCTTTGTAAGGATGCCTAAGCTGGCCTCCTCCTGATCTTGATGAACCAGAGTCCGTTGCAGACGAGGATGCAGATGTTGAGCTTTTATTCAACCCGTCGTTTTGTAGAATGATTTCTATTGCCTTGACCACCTCACTCATTGGCGGACGGTCTGAAGCTGATTCTTTCACGCACTTTGATGCCAGACCCAAAAACCTCCCCAAACCCACCAGATTTCTCGAGTTTCTAATGATGGTTGGATCCATTATTCCCTCAGCCCATAGTATTTTTCATCAATGTTCTTTTCTATTGCCACTCGCAATTCCCGGTCACCGTACTTCTGGGCTGCTTAGCAGTTACGACTTCTAACATAACTACACCAAAACTGTAGATGTCACTTTTCTCCGTGAATTTCTGAGTCATGTAATATTCTGGATCCCGATAACCCTCCAAACAACAAAGTATCCAAAGTTGTTAGCTCCAGTCATGGAAAATTACCTCCTTGAACAGTTAGAATCGTTGCAAATGTTTACTCGGTATAAGTTTGGAAAATTGCTTGCTGCTACCGGTTGGGATATGATGATAGATGATAAAGTAAGTCAACAGGGTGCCTTTGACTGGTGTTGAAACATGCCCTTTTGTACCATCTGATACCAGCTTAGACAACCCAAAGTCTGCAACTCTTGCAGTTAAACCTTTATCCAATAGAATATTGGTGAACTTGACGTCTCCGTGGATTGTAGGAGGATTTGCAAGCTCATGTAAGTAAGCTAGTCCTCTAGCCGAGCCAAGAGGTATAAGGAGTCTGCTTTTCCAGTCAAGGTGAATGCCAGACTTCCCTGCAGCCCATTTGGCAAAAATGATTTGTGATTACTCATAAAAAAGACGAGCACTTAGAAGACCATCGGGGGAAGGACCACTATGGAAGCTTTTTCTGCAGATATCAACCAAATTTCTGACAGTAATTGTAAAACTATCCTTTACTCTCCTTAATCCTGAGAGAAAACAGAGAAATATAACAAAGACATGGCGAATATATGTTTGTTTGTGATGACTCCCAATACTTGCGATGCATGATAAAAATCTTGAAACATACACCAACTAGGACTTGTGGCATTACTTCCTGTGCCAATCCATATAGCAAGTTGGAATGGACTAATTTAGTCAGTCCACCTGACAAGCTTTCTCTAAGTGTTCCATTGGGCATAAATTCGTACACCAGCATCTGCTCCCCTTGCTCAAAACAGAAACCCACAAGGCCAAGAAGATTTCTTATGATGAACTCATGACAGCAACACGATATCCGTCTTGAACTCGAGCCCCCACTGCGTTGATCCTTGCTGAGCTCTTTCAATTTCTAGTACTTGGCCATCAGAAAGCATCCCTTTGTAAACCTCGGGGTGGAGCAAAATATGACACAGCAGTGAATCATGGAGAGAACCTTTGTAAATTGTATCCAAAAGACATACAGATTTACCTTGCCATAGCCTCCAGATCCTATCTCATTACTTACAGCAAGGTTACTAGCGCATTTTTTGAGTTCCTCATAAGAGAACCATCTTGCTCCTTTCAACTGTGGTGCACCACCTCTATCTTCGCCACTTGACGCCCATGGTGCTGGAAAATATCAAAGCTCTCATTGTTGTCGAAGCTGACAGTTTCGAATATCGTATTTTCCCCCTAGACCAATATGCGCGTATCATAATAGTGAAACTCAAACCAAATAAAGATAAAATAGTTACTTCCCAAATGGTTTACTCAATCCAGTACCTTTTTCAGCGCATTTCTCTGGGCGAATGGCATATGTGGCTACACAAGATTTGAGGCGAGATGTCTCGTGTATGGCTGAAACATATATATATATATATATATATATATATAATTTATTATATTTTATTAAGGTAAATATTTGATAACTAAAATTTTAACTGTTTTGTATATATTAATATATATTTATATTTAGTAATTAGGTAAATTAAAATTGAAATTACGGAATTTTAGGACATACATAGTATTTATATAGCATGGTATGTTGCAATGAGAGCAGGCCGATGACCTTTTACTAAGACTTTTGTTATTTTTTCCTCCTCGGCTTTACATGGTATCATCAGAGCCGGCACAGAAGCAGCCGGCGGAGAGGACCTCGACAAGGAGTCACCAGCCTCGGTGTCGTGGATTCGGTCAACCGATCCCTTGGCAGTGCCGAGAATCACCCCGGACAAATACGTCGTTGGTGGTGTAGTACTGAAGGTTCTCCCTCCAACTCCGTCGCTAGCGGGCGGCCTCTCCGTCCAAAAAAAAAAAAAGAAATTTCGGCAACGTGGGGAGATTGTAGAGTCGGCTAGGGTCTTCTGAAACAATACCGAACACTCAAATTATAAACCCTAGGACGATGACGGATCAAAAAGCCTCAAGTTCAAGGAATAATTCGTCGTTCTTATTGAGCGCGAATGACGACCCAGGTAATTTAATTACGCAAACATAATTTAAAGGACAAAACTACGAAGAATGGACTAAGGCCATAAGGATTTCATTAAGGGCAAAGAAAAAACACAGTTTCATTGGTGACACCATTAAGGAGCCGAACCAAAACTCAGATGAAATTGATGATTGGTGGACAGTAAACTCTATGATTGTGTCGTGGATCTTTAATACCATCGAACCAAACTTGCGTTCCACGATCTCATATAAGGAAACAGCAAGGGAATTATGGGATGATATTCAACAGCGATTCTCTGTTCGTAATGGCACGCGAGTTCATCAATTGAAAATGGAGATTGCAAATTGCAAACAAAACGGAAATTCGATCATAACTTATTATGGACGACTCCAGAAACTGTAGGATGATTTGAATGATTATGATCCTATGCCTACTTGCTCTTGTAATGGATGCAAGTGTAACTTCGTTACACGGCTTCAACAGCGTCAAGAGGATGAGCAGGTGCATCAATTCCTCATGAGGCTTGATGAATCATCTTATGGTAATGTTCGCTCCAATATCATCGCTTTATACTTTCTTCCAAACCTTCATAGGGTTTACTCTCAAGTTACGGAGCAAGAACAAGTGCAGGTGATGACTCAAGTGGCTCCCATTCGGTCTGATCCAGTGAGCTTTGCCATGAAAACAGTCAGCTCAGGTTCTCAGAATTTAGGGGGGACCGAAAAGACAATGGAGTAGTTTGCTCCTACTGCCAGAAACTAGGACATAGCATGGACACATGCTTTCATCTACATAGCTATCCTAACTGGTGGCTAGGAAATTCGACTCAAGGAAAAGGCAAAGGACGTGGTAACTAGGGACGTGGTCGGGGTAAAGTAGCACTGGCTTATATTGCACAAGGGGCAGAAGGAGCGGTTACTAATGTTCCTCATGGGAGACCACTTGATGATTCTGATAAAGCTGGGTTGGAGACCCTGAGTAAAGATGATTGGGAGACTTTGAAGTCTCTCTAGAACACTCACACGAATAATACATCTATCGCTCAGCCAAGGTTTAATGGTAAGACATATTTACAATGGTTGTTTGACACAGGTGCGTTGCATCATATGACGAGCGAGAAAACTGCATTTATAGAGTTTCAAGGAATATCTCATTGTCTCATGAAAATGCCGAACAGTGAATATGTTATGACAACAGGAGAAGGAATAGTTCTTGTAGGAAAATTATTTCTCAAGGGTGGTTTATATGTCCCTGAAATACGATGCAATTTGATATCTATTTCAAAATTAGCTCGGGACAAAGGTCATATTTTGAAATTCACTAATCGTTTATGCGTTATTCACGACCGCACTTCAAGGATGCTGATTAGAGTGGGTAAAGAGCTTGAGGGGTTGTATGTTGCACGAGGGGAGCTTCTAGTCAGTGCTCATGGAGACGTTGCAGTCAAGAATATGGGTTTATGGCATAAAAGATTAAGACATCCCTCTATGCGAGTCATAAAACAGCTCCCTACAATAGAAGGTAATACTGAGATAAATAAAGAGGTTCATGAACCTTGTGATGTTTGTCTCCGGGCAAAACAAACTCGTATTCCTTTTTTTATTAGTGACAATAAAACTGGTAATATCTTTGACTTAATTCATTGTGATTTATGGGGAGCTTATCGAGAGGCTCGTTTTTGTGGTGCTACTTATTTTTTTACTATTGTTGATGACTGTTCTCGTGATGTATGGGTTTATTTGTTAAAGGGGAAACATGAGGTCTCATATGTGGTTAAGAATTTTTTGGCTATGACCAAGAGACAATTCAATAAACAAGTCAAAATTATACGCAGTGACAATGGTACAGAGTTTACTTGTTTAGGTGATTATTTTAAGAAACGTGGGATTATCCATCAAACCTCTATGGTTGAGACACCTCAACAAAATGGAAGAGTTGAGAGGAAACATCGACACATTTTGAATGTTGGTAGGGCACTCTGTTTTCAGGCTAACTTGCTTATTCAATTTTGGGGAGAATGCATTCTCATTACAGGATATTTAATTAATCATACTCCATCATCGATTTTGGGTGGAAAAAATCCATATGAAATTTTGTTTGGAAGCCCTCCATCTATTTCTCATCTTAGGGTATTTGGTTGCCTATGCTATTCCAAGAACATTAATCGAGAAAAGGATAAGTTTGCAAGTCGAAGTCATAAATGCATATTCATGGGTTATCCTTATTGTAAAAAGGGATGAAGGGTATATGATCTAGATAGGAAAGTTTGTTTTGAAAGTCGAGATGTGGAGTCTGTTGAGCACATGTTTCCTTTTGCCTATACGAACTCTGCTAGGCAGGAAACTCCAGATTCCCTGCCTGCTGTCATTGAGTCTATTATATTGGAGGACGTGCCTAAGATTGAGGCACCTTTGCCAACCTCTAAATATGATGGACAGTCCGTGAAAGAGGGTGTGACAGCAGATGGGGTTGTACCAGTACCGAAAGTTGCAGAGGATACAGGTGCAATGGATGATCCTGGATACGGCAAACGGGCACGACAACCTTCAGTTTGTTTGCATGACTATATGCTTCATACAGTTGCCCTCAGTCCCTCGAGCTCTCCTTCCTCTTCCTTGGCATCCTCAGGTACGCCCTACCCCATCACAAACTATGTGAATTGTACTAAATTTTCCTTGTCGCATCGTTGATTCGTGGCTGCAGTAACTATAGGGATTGAACCAACTAGTTTTAAAGAGGCTATGCAGCATTCATGTTGACGTGAGGCAATGAAAAAGGAGGTTGAGGCACTAGAGGATAATGAAACATAGACAGTTGCTACTTTGCCTAAGGGAAAGAAGGCTCTTGGTAGTAAATGGGTGTACAAAATCAAGTACCATGCAGATGGAACTATCGAGCGATACAAGGCACGCTTGGTTATTTTTGGGAATCACCAGATCGAGAGTCTGGATTATAATGAGACATTCACACCTACTGCAAAGATAGTGACAATTCGTACCTTTTTAGCAGTAGCGGCGATCCATGGGTGGGAATTGCATCAGATGGATGTGCACAATGCATTTTTGCATGGCGATCTTGAGGAGGAAGTTTATATGCGTTTTCCACCAGGCTTTACGACACCTGGAGTGGATAAAGTGTGCCGTCTGCGCAAGTCTCTCAACGGGTTGCGACAAGTTCCGCGGTGTTGGTTTGCCAAGCTTGCTGCGGCTTTAGTTTAATATGGATTTCAGCAATCTAGCTCAAACTATTCTTTGTTCACATTTCGGCATGGCAAAATTCAGTTGACCATTTTAGTCTATGTAGATGATCTAGTGATAGGTGGGACTAATAGTGATGCCATTCAAGCGTTTAAAATTTACTTGAACGCTTATTTCCACATGAAAGACCTTGGCAAATTGAAGTACTTCCTAGGTTTTGAAGTAGCACGAAATTCGACTGAGATTTTCCTTTGTCAGAGAAAATATGCTCTCAATATTATTTCTGAGGCCAGTTTGTTAGGTGTTAAACCTGTCGGCACACCAATGGAACAAAATCATCACCTCGCTTTGGCTAAGGACACGCCTCTTCCTGATCCTATGTCTTATCGGTGTCTTATTGGTCGTCTCATCTACTTAACAATTACTCGACCTGAATTGTCTTATTGTGTGCATATCTTAGCACAATTTATGCAAGAGCCACGACACAATCATTGGGAGGCAACCCTTCGGGTTATTCGTTTCTTAAAACTTTATCCTAGGCAAGGTCTTCTGCTCTACTCTGATTCCTCCCTTTATCTTACGGCTTATTGTGATGCGGATTGGGCAAGTTGCCCCTTGACTCGACGTTCTTTGATGGCATATTTTGTCTTTCTTGGGGACTCTCCAATTTCCTGGAAAACGAAAAAACAACATACTGTATCTCGATCTTTAGCTGAGGTAGAGTATCGATCTTTGGCCTCTACAACTTGTGAATTGAAATGGCTCAAGGGTTTATTAGTTTCTCTTGGCATCCCTCACTCATCTCCTATGCGGATTTATTGTGATAGTCAGTCAGCTCTTCACCTTGCTCATAACCCTGTGTTTCATGAACGCACCAAGCACATCGAGGTTGATTGTCACTTTATTCGTGATGAGATTCGTCGTGGTATCATTCTTCCTTAATTTGTATCCTCGTCTCAGCAACTAGCTGATATCCTTACCAAAGCTCTCGGCAAACGTTCGTTTGATGCCATCCTCTACAAGTTGGGCATTTCTGATTTTCATGCTCCAACTTGAGGGGGGTATTAGGGTGAATATTCGGTGGCTAAAGTTTCAGCTGTTTTGTATATATTAGTATATATCTATATTTGGTAATTAGGTAAATTAAGATTGAAGTTACGGAGTTTTAGGGTGTACATGGTATTTATATAGCATGGTAGGTTGCAATGAGAGCAGGCTGACAACCTTTTCCTAAGACTTTTGTTATTTTTCTCTTCTTGGCTTTTCCTCGGCTTTACATTTTTCATACTAAAATTTAACAATAGCAATGAAATGACATTGATGAGAGTTACCTGGAAAAGCGTAAGGAGATGCACAAAAATAAAAAGGGCCAAATTCTGATGGAGGCTTGTAGGTTTGATTACTCAGTGCAAACCCAATCCTTCGAACTTCTAACCGATTAAAAGATTTGCCAAAAGAGAAGAGTGCAAGCTGCACTTAAAGATATTCATCGGCATTGAAAACAGGGTTATAAAGGAAAACTGAACCAAAAGGTAAGCCTAATCCCACCCAAAGGCTCATTTCCAGGGAATGAAATCTTTCACATTGGACAAATCCTTGAAGATGGCTCCTTTGAAGTAAAATGTCCCTTCAAATGGATAAGCACATTCACAACTTTGAGGACTAAGCTTCTATTTAGGGGAACACAACACGCTTCTACAATTCTCCAGGCTAGTAGAATAAGGCTTTGTAGACTGCAACTGGCGGTAATTAGTATGTGATCATTGAAGTGAAAAATACGTCGGTTGCCTATATGATTGTCTTTTTTTAATGATCATTACTTACATTATTATGATGGTTATGTGATGCTCTTAGAAATAATTCCTTTCATGTACTATATTGTTACTCAATTTCTAATCAAATACCTTATTAACTTATATGTTAATACAAAACCTTATAATAAGTTTAACTTATACAAAACCTTATTAACTTATATTTTATTTTATTAAATGAACAAAACCTTTATATCTTAATGCAAACAAATTTCAAATAAATTTTATATAAATAATATTTATATGTACAAAATAAGTTTTTTAATATAAAAATTTAAAAATCTTCAAAATATCAAAAAATCTAATAATATAATTTAAAATAAAATATAAATAAAGTTAATAAGTTTCATATGTTCAACATGATTATTATATGACTTAATTAATAGTTTTTAAATTATAATATCATTAATTATGAATTGAGTATTAATATAATTTATTATAATTACTTACTCTTTAATATAATTTTTTAAAATCAAAAATTTTATATTAAAATATTTATTTTAATTTTAATTTTTATTATTTTTTTTAAAAAGAATATTTTATTTGAATTATCATAATATATTTTTAGTATTTGAAAAATAAAATTTATAATTTGTAATGGTGTACTAAAATTCTTTAATTGTAGAACATATGTTGTACTTTCATGATAATAGTCTATTTGATGCTTCTCATGATATAATACTTTCAGCAAGTATAAAAATACATTTAGTGGTAAACTTTTTATTTTTTATGCAACTAGCAAAATTAGTATTTGAACATTCAACCATTTCTAAACAATCAATATATCTTTGTATAAGTTTTTAGTTTTGAGTTTCTTGTAAATACTTTATAACTTTTTTGGTAGTTTTTCAATGTTTTTGTTTGAGATTAATTTGATATCTTTCCAATAATTCTTTTACAAATGTAATGTCAAGTATAATGCATACTTATACATATATAAGGCTACCAATTATTTATACATATAATATACACTTCATCTCATCTTATTCTAAGTTATTTTAAGGACATTATGTAACATTTAATTTGTCCCCTTTAGTTATAGGTGCTATAGTAAAAACAACTTTTCATTATAAAATATAATGTCAAATATAGTGTAAACTTATGCATACATAAGACTACCAATTACTGATATATATGATATGCATTTTATCTCATTTTGCTTTAAGTCATTTTGAGGATATTATGTAAAATTTAATTTTTTTTCTTTAACTATAGGTGCTATAGTAGAAAAATAATTTTTCTTCTTGAATCCCTCTAAAACTTTTTCAATGTAAACTTTCTGAACTAGTGTTAACATCCGTTGAAATTTATTTTTGTGAATTTTTATACCAATGACATAAAAAGTTTCGCTAATATTTTTTATTTCAAATTTTTGTAAGAGAAATTCTTATATTATGTGTACCAACCTTAAATCATTTTATGCAAGTAAATTATCATTTATATATAGGACTAAAATAATATACTTGCTCTCACTAATTTTAAGGTATATATATTAATCTATAATATTATTCATAAAATTATATGAGATTATAATATTATGAAATTTTATATAACACTGTCAAGAGGTTTGCTTGAACTCATATGTAGATTTCTTAAACTTGTATAAAAGGAGATTCTTATGATTATTCATGAAATCTTCAAGCTAACTCATGTATATCCCTTACTCAAAATCCCTATTCAAGAAAACAATCTTCACATTTATCTGATACAAATCTAAATCAAAATAAGTTATTAAAATCATAATAACTTTGAATGAATCCTTCTTTGAAACTACAGAAAAGGCTTTATGGTAGTTAATGTCTTCCTTTTAAGCGATAAGTCAAGCCTTACATCTCTTAATATTACCATATAAGTCTTTTTTGGTTTTATAAATCCATTTATAGCTAAAGAGAGCTTACTCACTCAAGAAATTTTACATTCTTGATTTCAACAATTTAAGTATATTTAAAAGATAATTAAACTTATATCCCTTATAATTTACCGTATAGCTAATAAAAAAATATAATGGTTGTCTTTAAATCTAACTTTTTTAAATAAGAATTATAAGTCCTTACTTCAATAGGATAATCTCATACATATATATGTCTTACTCTGTTTTAATTTATTCCATCACTTAAATGGAGATTATGAATAGCCCTCGATGGCACCTTGTTTAAGACATATACTACACTTTTGAGGCTTTACTTCATAAACATTAATCATTCTCCTTATCATATCTATAAGTGTTTGATTCTTTTTTCAACTATATCATTTTATTAATATATACTTAGTGTCATACATTATGTAATAATACCCTACTCTTTAAGGAACTTAACAAATAAGTCTTTCATTGTCCTATCTTTATTTTCTTAACTTAATATTCTTTGCCCCTATCAAGACTTACAATTTTGATCTCTTTCTCCTTTTATTTCTCAATTTTAGCCTTATATGTTTTAATAATATCAATTGCTTCAA
Source organism: Bruguiera parviflora (assembly GCA_019804595.1). NCBI lineage: Eukaryota > Viridiplantae > Streptophyta > Magnoliopsida > Malpighiales > Rhizophoraceae > Bruguiera > Bruguiera parviflora. The sequence continues at coordinate 7,047,624 of CM034048.1, read as the reverse complement.
CTTTATTAAACAATTAGTAGAAATACATAAATCTTGTATAATTGTTAATAAATAAGATAAAATATCTTTGATCATGGAGAAAGAAAGTGAAAAATAGTTGACAAATGTTTGTATGCACAATCTCAAGAATTTTTGAATTTCTTTTCACGCTTTTAATTTTCTTATTAGTTTAGTGACCCTATATACAATCCACACAAGTGCTAAAATTTATAAAATAAAAAGTTGTTAAATTTTCATCATTTATGAGCCTCTTCATTCTCTTAAGAGAGATGTGACCTAACATTTTATGCCATAATTAAGAAGATTACTCATTAACAACACATTTCTTTAAACCAATATTATCTTACAATGTAGTATTGAATTCTAAAGTGGATCTAAATTGAATTTATATCAATCATCGAACAAATAATTTGCAAAATACTAAAAGTATTATTCTTGAAAATAGCAACCAAGATAAGTTAATTTGGAAATGGAAACTAAATTCCTATATAACAATAAAATATATTTAAGGTATAAAACAAGTTCAAATTTTAAGACTAAATTTTAACACAAAATATATTCCTATCAAGTCAAGCCATTATGCTCAAAAAATTTCTTTAATGACTCCAATTCCTTATTAGTTAAATAAGGCTTTAAGTTTTTTTTTTAAGCCTCATACCCCTTCATTATTAACAGGGTATCTTTCTAGCCAAGGGATGATGTTTGGATTATGAAATTTAGCAAGTCTAAGACCCATAGTTCCTTTTAGATGCTTATGTTTTTCCTATTGCTAATAGAACATTTGAGCCCTTTTAGTAATAACATTTTATTACGAAGAAGGCTTTTCCATCCCTAACATGTTTATCATCCACTTCTAATAATGAGGAACTCTTTCATTAGGTAATAAAGGCCCTTTAAATTCTAGCCCATAGAGTATTTGATTCTTTAATTAGCCTTTAGCATTATGTTTCTAGTAATACTTGGTTAAAAAACCCTAGCTCTTAAAATCCTATTCCACAATATCCCTTTGTCATTTTCAATTTTTACCAATTGATTTAATGGATAAGATTCTCCTTACTTTTTGTCCTTACTAGAATTTGGATAACTTTTCATTAATTTTAGAAAATAAGGTTGAAGGAAACATGAACATTGACATCGCATAGGTTAGGACAATGGTAGCTATAACTTTAATGAGCATTTCCCTTCCTACTTGGAAAAGTAACATCCTTTAACATGATTAAACCTTATACTCCACCCAATCTAACATAAATTGCATTGCTTTTTACTTTGATTAAGTTAGTTTGATAAGGGGTCTAAGGTAATTTCCCTTACCATCTAGGTGCCCTATGCCAAGTAGCTAACATATCTCTTTTTGAGTGCCTATTAAGGTGTTTATGCTAAAATCAACTCTAAATTTGTGCTTGTTTATCACCTACCTTAGGGCTTTGTAAAAATAGTCAATTATTGCCATTAGACCTTTAGGTCCCTTTTATGGCATTGTTACAAAAGGAAAAGTGTTGTTAGTGAAGAAAATATTTGATAATATTGGGTAATGCGGTTTGATTTTTAGGCCTAGTATTGTTTTATCCTATATTACCTTTAACAACATTTTGGAGAGTATATCTAAGACAAATGGAATAAGCATGGGGAGAAGGGGTATCTCTGTTAAAGCCACTAGGTTACTTTGAATAGAGAAGGGTGTGTGCCCTATTAATAATAATTTGATATGTTATGTGGACATGTATTATATGACTCTTTGAACCTAGGAAGTAAAAAATCCCAATCTTAATAGTATGTACTCGAGGAATGGCCACTCAATGCAATCTTACGCTTTTTACATGTCAATTTTGATTGTCATCCTTTTTTTGCCAAATCTTTTATGTCAAAGAGAATGGAAGACCTCTTTAGTAACAAAAATATTATCTTAGACGATGTGGTCAAGTATAAATGCTATTTAGAAGAGGTAATAAGCTCCTTCAACCACGGTTTAAGATGGTTCCTAACATTTTAGACATAATTTTATAACCAAAATTGCAAAGGCTTATAGGCTTATAGTTGCTAAAATGTTTTGGGCTCTTTATTTTTAGAATTAAAAAAATTTTTCTTTGATTTAATTCTTTAAACCATTGGTCATCTTGGAAAAATTTTTACATTACTGCACACACCCTTACTTTAAGCACCTCCCAATATTTATGGATAAGATAAACTAAAGAATTCATTTAATCTTGAGACCTTCAATGCCCCTAATTGGAAAATAGCCCTTATAATTTCTCTTTTTGTTATTGTGGCATCTAGGGCCCTAGACATCTATTGCATAATCAAGCATAAAACATGTCTTACCACCTCTTCGAATGGTATTGAATTATTACTCTTATAAAGTACTTGAAAAAAATTATATTATCATAGTCTCAATAACCTTTGCTTCCTTTAGCCAAAAGCCCTTATCTAGATGTAATTTTGTGATGCAATTTCACTAATTCCTTTGTATGGCATATGAATGGAAGAAATAGGTATTTTGGTCTCTATAGCTAAGACAACTAATTTTGAAGCATTAATGTTAGTACATTTCCTCTATCTGTAAGTACTTATCTATTTTCTTACAAGTTTTGTTTCTTCCTCTTGCATCATTAGTGTGGCTTAAGATAATTACACTTGTGCCAACCAAGTTTTGAGTTCATTTAATTGCACTCTTTGGCTTTTAAAAGTTTCCTTGCTCCACTTGATTCAACAAGAAAGTTTGAGGAAGCATTTAAGTGTGGAGGATCAAAAGGCAATGGTTAAAGTCAATCCTTACCTAATGGGATAATGTTGCTATAATTATGTTAGCCACTACACAATTCAATCTCTAATAGATAGTCACTGAGCTCATTTGTCAATTAATCCATGTGTATTTATGTCATTTAAATCCATTAATGCACATTCTTGCATAATGTTAGCTAGTAAATCCTTTTGTTATCTCCTTATGGGCCTACCGTCCAACTTCTCTTCTTCCTATAATAAGGCATTAAAATCACTAATGTAAAGCCATGGTTATTTATTAGCAATTCTAGTGATTTTAAAGACTCTATACTTATTGTTTTTTTACCTAACCTAATTCTTCATAGACATAACTTAAAAACCATCAACTATGATACGTTTATGAAATGATGCATTTTGGATATCAATTTCAACATACATTTTCATGCCATTATAGTGTTAGGCCTTATCGACTCCCCTTGGTTCCATATAAAAGGTATGGTCATATTGCAATCTTCAATGTGTCTTTTCCTTTGTTCTTTCCTATTGCTTCATTTCCATTAAGTAGATTATAAATGTTTAGTACCACAGGATAAGTTCTCTTAGAGCTTGAACTGTAAAAGGTTACCCTATCCTTTAATAGTTCTAGGTTAAAATTCTCATTTGTAATTGTATGGTTATTGACCAACCACCATTACCATGTTAATAATATTAAAAGATTTAGTGATTATGTGTTGCACTTTTGGAATGATTTCCATATTATTTATTTCAACTAAAATGATTAAAAGGGGGGTCTTTATATCTACTTATGTTGTACAAGTAATTTGGGTTAGAATAATTGTTAATAGCTTATTATTAGAGAAGGGTTACTTAATCTTAGTTCCTTTATTCTAATGGACTATCTCAAAATGAAAGGGGTCTTATTTATATATTGAGGCCCAACTAAAAAAGTAAGTATGATAGGATTAGAAACCTCTAAACAAAGTAGGGCCTTGGGTGAAAAACTTAAACTTAGGCTCAATTGTCTTAAGCATAACCCATTTAGTTATAGGGCCTATCTAGAATCATAAGAAAGTTTGTGATCACTAGCTCCTTAGGCTTCTTAAGAGAATGTGGGAGTAAAATATTTTATTCTTTTCCCTTTAAATACATTCATTTGAGGTAATTATCTAGGCTTTTATAACCAAAAGTGAAGTGGTTATACTTTTAAAGTCACCATATTAAGTGAGTTTCAAAGGGCTAATATAGCTTAGATACTTTTTTAATAAGGTTAATGCATGTGGTTCAAAGGATACCAAGCCTATGCTTCTTAGGTCCTTTATTCTGGTGACAAGATATGATATAAGAAACTTTTATACTTTATTATTATCATTCTATGACCCTTTAGGATGTGTGAGAGTGTGTATAGGTTAAGGCTTCATGGCTTAGCACCCTTTACCTACCACTGACATCCTTTCTCTCTCCTTGTGGGAATTAGTATGATTCTAAAAGATTTGGTTTTCTTGGCAAATGAAAAGTCCACCCTTATATAGAGATCTTACTAATTATGTCACTAATCTATACTTTTAATTTTACTAGTCCTTTGTAAGGTCTCTTTGTAAGGGTAGTATTTCTCCATATATCCTAATAAACAATAAGAGTAATAGAATTTAGGTAGTTACTTAAACTTAAAAGACACTTATTTAATAATGCCTTGTTATTTCCTATTATTAAATTCAATCTTTTGGGGTTTATCGACTTGAATTTTTACAAGTAATTACAAAAAGTTGTTCTAATCCATAGACTTATCCAAGGTCAAGCCCACTTCCTCCAAACAAGCGAAAAGATTTCCAATCTATTTTGTATTGCTCCTTATCATATGATCCAAAGATAAGCTATGAACTTTGACCTAAAACAAAGATATAAAGAAGTCTATTTCCTCTAGATGCATATTTAGTGGTCATTCTTTAATCACTATATGGTTATATGCCATTGATTGTGGCAAATCATTAAGGACTTTACATCACTCCGCTTCCTTACTAAAATAGAACATAAATGTGTTATCTTTACGGCTTTGTACTTTTAATTCTATTAGGATGTTTCGGGCTTTTTTTAATGATTTCCTTAACAACTCTTAAACTAAAGGCTTCCCTGCAATAATTACTTATGTCACCTTTTGTGCTTTATCTTTGTCATTATAAAGCTCTAGAGTAAGCTCATCACATTTAAAATAATAAGTCATGTTAATCAGTTCATTAATGGCTCCTTCTTGTTCCATGACTAAGGATTTAATGTGTTGTTAGATGGGTTGGTGTTACAGGATATGATTAAGGATTTAATTTGTTATTAGATAGGTCGGTGGTGCTAGGTTAAGCAATAGGGTGAAATAATTTCTTGAATTAGGGGGCTAGGTCTGGGCAAATTGGGTGTGTTAATTACTTTAAAGTCAGGGTGGTAGCTAAGAATTGGATGACAAGATCATAAAGTGTAGAGAGTGCAACATATAAGGTGATTGGCATAGTAAAATTAGTGTAAATGGGTCATTGTGAAGAGAACCCTCTATGCTAAAGATCATCTAAGATATCTCAGAAGAACTGTTAACTCTAGAAGAGTATAGAGCAATCTCATCCTTTTAGAAAGAAAATTTTTTCTTTCCTTTTAAACCATAAATATATATGCAGTTACACTATGTCATCTTTGGTAATATTTATTATCTAAATAGAATACGTGACATATATACATGTGTAACAAAACACAAATAAGTTCCAAATAAAACTTCACTCGTCGCAACATTGATATTAATAGAAATCAATAAGTTATAAAAAGGGAACTTATTAGACCTAGAATTTGACTAGGACAATTAACTTTTTATTGTTCTAGTGTATAAGTTAAATAACAATAGCATACTAATTTGTTTCTTGTATTTTACCTCGTAGTCAATATGACACTTTAACTTTTCTCTCATCACATTGTTCTTTTGTATCAAGACTAAAGCCATTAAGCATGCAAACAATAAACATCTTAAAAATATAAATAAATGGCAAAAGGTTTAATATTTTGTTGAGATTATACAATTATCAATTTCATAAACCCAAATACATTTGAATCCAAGATCACAAAATGGCAATAATAAAAACACAAAGATCATACTTTAATTATAATTAATATAATTGAAGAGTAGAGTCTGATACCAAATGTAAAAATTCAAATTACTAATTAGTCATACTAAATTAAGAATTAGACATACCTTTAGCTATATTGATTGTCCTAAAGAATTTTTGTTACATTGAAACTTTATAGCCTATTATTCAACAATTCTGAGATAAGTATGTTAATAGTTCATAAGTTTCTCTTTTATAGGTCAAATTGAAGGCACTGTCAATAATTAATATTAATCCAACTTTCTCTTATCAAGGTAAGTAATTGTAACTAATTTAAAGTCAAACTAACTATTTTAAAGAATATAAATAATGGGTAGTTATCTTTTTATTTGTTATCTTTAAATAACTAATATTTATTTTTTATTATGTAAGTCATTTTAAGAATAATTTTAATTGACACAACAAGTTACGATTTTCCTTAAGTTTATCTAAAGAAAACATCATTTTTGTTTTGCTTTCATAATCTGACTTTCCCACTCAAATTAACAATAGTTGGATTTTGGGTGGAAAATTACACATTGAACAATAAGTCATTTGATTCATACAAATCACCAAAAATTTGTAGGAAAGAGTTACAATAAAAAATTACAAAAATCTCAATAAGGTTTTTCTTATAAAAAAACATTTTAACTCATTAGCATTTCATTTTGAACACTTTGATTCTTAAATACAACTAAAATATTAACACAATTTTTATAAACTAAGTGTACTCATAAAACAAAACACATTAGTTATAGATGTTTTAAAATTTGACATTTTCTTTTATTTTGACAATATTCCATGTAATGCAAATAAAAATTTCAGAAAAAAAAATAATTTTGATCAAATTATTCAAGGTCAAACTTAGGTGAATTGAAGTACTCTTTGAGATAAACCATAATGGCAATTGTTTAATTAGTTTTATCAATTTTATAACTTATCAATAAATATATTAAAAGAATTCTAAGTAAAAATAAAAATTAAAAAGAAAAAATAATAATATAAGAAATAAAATGGGAAGGGAGTGAACATAAAAATTGATGAATTAATGGTGATATAATGATAAATAAATATTAATCATAATAAAAAGACATAGATATATGTAAGGATATGGTCTGCATAATCTTACACATCATAAAAATGTAAAAGTTTATAACTTGTCTAGAATGGAAAAATTTTATAAAATTCAATTCAATTCAATTCCTTTATTTTGTTTGTTTGACTTGATAGATTTAAAAAAGAAAAAAAAAGTGGGACAATCCATTAATTCAATAATTTGAGTTAAGTTAATAGGTAAATTTTATGTAATAATTTGAGTCAAGTTAATAATTTCATAAAGCATTCTCTCTTGTAGTAAAATATAGTTTTATTTAGATGTTAGTTATAAAGTTGCCCTACTTGACATGGAGTTAGAGCAACTCAATGTTAAGGAAGCATTCGTGCATGGAAATCTTGAAAAAAAAAATTTTACATGTGTTCGGCAGAGGGTTTTGTAAATCTAGCAAAAAAGGACCATATGTGTTTGTTCAAAAAGTCACTTTATAATCTCATCTAGTCCCCCAAGTAATAGTATAAGCAATTTAATAGTTTTATGATCGATAACAAATAGTCCAAGAGTAACTGTATAAGAAGTTCATTTATCTACTGCTCTACGTTGATGACATGTAAATAATTGGAAATAACATGTAAAAAATCAATTAGTTGAAGGCTCAACTAAGTGAGTTGAAATGAAAGACTTAGAAGTAGCTAAAAAAAGTGTAAGAGATGGAGATTCACATAAATCGAGGCCTTAAAACCTTGTAATTATCATAAAAAAGGTATATTACAAAAGGTTTTGGAACAATTTGGCATACAAAATTGTAAGCTTATGATTACTTCATTACCAAGTCAAAAACACATTATTTGTAAATTTGTAACTAGGAATGCATGTGTAAATTAAACACATTATTTGGCATGTATAAATCAAAAAATAATCCCTTTGTAAATTAAACACATTATTTGGCATTTAACTTTGTAATAATTTGTAAATTTAATGCTTATTATTTGCATGCGCTGTAACTACAGTAAATGAATATTGCCTTCCACAAAGACTTCTCAATTATTGCAATTTTTCTTTCACCAAAATATAGAGGGCATCGACAAACCTAAGAAAATAGTGAGCCTGGAATTCCCCAACTAAAAAACTACTGGTTAGGGTTAGAACGAATACAAAACTAAGTTAATTCCTTCAAAATATAGACAAAGTGTTTGTATCTAAGCACCTTATTTTATTATTATACACATATTGTAACCAAGGGCAAAGGAAGAAAATAAACTCAGCAGTGGGGGAAATTTAGTTCAAAAAAATTGATAAGACAAACACAGAGACAATTGAATAAAACAGAAGATGGAATGCTAGCCTTACCTTTGAGCAAATGAGGCAGGTAAAAACTCAATGTCCGAAGAAGAAGATCATGGGCCAAATTACCCAACAAAGAGAAGAGAGAGAGGAAGCAGAAGAGCTAAAGGGGAAAGGGGGGTGGCAAGCTGACAGAGTAAACTTTAACTCTTTTGGGGAAAGAGGCGTATAACTCGGTTCAGAACCCAAACAGCAGTCTAGAATGAACTTGAATGCAACTCCAAATGGAATCTCAACCATACTTCTAATTTTAGTATATAATGCCATCTTAGATGAAAGGCCAAGAAAATGCACGATAAAACTGTATGTTAACCAGGGCACGCGAAGGGTCAAGAAACACAAGAAAGGTAAGAATAAAGCTCAACAAAACAGTATATGACTCTAATGTATGATACATATTTGAGACTTACGACTTCCAAGTTATAATAGTCTTACACAAAAACTCGCTGTTCAAGCTCAAGAAACGAAAAAAGGAAAAACAAAGAAAAAGCTATCCTGTTTAAAACACCAGGATAGAGCTCTGCTCAATCAGCAACAACTTGCATGGCTACTGACACTGACCTATACTCAAATCACTGTACATAGCTATCCTAAGATGCTAGCCGAAAGCATAAGCCACCCCACAGCAAAAAATATATATCATGTCATAACAGACCGCAACAGACCTCAAATGCTCATGATGCTACAATCGCTGTATACACCATCGAATGACAATTTTGCAAGCTTTGCAACATTTCCATTTTGGTAAATATTCATCTCATGTGTGCTATTTTCCATTCTATTAGGAACCTTGTGACCTTGCAAGAGCTGATCTACTTGTCCACATGATGCTGCTATTAGCCCTGCATTTGGGAAGACAGTGTAGCAATGAACTTATGAAAAACAAGAAAGGTCAAGCTTAAGCAGGATACATAATATTAGTAGATTTAAGTTAGTCATGTCTCCCAAGTCTTTCTTTTAGAGGATGGCATGCCAAGTTGAATGCAAGGATAGTGAGAGACTCGTGATGGTGTCAATGACAAAGGGAATCACCGTGAGCTGTGAACTGTCTGGGAATGAAATATGATTTTCAGCATCTTAACTAATCAAGCTGAGTTGGTAGAACATGATAATAAAAGAGGCAGATATGACATGATTAAAAATTCACTTCAGAATTTCAAGTGTTGCCACTTCTCCATGTTTATGTTAGATTGTTCATTTGTTTTTACTCTTATTAGACAACACTCACTAACTAAATTCATGAGTTTGTAGGATTGATGTATATAATAATTCTAGAACTAATTTTCCCATTTTCCCTCATTCCATAATAGAGAAGAATAAGACAACAGTGTTACAGTTAAATTTATGTAAAACAATCAAGAAGTAAAATAGTCTATAAGAGGATGATATTGAGATGTACCTAAAAATAATGGAGAAGGTTTTCCAGGTCTTGATTTAAATTCAGGATGGAATTGAACACCAACATAGTAAGGATGATTAGGCAGTTCAACAATCTGCATTATCAATATGCAAAAAATTACTCAGAACCACCCGGAGTATAGGTCACAACAGCAACATAAACAAAGGGAAGAAAATATTTTTTGCATCACAAAAACTAATAGCAATACCTCCATGCGTTGACCAGTTTCATCCTTGCCAGTGAATGATAGACCAGCATCCTCCAAGCATTCTACCATCTCTGGATTCACCTGCAAAAGAGAAAAATTCACTGCTAGTGATCAAAAGGCCACTCAAAACACAGGTATGAAAGCTGAAAAGTAAAAGCACATTTTATTAAGCGAGCGTTCAGTTAACAGTGATGGCATTCATACATACATATTTAACAGGATGTTATTTTATTAAGCGAGTATGCTTCAGCCTTACAGATATGATGCACCATGATGCATGAAAGATTGCCATTATAATTAGCAATCACAGAAATGGTTATCATAGATGTTCACAATAAAGTTTGAGCCACATCCATCAGATTCTTTTCAAATCTAGTAACTTTGCCCCTCAACAACAACAACAACAAAAAAATTTTAATCCCAAATTTGATTGGAGTTGGCTACATGAATCTTTTCTCACAATTCTCCTCTATTATGCACTAAGGTGCAAGTCCTATTGCTTTAAATCCCTCCTAACTAAAAATTCTCAATTCAGCCTAGGTCTTCCTATCCCTCTCCTCTTACCATCGACCTGAGTTTGATCACCCCTATTAATCAGAGCATTTGCTAGTTTACATTAGACATCTCCAATGAGTGCTACCCTACTTTGTAATAAATGTCCTATTTCTTACTAGGAATACAAGAAATGAGGACATCTATTGCAAAGTAGGAGTAACACCCATTTGAGATAAAGTCCTACTTAGAACAGATAGAAGATTGGGAAAACAAATTGATGAAGGGTGTGAGAGATAGTGTTGCACGCAGCAGGTCCTAGTCTGGCTCCCCTATTATTTTGTCGGAAATATTTCTTTTTTCTAGGCCAACATTTTGAATGGTTTTCTCATGCACATCTACCATACAAAGACAATACCATCTTCACATTCCGTACCTCATATCTATGCCGATGTCTCTCCTCAATGAAGCGCTTATTATCATAGCTGACAGAACCCGGATGACAAGGGTTAGCAATCTTAAACAAATTCAATAAGAACACAAACTCAAGTTTGTTTGTTTCATTCATAATGGAGTTCCAGTTGATTTATGCATTGACTATGTTAGGGTGATACATTGCTTATCAAGATAATTATTGTCCAATTATGCACTAACACGCTCTTACATTATTTTTGTTGGTATGTGTCCATTTCACTTACAGTTTTGCAGTCTTGCAGTCCCTGACTTGGAAATGCGTTCTCCTTGAGCCAACACGCATGGTGCCTCCCATGTGAGTTTTTGATCCCTGTTAGGAAGGGAAAAACTTTAAATTAAGAAGAAGGTAGAGAAAAACATGAGTTCTGTTGTAGCCCAAACTCAAGGGAACATCCAATCAAGACCTCAGGCATCATGATAACACAAGGATTTTTGCTGTCAGGATCAAATTCCGTGCTGTTGGCATCTTGTAGACCTAGAACAGATCGTGCAAACTCGATAACTGCAATTTGCATTCCTAGACAAATGCCAAGGAATGGAATTCTGTTCTCTCGAGCATACTTAGAAGCAAGAATTTTCCCTTGCACACCCCTCGCACCAAACCCTCCTGGCACAAGAATGCCATCTGCACCCTGAACATAAACACTAGTTAGAAGGCTACCAAAGAGAGTTAGCAGAACTTAAAAGAGCTTTGAAAGTTAACAGTCTCAACCAGCTATACTAGTGGAATCAAACCTTTAACATTTTCCAGGCAGCCTTATAAGCGTTAGGATTCTGTGAGGAAAACACTGACGTCAAAATCTAAAGCAAAGCGAAGGATAGATTTTAGAATCAGGGGTTTGAATCAATAACCTCTTTAGCTGTTTGATCTTCAAGGTCACTAGCTGAAACCCAATCCAGAACAAGTTTTTTGCGACAAGAAACGGAGGCATGTAATAGAGCCTGACAAGAAAATACAGAGGCCCTCATAACTGGCAAAATGAAGTTACTTTTCTTCATTTCCAGATTAAGTCACATAAAGCCACTCCTACCGCACTTTTTTTTTACTCACTTGAATAACATTAAAGTAGCATGTAGCCTAAGTGAATGCTTTATTTTCTTGTGTTTTTAGCAGTTAGTGAAAGCTTGCACAGAAAAGGGCACATAACATAACAGACATTGAAAAATCTTTTGGCATTCCTGCACAAGTATTTTAGCAAGATTAAGAGGAAACATTAACATTAGATTGCTAGTATTAGACAGCTGTCCCTTTTCTACAGAGTTGGTCAACTTATTAGCTACTTTCCTGTACTTGATCTCACAAATTAGATGAGATTTTGTTGTTTCTGCATAGTTGTGAATCACTAAGGTCATGCTTGACATCATACAAGTCAGCTCACCTAGTGCAGTTTAACTAGCAACTTGAAACTGGTAACATCCCACAAACATGATGGTTACCATATCTTGGTTACTGAGGATTCATGATTTTTTAAATTCTACCAACTTAGTATCTAAGATTCCTTCTTAAAAATTGCAGAATTATCAATTGAGCAGAAAATCATGTTAATAGCTCACATCAAATGAACAAATGAGGCTTCAAGCTAATATTAACTATATAAATTGCCAATAGGAAAGTGTACCTTTAGTACCGAAAGATAGGAATCTGTAAGACATGTGTACTTCCCAACCACAGCAACTCGAACCTATCAAATCATGGCTTACAATGATAATCTCAAGAAGCAAAATGTAAGAATTGGTAAATGCATCTGATATTTTCCAAAGACCTACCGGTTCATGCAGCGTGTCACAGATCTCAGCCCTAGAAGTCCACTTTTTTAAATCAGGCTCCCTAGCAACCCTGCACGTGACAAGACACAGCCATATAAGGATGCCATGAAATGAAAACCATAACAAAAGCACACTGTGTGCAAGCATCAAAATAGGGGAAAGTGGAGGAGTGGACTCCTTAGACAAACCCAGGAATGTTCAGCACTTTCAGAATTGCTTCATGAGCCTTTTGATCCTGATTAAGAAGAAATATGTGGCTCTCTGGTTGTAAGGATTGTTAGCTACCTCAACGTTTAGAACAGTTATCAAAATCACTACAAGAGTTCTTACTCTTAAAAGCAAAGGAATGTGCCAGATATTGGGAACATCGTAGAGTGTGATAATGTTATCTGCCTGAAAAATGAATTGGTCTCGATAAATCTTCCAAATTAAAATTTGTCAAACCAGAAAGGTATGAGAAACATTTATTCTTCTCATAAACATACCAATACATGGCAAAACTGAGAGAGTTTCAGCTTTGCGTTCTGATCAAGTGCCTGTAAAATGCATCCAGATTTAGAGTCAGGAACCAAATGAATTTTGCATAAATGTGTTTGTTTGCGGGCATCCATGCTTGAGCAAGAGAAAGAGGGAGACTTACTGTTGTGCTGCGACAAGCTAAGATATTTGGTGTCAACCCTAGGCCTCTGAGTCCACGAACACTGTGCTGGGTTGGTTTTGTTTTCTGCAAGGTATAATGTTTCACAATATACAGAAGACAGAAAATTGTTTGTATGAGTTGAAAAATGCCAATATAAACTAACATTCCAATGTGAGATTTGTGATTATATACAAGTTCAGAGAAAACTTACTTGTTCACCAACAACATTTAAAATTGGCACAAGACTGACATGAATCAAGCAAAAGTTGCCTGCTCCTGAAACAATAACCACTGATGAGAAGAAATCACCTCACTACATGTGGTCAGAGTGACAGCATCCAAACTGCACCCTGTCAAATTACAGACGCAATGTTCTTACCCACACGGTATGAGAACTGCCCCAGAGCCTCAATAAATGGCATGGACTCAATGTCTCCTGCATAAAGGAAACTGTTCATGATGGAGAAAACATGTAAAACACCTCAAATTCCCATCATACAGAAATGATGTTCTCAGTGTACCTATGGTTCCACCCAACTCGATGATGCAAACATCAGCAGAACCTGGCATTCCATCTACTGGTTTCATTGCAGCCTGTTCGATCCACTCTTGAATGGCATCCGTAATGTGAGGAACAACCTGCAAGACAAGCACCAGCAAGAACACATGAAGAAAAAGTACACCAACGAAGCTATGACATGCAACAGGATGATGTAAACATGGGTTCAGTGATATAGAGGAAAACCTGAACAGTTTTTCCCAGATAATCACCCCTTCTTTCCTTATTGATAACAGCCTAAGATGCAAGAAGAAGAAAAAATCAACTGACTTGAACAACAATATGACAGAGTTAATATGATACACAAACAGAAGAATCATGTTTAAACCACTTGCCTGATAAATCTTTCCAGCAGTTATGTTGTTATCACTTGTCAACTTGACATCTAAAAACCGCTCATAATTTCCAAGGTCCAAATCAACCTAGGAAACAAACAAGTAAGTAATTGTTAGTGTTTATTTTGCATTTTGTCTTTCTGTTTTGAATGCTATCCCCCTACATAACATACAACACTTATTCACAGATGTTAGTCTTTTATACTTAAATCTTACTCTTTCTCTCCACAGTCAATGAGCTCCCCTTTGGCAGCTAATTTATCTGGAGTATGTTTTAGTCAGATGTACAAGTATGCAAGTTTAATGGGTCATGGATTTTCCTAGTTGCTGATCAGAGAGATAACAGTACATAACATGAGATCTAAGTAGCCATGATTTGAGACTTCTTAATTATGGTACAAAAACAATCAAAGAGGATGCTGCTTACGCTGGCAAACAAAAACCCTTTGAACTAAAATTTCCAATGCTCATGATTACAGAAAGCTAAACAAAATTAAGTGGTGAGCAAAAGCCTAAATTTGACCTTCTCAAGCAGCAATTCTTTGGAAGTTTTTTTTTAGTTTTTTTTTTTTTTTTTTTTTTTTGAGATGAATGAAGAATGTATTTATATTTTATATACAAGTATGTCTCCATGTATGTGTGCATGCATATGCTGATATAGGTGGTGGTACCTCGCCGCCGTCATCTAAGACAAAGACCTCTCCATGCTCAACAGGTGAAATTGTTCCCGCATCAGTGTTCAGATAAGGATCTGAATTTTTTTTTTTTTTTTTTAACATCATAACCCCAAAGAACAGAGTAAACATTGTAAGCCAAATCAAGAATCTCAAGTTCAGAACAAAAGAATAACTACAACAAGCATTGAAGAAGAGGACAAATACAAGAAAAAACGACAAAAGAAAACTCTAAAAATGAAAAGAAGAAGAAGAAGAAGAAGAAAGAGATCGACTGTCCACGTATAATACATTATTTTGTTCAACCCGAAGCCAATATATGACCCAAAAAAAAATAAAAAATACAAAGGAACCAAAACAAAATAATATATCTATATATATATAATATATATATATATAGATATATATTTCAAAAAAAAAAACGAAAAACAAAATACCGGGTTCAGGAATGAACTGGAAAACAAGATGTAAAATGAAATAATGAAGTACAAAATTGACTTCCATTAGGGTCTTTTTTCAGAAAAAAAAAAGAAAAAAAAAACGTTATGACTAACGAGCGATTTTATCAGGGAATGATGGTTTTGCAAAAGAAAAGAAGCAAAGAAAGAAAAGGAAAAAAATTTATAGTAAGGCAAACTAATGAAAAAAAATTATAAAGAAGAAAAAAAAAAAAAAAACAAGAAAGAAAAAGAGAAGTGTTTAGACAATTATATGGAAACGAAGAAGAAAGAGAGAAGACGAGGAGAGAAACCAATTTTGATGGCAGTAACGCGAAGTCCACAGGCCTTGAGAAGCAATCCAATGCTACTGGCAGTCACTCCTTTGCCCAGTCCGCTCACCACTCCTCCCGTCACCAACACGTACTTCATTTTTATTCTCTCCTTCTTTGATAAATCAGCAATTAACAGAACGAACGGAAAAGTAAACAAAAAAAGAAAAAAAACAGCAAAAGGAAAGCCAGAGAGAGCACAAGGGGCAGAGCAAAATTAATTAGTTAAAAAGGTCTCATTGTTTTTTTCTCTAGGTACTACTGAAGTATTCATCAAATCGAAGAAGCAGAAGAATGGGAACCTTTGTTATTGCTGTTGAGGAAGAGACGGGAGAAGAAATTTTCTTCGCTAACTGGGATTTCAGGAGGGGGGGGGGCTTGTCAGTTGCTCGCCGCACTGCGGAGCTCAAAATAACAGGCTATGGATATGGCTGACTATGAAGGTCAATACAGTAACCAAAGCAGAGCGCAAAAGGGATGAAACCTTGATTTTATGAATGAGACTTACTGTATGGTCACGTAATTTTATAAACTCAAAATAATTATAAAAATATTTTACGCTACGTGTGAAATCCGTGTGAAATATCATATATTAGGTGAATATTACTTTTATATACGGTAGACCACTTTGACGTGAATTTTTATTATATCATCTCACGGATATATATCTTGATTCATTTCATATTATTTTATAATTATATTATAATTTTAGATATTAGTTAGCTTTGGTAAGTTACTTACTTGTTTTAGAATATCTAAGTCTAATTCGAACATTTATTTAAATTATGATATTTTAAATTTTTTATTTAAGTCTAATTCAAATGTTTTTATTTAATTGTTAAGTATTTTTTTATCTAGATAAAATTTCTTATTTAGTTATAAATTTTTAACTGTATAAATCCATGTAACCTTAAAAGTTAAATCATTCGATAAATTAATCTTTATGTATTTTAATTATTATCAAATAATTTAATTAAAATTTGTAATTGAATTAAAACATTTTAAAATAAATAAATTACAATATTAAATTAATATCTGAATTTACGGTATAATTATAAAATAATAAAAGAGTTGGTGGTGTGTACGGTGTCATTATAAAATTTCTTATGTTATATAAAATATATAATGTTTTATTTTTAATATAAAATCTTTTTTGTAGTTATTTGCATCCTTAAAATCGATGCCTACCACAATCTTTCTTTGAAAGGGCGAATTTAAGATAATCCTACTACTAATACATATATATATATATATATATATATATATATATATATATGTGTGTGTGTGTGTGTGTGTGGATGGCACGGATCGAGAGAAGAGAGCAAAAATGGAGGAACGTTAGCGTCAGGAGTCACTCTGAGAGGGGTGGGGTGGTATCAAGTTTCACATTTGTCGTGTCAAGCACTCCAATTCCATGAACCGAAGAAAAAAAATTGTTGAGTGGACGAGTCACAATGCGCAAGAAGTGGGTTCCACACCACGCATGACGTACAGGTACACATGTTCTACAGAAGAAGAATGGCTCCTCAAGTTTAAGGTACTTTTTGTTTTTTTGTTTTTCTTTTTAAAAAAAGCTAATTTTGTCAAAAAAAAAATTAAAAAAAAATACATGAGGCGATCTTCAAAATCAAATTCATATCAATATTTTTTTCAATTAAAAAAATTTATTTTACCATCGACTATACAATATAAATGCCTTATCGACTCATCCATTAAAAAGTGGGATTCAAATTTAATATTATTAATATTTGAACGTGTAAGAGATTGTATAGAGTAATAAATGATGAGTTTTTTATAAAAATAAATTAAATTAAATTTTTATGGAGTGATTTTAATTACATTTATACAGATAATATCTTATATTTTTAAAATTAGAATTTTATCGGGAGATTTCAATTAGATTTATATAGACGAAATCTTATATATATATATATATATATATATTTTTTTTTTATTTATTTTTTTTTTTTTAATTTTTTAACTCCCGGATGATGTGGAGACAAATTTATAAGGTAAGAGAGAAATAGGGCATTGGGCATTTTTGGCGGTCCCTCTTTTTCCAAGCGCCTGATGCTGCCCTTTCCAATAAAGACCAGAGGGTTCCGACATGCCGCCTCAGTCATCATTTCTAATTAAGTGGATAAATTCTCTCTCATTCTTTTTTTTTTTTTTCCTTTTTCGGTCGTCATTTCTGATTTAGTATTTAAATTCTCTTCTTTTTTTTTATTTAAAAAAAAACACTTGTGACTAAATTCACACCATACACAAAAAGAAAAATTAATCTAAATTTTTATAATTAAATTTTATATTTTTTTATATTTTTATTTAAATTTTATATTTTCAAAATTTATTTAAATTAATTTTTTAAATAAAAAATAATCGTGTTATTAATAATTTTTATTTAATTTATTTTAAATTTTTATCAATTTTTGATTTTTTTACTTAAAAAATTAATTTAAAATAAATTTAAAAATATAAAATTTAAATAAAAATATAATAAATTTATAATCTAATGGTAAAAATTTTTTTAAAAAATTAATTGATTTTTTTATACTTAGTAAATTTAGTAATGGTTCAAAAAGTTTTAATATTAAGTTATTCTTATTATGAATACCATCATTAGTAATTTGAATCAAATTCCTAAATTATAAATTAAAATATACAATAAAAATTTATAATTTATTTAATTGATTTATTTTTAATTATTATTATTTATTATTATTATTGATCATTGTTGTTGACAAACAAGATATTAATGTATAGTTAACACTAGTTATTGTTGTTTAAATAATAAAATAATTGTTTGAGATATTTTATTTCTATTCTATTATATCAGATGTTTTATTGGTTTAATTAGTCTTCTTATTGTTTATTTTTTGTGACCATTTTTGCTCCTCTGGTGACAAAATTGAAGGATTTGAGTCAATGTACGTCGCTTTGATAATTTGAACGCCAAGCAAAGAGCAGAGCGAGACTTTAAATTTTAGAGACATGGGGAAAAATTCATTAAATTTAGGGTAATTATGGGTATTTTTAGTACAATATTATCGATTAATGGTTATTTTACTCAGAAATCTTAGAACTACTTTTTCAATTAAGTGCTTTTGAGGGAGATCGTCAAAAACTAGAAACCTTTAAAAAAGTTTATCAAACATTATTACGTTTTTTTTCTTTTAATGTAGCTGTAATCATGACCCTCTACAAGTTAGAACAAACGCCCTTTTAGGCGAATTTACTAAAGCAAAAGGTTCGAGACATTGGAAAATTATTTTTATTCCTTATTTCCAGTTTTCAATTCTATTTTCTCTTTTTCCTCTCCTACGGAAATGAAAGAAAACAATAATAAACAAATGGTGGTGTTCATTTGATAGAAATTATAAATAAACCATTTTCGCAATTAGAAGAGGGAAAAATATGTTAAAATTTTTTATTTACAAAGGTGCTGTTTGAATTTATTTTAATAATAAGCAAGGACATTCCTATCATAAAAAGATTCTTTCACTCGAGACTAGTTAAGAGTCCCCATTTTTTCGACTCGAGAACATCATTTTGATGTTTTGTTACGTTAGCTACAATCGAGTTGGGAATTGGGGAAACCGGTTTTTTTTTTTTCTTCTTTTAAATATAAAAAAAATTATTTTATTTTTATCGAGCAGAATAATACGGGTGAAAAAGAGATTCCATTTTCTTAATCCCTGGGAAAAACACACCAAACTGCCACACTGTTGTCGGAGTCGAACGTCGCTGAAGGAAAAGCTTAAACTCTGATTGGCGTTGGGGATTGGAGGAGAATCAGATCGGTCACATTCTAGAGAATGTCTATATAGTAATTATCATTATCAGAATCTATCTATGGTCGGCCTAAATAGATACAAAGTTATAAAAGTGAGCATGCTTTCTTTACGCGGTTAAACTCAAAATTTAATGCCGTTCTAAATCATTTGTGACTTTTGTCTAAAAAAGACACGAAATAAAGAACATTTAGTCAATTTCACCCTAATTGCAAAACAAAAAAAAAAAAAAAAAGAGAGAATGGTGGTGTGTCACAAAGAAGACTTATGATTATTATTATTATTATTATTATTATTATTATTATTATTATGATGGTAAGAAAATTTTTCATATTGTGTGCATTATTGTGCCCTTGCTCTCGTCGTCCCAGAAGACCCACCCACGGAAAAAGGATAGAAAGTTATGGAAAAAGAAAAGTACCGGCGAGGGTAATAATTAGCTGTGGTGGAGGGACGGCAGAACTGACTTGATGAGATCCACCCACCGGAGCCCACTCCCTGGACCACTTGGTAGTTAGCCGTTGAGGACCGTGTGTGTCCCCACCTGATTTCCTATGATCCGCAAAATCTTTTACAAGCCTCCGTGGCCACAAGGAGGGGCAATCCTGTCTTCTTTCCCCGCGCATGCAGACTTGGGGGAATAAAAAAGGATGCATTCTAATTGAGCTTTTGTACAATGGTGCGGTGGGGGGGTGTAGACGGTGGTGGTGGCTATAATGACTGATGCCGACGATGAGGAGTACGAGTAACCCATTTATTTCTCATTTTTGTTGACCAAACTACAGATTAGAAAAAAAAAAAAAAAGAGATTTTGGAAAGACTTTATGTGTAGAAATTGCCGCTGCGGAAGCAAAGTATATTCCAATGCAAAGGAGAAGCCAGAGGAGGGGGGGTCGTCATAACAGAGAAAGTCTTTGTCCTTTCGTTAATGGGAGTGGTGCACTTTCCGAAAGTGCTTTTCATGGATAAAAGGATACTTTTATAAAACAAACAAAACAAAAGAAAAAAAAAAAAAATATATATATATATATATATATATATAAAAGAAAATTATGGGTATTTGCATCTGTGCTCGAAAATTAAAATCCACTAGAGCAAAAACTAAAAGGCGAAGAAAAAAGCTCGGTAGTCAAAAAGTCGGCCGTCGGCGGTGCAGAAGAAATGAGGGCCTCCAGTTTTTTTCCTCGTGCTGTCTCATCTTTGACTACTAGACTAAATGACTGCATCAAAAAAGATAAAAAAAAAAAAAAAAGAGTTTTAACGAAAAATTTAAGTTAATAAAGCGAAACCCAAGAATAAATTAAATATCGAATTTGAATACGATTTTTTTGCACAAAAATTTATTAAAAAAATAAAAACATATAATTTAAAATTATAATTTCTTAATTGTAAAAATCTTAATGTTTTATCAAAAATTATTTCACTAAAAGTTTAAATTATTTAATAAGATTTGTAGATAAAAGGTATATTAAACTTGAAAAAACCTGCATAATATATATGATCCTTCGTCTGCCAGCTAAAAGAAGTGGGATGGGTTTGCATCATTTGCACTAAATTATTTGAACTTTCCTTTTATCTCAAGAAAACGCACCTAACTTCCAAGCAACTTCTTACGGATAATCAGTCTAACTTATTTTATTTTTCTCTTCTATTGTGTCTCACTTTCCCTTGTTTGTTTTTGTAAAGTTTCGTGTGCAATTGGAAAAGATAATCCGAGATCCTTTTTTTTTTTCTTTTCTTTTCTTTTTATCTTTTCATCTTTTTGTCGATTGAATAAAACACTGCATATTTGTCTCTCGAATTTTCGGAATTGGGTGTTCCTCGTTTGTAAATGATTTTCGAGTGATGAATGCGAAAGCATAGCCCCGCTTACCAAGATGATATGTTAATTATTATTCACCATTACATACATAAATAATGCCATTCGTGATTCTCCATATTGGTTTATTTATCGGTGATGGCTTCTTCATCTGGACGCCATCCATTAGAATTAGAACAAGGAAAATGTTAAATATAAAGGTGATCATTCAACATAGAAATCTTGCCTAATTGTGAACAAAAACTCTTAGGATGTGTAACACTATTTTTTTTCTTGTTTTTTTGTTTTTTTGTTTGTTTTTTTTTTGGGGGGGGGGGCTTTTGTTTGTGGTCTATTAAGAGGGCAGCGACCGAATACCAGACAACTCTCTGGTTCCTCAAATATGTCGGTGATTGGAACATAATAATTTGTAGGTTTACTGTCTAGACTATTGACTACCCATCCTTCTTGGTTAATTTGTACTTTATTCGGAAAAATCTGAGATTCGACCCTAATATTATCCATTATGCGTATATTATAATTAGTTATTAAATAAAGCTGGTTATTCACAAATTTTCGACTTAAAACGGCAGCAGTTGCGTGCCATCCTCTACAATTGTAAGGCGTGGTCGTGAATTTCTTATATACCAACCGGAAAATGGGACCCAGATCTTTCCAAGTCCAACTTCACCATTCCGTCCTTTTTGTTCAAATGTTTACTACTTTGGATTGGATAAGTGCAAACATCCCACGAATGCACGGGGTTTCCTTCTTTCTTCTTATTTAAACCTTTTCTGTCTTCTTCTTTGATTGATTTTCTTCGTCTATGCCTTTCTTTCTCGTCCTTTGACATTTTCCTTTTTGTTTTTGTTTTTGTTTTTGTTTCTGTTTTTTAAATGTCTTAGCGACTAGGCTATGACTAGGCCAGACCATTTCATTCAATAAAGTAATACTAAAGAAAGAAAATTTTGCCGATGCAGTTTTACAAGTAGTAGTGATTGGCTGTCGTCACATTGCCGATGGTGGTCACCCATGATGGGCTTTCTCGTCGCTATCGTTGGCCAGAGACCTCCCCTACAATGGTTGCTGCGTTGGATCACCGTGTCAGAGGCGACAGTCCTCGGCCTCCTGCACCTTACCCTTTCTTTGGATGACAAAGTGGAGGAGAGGACATGCGAAGGGGACGAAAATCCTTCATCCTCTTGTGTTTTGGAAGGAGTAATAGGTGATTTTTTTTTTATTTTTTTTCTCTCGTCAAAAAGAGTGAAAAGTGAGGAGAAGAAAAATGGTCTTTTTTTTTTTTACAATTTTAATTTTACTCTTATACTAAAATTATTGAGTATTAGTAAAGAAAAAAATAAATTAATTAATATGAATAAATTATTCATTTTGTGAATCAAATAAAAAAATCAATAATTTTTTATTCAATTTTTGGAAGAATAAATTTTGTGAGTTACGAAAAAAAGATTAATTTTCTTCTCCCCTAAACATTTCTCAAACATAAACATAAAGACAGTGTGTTATTGGTGGTCTGCGACGGCTACTTCGCTGACCGTTTGTCCTTAGTTGTGCTCGGCGACCTAGTTAATTGGTAGTTTTTAACCAAGTGAATTCGATAAATGTAGTGCTATTTGGGATTGTCGAGAGTTGGAGAGTTGAGTAAATCAAGTGTCAATCCAATTCCTTGGAATTGAAATATGGAATTGGATTTCTAATTTTAATTTGACTGTCTGGTTAATTTAGAATTGCAGTCGGAAATTGAAATTAGAGGTATAGAGACAGCTCCATTCATTCTCGTTCCAAAATTCAGACAAGACCATCGATGACCCTTTTAATCCTTTCAAAACTCCGACTGACCAAAAGGGGGGAGGGAGAACATCTGTCGAATTGCTTTTAGTAATTGCAGTTTGGGTCGATCGGTTTGAGGTTTTTCTAATGAAAAACATAGGACAATGATAGGAAAAAACTTTGTATTTTTAAAAACTTATCTCAGTGAATAAATGCACATTAGAAAGCTGTTGAGAATTAGGGTATTTGTAATCTGTTCCAGGAAATACTCGAGTGTTTAATGCCATTCTCTTGGTTTGTTACTCAAACAAAGACATCCTTTAGAATATTTCACGATATTACCAAGCAATGTCGAGAAGAAGAAACATTTCTACAAATAGATTAAAGGTAAAATAATTGGGGCAATTAATGTAAACGTTTCTGTTTATTAAATGATGATGGTCATTTAATATAAACATGTGTAGATAGAATGGTTTAACGAACGTTTGATTAAAAATTTAGATTCAATTCTACTTCTTAACAATTGAATTAAATTAGGAATTTCGATTCCATTACCTCTAAATCGCATGCACATAATAACATTGGTTGATACGAGAATTCAATAACAAAAACTCCCATTAACTTTCAGTGGCTAAAAAACTTCATTCCTAATTATATTATTGTGATTTAATAATAAAAAAAATGTTTATTGTCATATCAAAATTATAAGTTCAATTTTTTTGTCAAAAAAGTTAAATTTAAAATTGTAAGGTATCATCCTGCTTTTTGTTTATATTTTTTTTAAATAATAAAAAAAAAACCCTGAATGACATCCGATGAAGACTTTTGTTTTTTTTTTAAAAAAAACACCCTAGATGACGTCCTACGAAGACACCTAGGGCAATAGTAAGATCCAATCTGCATTCGGTAGGTGTTGATTTGTTATTCGATTTCGTTTGGGTTAACATCTGCCTGCCGCGACGTCCATTTCAGCACGTCAGCTCGACGTCGGCTCCAGGCAAGCTTGTCCTTGACAGTCAAACCCTGTTCTTGAATATTCCGGTGCCTGAAGTTGGCAAATGTTTATTTTATTATTATTATTATTATTATTATATATTGAAACTCTTGTTAGACGGTATTTTCCTTTTTATCAGACTTTTTTTTTTTTTTGAAAAATTCGAATATAAATTCTGGATAAATGTATATATTCTTAATAACTTGAATATTTCACGTTGAATTATATTATTTTTATTAATAAATTGTATGCATAAGCTTTATAAACAATTTTAAAATAAATTATATAATTATCATTAAAACTAACTTTGTTAATTCGTATAACTCGACACATGTTATCTAGTCAGTTGATTAAAACATGTGTTGACCTAAGTTTTTAATTTGTTGACTCGTCCAACATTAAATGCGCAAATCACTTTATACAAATCTAGTTGCCTCTCTCCTTCTCTCTTTACAGTCCTTTTTTTTTTTTCTTTATTTTTAGTGTGTTGTCAACCAATCATGCCGGAAACGTCTACAATTTCCTTTTTAAAATGTTTTTTTTTTTCTGATTGAATTGTTAAATGGAGAATTAACTATAAACCAAGTTTGATATTAGAAACTCAAATCTCACTCAAGATTTTATATTTAATAACCACTAAATTATATTTATTGACTATTTTTAAATAAAATAGGATCCATTTTATTCACATCGCCTTTGTTTGAGATGTAATGAAATTATTTTTGTTAAGTTTTCTTCTCTTCTTTGCGATTTAATTTTGAGATTGACATCATGAATGTGAATGTCAATAAAGAAATTTTTTTTATTCAATAATATGGGGATTTAGATTCCTATCAACGTGCATTTGTCTAGAAAATATTCTATTTAAATGTCATTAAGATTTCCATGAATAAAATCTTTCTCTTATAAAATAGTAATCATGGCGACAATCCTTTTTACTCTTTTTTTTTTTTTTTCCTAAATAAGTTTTTATATTGCATTTTTTGTTCCTTCTCCATTTTTCACCCATTAAAAGAAAGCCTCTGAGAGAGTTATATATCGTTCAAAATGAATTCAGGAGAACGGAAAAGTTAAACTTTATACTTTGGCTTTTCCAGATTACTTGTCAAACCCCAACACCATATTATCTGCAGGTTGAATTCTACAACTTTCTTTTTTCCTCTGGGCATTAAAACAGATATTTGTTAAATAACAATTATTGAATATTCGTTGGTGTCACAACATCCATGTAATGGGTTGAATTGGTTCGTTAAGGTGCCAAACATGGCGACTACAGAGGAGAGAAAACAACGGTGGACATTACCTGTCCAGCGATTTTTCTGTTGAGATCACTATTTGGATGTAAATTAGAGAGACACAAGTGAGAATAATAATAATAATAATAATATATTTGATTATTTAAAAAAATAAAAAAATAAAAAAATAATAATATTACTTTATTTTTGTGACTTCCGGTGACTCTTCAAAATTAAGCCAACCAATTTTTTACTCGCCTGAATACACCATGATGTATAAGTAAATAACTTTTAATCAAACAAATTTATCGGAAGATATCAACTTATGCTTTTAGATAAATTGCAATAGAATCAAAATGTTCATCATTATTTTATAAAACTAGTACGGGTAAAAGCAAATTCAGCATATCTCAAGAAAATGAGGTCTTTTTACTGTAGTTTCTCGATAGCATAAATTTATTTTATCTATACTTTTATTAAAATAGAAAGATATTGAAAAATTATAAAAATAAAATAAAAATTTTGATTGCAAGAAAAAAAATAAAATAATAATAATAATAAAAAAAAAAGGAAAAGTCATCATGAAATTTGAAGAAACGAGAGGAAGAGGGGGAGGGCGGGACCGCGTTGGACCAAAATTGGGGTGTTTTGTCGGATATCACGCGTATAAATTTAAGATTCCCCTACGCCATGACTTTATACGAGCCAGAATCCGAGACACGGTTACTGTCGGAACTTGACACTTTTTGCCACGTTAGAGACACGTGCTTTTGTTCATCGCTGTTCCTTGCGGCAGGGCCCACTATGGCCGTTGCTTCCGACTTGGCGGTTGACCGTTCTTCGGTACGTCTTCTCGACGATACAATTTGGGCGTTGGAAGCGGGACCTACTTATCTCAATTCCTGCCGACAAATCCTTCTTTTATAATATTCCTCCGACTTTTTGTGCTCGTGCCACCGAACAGACACGTCATTCACCCGAATCAACCCACATGGTTACTAGACTATTTGGATGAAATTGCCTAGGGTGATGATTTATTCATTAATTGGTCCTTAAATATTTAATAAAGCAACTAACCAATAATAACAAGACTAAATCTTAAATCAAGTTCGAGTCTTTTTCGATAAAAATCGGAAATTATTGGACACAAATTGTAACAAATTAATGTTGTCCTTTCAACTATCCATATAAAAGGAATTGGTGCGACCTTAACCACGAGTGACGTGACAACTATCACTCCTTATACAATGAGATGATATTTCTTCTCGGTTCTTATCATGTAAGTCGTACCATCTGGTTATCATCAATATAAATTCAAAACTTGGACTAATTATGGTTAGTCGGGTGAATCAGCGAGTTGAATTTTCGACATGATTAATTTTTTTACTTAATCCAATAAGAAAGCAACTTTAAAAAAAAAAATTACTTAATTTGATTAATTTGGACTATCACACTATCCAGTTAAATTGTAAATAAGCTAAATTAATAGATTATACAAATTTTTACTATTTTTTATTTTCTTCAAAATAATTAAATATGATTATATTAATTTGTTAAGATTATTTATAAATATATATTTAAATTTTATTTTAATAACATTTGATTTATTTTATATAATATAAAATATTAATTATTATTTTTTTAAAAATTAACTCTCTAGCTTGATGTCAAGTCAATAATTGAATTGATAACCTACTAAATTAGAATCTAAATTAGTCAGAAGGTCGTTCAAATTTAAAAACTATGGATACAAGTTGACATAATGTGATTTATAGCCCATGAGATAAAATTTGATATCACATAAATTTTTTATGAAAATTTACTTTAGTTTTATTCAACTCCATAATGTGATATTATATACTATTCATATAATATTAAATGATATTAGTATTGTCTAATCATATTGTGTCTAACTATATGTAGCAAATAATATATATACCTAGTATATTTCCTTTTGAAAAGTGATTGATGTAGGGATGAAAAGATACTAAATTATGATATATCTAATTTAAAATACAAGACTCTTAAAATTTTAAAAAAAAAATTGAGGTATTTAGTAAAGAAGGAGAATCGTATAATAAGAGT
Source organism: Bruguiera parviflora (assembly GCA_019804595.1). NCBI lineage: Eukaryota > Viridiplantae > Streptophyta > Magnoliopsida > Malpighiales > Rhizophoraceae > Bruguiera > Bruguiera parviflora. The sequence goes on along the minus strand of CM034048.1, from coordinate 7,020,384 downwards.
TTGTTTGTTTACTTATTTAATATTATTTTGACTATTTGTTGTTAGCTTAAAACTTATTGTTGTTGTTAATTAATAAAAACTAATATAATGTTTGCTTAAATTTGTAACTATTGTTGATGTTGAATTGTAAAATGAATGATATAGACATTTATGAAAGATATCATAATAATAATATTATTTATATTTTTGTAGTTAACGTTTGCAAAATAGTGAAAAAAGAGATATATGATATTTGAGATGTTTTTTTTTTATAAATAGTTATATTAATCTACATTTGAGTTATTTAAGGGTTATAAAAAAAACATTAGTATAATATAGTTTCTTTTAAAAGTAATTTAGTCAACATAAGTTATTTTTGAATACTAAGAAATAAAAAATATATATTTTAAAAGTATTTATTAATTGCTTTTCAAACAATTACTACTAAAAGAATCATGTAAGAAAATCAACAAATTTTAACAACAAAATTGCAAAATTTACCAAATACTTTTACAACTCTTATTGATAGTTAATAACTAAATAAAAACACTTAAACGTTAAACTAAATACTCTCTAAATCTTAAACATGCCTAAAACATTTTAAAGTGACTTAATTTCTATTATGTGAAACTTGACTTAATAATCTCTTGTAAAGGCAAAGAAAGGGTCCAAAAAATTACTCTTATTCAAAGAAAAAAAGAAAGGCAAAGGAAAAAAAAAAACAAATATGATTATTTTATAATTTTCTTTTTAAATCAATTAAGGTACAAGTGTCTTTTTCCTTCTCACCTATAAACCTACCTTAACATCTTTTTCTTTTCCTTCTGGTGATTTATGAAAGTTCCCCAACCAGAGAGTTATAGGAGACAATTTGTTTTCTAACCAAACATCAACAATATCTCTCCATTTATTATTATTAGCCTAGTTAATGAACAACCTCCAACTCCAATTAATAAAGTCCAAGTTGTGCAAGAATAAAACAAGATGCTTATAGTCACAATGGCATCCTTGATGGAAAAATGGAGAAACTCACCTAACCCAACCTTGGAATCTACCTAACAACAGGAAAGGTGCATATTAGGCATTCCAGCCCCATAAACTCTTTTAGAAACTCAAAATTTGAATCTAGATATTGTTAAGGGAGATAACACAATCTAGTCAACAACAACGAAAGTACTGACATCCCTTCCCCTAAATGGCTTATAGGTTGAAGGCTATGTTTTTCTCCACCATGTTAGCTCTGAGGGTAATCTTCAACCATTTCAAAGTATAAGGGTAATAAAAGTTCTTTTCCAGTGGCTTATCTAACATAACAAGGGCTTTCTATGAAGAAAAGCAAAGAGTTTGCCTTTAATGAAGGTGAATTGGCAAAATAGGTCACAAAAAGCTAATGTTACAGGTCATTACCTTGCAAAGTAAAGAGGCCTATTATCTTTATGATAATGTATTCAACTCTCCTCTCTTTTAAGAGATATAAGACTCTTTCATGTAAGAGAAGTTTAAAATGTCTAACTTAGACTTTTATGATAAAACCTCAAATCCTATTAATCATTAAAATTAGTTTCACACTTTATATTCCTTCACAGAGCTTATAACACTATAGCATATAAAACTTTCACTACTACCTTTAAGGAGATAGCCTAACGATGATACTTAGTGATCCTTTCAAGCTTTATTGTCAATTCAAAACACTTGAGCTAATAATTGTAACTCATTTCATCACCAATAGAAGGCAATAAAAAAACCCAGTATTAGCATTGATGATTATTTGTTAATAACCAAAAAAATTGTTAGGCCAATATGTGGTTGAGTTCAACTTAGAAACATCAAACATATAAGAACTAGACTTTGACTTTATAATGGCAACCTTCCATATTGGCTTTAAGAAATCCCACCTCACCTACTCATTAGACAAGAGATTATAAGTAGACTTTATAATGGTGATACCAAGAGTAAAGAAGTATATTTTAGTAGAAGATACTTTAAAAACTAGAAACAAAGTTAAAGATCATTGGAAGAATGATCTAACATAAGTCAAAAGCTAAGAGGCCAAAAAAAAAAAAAAGTAGTACTCCTTCTCGTAACGCAAAAAGGTAGAGAAGCCCTAATCCAGAACTCCACTAATCACAATACACTCCTTTTATAGCTATTGGATCCAATATTAAATCAAAGACAAAAACTTAAATGACCTTAGTGACTTTACTCCTCTTTACAATTACATGACTAAACTAAATTTTATTATTTCCATAATGATCATGGTCATACCATATAATATTTTCACCATTTAACATATTAGATAAAGGACCTTATTAAAAAAAAGATGCTCGAAAAGTTTATAAGCAAGAAAGAGTAAGGCAATGTGCAAAAAACAATAAGTTGAACACCCAAGTTGAAAGAGCATCATTGTGAAAGGGTGTCCACATCAAGCAATAAGAAAAACAATATTAGGCACTACTTAACTTCATTAATGAGTGCATGAGATTCAACCAAGCAAAAACAACCTTGCAGGCTTTGAACCCCGGTTGGTATATATAGATAAGTCCTTTGTCAAATAAGGGAGTGGAGATGAAATTGTCATCCAAGGATACGAGAACATTTTTCTTGAGCATGCACTTAAGTTTAAGCTCTTAGCTTCAAACAACAAAGCTACATATGAATCACTTGTCACTAGTTTGGAAATAACAAAAGTTTTTAGGATAAAAAAAAAACTTGAATGTTTCATAATAATTTTTAGCTAGTAGTGGATCAAGTTATAGGGTAATATAAAGCAAAAAATGAAACCATGACCAAATATCTACAATAATTAAAAGAAATTTGGGAAGGTTTTCTGAAAATGAGCATTCAATTAGAACTACTAAAAGTCTTAATGACAAAAAATGCATGAGCGAATGAGTTATCCAAGTTCCACCTATCTTAAAATAAAGGTGTGAAAAGGCCTATCATAATGGAAACATTAGAATAAACTAGTTACAAAAAGGTAGTTACAATGGTTATAATCATATAAGTTAAACTAGAAGGGATGGACTTGATTATAAAATTCTTTCAAACTGTAGAAATGTATAAGACAAGTTAAAAGTATTTTCATACTATAGGTTATGGTTGCCTAGTACACTTTTTTAGACGACAAAGTATATAAAAGGTCTTTGAGTCTTTTGTTACTTAAATACTTAACCAAAGAGGAAGGTAATTATGTCTTTAGAGAAATTCATGAGACAATATGTGATAATCCTATAAGTGAAAGGGTAATTGCAATTAATGTTCTAAAGTAAGGTTCTTATTAAACACATTAAAAGGGAACTTTTTAGAGTTAATAAAAAAATGTGATAGCTACTAACATTTCATGACTTGCCATAACTGCTAACCATCTAACCTACTTTAATTCCCATTTCATGCCCTTTCATATAGTAGGGGTTGGATCTTATTGGCAAATTTCTGATTGTCACAAGGGGAAAGAAATTTGTGGTATTAATAATAGATTACTTTACCTAAATAGGCATAAGCAAAACCTTTAGCCACAATAATAGAGGTGAACATAAGGAAGTATGTTTAAAAGGCCATTATATACAAATTGAGAATTCCTTAGATTATCATCATTAATAGTGAGAAGCATTTCACCAATGCTAAATTTATAAGCTTCTATAAAGATCTAGACATTCACTTAAAATTTATAATTGTTAAGCATCTTAAACAAATAGACAAGCTAATGTGACTAATTAGTTCATCATGCAAGGTTTAAAGAAGAGAATCAACAAATCCAAGGGATAATGGCAAAAATTGCCTACTATCTTATAAGCTTACTACACCTCACCAAGAATAACTATTAAAAAGGCACAAATCACCTTGACTTTTGGTATAGAAACTACAATACTAGTTAATGTAGGGAACCTAGCTTTCACTTTGATAACTTTTATGAAGATACCAATGATAAAAACCTTTGGATCAATATAAACTTAGTAAAGAAAGTTAAAAAATGGGTTATTGTTAATATGGTAGCTTATCAATAAAAAAATGACCCAGTATCATAACAAATATATTATAAAATAGCTTTTTAAGAAAGGTGAACGAGAAGTTAACAAGATTGAAGAGGGAATCAATAAGTTAGTACCAAATTAGGAAAGTCTTTATAAGGTGGTTAAGGTTATTATATTTAAAAGCTATAGACTATAGTAGATGGAAGGAACTTTAATTCTAAAGGTTTGAAACTCAACTAATTTAAAATTTTTCTATTTGTAATGTTTTATATTTTCTTCCATCTTCAATTATAAGAACTTAAACCCAATCTAGCTTGAATTAATTAATAAAGTGCAAAGTTTTCCTAATAGACATAATGTCATTCCATTCTTGAAAGACAAGACCTTGCTTAACACTCTATGTTAAAATAAGTACACATAAGCCCTAAAGGCAATCATAAAAGAGTCAAATAAACTGAACACCTAAAGACTTAAATAAATTAGGCATTCAAAAAATAGAACAAATTAGGCACCTGAATAAATTGGGCACTTAAATGTAGGCTTTTAACATTGTATAAAGACTTGTTTATGGCTAGTAAAAAAATGCATTCAAAATGATAAAATAAGTTGGGCTATGATTAAAAATTGGCTTAAGAGAAGCACAAAATAATGAGTAAACATATTAAGACCAAGATCATATCTTCAAAGTCTTGATAAGAGAAAAATATAAATGCACTATCAACTTTTTATGGTTCTTATAGTAATAAAAAAAAGATAATGACATAAAAAGTCAATTACAATGGCATGATTATTTTCATATTAGTACCATAAAAGTATATATATGCAATTGAAAAGTGACTAAATCCCTGAAAGAGAATTATGCATTGATTAAAGTAACTAAAATCAATAAATGCAATGACTCATAATCGATAATGTTAGACAACATTATATATCTAGAGTAAGGCTTTAAACTTTTGGGTGTAAAGAAAAACTTTCCTACTAATGTCCTATGCAATTAAAAAAAATAAAAATCAAATTTTCCTGATTTAAGATCCTAAAAAAACATTCAAGGTACTTGAAGAACACAACAAATGGGAATCAAGTTCAAAACAAAAAACAAAAAAAAAATAAAGGTAATATAGTTTTATCCTTTAATTAGTGTAGTCATTCCATAACTATAATTAGAGATAAGAATATAGTAATCACATTTGTTGGAAACAAGTTACTTGGAGGTAAAGCTTAAATCCTTAGATGACTCATCCTCAGGGGAATACTTCTATTCTTGTAAGTTCAATTATTTAGTAAGTAACCCTAAGAGAGAATCTTGGACACTTGGGAAGGGATGACTAGATCCTCTTCCTTACCCTATGGTAGGGTTATTTATAAGGACCTAAGACTCCTCAATAGTAGTAAGGGGAACCATGAATCCATTTATAAATTCTTAGCTAAAGTTAATATGAGTAGCATTCATAAGACAATCTTGGTTACTAGTTAGCTTTGTTTTAAATTGATGTGATCTAAAAGTTAAAACCCGTTAGCTCTGTTCCATATTATTAATGCGCTTTGTGGAGTTAACCTTGCTAGCGTTATCCTAATAAAGCATTTAACTAGAAGATTTCTTATTCTTGCTCAAACTCATTCAATTTAAAAGTTTGGAATTAATAGTTTGAGCCCACTTTAACTTAGAGGTGGTAGTGGGTTAAGAGTAGGATTATTAGTAAGAAAACATGCCTACACAAAACAAAAATAAATAATTAAGGATATTAGATTTAAACAATACAAGAAAGCTTATTCTTTAAAAAGAGTGGATAGGGATTTTAATTAGCCCATGCCAAGTCTCCTCCCACATAAGAAAAATAACCATATTACTATGCATTCGAAACCTCTTGCCTAATCATATTTATTGGGCCAAGCAAAAGAAATGTGATTGCAAGCAAAAGACTTTCTTTAGCTATATACAAGGCCTCATTTTATTTAACTCCTAATAAATGATAAAGAGCAAAATGTTTCTTAAGTACCATCTAGAAACTATTATAGAAAACATGCTAAATTAGGCATGCTTCTCATACATCTCTTCTTTGAAACATTTAATGAAGGAATATGAATCTTGTAGGGTTCAACAAGCACCCAAGGCTAGCAATAGGCATCGTGCCCTCTAAAGGGACATATAAAAAAAAATATCCCCTTTACTTTTCAAGAGGGAAACTTTCACCTTCCAAGACATTTAGATCAATCCTATCTTTCTTCTTAATAGTGTAGAAACTGTTGGCTTTCTTATAAAAAGCCATAACAAACTTGTAAAGGTTAAGTAGTAAAGCTCAGGTAATGCTGACTCAATAGTTAGAATCTAAAGCTAACAAACCAATAAAAAGGCTTCAAAAATCTAAAACTAATTAACTAAGTGTTATCCCCACAAAGGCAAAAATTCTTATAGAATCCAATGCATTAGAATTATTAACTAAACTTCCAAATATATATATATATATATATATGGGTTGTCATGTTGCATATCCCTCCTTTCATTTTAGCTAATTTTGAGTACTTTCAAATAATTTTCCCATTACTTATTACTCTTTCTCAATTATTTATAGAGATATATACATATAATTACTAAGATTAATCATTTTCCAATAAAAAAATGGTTCAAAAAGGAATCTTTTTATAGGTAAAATTCTCTTTCTTATTTTCTTCTTTATGAATCCCTTTTCTATTTACCCCTTCTTCACTTGGTTGAGTTTGACATTCGGGTTACTATAAAGGCCTTTTGATGGCTATAATAGATTTTAATTATGATTGTCATAATTTTGATTTTTCTTTAGCTATTACAAAATCATGTTATCATTAATGGGTTTGTAATTTTATGGATAAGATTTAACTAATTTATATAGCTATTCTTATTTTTTCATGACATGTTCTTAGTAGCCAAATTAGACAATCATATTTTGTTCACCTTCCTCACCAAAATCCTTTATATTTTTGTTGTTGATGATTATTAAGTTGGGAGATAGTCCTTGAACAATGTTGTTATGCAAGATTATAGTAGACTTAAAGTTCTACCAATTGTGACTTTCAAGTATATAATTAGAGACAAAATAAGAAGAAAGTGTCTAATACATCCAAGTCAACATTATTATCTAGGTTATCAATCTTGTACACATTTTTATCTATCAAGTAAGAAAATTACAAATTTTGTCTATTACGATCTTTAGCAATCATGTATATATGTGAATGTAACATGCTTTTAAGGAAAATTGATGATCACTTTAAGAGTAAATAATTAATAGGTATAAAATAATACTTATTGAAGCTATATGTTTTGTTAACAAGAAAGTCATCAAATCCAGCAATAATCGTGAGAGGATTTTGCATTGAATTGTCTCTAACCAAACTCATAGGTTGGATATTCTTTGTCCATTTAAACTCTTTTATTACTCTTCTACTATTTGTGCAATGTAAATTTATATCATTGTGTTACTTTTTTCACTAATTGAATATACAAAATATAAATAAAAACTAACCGTACATATTATTATATTCTTTTCTCTATGATATGTATGATAGTTAGGTTTTACTTAAATAAATATAATATTTTTAAACAAAAAAATTATAAAATAAATTTTTTACTTATCTAGTTTTTATTAGAAGAATTCTTCATTTTAGTTGATTATTAGTTGATTTATTTTTATTGAAAAATTTTGATTGTCTTAAAGGCTTATTTATATTTCTTGTGAATATAATTTATAAATGTTATCAAAAAATTCAATTGCAAAACAAATAACTCATCTATTTTAATTATGTTTTTAAGTCTTCCAAAGGACTTGGTCATTACTTGTAAGAATAATGATCACATATTTTTATTGAAAATCTTTTGGTATTTTTGAATATTCATTTGTAAATTTTTACCACTTATGTGTCACAACTTAAATTAATACTTCTATCAATTGAACAATTGAAGGCAAAATTTCAATCCTTCATTCCTCCTTAAAGAAACACTAATTTAGCTCTTAATCTCCCACATGAATGAATGCATTTTAAAAATCATAAATTTTGTAATCACTATAAGCTCATTGTGTATGTGTGTGTGATCAAAAATTACATTACTAATTATACATTAATTGGTCAATCTTTATTTGTATATGTAATTATATTTCTTTTTTTTTTCTTCAATACTTCAACCCTTAAATTTTACAATTTAAACATATTCAATTTTTTATTGTAATAATTTAATTATATTTAAATTTTTAAAAATATTTTAATAAATTTTAAAGATAATTTAAATATCTTAATCAAATTTATATAAATAAATTATTTTACTAATGAATTATCATATTTGAATAGTCTAAATTTAAGAATTTTATGAACATCTAAATTTTTTATTCTTTTTTCAAATCAAATATGCTAGTGACCGACTTTTTATTCCATTCCAAAATATCACCTGAAAAATCTAAAATTTGGATTTTATTAAAAAAAATTATTGGAAATTCCATGCGTTCTCGCGTGCAACGAACAGATACAAAAGTTAGTCCCTCCAGCCCCCCTCGCCCCAAAAAGCATCAAAACGATGGCTACTTTTATTTGTTTTGCAGGGCATATACCCGACAGATTAAAATCTACAGACCCCTCAAATTAAAAACTCAATTTTTTTCTGCAATTGCATCGCTTCTTGCATATGCAACTATGTAATTACACGACACAATGTGGGCATGTCGGATTGTAAGTAATATAAATATATAAATTAAATATGATTAAATTAATGATCAACTACAAGATGCTCTTGATCAGCGGTACTGACTATGACAAGGAAAAGGGTGAAAGCTAATTAACGACTGATCGGGGTACATTTATTCAATAAATATCCCCCCCCCCAAAAAAAAAGGGAAGGCGTTTGGCTTCAGAATCAGATTGATGTCACTGTCAAAAAGAAATGAAAAAAGAAAAACGAAAGACGAAAGAAAAGGGCTGGATGTTTCCGAATTGAATACTTTCTGTCTTAATAGTCTAAACCAACGAAGAATCTACTTTATTTATATATATATTCTAATCCTTTTGACAGGAACGTATTATAGGACATGTCTTTTTCTCTATTTTAAGTGTTTTTAGTCATTACCATCTCCCATTTTAACAATTTTCAAAATTTTTAATTATAGCTTTTTCTCAATTTCATAATATCTAAATTAAATTATTATCTTCAATCTTATCACCCTCTTGTCTTCCGAACGCTTTTCAAGTAGAATCGGTTGGATCTGAATCACTATTAGAATGAAAGACGCAATTCCTTTGTGGCAATACATTGAGAAGGTCACCATTTACGGAGAGTGCAGAGAAATGAGGTTGACCCAATTATAGTAGTCGATTGTGTGCTTTAAATACACACTCTTTCTCACCATTTAAGCAATACATTATATTGCAACGTGCATTTCTTTCTGCAACTAACTTATGATTTTAGAGTGCAAGTAAATAGGCAAATTAATTAATTAAATATCTATGGCAGTCGCATTATAGAATATGCAGAATTTTTAAACCGATTAAAAATTCATAGATTTGAGAAGTTGAAAAGTCCCATCAAATTAAGCAACGAAATCATTTAGAATTATTGACTGTTAACCATTATGATCATGTATGTATATATATAGATAGATAACTGACGTTTGATGTATTTGTGTCCCAAGTGTTGATTCGCTCCGAGCTCCTTCTATGGAGCAATAATTGCCAATTCTTATAAAAGGATGGACGAGCACCCATTTTTGGACGGCGAGAAATACAAAGGGGTCCACGGGCGAGTTACGAGAATTGCATCGCTTCTGCTTGGAAGACGAGAAAAACCAAGGGTTATGGCGCAATTTTCGGTTCACCGTGAGAAGCAGGACAAGGGGTTCGTCCAACGGCTGAATCAAGCTCTGGAAGGCGGATGAGACGATCGGACGGCGGTGGAGAACGTGACTCTAGTGGCAACAATTATTCATGCCATGATTGTCCAAAGTCGAGGAGAATTATAAAATAAAGTTCTTACGTTTCATTTATTTGGATTGTAGTACCACACGCACAAAGCGATTGGGGTCCTTCTAATCTTTGTTGGTTAATGAAGAAAAGAGGAGAGCTTGGTCTTAGAATAAATGTTAAAGAGTTTGGTACATGTTAAATAACAATTATTTCGTCTAATTCTAAGTATATTCTATCTTAAAAAGAATATTAAAATAAAAAAAATAATAACTTTGTAATATCATTTATAAGAAAAACAAGGGTACGTGTGTGTAGTAGTAGGCAAAATTATGTTAAAAATTATTTCACATTAAAGAATTATATGCCACTTAATATTGTATATCAGTATCAATCTTTTTTTTTTTAAATAAAATTTTAAAAGTACAAAATAATAATACAAGAATTCGGGTTTAATGCAAATACTAAAATTAATAATATATACTCATCCCATCTCATGCTTCATACCATTTTACGGCTAAATTTTTATGAAATGTCTAAGTTTTCTCCGGGCTTCAACACGAATGTTATTTTGGCATTTCATTCTCAAATTCTCTTCAACGCCATTGATTTGGCACACAACCTTTACCTCGCCGAACTTTGAGGGACGCTCCATACCGAGGAATGACATGTTTGCATGTAAAAGTCTTCTTTCTAAGCTTCTAGACTTCAAACGATGACTGATAAATATGTGTATGTATGATTTTCAACGTGATGCTTCGTTCTCTTTCCGTTGCATTTATTCTTGTTTAGCTCTCGTTCTCAAGGATTCTACGATGGAAATTCCAAGACCTTGATATGATTGATTCTAAAAGCAAAACTGGATAAATCTTTTCACGAACGACTCTATACTGGTTTAGGTAGGTAAAGATTTTTGTTAATTTTACTAAAGAGTTTTAGAAAAGATAATTTTTTTTCTTTTCCCTTTTTCTTTTTTTTTTTGTTTGACTCTCAATAATTAAAATAAAATTAGGGTGTGGTGCGAGTAATATATTTAGTTAAAAAAAATTAAAAAAAAAAATCGAATTACATGGCCAGCGGAGCAATCTCCGCCTCCCATCCCTCAACTAGATGCACGAGTGTCTTAGCATTTAGATCTTCAAATAGTCAATGCTTCTGCCACAGTGCTTTTGCACGTGCTCGTCACATTGAATTTCGCAAACTCCGTCCCCGTGACTTTCTCCCTCGAAATGAGGTCATGGCAGTCTCCGTAAATGCAGGCACATGACACATGCTTTTTTTTCTTTGTTTTTATTTATTTTTTTTTTTCGAAAATTGCGAACACAGTTAAACAAATTATAATTATCTTATATGCCTAATTTCTAGTACTGTTTAATAAAATCATATGAAAACAAAATAAATTTTATATGTTATCAAATATTGTTTTTACAATATTAAATATCGTCGCATTAAATATAAACTGCAGTATATTCACGTGGTGGGATCTTTCTCTTTACTAAAATGGGGGCAAAAATTTTTTAGCATCATATGTGGAGCAAAAGAAGAATTCCCAACGCAATAAGAATGCTGATTTTATTTATGAAGTTAGCGTTTTTCATTTCAAAGCATTATTGCAGACATGTAGATTTTTTTTTTTTTTTTGGTGCACGCTTAATTAAAGTCTATTTTATTAGAATTTGAATTGTCAACCTCTTTTCTAAAAAATAAATGATTTAAAATAGTAGATACTTCGATAATTTTATTAAAAGAGCCGCTCTTATCAAATGATTTTTTTTTCTTTTCTTTTTTTGGGGGTGGGGGGTGGGGTGTTAGAAATCAATTAACGTTATTTAGCTTCGGACGAGAGAGTGGTATCTGTGTTGCTTTAGAGATATCCAACATAGAGTTGCAATTATCAATTAGGAGACGCAACTAAATCGAAGCCAACAATACAGGAGAATGAGACTGCAGCTTAAGTTGCAACGAGAATCGGGAAAAATTTCAATGATTGCACATGTTGATGAAGTGAAATATAAATAAAATAACCCCCCCATAAAAAAAAATAATTATGTAACTAACTTTTATTAAATTTAAAATTTAAAAAATTGTTGTTGTCATGGTCTTGAACATGAACGCATATAAAATCTCTGCCATCTCCAACACAAACGTTTTGGACCGATTGGACACCAGGATTTGAGAGTCGAGACTGAAGCAGTGTCTCTCTTTTTTCTTTTTCTTTTTTTTTTTGTTTTTTCTTTAAAAGGATGGAGCAGCGTCACTTGCTGCGCTTGGGTGGGAGGAATGGCATGTGAGTTCAGCGGAAAAGCATAGACCAAAAAGCCAAAATTGACGGTCGGGGCAGCAGTGTGACTGCATGAGAAAAATAATAATAATAATAATAATAATAATGAAAAGACAAAGAAAGACCCGCTTCTTTCGACTGTAGAGCCGAATGATTTTCAATTCCAGCCATCGGGATTTTCTTTCATTAATTTGTTGTTAGGATAGGTCGATCAGGTGGAGGCTGGACCGGCAATTGGCGACTGCGTATGTGCATGTGCAAACTCATCGCAACCCAACAGCACATGGGGGGGGGTGTTGGATAAGGTTCAGAAATTCTTCTTCTTTTCTACGTGATGGTACTAACTACTTACTAATATAGACAAACAACCATGTCAAACTGACGTAGACCCCTAACCGTATGATCTTTTGGTCTCGTTTACCTCTCGTTTTCGGCCACCTGTCTCGGGTTTCGTGGCCCAAATATCATTCTTTAGCCTACCTAACTCTTTCGTTATTCTCAACAGTAAATTGTACAAACAAATTGTCTAAATTGCCTCTTTCTGGCAATCGGTAAATAACTTAGTTACATACCTGGCCGTCCTAAAATTGACCCACCTCGGATGCTCCCTCTCGAATATTATATTATTTTCCTTATCACATTTTTCGTTGTTGTTGGATGTCTCGTCGTCGCCGTCGTCGTCATAACGTTGCACGTATGTATAGTAATATAATATGAAATTATGTTTAAAATACGTCAAATTAATTGCATATATTTGATTAGAAATTATCGATGGAAATTTGTTTAGTTCTACAACACGAGACCTTGTTTAGGGGTCCGCACCGTCAATCCTTGTCCAGAGGTGTCTCTATTAACATTTGATTCTTAATTAGATTTAACGATGGAACAACGTCGTCCAGTCAAATGTTCTTCCCAAGCCATGACCACGAAACAGTCTTTTTGATAAGCTATTTGTTGCTTTAAAGATATGGAATAACAAAATGGACCCCCCCCACAAAAAACAAGCAAGAAGAAGAAAGAAGATAATGGGAAAAAAAAAAAAAAACAAACAAATGTATAAAGATGAGAACTTGAACCTACTTCTCGCGTACACATGTGCTTACGCTCGCTACGCAGCCGATAGAGTGGTCAAGACAGCACCACTGCGGGCGGCCAAGAGCTGGAAATGTTTAATCCAGACACGTGCGCTTCCTTTCTGTCAATCAATTTGAGCAGGACTTCATGGATTGAAGGCAACATTTCGTCTCTATTCCTGTATAATAAAAGCTGAGTTTTTGATTAAGTTGGAGAGTTTTTACTATTTCTCGAATCTATTCCCTTCGTAATGTTGATCTGACAACTTCTCCTCACCTAACCATTGACATAATATAATTTTGGTAAATTTTTTTTTCTTTTTTTTTTTTTTTTTTTGTGATTACTCTGCCAAAGATTGGAATTTTCAATTTCTCTGCATCGCGTTTGCAGACCTTCTCGTTTCCCTCCGTCCCCTGCGTCTCAATCACATTCTCTCTTGCTCTCTTCTCCCGTTTCTTTCTTGTTGCTCTAGACCTTGTTCGTCGTATTACTTTTTTCTCTGTTACGCGTACAAAAATTTTATTAGGACATCCGGGCATTTGAGCGGACGTAGCCCTGGTTAAATGGTATCCTAAATAGTTTTTACACATGTGGGTCTTTTTTTTTTTTTTTTTACTTTTCTTTTGCCATTAAAAGATAATTTGGGCCGTGCACATGGGTTTCTGGTTAGCTCAAGAGTCTCTCCGTCCTTCTGCATAAAGAGGAGAAACGTAAACGAGACCCTCCGAGGCATGTGTGCATCTTGTATCCCGACCCGGGATTCTAAGCTTGTTTAATAATAGATTCGCATTCATATACAGAACTCCAAGGTCCACGACGGAATTGCCCAATCCAAAGTGGGATGGACAGAATCTACCGAGAACGGTGGTGTGGAATAATTAGGCGGCCATATCGGGCGTCCAATGGGCCAAAATTCACGCCACAGTTCAGGTAGATGGCTGCCAGAGTGAATTAGTCTATACGTTACGCTCCAAGTCAACCCTTCGATGACTTCAATTTGTGTTTCTTTTTTTTTTTGTTCTTTTTGAGTCTATAAAGAGGTCCGTAAGTGATACAATGAGAATAATTCTCCTCGTTCTTATAGATGCCACACTCCCTCTCTAGCGTCAGAACCTATGATGGCTTCGTATTTTTTGCAGCTGGGTATAGCAATTGTTTTGACCTTGGCTGTAGCTCAAGTCAAAGACAAGAGCGGCAGCCACGCGAACTGATTTCTTATTGACTGGGTTTCTTAGTTATTTATTAACATATTATCCACTTACATTTTTAGTTATTACTTTTGATGCTTATAATGCTTGTTCACATCGATTTCATATTTAACTTATTTGAGTTTAGTTTTTTTTTTTTTTTTAATAAAAAAAAAATTCTAATGGGTTTCACTTAAATTTTTCTTTCCTTCACGATTGGTATTGAGTTAATTCTAATGGCAGAATTAGAAAATCTCATTATTTTATTATTATGAAGAATATTTCGTCTCCAATGCCATTTCAGAGAAGAGAATCATCCTAAAACTCTCCTGCTTATAGAAGTGTATGAAATCCTCACCATATGGCGCGGAAACATGCGTTATAACTTAACATAGGAAGAAGAGAGACGCAGTGGACTGGCAGTGCAACATCCACCTGACTTAATTATCCCTTTTAACTCTGATTTATCGAGACCTAAAGGAGATCAAAAGTTCAAGATATAATAGTCGCATAAACTACATGCCAATTGCCAACGCCAACCCCATTGCGTATATCAGCAAATGTGAATGTCAAAGGTTGACCTCTGCTAGCTTACAAATATTCAAAAATAATTCTACCAGAACAAATTTGAAGACAACAATGGCTGCTGAATATTTGTCCTTTTTGTCATTAAATGCTGCGATGTTCAAAGGGTAGTAGTTAAGGCAGGACACCGCTGACTCATGCTGTGTGGTTATAAAAATTCATTTCATACAAAGTCGAGGGACTCCAAAATTCCAAACATGCTCGGCGGCGACTCAACCCACAAATCTAGATGACCTTTCGACAACGCCAGCAACTCGAGAAAAACCATACCCCGGCGGCTGTGCTACTTTGGGTCTTTCAGCATGTTGATGTTTGTTCATTTACCTGTAGTGAAAACTAAATCCTAATTACCGCTATTTACCGCACATAATTTTTTTTTTTTAATTCTAATATTCGGTAGCTGCATTACACAATACGAATTACAATTATTTCATAGCTAATAAGGAATAAACATCAGCAAGGTGGACAATTTAGTCAGCTATCTTGTTAGCATCCCTCAAACAGGTTTGAACAGACTCGTTATCTTGATGTCTAATCAAGCAGAGAGAGGGAAAGAAAAAAAAAATTGTGAATTCTAGAATGGGTTTCGCAATTAGAAGTCTAATTTCCATTCACGGTTCCATGTAATCCTTCATTTGCATATTTTGAAGTTTTCCCTCCATTTTTTTTCTTTCATTTTTGTGCAGAAGTTCATTTTTTCAGAAAAAAAAGAAAAAAAGAAAAAGAAAAAAAGGGCTTGGCCAACGTCAAAGATGGCTGCTTGCATTTTTCTTCCATGATGCCAAACTAGTAGCAGTTCTGGCGAAGATTGGAAACGTCAAACGTGGGTTTATGAACTGGCTCTAGACACCTGGGCTCGTGACGGGCTGAGATCAATGAGATCCTAATGGACTCAGAACTGATGGGCTCACAGATGGTAAGCCTGGGAGGTCTGATCCTTGTTTCCAATTCTCTAGTCTGTGTTTTTAATTTTTTGGTGCTAAATCACAATGACTCCAAAATCACTGAGTACAACCTAGTTTTATACTTGAACGGGAAGTATGAGATTTGAAAATTAGGTTTTACTATGATGGCTTCGTATTATGTTGTTTTAGATTCTGTACCTTGGGTGTCCGAAACAGGTATGCCACTGACTATATTAGCAGAGCTTGTTGATAAAAGGTAGCTCTTTCGGTGGTATTAGCTTGGCCTGTTTTCGTTTGTGAGGAGCTAGGAATACAGACATTCCATCAAAAGGAAATTTATGACATGAACTGACAAGTTTGAGGTTTCTATTTAGTTTAACAGTCTTCATTCATGCTGGCCTCTCGTCGTGTTCTGTTGATATCGTGCAGGGTACAGGAATGCTATTTTGGTAAAGATTGCATCTGTTAGGTAAGTGGTACCAGGTGCACCATTAAGATTAGTTCCAAAACATCTTGCTTCAAGGACTGTTGCTCGTGATATGTGTCGATTTCTTGCCCTTGTCCATCGGTCTAATGAATCTTTTTTTGTCGTTCCTTAGGTATGAATGTCCGTGGATTTAAGTTAGGTCGACGACGAAGAAATTTGATTGGTCACAATCCATTCATGATCATGTGACTAGTATGACTAATCTAGCAGCAAAGTTGAAAACAATGAGCATGAATGTGAGTAAATCCTTTTTGGTTCAATTCATCATCAACTCACTGCCTCCTAAATTTGGTCAGTTCCAAGTGAATTATAATACTATCAAGGAGAAATTGAACCTTCAAGAAATTAAGGTCATGTTAGTTCAGGAAGAAGAGAGATTAAAGAAGATAAAGGATCACTCTAATCATCTTGTCGTTCATAATGATGCTAGTACTAGCAAGTCTAAACCATATAAAAGGAATAAGAAGAAAGACAAAGCTTCCATGAAAGTCACTGGAGGTCAGATCCAAAAGGATCAGAAATACTTCTTTTGCAAAAAGATGGATCATTTCAAGATAGATTGCCTGAAAAGAAAGGCTTGGTTCGAAAAGAAAGGTATGTATTGTATATCAGTATGTTTTGAATCAAATGTAATTGAAGTACCCAATAATACTTGGTGGTTAGACTCTGGAGCTACTATTCATGTGTCATATATTATGCAAGGATTCCTTTCAATCCAGCCCATAACAGGAACTGAGAAGTTCCTTTATATGGGAAACAGAATGAAGGCACGAATAAAAGGAATTGGGATGTACAGATTGATCTTGGACACTAAGTGTCACCTGGATCTAAAAAAGTGTCTCTATGTTCCTGAATGTGCTAGGAATTTAGTTTATGTTGTAAAGTTGGATGAAGTAGGATTTAATCTTAAGATTAGAAATGATGCATTTTCATTGTATAGACATTCGTACTATTATGGATCTGGTACTTTGGTTGATAATCTGTACCGTTTCAATCTTGTTGCTATGTATGCTGATTCTCTATTTCTTATTGAGCATAGTATGGGTAACAAACGTAATATGCATGATGATAGTTCTGCTTTCTTATGGCATCAAAGATTGGGTCATATATCCAAAGAAAGGATATTGAGGTTGGTGAAAGGTGATGTCTTACCTCAATTGGATTTTACTGATTGGAATGTGTTTGTTGATTGTATAAAAGGGAAACAAACAAGACACATATCCAAAAACCCAGCCATGAGATACAGTGAACCTTTAGAATTGATACACACTGATATTTGTGGCCCCTTTGATATTTCAACATAAGGTGGTGAGAAATATTTCATCACATTTATAGATGACTACTCACGATATTGTTATTTATATCTACTGCATGAAAAGTCTTATTCAGTAAACACCCTGGAGGTGTTTATTAATAAAGTGGAAAGGCACTTAGATAGAAAATTGAAAGTGATTAAGTCAGACATAGGTGGTGAATATTATGGTAAATTCAATGAAAATGGACAATGTCCTGGTCCATTTGCAAAACTTCTTGAAAGTCGAGACATATGTGCACAGTATACAATGCCTGGTACACCACAACAGAATGGTGTAGCGGAAAGGCGGAATCGCACACTCATGGATATGGTTAGGAGCATGTTGAGTTATAGTACTGTACCTTTATCCTTGTGGATGCATGCGTTAAAAACTGCTGCATATCTGTTGAACAGGATTCCTAGTAAAGCTGTCCCTAAAACTCCTTATGAGTTATGGACAGGTAGGAAACCCAGTTTAAGACACCTTCATGTTTGGGGTTGTTCAGCAGAAGTAAGGATATATAATCCACATGAAAGAAAACTTGATGCAAGAACCATTAGTGGTTACTTCATTGGCTATCCTGAAAAGTCCAAAGGGTATAGGTTTTACTGTCCTAACCATAATACTAGAATAGTTGAGTCTAGTAATACTCGGTTCATTGAAAATGGTCAGTTCAGTGGGAGTGGGGAATCACGAAAGGTGGATATTAGAGAATTACAAAATGAAAGATCCATAGTGAGCACTCCTACTCAAGTCGTTATCCCCACACCTAGTGTTTCTACTCAAGTTGTTGTTTCTTTTGTTGCATCACAGTTACTCAACACACAAAGACAACAAATTGATATTCAAAACACACAAAATGAATACATAAGTGATGAACCAAGTGACAATGTGCAGGTTATCAATGAGCAAGTGATATCACAAGAAATGACATTACGGAGGTCTACAAGACAGAAAAGGCCAACTATATCAAATGATTATGTGGTTTACTCACTTGAACATGAATCTGAGTTAAGCATTGATAAAGATCTAGTCTCATTTAAACAAGCCATATAATGTAATGATTCTGAAAAGTGGTTCAATGCCATGAAGGAAAAGATGAAATCGATGGATGTAAATCAAGTCTGGGAACTAGTAAAGTTGCCTGAAAGATCAAAACAAGTTGGCTGTAAATGGGTCTTCAAGACCAAGTGAGACTCAAAAGGTAACATTGAAAGGTACAAAGCCAGACTTGTTGCCAAAGGTTACACTCAAAAGGATGGTATTGACTATAAGGAGACTTTCTCTCCAGTCTCTAAGAAAGACTCCTTAAGAATTATTATGGCTTTGGTGGCTCATAATGACCTAGAGCTCCACCAAATGGATGTAAAGATAGCCTTTTTAAATGGTGACTTAGAAGGGGAAGTGTATATGGACCAACCTGAAGGTTTCATAACCACAGGGTAAGAAAATTTGGTGTGTAAATTAAAGAAATCGATATATGGACTGAAACAAGCTTCTCGACAATGGTATATTAAGTTCAATAATACCATTACGTCATATGGTTTTGTAGAGAACACCGTTGATTGGTGCATCTATATGAAGGTCAGTGGGAGCAAGTTTATCATATTAGTCCTATATGTCAATAACATTCTTTTGGCTGCTAATGACATGAGTTTGTTACATGATGTCAAGAAATTTCTCTCTGAAACTTTTGAAATAAAAGATATGAATGAGGCATCCTATGTGATAGGAATAGAAATATTCCGTAATAGATCACAAGGATTGTTAGGACTGTCTCAGAAAGGCTATATTAATAAAGTATTAGAGAGATTTAGAATGAAAAATTGCTCTACAAGAATAGTTCCAATTCATAAAGGGGACAAGTTCAGTGAATTGCAATGTCCAAAGAATGATTTGGAACGAAAATCAATAGAATCCATTCCCTATGCATCGCTGGTTGGAAGTTTGATGTATGCTCAAACATGTACTTGGCCAGATATTAGTTTCACTATTGGAATGTTAGGCCGATATCAAAGTAATCCTGAAATAGATCATTGGAAAGCTGGAAAGAAAGTACTTAGGTACTTATAAGGCACTAAGAATTATATGCTTACTTATAAAAGATCAAGTAATCTTGAAGTAGTAGGCTACTCGGATTCAGATTATGCTGGATGTGTAGACTCGAGGAAGTCTACATTTGGCTATATGTTTTTGTTGGCTGGAGGAGCAGTTTCATGGAAAAGTGGGAAGCAGTCTGTCATTGCTACTTCCACTGTAGAAGTTGAATTTGTAGCATGCTTTGAGACTATTGTTCATGCATTATGGTTGCAGAATTTTGTCTTAAGGCTTGATTTAGTCGACAATATAGAAATGCCATTAATAATTTATTGTGATAATTCTGCAGCTGTTTTCTTCTTTAAGAATGATAGGTATTCTAAAGGTGCGAAACATATGGATTTGAAATACCTATATGTTAAGGAAGAAGTGCAAAACCAAAGAGTATCTATTGAGCATATTGGTACTGAATTGATGATAGCGGATCCGTTAACTAAAGGTTTGCCACCAAAAACATTTACTGGACATGTTAAACGGATGGACATTTTGGACAGGTCCACATTCTCTTGAAAGTCAATGTCTTGTACTGCTCATATCATTGTGACACTTATGAATTCAATTAAAGCTATGGTTTTGCTTGCGCTCTGTTGTCTTTATTTAGTTGTATACAATTATGGTTTGTGAGATAACTAATAGCATATTTGAAAATGACAATTAAAGTTTCAATGTTTTTCGGTTAGACTATTATGAATTATGATAATTATGTGATATATGGAAGGAATCATGTCGCTAAAAGATATGTGACTGACATGATCTAATCATTTTAATTCAATCAAGTATTATGGTTTGATAATCTTTAAGGATTATGCATACTTATTTGTTATTGATTCGTCAAGTCATAATATGGGCCAAGTGAGAGATTGTTAAATTAATTAACATGAGTGACCTATGTTATTTAAAGTATGATCCAATATAAAAGGTCTAATATGATGGTCGGTTAGACATGATGATAATTTGGGTTATTAGGTTTAAAATCCCTCCACTCTCCCTATCTAACGATGACTGTTACAGAAAAAGATAACTGTTACAGGAAG
This sequence comes from Bruguiera parviflora, assembly GCA_019804595.1. Lineage (NCBI taxonomy): Eukaryota > Viridiplantae > Streptophyta > Magnoliopsida > Malpighiales > Rhizophoraceae > Bruguiera > Bruguiera parviflora. The sequence goes on along the minus strand of CM034048.1, from coordinate 6,999,573 downwards.
GATAACTGCTATTCGAAAGGAGGGATAGTTCCCTAATTAAGAACAACTCTCTTAAAAAAGAGAGTAATGTTTGTCATTACGAATCTTTTCCTTTTTTTTACCATGGAGAAAACGAAAGATACTAAAGGGAAGAGTAGGAGAAAAGAAAAAAGAAAAAAACCTTTCAGGAATAAATCGAAAGACGATTCTTATCTCTGCAACAGAATCTCGATATCATGAAAAACGGTATGTCAATTTTATTACAGTTTGTGTATTAGTATTCATGTACAAAAAAGATACTGTCTTATAGAAATATGAATTTTTCATTAATAAAAAATTCTAGAAAAGTTTAACAAGTGCACCATTAAGATTAGTTCCAAAACATCTTGCTTCAAGGACTGTTGCTCGTGATATGTGTCGATTTCTTGCCCTTGTGCATCGGTCTAATGAATCCTTTTTTGTCGTTCCTCAGGTATGAATGTCCGTGGATTTAAGTTAGGTTGAACTTCTACGTTTTGCCATCGGCCAAAAGTTTGCAGCAGGCAATGAAAACCTCACGGTGATTTCAGTTATGGGAATTATTTAATGCTTTGTTTATGTTTTGTTTGATCTCGAACCATTGATTTCTTACTTTCAACCTTGCAACTCGCCGTTCTTCTTGTGTTGCACGAAAAATGGCGGGCATGGTCTGTGTTTTAGAAAGATAGGTGATTCTTCAACAAAGAGGCTCCACGGATTTGCTCTCCCGTGTTCTAGGCCTTGCCTCGTGCAAAGCCAGATACGGAGGAGAAAAAGAAATCACCAAATAGCAGGTCCTTTAGATGGCTGTTATGTCGCGATAATGCCAATTTCAATGCTTTAAGAACTCAAGGAGGTAAGCTTGGGTTATACGCATTGGTTTCTAATGTCCATGCTCCGACTACAGAGCTTCAAAGATGCTAGAATCACATAGCCGTGGCTCCCAGCTGCGTCACATGTGGATTCTTTATGAAGAATTTCTTGCTGCATGCTCTTGTATTTCGCTTTCCGCCAATTGTGGCGAAAATGGAAACAAGAGCGGAAAAGATCATGTTGCTGATGATTGAAAAGTTTTTGCTACTCGGGCTTTCTTTCACCGGGTTAAAATCTTTTTTAGCTTTGCTCTCGCAGGCCCCCTGGCGACAGTTGTTTCCTCGAGCCTCTTTGCTTTGGTTTATTTTGTGTCTCCGCAAAATAATTCCCAGGGCTGCAACAATTTGCCAATGGGTATGCATTCTTATGTTGCAAATGAAAATTTTCGTAGGATGTATATTTAAAGTAACTGAGTAAGAGGTTCGCGAAGCATGTTCATAAGATATCTAGCGGCAAAAGAGACTGCGCAAAATTGATCGAGCCCTGGGAATACGTTAAAGTCGAAAACATATGTATAGATACGTAAGATTATATTTATATATTTTAAAGTAATGTTCTGATTGTAATTTTTTTTTATTAATGAATTTGTACCATAAAAATTAATAGATAAATATTTTAAACGTAGGGCGTCTTATTATTAGATACTATTTATTGATTATTTGATTTTATTTATTTATTATTTTTGGGAATAAATGCTTATTAGTTTTCTATACTTATTATCAATAAAATATGAATTTGACTAGTTTAATATAAAATCCAGGTTAATAACCACTAAAACTACCAGAACCGAATGTGTCTGCATGGTGCAGATTGACTAATTCTCCGTTTGGTTGTGGCTCTTTCATTTATAAAATGGCAAGTTACGCATGGAATTTTGTGAGATCTCGATGAAAACAGGGCAAACCAATGAGTTTGAACACCTCCCAATTGTCTCCTGTGTGACTGTCCACAGGTCTCCAATCATTTGCCTTTTGTTTTTAAGTCGTTTTAAGTTGAGTTTGTGTGTCGAAGTAGAAGATTCATTCTGGTCCAAACATCACGCGACAAACCATATTAAAAAAAAAACAAAAACAAAACAAAAGCAAATTACTAGGTTACTCGGTATAAAATTTAAAAGTGAAACATGAAATTTAAACTCTAAACATCTTGTAATCAAATAACCTCTTATAATTTAACTAAAAAAAGTTATTAAAAAAAAAAACGAGGGGTTGGTGACTTTCATTAGTTAGTGGCAGACTAAGATTCGGAAAATAAAATATTTAAATTTACTCAACTCCTGGAAACTGCTCAATCGGATCTGTCGAGCCGTCCAATTAAAGCTATCCCGAGGGCTCAATTAATTCCAATTCCCAAGTTTGTGGAGCCGGCCGCATTTATTGGGCTAAGTGTAGCCCGACTTAGTTAGCCCAAGACGCCGCGGACTGAGCCCAACGCTCGGTCTCTCGGCAGCTCTTCAACTTTCTTGCTTTCTGCTCGTTTCCTAAGCCCTGAACCGCCGGCCGCTTTCAGTCATAAGCTACGGCCACTAGTTAAACATTTGTCGGTGTCGTCTCGCTCCTCCGTCTACTGTCTCCGCTCCAAACTCTGTACTCGAGGATTTCCGGCAGCGTCCTCTTCTCTTCCTCTGTCTTCAGGTATGCGAAATTCCTCCTTCAACCCTCTAATTGGAATTGGAAATGGAAAAAAATAAAAAATAACTTTGAATGGAAATGGGCTCTACAACAATCTGATCTAGGTGGATGATGTCCTTTAGAACAGCACGGATTGACCTAGTGAGTTCCCATCCCGAAGTTTATGAACCATGTGATGATTCATTTGTACTAGTTGATGCACTCTTGGCCGATCTATCTAACCTACTTGAGCTCCAGCCAACAATATGTATGGAGGTGGGTTGCGGTAGTGGTTATGTCATCGCTTCACTTGCCCTCATGCTTGCACCTCTTCCCGAGGGTGTCTACTACATTGCCACTGATATCAGCCCTCACGCACTCGGAGTTACTGGGGAGACTCTTGAAGCACATGGTCTCCAGGCTGAGTTAGTAAACACTGACATTGCTTCTGGATTGGAGAGGCGTCTGGCAGGACTGGTTGATGTCTTGGTTGTCAACCCGCCTTATGTCCCAACGCCGGAAGATGAAGTGGGCTGTCACGGAATTGCCTCTGCTTGGGCTGGAGGGTACAATGGCCGCACTCTAATTGATAGGATACTCCCTATTGCTGCTGCCCTCTTGTCTCCGAGGGGCTGCCTATACATGGTCACTCTTACAGCAAATGACCCTTGCGACATATGCCTTCAGATGAGAAAGTTGGGCTTTGCTTCTAGAATTGTTCTCCAGAGATCAACTGAAGAAGAGAGTCTCCACATCATCAAATTTTGGCGGGATCCAGAAATTGTTCAACTGGATGCAAAGCAACTCTTTGCAACAAACAAAAGTGTTTCTCCAAGGTTCATGGTCCCTCAATTTCCTCGATTGCCATTACGGAAAAATCCGTGAATGCAAAAGTGTAAAGTATTAAATTTTGTGTATTTCACTCTCTGGCTATGCCTCTGCTTTTGTCTCTTTTATACTAATACTAAGGTTTCAATTTTCTTTTAAATGTTTCATCTTTTTCATGTTTTACTGTATCTGTCATTTTTGCTTATTGTGGTTTTACCTTTTTAAATTACCGGAGTTTTACTTTGTAAGGATCATCTCTTGTGAGCTGATAAATCTCACTATCTAGAGGTCTTAGCAAGTTCTTTATTCACTGTATGATGTACAAGAGCTGCCTTAGGTCATTCTGAGACAAGCAAATAATTTGTGATGGAAAGGAGGAGCTTGGAGTTGTTGTAGAGAGGAGCATGCATTACCATATATGATTCAGATTTTCCAAGGCAAGGTTTTCTTCAATAAGCCACTTCTTGGGGCATCAGAAGCACATTCTAACCATTAGTTTCAAGAGGTTTGATTGTTCAATTCATAACTATTTATAGGAATTGTGTGCGTCAGAGATCCTAGCTTGGCTGCCTCTTGACTTCAAGATCAATTCTATGGTTTATGATGGTATGACTATTGATAAGAGGTGTTCACCAAGAAGCATGATAGGATCTAGTTAGGTCAAGCTAACGAGGGAGATCGGACTCGGAATTTGGGCCAAATCTTGCACAAAAACATATAGCTAAAAGCCGGAGGTGAACTCCAGCATTAGCACTCGAACAATCAAGTTAGTAAGGATACCAAAGTTCTTTGTGTGTAGAGAGACAAAGCCATTGTTTTGCATAGGTGTTGGTCTAATTTTTTTTTATATGTTGTTGGGTTACTCTAAGTTAATAGGGTTTAATGATAATATGACAAGTAGGTCACATCATGTATGGAGACTAGGTTTCTTGCATAGTACAATGGATCTAAGGGACAGGCCCTTAAAGCCTTTATAGGCTTGATAAGGTTTGTACAAGTCCATCAATCCAGTCTCTAAGGCTTATAATAGGGTGGCCTGTGGTTAGTTGCTGGCTTTCTTATCACTTGCCCCCCCTAAAAGGGTTTGTGCAAGTCCATCAATGCAATCTGTCGAGCTTATCATAGGGTGGCCTATTGTCAGTCATAGGCTTTGTTATCACTTGTCCTCCCTAAAAGAGGTTTAAGTACTGATGCTTAGGCCACATTTCAGGGATTTCATATTGGAAATTTTAAACAGTCGCATAGTCAGATAATTGCTTTCTTAATGGTGGCATTTGTTTGCCAGTAGTTGCCTTAGGAAGCATGTTGACATCTTTAAATTGCTGCCTATTATCCTCTCTTAGTGGTATTTGTTTTCTTTCTCCTTCTACAATCTATATCTAGCTTTTTACAGAGTTTGTATGAAACAAGTCTTGATTGATCATTCAATGTCACATTTTTGTGGACATGCACAGTACATTGCTGAGTTTTTTAAGTCACATATGTCCCTCAAGTATGTATCAACTATGTAGAGGATGCTTTTAAAGGGTTATGAGGTATTTTCTCTCATCAATCGAGAAAAAGCATGTACACCTTCCCTAAGCAATATGGTTATGTCATGCAAGGTGTTTGAGGAGCTGACATCTAATTTCCCTTGCCCCTCAATGTCCTAGAGTTCTTAGAGTATCATGAGTTGACTTTAGGGCAAATTACTCTAAACAATTAGTGCACACTTCATAGGATATTTATTATATTGGTGAGGTTAACTTGGATAATATCGATTGGGCTATAATTGAAATGTTAAATATATTGGTCATTACAAACAATAGTCATCACAATTATTTTGTAGTTAAGGACAAGTAAGGTCTAAAGTGGAGTTTTTATTGACTTCCTAAAAAAAAGATGGACTATAAAAGGTGCTTTGTGTTTATTTAAGCGCTTTCTGACATGATTTTCCTAGAGTGGCACTTAACTCACTCCCCACCCTTGTCACTTTTATGGGCAAGGATTTCATTTTTATTGATTCATGTAAACAGTTATGAGAGCACCTTAAGGATGGTGAGACCATTGGGAATATTAAAAAATGGGCTGAAGGCAGAACTTATAGTGAAGGTATCTGTGTTGAAGCCCGTTTTCACCAAAAGAGATAAAGGAAAAGCACTTTTGTTGCTAGAGTTTGTATCCATGAATTCCTTTAATGAAAGTGATGACAATGCCCTTTTGTCACTATTGTTGTCATCTCTTTTTACTCTATGTGTGCTCATGATCTTGGGAGCCATCTCTTAATGTGTTACGTCGGCACCTTGTCAGATTCCATTAAGGTGGGATCTTATCTTGTTGTCAACAATTTGCCTATGGTTATACCTCTATATTCCTTTTTTTTTGTTGCCTAAGGCCTTTAAGTGTTGGTGCAGGGGTATCCATTTCTTCCCCTGGGGGGAATTTTGGTGTCATGTTGATCCTTCTTAGGTGTCATTGTTGGGACTTCTAGAGTCAGGTTCTATACTTGTCCACTTTTGCTTTTGTTTTATATTTCTACTTCATTTTTTTTTTTATCCAATATGCCCTTTGCGGGATAGGATTTCTTTCAATATGTATTCTCCTTCCATTCCTTTGATGTTTCAAGTGTTTTTAAAATTTAAAATGAACCATTACATAACATTTAATACTCTTTGAAAAATAAGCCAAATGTATTTCCATTAGGATGCTTATTTGGTTCTTCTTGATAGTTACTTTTGACATGTTATATTGTAATTGGCTTTTATCAACTAAAACAGGAGTTCTTTGGTGCCTTTTGTCTTACTCCATCTTACCATTCCTGTGATTCTTGTTATATTTTGTTTCTCCTCTGTAGTCAACTTGCAACAAAATGGTTAGTGGTTAAATTAGACATTTTAGTTCCCATCAAGGGTTCATCCCTCTTGTAACTACTTGGTTACGAGGTAGTTACTCCATATCAAAAGAGTCTTTAGTGGTAATAGCTTTCTTCAGTCGCCTGATGTCCCATACGCACCCTTATTTTGGCCTCTTATGCCTTCATTCGCATTGATTTTTTGAGAGAATATATTCTTGGGTTGAGCGAGGATATCTTTTAGGCAAGTTTTGGTAAATGCTTTGTATCTTAGATTATTACGAATTAGTTATGCCTTTGCTTAAAGAAGGCTTATTATCCCTTAAGTAACATTGTCATGTTTTTTTCTGGAATAGTTTCATGCCAACTTATGGTTCCTTATGTGCCATTCGCTTTAGGAATTTCTTATTTTTAATAAAGTTTGCCTTATTTAATTGAATTTTAATAATTGGTGATGATTAACTAGACTTCTAACCTTGAAGGTGTAATGTAATCCCTTTTTATTGAAGGGTTCTATGCTGGTCCATATGCACATGATTTAAGCAACTATCATTGTTAGAATTAAAGATTTACTAGTTTAGGTCATTTAATCATTTCAAAGAGGAACTAAAAGAGATGGAAGGAAAGATGTCTTTTTATTATGGTTTTAATTAGGAAGGAGTTTTTTTGTTTTGCCAATTATGTGATTCTAACTTTTATCCCGTGGACCAAAACTTTATATAACAGAGTTTCTATAATCACTTGATGGGAAGGAAAAGAAGTTGGAGGGGCATTTGTTAAAGTAAGTGATGTTTCTTAAGGTGTTAAAAGATGGTACTTGAGAAAGTTTTGTTGACTTAGTGATGGAAAGCAACTAGATAAGTGGTGGTTTGATGAAGCTAGCATACTTTCTAGAGCCATAAGATATGGTGGAATTGGTAAATGATTTAAAGTATAGGTTTATTTGATCTGAAGGGACCCAAAAGGTAAATATTGATGTGAGGTTAGCCACCCCTCTTTCGACTTATAGGGGGTATATGATAAGGAAAGAGTTTTGGTAGCATACTTAAGGAAGAGGGGACTAGGTCTTCCTTTCACTTTTCACTCCTCAATTTCATCATTGTATGTTCAATTGAAAAAAACATTGGCTCTTGGCTCTTGGGTATTATTATGTCTTTCAAGAATAAGGAGATTAGGTAACTGTCGTTTTTGCGTCAGAAGAGGCTATTACAAATGAGCCTAAGGACACTATTTTATACGCAGTCATTTTGATATATATTATGTAATAATTATAAGTCTTGTATAACCATTACTTAATATTGAAACTAACTTTCAGTCCCTTAAGTTGAAGTCACTCATATGTAGAATACTTATGTACAATATAAAGGTATGTTACTTGAATCTACCACTGATGGTTTGTGTTCTTTGATAACTTATTGAATTTCTTTTAATATGATGTAGGTTTTATTGGTAGCATAATTTTAAAACTTGAACTAGACTAGGATTTAAACTAAAAAATTGTTGATCCAAAATTAAAATCAATCTAATTCTCTTATTTAACTGGACGAGGAAGCAAGCTGAAAAAAAGTATGAATTGGTGTGAGTTAATCAAAAATTACCTAAGTCAAGCCTAACTCAATCTTAACTAAAAAATAAAAAATAAAAATAAAAAAAAAAAGACTGGCTTAATTTTAAGTCCATGAACATAAAAGGGTTCAATATATTATTGATTGAAAATGAGGGATTGACGTTACTTTTATAGCTAGGCACTTACCCCTTATATTGTTTTTATTTTTGATGTAAAATTTGAAGCAACCTCATATTGTTTAAAGTGTGGCTATTGAAACAATGCTTGTAAACCTAAAGCATCTTTAAAACTTTAATTAACTCATTTACAAAGAATTAGACTACAAAAATGTATGAACGTCAAAAGCACTTTTAAATCACAATAGGGATTGATTACTTTATTGGCTATACACCTCACTTATCATTAGTTTGTTATCGATGTGAGATTAGAAGCATTATTTGCCTTTTGTTTATAAGAGAAGTTTATTCATATTACTTATTTACATAAGGAATAGTTAGAATTTTGCTATAAAATAAAGGCTTGTGAGCCTTTGTGTGTAGGATTTGAGGCCAAATTTGAAGCCTTTTATAATTGTCTACTTGGTTTTAATATTTTTATATGAAAAAATATGTAAAAATATTAAATTATCTATTTAATTATTAACTAACAATTGAAATATTCATATGATCCTTATTTTGAGTCAAATATCAAGTTGGATTTTAAAATAAATTATGCATAAAATTGATTATAAATATTTTTATATTTTTATTTGATTTATATATCTTTTAAATATATTTAAATTAATTCTTTTTAAATGAAAAATAGTTAAGTTATTAATAATCTAATAGTTTTAAATACTTTTTATTTTAAAAAAATTAATTTAAAATATAAAATTTTAATAAAAATATAAAAATATTTATAATTTAATTATAACAATTTAAAAATTTAAAATCAATTTTTTATATATCTCATTTTAAAATTATAATTAATAGAATACTTAAAAGGATTCAAGTAGCTTTTACAATCCCATGTATTTTTGGCTTACTCTTATAAATTCTACCGTTGAGGATTTTGAAATTTTTTCCTATTCCACAATAGCAAATGTGGGTCCACAGCCTTGATAGTCAGTGTTATATGAATTCTTATCATTTGAATAATGTCTAATACAAATAAGAATATTTACTTAATCTATCAATATAAATAATAAGTCAAACACTCGCCATATGTTCTAGGAGACATAAGAGTGGAAGACAACAAAGGAACATACAGCAAAAGATGTAAGCTAGATGCTTAGAGAATTGGGCTTTCTTTAGAGATCCAAATATATCTTTTTTTGGGTTTACAGTATTTACTGTATACTGTGCTTTTCCCTGTCTACTTTATTCGCTCCAGTGTCTTAAATGGTATGTAAGGATTTTCCATGGTGATATGCTTTCTCTTCAAAGCCTTTTTTAACTTCTAAAACCAATGGCCTTGCTTTACTCTTTGTGTAAAAACAGAATTGTGGCTAGATATGAAATCAGGATCAAAGTTTCTTCAAATTATGTTCTTTTGGAAGCACTTTATGAATAAAAAGAGTTTAAATAGCGAACTTGATCATTGTGCACTTGGAACAGTGGGAAGAATCTGCTTTGATTTACAGGAAAACAAAAGAGGCCTCGAATTGTTTAAGATAACCATGGCGAAAGCTCAATATACCACGAAGGATACTTGATCTCTATTTGTCTGCATTGCTCTATTGTAGTTTGATTTTTTTTAGTTCTTTCTGTTAGTTTATCGGATCTGTGACTTGAAATTTTCGAAAAATAAAAACTTAAAAAATTGCACAACGCCTTGGATTTTTTTTTTTTTTTTTGGTAAACACGTAGAGTGTATATATATATAGGAAAAGACCAAGTACTCATTCATTCATTCATCACGCAATATCCATCTCGTACAATATTAGCTACACACAAAGGCAGAGGATGCTACCAATTACATTCATCTTTGGAGGGGAGAGACGACGTTGTTCAGATATTCGTAAGTTTCATGCTTTCCAAACAGTCTAGGTCGACATAAGGACCCAATCAAGGGGCTCCCCATCACATCCCTCCACAAGATGTTGCGAACATAAATTAAATCAAAGGCATCGACTCGAAGGCCAAGGGGAGACAAAAAACCAGGTTCCAGCGTCAAAAGGACAATGCAGTAGGACATGATTGATAGACTCTGCTGCCACTCCACACAATTCACCTGTTTCATCCGTTAGCAGTCCTCGGCTAACCAAAGAAGCTTCGGTAGGAAGGTAGCCTTGCAAACCCCGCCAGGTAACGTGTTTCTCCCTTTTTTTTTTTTTTCTTCTACTAACTACAATCCCCAAAAGCAGAAGAAGAAGAAGAAGAAGCAATATTATCATTCACATAAGCTAAAGAATTCGCAAGATGGTATACCGATCGAACGATACAATAGCAAGAATGACTAAAATGCCAAATTAATAGATCTGTAGGGGCCGTTCCACTGAGGATGGATAAAATCTGTTCAGCATCACAAGTCAAAAATAGAGACGACTCCACAAAGACCCTATTCCAAGCCTTAGTATCCCTGTGACCCAGATCAATCAAATCTGAAATGAAGACACTAGTAGATGGCCAAGCCAAAAATAAGACGTGGAAGCCATTCTAAGACGGTAGCCAAGGATTCTGTCAAATACAAATTTGTTACCAATCTCCAACCTGCCACCGTAGGCCCTTCTGAAGAAGTTTTCGAGCACCAAGAATACTATGCCACGTGTAGCTTGGGCAGTATCCAGTGTTAGAAGATAGATAGCAGCTCCAAGAATAATAGCACCCTCTGAGAACCTCCACCATCAATGATAACCAGTTGGTGGTCAGTCGCCAAGCTTGCTTGGCTAACAAAGCAATGTTGAAATTATGGAATTCTCGAAAGTTGATACCACCACGATACTTTGAGAAACACAAACGTTTCCTTGAAGACCAATGCAATTTCCACTTGGTGTCCAAAAGAACCCGACCAGAATTTATTAACAAGACCCTTTACTTCTCGGCACAAAGAAATAGGCAACATAAAACAGCTTATTATGTAAGTGGGGATAAACTGAATGGCAGCTTTAATAAGAACCTATTTTCTTGCTTTGGATAAATGTTTTTCTTGCCATCCTGCTAGTTTCTTGCTTACACAATCTACAACCATATTAAAAACTTGTTTCTTGGAGTACCCAATCATCATTGGAAGACCAAGATACCACTTAGGACTTGCCGTTGTCATGACACCCAAGCATAAATTTGATGCATTTCTTTCGTGGGACTCCATATTATGGTTAAACAAAATCTCAGTTTTCTCCATGTTTACCTTCTGTCCAATAGCGCGTTCATAAAGGGATAGAACCCTTTTCACATGGTTGCATTCGTTCTCAGATGCCCCAGAAAATAAGAGACTATCATATGTGAAAAAGAGATGTGAAATAGGAAGAGCATACCTACTAACCTGTAATCTGTGTGGATGTCCTCTAGAAAGTGCTTCCTCGAGTAAAGCCGATAGTCCCTTAACACAAGGGAGAAACAAATGCGGTGACAAAGGCCTCTTGATAGATAAAATACATGTTGAGGTTCTCCATTAAACAACAACGAATATAAACAGTTTTTACACAATGCATACCCCAGTAGGAGAAAAACCAATACGCAACATAACTTGTTCAAGGAACAACTGTTCAACACAATCATAAGCTTTAGCCATACTGAGTTTCGAAGCCATAAATTTATTACCTCGATATTTATGTGCCTTCAAAAAATGAAAACATTGATAAGTAATCAGCACATTTTTTGTGATGAGCCAGCCCAGAACAGAAGCACTCTAAGTGGGAGAAATGATGTGCGGCAGAATAGTCTTTCAACTAATTGACCAATGTCTTTGTCACCAATTTGAAGATCACATTACATTAACTTATAGGACGGAAGTCCTTACATGTCGTCGGAGATGTGACTTTTGGTATAATGCGAATAAATGTATAATTCAAAGAAGAATGATCACCTTTAATGTTAATAATTGAGAGCACTGTATCCACATGAGATCAAACTATTAACCAAAATGATTGATAGAACAAGGCAGGCGTGCCATCCAGGCCCAGAAACCTAGAGGGGTGCATCTATTGTAACGCTTCAAACTCCTCGTGTTAAAAAATTGGCTATCAAAAAAGAGTTCATATCACTAGTAACACAACGTTTCAATAAGTCTAGAACAAGCGGGATTTTTGGACAGGCTTGAGTAGAAAACAAAGACTCAAAATATTGAGTGAAGACATCAGGAATTTTTGCTTTGCAATGGCGCCAAACACCATTAGAATCTTGAATCTGCACTATAGCATTGTGTTTCTACCATTGTGTGTCTCTAGAATGGAAAAAAATGTGTGTTTTATCTCCCTCCTTTAGCCAATTATCGTAAGAACACTGGGCCCACATCTGTTCCTCGAGTAATAAGAAACAATCAGTTTGTTGTTAATTAGATCTTATCTGAGAAAGAATTTCAGTGGAAGGAAATTGGTGCTCTAACGATTCCTGGGCTATGTACAGTATTTCGAGCCAAGCATTCACATTCCCAAAAACATCTTTGCTCCAAACCCATAAGGCAGCACCACAATGAGAGACCAGCAATGGAAAATTAGCCAAATTTTGTTGCTTTGTTGCAACCCATGATTTTGATACAACTTGCTCTCAAAAGGGATCGCTCAGCCCCATTTTCTCAAAGCGAGAAAGCTTGCTTTGCCTTAGCAGAGAGAAATAGACGGAGTCTCAAAATCGATGCACATGACATTGTGATCAAATCCGAATCTGGACAGATGACAAACATGAATTAATGAAAACGTTTTTAACAGTTAAGTGCAAGCAAAGGTGCGATGAATCTGTTCCTAAATATTTGCCGCACTCCACGTAATCTGATAGCCAGCGTAACGGACTTCAGCTAAGCCACACTCATCAACTGCAGATTGGAAAGAATCCATGAAATGCAAGGACCCAGGTTGGCCCCCAAGTTTTTCAGAAGACCACATAATTTCATTAAAATCTCCGCTACAGAGCCAAGGCACAAAATTCACATTCCGGGGTGTTCATAGTAAATTCCAGGTTTGATATTTTTTAAAATCAGATGGCCAACCGTAGAGTCCTGAGAAACGCCAATCTTGATCCAAAAGGAAGCCCGAAATCAGAACATCAATGTGGTGGTCAGAAAAAGAAAGCGTCGATACCTGTATAGTAGGTGGCCAAAGCAATGCCGGACCACAGCTGCGATCTTTGCCAACACCTCAACGATCAATTGGAATATCATAATAATTCCCTAATTGTTGCTTCAGTCTCTTCATTTCATTGGCTTTTAATCTAGTCTCCATAAGGAAGACTAGAGTGGGAGTTTTAATTTGAAGAAGCTTTTTCAAACGGAGAATTGCTCGGAAGTTTCCAAGCCCCTGACAATTCCTACAGATGACCCTCATGCCTGCCGACGAGGCTGCTACACGATCTACGTCCATGCAGGAGATTTAATTGTAAAAGTCCTTCCATGCTTAGATTTGGTAGTATTCATAATGGGCGTCAGTGGCTGCACCGAATGATTTTTGCATTTCAATTTGCAAACAAGGGGACAGAGACGTATGAGGAGGCGTGGCAGAGGGACTCAACCAACGTTTCCAACGGCCAGGAGTTATCCAACCCGCTCGAAGAAGAGATGGTAGACAATATAGGATCAGGGTCTCGTGATACTAAAGAAACCACTGCTGCTCTGTTACTTTAAAGAGTTGGCGTGATAAGCAAAGCACTAGAATTCAGAAGGGTGGATTTCGTGCCAATGGGTTAGGCACATTGGACCGAACACTGGAGACGGATGCACATGCATGGAACCTTAGCGAAAGACATATTATCCGGCACAAGCGAGATCAAACTACTCTTGTCAACTGTCAAAGTTAACTGGTCCGTTTTTCCAGACAGTAGGAGACTCTTTTCAACTGCGACGTAACCTCAGCTGCAGAGGGATTCCACACGTGTTTCCCACATGCACTCCTGGATTATCGCCTCCCTCAGCAGTTGAACGTTGGAACATTTACCGCTCTGCCGGAATCCCTGAAGCTGTCGCGGGTGATGGCGATGAGTCTTGTGCCAAAAAGAGAGAGAAGCTCGATATTTGTCAGAAAAACATGCAAACGTACGTGCTTGGATGGAGAAGCACGCAACAAGCCCCTGGATATTTTTTGTTCACTAGTTAACTAGTTGTCATTCACAATTTTCCGATTCTGGGGTTGCATTTGAGCCACTTTTGCAGTCCCTTTCTACACGTCCGAGGAAGCCACAATTATAACAGAAATTGGGCAATTTTTCGAATTTGTAAGAAACAATAAATTAGTCGTCGTCACCACAACGAATTAATTTGCCTGCTGTTAGCGGATTGCAGGCATCAAAGTTCGCCTAAAAACGCAAATAACTACCCCAACCATCGTCTTCCGCGAGATCTACTCGGAGAAATTGACCAATCTCATTCCCAATAGCTTCAGCAGTAGCCCGCAACATAACACCGAGAGGCAGATCATAGACCCCAACACAAAGTGGGAGAAAATAAAACTGAATGGAGGATGATTGTTCAAACCACGTGAGTTCGTGCAGCAACAAGGAGTTCTTATGAAAACTCCAAGGTCTGTTGTCGAGCATAAACTGTTTGTCCCAACGATTCGTAAAGTGCAAAAGGAAGAGGTTTCTTTCCAATCCTCTGGTGTCAAAACCTGACCAAGGTTTCCAAACCAGCTGCATTGTATTCGGTAATATTGGCACGGCGTTTAACAAAATAAGAGCAACACCCTATTAAAATTAAAAAATTATAATAATAAAATAAAATAATATTTTTTTATTATGAGAATTTATTATTAATATATATATATATATACTTCATTGAGAAAAATACTTAATAATAAGTCATAACAAATAAATAAATAAATATATACAATATTAAAAATCCTTAAAATCTTTTATTCTTGAGACAAATTAATCACATAAATATTATCATTAATCTTCTTTAATACCCAGTGAAAATCATATTTTTTAAGTTACAATTTGTGAAAATCAACAATAAACTTATACTCCTTACAAAGAAACACCATTACCATGTAATCTCATAAAATAGTTGGCTCATTTGATGTTTATTTATAACTCTCTTATACTTTTTATTAACAATTTCTAACTTTTATTTTATTTTAATTTAGATAAATTTTACTTATTTTGCAAAATATTCAATTACAATGTTAAAACTTTAAATTGGAGAAAGTTTAACCAAATTCAAAATATCAAAATATATTGCATACATTTAGTGTAAATAATAAAGAAACGAGATTTTTCTGTAACATTGTTATAAGCAAACTCTATGCAAACTAAGACAAAGTGGTGTTGCTTTAGCTTATCACTACAAATTTTTTAAATCAGTTTATCCAGGGTCTTATTAAGTTAGTATGATTATTTGTTTGAGGATGAGTTGTACTGTCATGTTTTAAGAATGAATCAAACAATTTCCACAAAATAATCTAAAAATGATTAAGAAACTTAGTGTCATAATTAAAAGTGATGGATTTAAGCATTCTATATAAACATACCACCTCTTTAAAGAATAACCAAGTTACACTTGAAGTATTATAAATCCTTTTGTAAAGAATTGAGTAACTTATTTTGGAAAATTTATCAATAATAATAAATACAAAATCTATACTATATTGGTTATTGGGTAAGTTTAAAATAAAATTCATAGACTAATGTTCCTAAATAGTCTAGAAGCAAAAGCACATATAGTCTGATATTTTGTTATTAGCCCTTAATTGTTTAATAAATATAATATCATTAAACAAATTTATCAATGTCACTCGTCAACTACAACCTAATTGCCCTAAAATCTATCGCAAATGTATGTAATGTTCTAGTAGTAAAGTGAGTATAAACTCAAATATTGATCTTATAAAAAGGAAATTAAAGTATTAAATTACACAAATTTTTTATATTATTTAAATAAATTAAATAAAAAAATTAATCTAATTACAAAATTAAAAATTAATTTTAAAATATAATCTAAAAATTAATAAACAAGAGTTTTAAGAATTAAATTTTATCAACTAAATAACAATAACAAATTATGGCCTAATTACCCTTGGTTGTTTAGCAAATATAGCATCATTGGACAAATTTGTTAAAGTTGCTCTTTAACTATGGTCTAATTGCTTTAAAATCTACCATAAAGTATATGACATTCAAGTAATAGAGTGAATGTAAGTTTAAGTATCGATCTTATAAAGAGAAAACTCAAATACCAAATTATACAAATTTCTTATATTATCTAGATAAACTGAATAAAAAAAGGATTGATCTAACTACAAAATTAAAAATCAATTTTAAAACATAATTTAAAAATCAATAAAAAAAAGTTTTAACATTCAGATTTCACCAACTAAATACTAATAATGAACTTAACATTTGATTTTTAAATTTCAACTTATTAACAATAATGATTGAATTCTTTAAGATATATAATGATCCTTTTCAAGACTCAATAACTATATTTATATTAATCATATATCAACTTTTGTAATTATAGAAACTAACACAAGTTTTTCAAAATTAATGGAATTCTTAATAGTGATCATAAAAATGTGTATTTATTTCTAAATTACACAATTTAAGTTTAATACTTTTACAAACTAATATTTAATTTTCACTTCTACCCTATTATTTAATACCTTAAATATATAAATAATAGTTAGTTACTTACATAAATGAAAATTAAAAGTATTAAATTAAATTAATTAATTTCATTCAAAACAACTAAATATCAAGTTAGAACATAATTTAGTGTTTGCATCCTTATTATAAAATAAAAGTTTTAATTACTCATATTCATCAGAACAAATGAGTAACAATTAAACGTTTACAAAACATTCTAAAATAAATCAATAAATAATGGGGAAAAAGAGACCAAAGAATGAAGGTTGTTTTTGCACATTTGCCTGTCATCTTTGTTATTTTTAGATCCTTTACTGACTATTTTGTTCTGTTTCTTCATTGCTGGGAACTCTTTTCCTTGTTATGATATTTTCCCTTTAATATATATCTTACTTAAAATTCTAATTTGGCCAACACATACGCCCTACAAAATCAACGTCAGTCTTTATCTTTTAGAATTCTTAATGTAATTTAAATTTCTATCTAGATTCACATCACTTATTTATAGCAAATTTTTTAATATCAAAGTGACAAAATTTCAAGTTGGACTCTTTATAAAAGTTGTAGCCTTATGTCTTAATTTTTTTGAAAGTTAAAAAATGCCTTAATCTAAAATCTATAACTCTAGTTATGGCCTTAAATCTAAATAATGTCCAAATTGTTAGAATAAGAATCCATACCAAAATATAAAAGGTTTCTTACTTTAAATTTTCTTATCTCCTTAAACTTATTTAAAGCCCAATTTATCAATTAGACTTATAAAATAACAAAATACTAAGAACTAGATAAATACAATTAAAACTCAAAATATTAAAACGAATTAATATAAAAATTAGAAAAAATACTCAAAGTGTGATAATATATATGAAATAATTCCATACATCATGGCCAATAATATCACTCTTAGAGAGCAATAATTGTTTTGTTACGACCTTCACACAAATCATGAACAATTTTCTTCCTTAATGAAGATTAAGAAATATATAATTGATTTTCATGCATCAAATATGCATCGTGGATATGAAAATAATATGTAAGTTGCATTTAATACACTTCTCCTAAATTATTTTAAAGTCTTCATTAGATTCATACAATTCATAAAAAGTTTTAAAACTCACTATCTCATTATTCAATATGATTAACAATGATACTCTTCTATTTAATATATCAATAACTTTATTATGTTAATCAGTCTTATGAAATAGCTTAGAGGGGACTTTTGTAGGAAAGTAGACCACTTTGTATAAATATTACTACTAATTCATTTTTGACTATGAAGATACTTTAAAACTTAATGATCTAAGTATAAAATAAACTCACATCCTATTAGGTAATGCTCTTAATACTTTAAAGTTCTCTTAATTACATAAAATTTCTTATCATATATAGACAACTTCTATCAAGTCTCATTAAGTTTCTTATTAAAATATGCAATTGAACTTTTTTCTTAAAAATGAATAGCACCAACTTCAACTTTATTGATATCTCATTCAACTTTAAATATTGTATCAAAATTAGATAAAGTTAATACTAGAGTAGTACATAATTTCTCTTTAATAAGAGTAAAATAATATTCTTTTTTTATCTTCCCACTAGAACCTGTCTTTTTTAAGACACTCAGTAATAGGTGTCATGACGGTAATGAAATTATAAATGGACTTTTAATAAAAGGTTGTTAAGTTATGAAAACTTTACACATTACCAATTATTTTAGGAGTAGGCCAATTTCAAATTGTCCACACTTTCTCCTCTTTAATTTGGATATCATCCAAATTGACTATGTTTCCCAAAAGGAGTAATTTATTAGTCATGAAATTACACTTCTTCAAGTTCATATATAATTTATTTTCCTAGAACACCACTAACACCTTTCTTATGTGTAAAACATGATTTTTCATTGATCAACTATAAATAATAATATCATTAAAATATATAACTACAATCTTGCCAATGAAAGAGTTTAATACCTAGTTCATTAACCTTATAAAGGCACTAAGGGTATTAAAAAGATTGAATGGCATTACTAACCACTTGTAAAGACCATCTTGAGTTTTGAATGCAATTTTTACTCATCTCCAAATCTAATCTTAATCTAATGATAGTTGCTTTAAAGATTAGTCTTTGAAAATACCTTGAATTCATTTAGTTGGTCTAGTATGTCATGTAGCCTAAGAATAAAAAACTTGTACCTAACAGTGATCTTATTAATTGCTTAACTATTAACACATATTCACTGATTATCATCTTTCTTTAAAGTTAATAAGGTTGGTAGTACACATAGGCTTAGGCTCTTTCTAGTATGCCTCTTTCATAGCAACTTTGTTACCATTTCCCTTAGAATCTCACTTTCTTTAGGATTCATCCAGTAATATGGGAATTTAGGGAAATTGACTTTACAAACTAAATTAATCTAATGTTAGATGTCACGTACCAATAGTGAACTAATTATCATCTTTCTTTGGAGTTAATAGGGTTAGTACTACATATGGGCTTAGGCTCTTTCTAATATGCCCCTTTCACAACAACTTTTATACCTTCTCCCTTAAAATCTCATTTTCTTTAAGACTCATCTAATAATGTGACAAATTAGGGAAATTGACTTTACAAATTAAATTAATCTAATGTTGGGTGTCATGTATTAGTGGTAACCTATCTAATAACTCCTTTTATACAATCTCATTGAATTCCTCTAACAACAGCTTTATTACTTTTGGCACCTTTGTCTTTAAACCATTGCTTACTTTATTTTTCATTACTAGCACATCAACCTCTTTTAATTCTTTAATGGCAGCCTCAATCTCTTAATCTAAATAGATAATTGTTAAAAAGGTCCCTCCTTTACTTAAGGAGTATTGGTTTGAGACTCTACTTCTATAGGCAATAATGTATATTTTACCACATCCTTCTAAAACTTATAAATATTCTTTTAGATGAAGTATTAAACATCATCATTAAATTACTTAGGTCACTTGAATAACAAGTGGCAAGTATCTATGTCTATAACATTATAGTAAACCTTATATTTAAACTAGCCAATTGAGAATGGAACATTACACTAACCTGTCACTTAGAATTTTCCAACTATTTTGACCCACTTAATGGTATATGGACTTGGGTGTTTCTCTACTGATAACTATAATTTTTTAATAATTTATATTTTAATAATATATTTTTAGTTACCACTATTAACAGTCAAATCAAATAAAGTATTATTGATTGTATACTTGGTATGGATAAACTTATTCCATTAAGTCTTATTCTCTTACTCAAGAGCTACTATTAACTTTCTTACCATATACACAAATTTGTCATCTTCATACTTGCATTCCTCGCCATTTGGGCAACAATAAACTTTATGATCTTTAACTTCATTCACTCTATCTTACTCTATTGCATTCATCGCCTCCTGACATATGCAATCAATAAAACGATAACTTACCTTATTACATTTATAGCACTTGCCAAATATAAACTTTTCATAAGGATTAACATTTCAAAAAGCAACTTTTTTAGCAAATAGCTATTTACCCACAGTTTGGTCAGTTATCACCTTTTTTAGTTAGCCTAATATTTTTTTTTGTTTTTTTTGTTTTTTTTTTTGCAACAGTTAGAATCAATATAAAACTTACAAGAAAATCCATCCTTATCCTTTTTTTTGTAACATTATCTTAGCTTTCAACGTCATAGTTTCAGCCTTAAATATGCCTAGCAACATTTAAACTTTGATTTGATCTTAAATGGTTGGTTTTAATCCATCAAGGTATCTCAAAACTTGTTATCTTTCTAATTTCATCAAATTATGGTACTTGAACAATTTGAAAAATTTTACTAAGTATTTACAAACTAATTGATTATCTCAATTGCAAATTGATATTTCTAAAAAATGATATAGTTATAATTTAGTGGAAGAAATGTTCTCTTAAAAAGTTATTTTATTTTATATCAATCTCTAACTAAAGTTTCTCTTCTCTTCTTCTTTGATTATTGTTCATTCCCATTAAGTAGACACTCCTCTTTTTATTTGACAAACTAATAATCTAACTTCTTGTTTCTTAGGTATCGTTATATAATAAAAAAAAAACATTTCTACTTTGACTAATCAATCTCTAAAACTCTTAATATTTATTTCATTATTAAAGACAAATATATCTACTTTTAGTTAAAGTTCATCCGGTCTTTTAGAATGTTAAGGTTATTGCCATTCCTACCTAACATAATTTAGGTACTCATCAAAATGACCATCCTCATCGTTAGAAAATGCTACATAAGGCTAAATTTGAACAAAAATTTCAACATAATTACTTTCATATCTCTAATTCTCATTTGCACCTCCTACTTAGAAAGCTTCAAGTTGATTGTTGTTAACTTTTAATTCATGTTCCAACCAATCAAAACTTTAGTTAAGGTTTTTGTAATGTCACTTATTGAGTACACATGGTTAATTAGATGACTAGTATCCCCTAAATCTCCGTCAGTAGAATTGTTGTTACTTTCTTCGTCTTGTGTTGCCATTATAATATACGAGATATATTTTAAGACACTTAGACGCATCATTTAGCGGAAACAAGATAATAACTAATTAAGAAAAATAATAAAAATTACATCATTTATTCTAAGTAATTATTTATTAATTATAATAATCTATCTTTTAAATTTTTAGGCATAATTATAATCAAAATTATTTAATTAAATGAAAAAATATTTAATAATTAGTTAAAAATATTTTAACTAAATAAGAGATCATTACTAACAAATTAAAAATAAATAAATGAATAAATAATTCACGTAATGTCTAAACAAAGTGAAACATACGAGAACACGCATAATTAGTCCTAACCAAGACCAGGGAACCATTACCGCAAACTACGGAGCAAGGAAGTCAAGGAAAGACAGAAGTCTCGGGAGCACGTGAGCGCGGCGAGAGAGCCACGCGATTAATGTGGTGCTGAGTCTTAGTAAAACAATATGAACAATTGTATATACAAATTAAAATGTTTGTGTTTTTTATTTTTTTAAATTTAGTTAACAAATATTATTTTTATATAAAAAAATAAATAAAATATAACATTTTACTTTTTCTTAAATAAAAATTTAAGAAGCGAGCCGAACCACCTGAATCTAAACCGTAACTGTATCTAAAAGGGGCATTGGCCGGGGGGGGGTCAGGTCGTCAAAATCATCAAAATCTGTGATCTCAAATCGTCAAGCAGAAGAAGAAGAAGAAGAAGAACCCCTCAAAAAAGCAGGAGTTTCAGTGACGATAATACGCAGAAGAGGAGGGATGATGGATGATGATACTGATGGGTCTCTCCCTTTGCTCTCCTCCGTTCGCGGCATGCCCGAGAAACAACGAAAGGTTTGATTCTTCAAAAAAAAAAAAACCAAGAACAAAAACAAACAAACAAACAAAGGCAGTTTGTTTATGGGTTCTTCTTTAATTTCTGCCCGCTATCAAAGTCGGTCACTGGCGGCATCTGCATGGTTTTGATTGGCTACCGTTTCTAGGGTTCGGTTTTTATACTCTGGGCTCGCTGGCTCCAGATGCTTTCTTTGAGTGAGTCAACTCGATGGTCATATGACTACAAATTATGAATGCTCCATTTGAGTAGAAAAGAGAAGAATTTCGAGAATTAAAGTTCTTCAAATAATAGTTAGAACCAGTGAAGGAGGGGAGGAATTGATTTTTTTTTTTTTTTTTCAATTTGGAAGTTTTTGAGAAAGAATTAGTACATCATGATCATAACAAGAGATCAGAGATTGACTCATGGGATGAGACTATCTCCATCGTGAAAATCAGAGCTAGGTAAAGTCGATACCTAATGATGAAGAGAGTAGGAGTTGGTCACACAAATGCCACCTCTCACAAAACAGATCGGTCTCCTTCTCCACATGGGCATCTCCGCAGGAGCTTGAGCCCCCGTTTTAGGATGAAGATGGATGGCTCTAGAAAACCAAGGATACTGCTCGGCGGGGCCGATAAGGGAAAGAATAGTTCCACTGAGAGGAGGGGGGAGTATGCCTTTGCTTTGCATTCAGGTATGGGCAGGACTGAAAGGGTTGTTTCGGGTAACAAGTCACCTTCTTACATGTTGGATAGGGACAGACATAAGCCCCACTTTGATGTCGATGAAGATCAAAGAGTTGCGCAAAGAAAATACAAATATGTGGAACACCTTGACTATGATGATGGTAGGAAAAGTAACAGACTGAAGCAAGTTTATGGATATGATCATCATGGTGGATCTTCTAGATTGAGCAAAGAGTGGGATTATAGTGGAAAAAGCTTTGCAGACATTGAGGGGCATGGAATCACAGGTCAGAAATCAGTTCATCTTGAAGATGGGATGACAAGAGAGCCATATCAGATGCCCCCACATGTGGTCCCAACCTCAACTTATGGGGAAACTGGCAAGCATTTGCCATTGCTGTCACGGGATGTGGATGACAGGATGTTTGAACGAGAGAAACTTCGCTATCAGGATCCTATACCTTCAGAAAGGATTCGATTGACTGAATACTACAAGCAGCATGAAGAACCAGTATTTCATTCAAGGGATGTTTCATACAATAATGTTCCAGCTTCACTCCCCAAGAATTTTGAGGCCCCTCCTCAATTTAAAGATTTTGCTGGTACATCTTCAGGGACTTTGGAATGTGAATTTCCAAATTCTTATAGGAAAGGTGTACCCTTGCCTACTTCTGACTATGACTGCCCAAGGGGCAGTGCAGAATTCATGGAACCTGTGCATTCAAACAAATATTACCAAAGATCGGTTTTAGATATGAGAGATCTTGAAGCTGGTAAGATTGATTATCCACAAGGTGCTTATAGTCCTAAAAGAGTGGTTAATGAAGATTATTTTGACCCAAAGACACGAAAACTAGTGAATGATGGTAATTTGCATCGATCTGATGACTTGTTTAGAAGGATGCCTCCACATTCTTGGTTGGACTTTGATCATTCTGTAGTGAACTATGAGCACAAGGAATTGTCAAGACTCAATATCATGCACCCTTTTTTGGACAAGATTGATCATGCTAAGAATTCTTATGAGAACACAAGAAAAAGTGCTCCATGGGCCCATTCTAACATGCAGAATCTGGCAGATACAGAAGACTATAAATGTTCCAAGGACTCTAGGGAATATTTGGGCTCTGGGTATACTCAAGTTGAGTTCGAAAGGATAGAATCACAAGAAAATGAAACGTCTCTTTCAGGTTTTACACGGGATCACCAAATTTCACATTTTAGATCAGATTATGGCTTTGGAAGAGAAGCTAGTCCAGAGTTTCAAAAGGAAATATTGCAGGATCCTATGCCCACATACAATCGGGAAATGCTAAGGCAGAGAATGCAAGATGAATTTATTGCATCTGAACCATCTGACAAAGTGCTCAAAAGAAAGTATATTATGGGGGAAGATATGGTTAACCACGATGCTAGGACTATTATGTCAAGTAAATGGAATAGACCTGAAGGGTCAGAGGACCTATATGATAGTGGTGAGGAATGGATTGATGAGGACACAAGTTTCTTACATGCACCTAGGGCTAAGAGGTTTGACCATAGTGCCTACAGGAAGGGTAGGAGGATATACAATATCCATGAACAACTTGGAGATCCTGCATCTGATAATTGGTTTTCTCAAAATTCTCTGGCACATGCACAAAGGCATTCAGCTATAAATTACAAACCAGTTGTTAAATATATCAAGGGTCATCCAAGGCCAAGTTCTTTGAGCTTGTATAAATCACACCAGACTGATAGAAGAAGTGGCATTCACAGACGGCAAAGGACTTGGAAAAGAAATCATGAGTGCAATGAGGATGAGCGTGAAAATGATGATTACAAGTCAGAAGAGTGGACAAATATTATGGAATCTGAGCCAACCGAGGATTCAGAGGAATTTCAGCAACTTGTAGACAAAGCCTTCTTGGATTACTCTAAAAGGTTAAACTTAAACTCCTCAGTTAGAAGAAGATACAAGGAGCAGGGAAAAGCGGGTAGTTTGTTCTGCATTGTATGTGGCAGAAGGTCTGTTTCTTTTCTATGACTTCCTTTGGCAAGTGTGGGAAATATTTATGTGTTTTCTGTTTTAGGAATTTGCTAGCATATGCTAACCATAGGTTTTGCTGTTTGAGGTTTATCTTAGTTGTTATTGTGCTTATTAGTGATTGCAAAACATCCCTCGATCTTTTTATTTAGATGTTCTGTGACCTTTGGAGGTGGATGTTTCAGTGCTATCCATCCAATGCCCTGTAGCATAAGCTTGGGCCAATTACCATTTAGAAATTAAAAATAGTATATCATGAAGCTTTGGAGATGCTATTATGATGGTGAAATGCACTTGACAGATATATGGTTATGTTTGTGGGCCCTCTGTCTTGTTCATTGTATAATTATGACTACCACTTGGCAAGAGATGGTCAATCAGAGTAACTTGTAACTCGTGCTGTGGGCATATATGCTATTGTGCCAAAGTTTTCACGGAAATAGTATTATCTTCTAGACAACCAGTACCATTGATATCTAGTCCTGCTCCATGCTTGCCAACGGTATGAAGGCAACACTTGTGCGTTATGCTTTTTTGGCATTACACAACAAATGTTGACTTGATTTCTGATCTTCATATATTTGTGCTTTACAGTTCATCGAAGGAGTTTGTGGACACTCGACGATTGGTAACACATGCCTTTATGTCTCACAAGGCTGGATTGAGGGTGCAGCACTTGGGCCTTCACAAAGCAATATGTGTTATGATGGGTTGGAATAGTTCTGTGCCTGTTGATACCATTACATGGGTTCCTGAAGTCTTACCTAAGATGGAAGCTCTGGCACAGAAGGAGAATTTGATTCTCTGGCCTCCAGTTGTTGTCATCCGCAACATTTCAATGTCAAACAACAATCCTGAACAACAGAAAGTTATACCCCTTGAAGGGGTTCATACTTTTCTGAGAGGTGAGACAATTTGTTTGTTGGTGTAATTCAATTATGCTGAAATAGAATTTAGTATGGAATTGATGAAGTAAAATGGATTTTGCTTGATGTTGGTCAAGAATTGACCACATCATCATTACTATCAACTGATAAACCAGATGAAAATCCTATGGTGATATTTGTTGAAATTGTCATGCAATGCCTGAGAAGGGTGAACCTAGATGTAGCGGTAAGTTTACCCCGTTGTGGACTTCAGGTCACAACCTCTCTGTGAGAACAAGCATAAGATTGTGTGTGTTTGACCCTTTATCAAGCCCCAATGCGTGGGAGCCTGGGATCTGTCTTTTTGTCATTCACTACTCGAATGACTCGTAGTGTTTGATCATGCTGGTGACTGACTGATCTGTAATTGCTACACAGTAAGACCTAGGGAAGTCTTTTATGGTTGCTATACATCTTTTTCTTTGTTTCCCATGGAATGGACAGGCAAAGGTTTTGTCGGGGGCAAAATGAAGGTGTGCCTGGGGAAACCTGCCGACCAAAGTGTTATGATGGTACAGTTCTTGGGAACCTTCACTGGACTTGGTAATGCAGAGAGACTTCATAAGTACTTCGCTGATGGTAAACACGGGAGAGAAGGCTTTGAGCGAAAAACATGCAACAACGGCAAAAGCAGCATTGGCCGGGAAGGAGGATTGCAGGGAGACAACTTGGAAGAGCGCCTTCTATATGGGTACATGGGCATTGCCGAGGACTTGGACAGCCTGGACTTCAATACCAAGAAGTGGATTCTGATAAAGAATAAGAAGGAAATTCAGGACCTGATAGATGCTCCTGTCAAAGCTGATGATAATTAGGAGTCGGCTAAACATCAACCCGATCTAATGTTTCTTATCGAGTTGAGAAGCAAATTCTGTGCAATAGTTTGCCTCTATCCTAGATTTTAGATAGAACACTACTTTCGGCAGTGTATAAATACTTGAATGTTGGAATATCTCCGTTCTATACGAAACTTTATTGCTAGCCTCGGTCATGGTCTGTACCCTACCAGCCCATGCACAAGCGAGCGAGCTGGCGTGCGCAATTACTATATTCAACTGCAGTGTTCCTCCTGACCTTTCGTAGGAATTAGGGGAAAACGAAGGATAAAAACAGAGGCTAAGTCGTAAGAAATTACGATTGTTTTCTTCTTCTTCTGTTTTTGTTTTTTGAAATGATCAAATTCAACCCAAAAAGATTTATGAGATAAGGTCGTCCATTAAATATCAAGAAGTGAAATATTCACTGTTATGCCATTCGAAAATCTTCATTCGGAGTAATGCTGAGGAGCTGGGGCGCCCACCGGCCCCGATCCTCACAAACCAACAGCCTTAATGGCACAGCATAAATTCTGAAAATTAGGAATGGCGAGGAAAAACAACTACAAAAAACGACGAATAATATGCAAACTTAAAAATAACTCGAAGCTGCGCTAAAAATGCGTTACTAATCCCGAGCAAAACATGGACGTCGCGCAAAATGTGCAAAAAACTTTCCTTTTATCTTTCAATTCTCGCCATTTTCTTTCTCCCAAGAAAATCAATCGTATCCCCTAGAGAAAAGGTATAAAATAAAAGCCCTTCGTGTGAGGTCACGATGATACAGAATGTACACATAATCAATCTCTGTACAGAAATACAATATATCTGCGAACGTTGTCTTCCAGAGGCTGCCAAAACACTCGTAAGACTCTACTTCTCCACTAAAATGATCGGCCGGGTCGGGTCGACTAGAATCAGAAATACCTCCATCCACCATCCATCAGTCTAGTAGGTCAGAGGCAGAAGCCTCGGATGGATTGGCATTGGCAATGCATGCAGCCCCAGCAACTCTAAGTGCCATAACAGCTTTGTAGGTTGCTAAATCAGCATTCTCCATCAGCAACTGAACCCTGTTACGTTTAAAAATGGCTAGTTCTGCAGATTTCTTTGCTGAAATTTTAGCTTGTTCCACTTTATGCATGGCACTCTGTTCTTCGAAAGCACCTTGTTCATCCACCATTACTGAACAGAGATAAAAGAATTAAATGACAGGTAATGACATACGGACTCCAAATAACCAAATACTTAACAAAAACATAGACCAAGTCAAACCCACCAACAAGAAAAACAATGGAAAACAGGATAGCATTCAAGAGGCCACAAATGAAAATTTCTAAATTTCCCTAGGAAAAATGATTTCTATCATATAGACCAAATGCAGCATAAGATTTATTTAAAAAAGAAAAAACCTAACACAAAATAAATAGTGTGCTTCATGCTCAGAAATTAAATAGATAATCCTTTAATGTGATATTGTTTTTATTCCCCTTCCCCTACCCCCAAAACAAAGAAGGGGAAGCATAGAGGGAATGAGAAGAATCTACTGCAATCTTCCCTCCAATTCTGTGGCAATTTAAGAATAAAATGAATACTAGAAGCACAGCGACTTACCCTGCAATGCAGTTGTTTGCTTGCCTCTTCCAAATTGGCTACATTGTCGTTTAAATGACCTCCTCTTCCGTAGAACAGGTTTGGGAATTAAAGGAGCTTTCTTTGCTTGATGTCCCTGTAGGAAGGACAGTCCATGTTGACAATGTAAACCAATCATAAGAGCAAAGACTAATAAATCAGGATAATATAAAATACAAGCAGCGAACAAAAAGACTAAAAAAGAAATTGTGTGTTAAATTTCATAAATCTTCTTTATTTTTTAATTTCTATCTTTGAAATCTATTTAGTTCTTCATTTCTCTATGAAAATATAGAAGTTTATTCATCAAAACTAGGAAACATTTTTAGAGTTAAATGAATAGATAATGCATTTAATTTGAAAAAAAAAAAACAAAAAAAAAAAATGTTTCCCATTCAAATTTATGAAAATAGAAAACCCAGTTTTTCAATTTTTTCAATACATGAATGGAAAACTTTGAAAACTATAAAAAGCAGAATCTGAAGCCCATTCAAATTTAGAAAAATAGAAACCAAAGTTTCTAAGAAAATTTTTAAATTTTAAATTGGTTAAAAAATGACCAATTTGGCTATTTTCTGAAAAAAAAAATTCTGAATAATTTTCCATAGGTAAACATGGCCTAAGACTTTTGATGTTGTGTGTCTAGAAGACAACAGCGGTCCTGAATTGGAAGGTCCAGATTCTTGTGGTCTCACAGATTTAACTGGATTATCATTTATCAAAACGGCGAGGAAAAGAAATTGCAACTGAAGCTTCTTCGAATAAAATGTGGTATGTCACGTACAGGCATTAATAATGCAAGCACTATGTAGCATTACAAAGCTAGTATCAGATTAGCAAATCAACAGCAGCACATTTATATAATTACGGACATTTTCTACTGTTTCCTCCATTTAATTTCTTTACAATCACCAAATAAAAGAGGGAATTTCCCCCAAAACACTGTTAAATCTGAACATCCACTTACAATTAATAGACCCCAAAAAAGAGAAAGAAAGCAGAATAACAGAATTTGGAGCCAGAAACAGAGATCATCCATTAGAACAACTGAGTTGAGGTAATTTTCCATATCTTTGTGTGCATGAAAACACAGAGAGAATAGGAGAAAGAGAAGAAGGAGAATAAACAATGGATGAAAAACACATTTACCGATAAGACATGTCCATCAGTATGGCCAAGCCACAATCATCTACAGCACAACAATGCAGCAAAGATGCACCTTGCCAGAAATACAAACTAAGAGAATACAAAGCAATTCCACAAACAGTATAATAGTGAGGATTTGGTATGGCAACCTAGTATAACAAAAAGCTTAAATGCTATCATATGCTATTAGACACCCACTACATGACAAAGCATTTACCTGGAAAACCCTAAGCAGTGCTGTCCGTTTCTGCTTCCTTCTTTTCGTCCAATAACCATATACAGCTTCAATAACTTCCCTCCTACCAAACTCCACACAGATATTTACAGCCACCTTGTCATCAGCAAAATCATCTGGACTGCAATAAAAAGCCTTCTCAAAGGCATCAATCATCAACTCAAAATTGTCCTCTGAAAGATGCTCATGATGCTTTGTTTCAGAAACTGATTCAACATTGAATGTTTTCAGCCACTCCTCATCTTCACAATCCATGTCATAATTTGCAGTCCTTTTTGCTAAAGCCCTAGCCACCTCATCAATTTTCAGGGAAATGTATGCATCTGTTCTGGTAAAGGTGGCATTGTTAATATCTTGGTAATCCAATATTTCATAGACTCCCGGCACAGGGATGGCCTTAGAACTGGAAGCTAGCAAATTGCGATCAGAACATTCCTTGTAAAGGTCCTTGAAAATGAACCAGTCCTGTCGATTATGAAACTCTAGCTTCCATTTTTCATCCCCACTCCATATTACATCATGAGTTATCCGGTTAGCAGTACAAGGCTTCATATTCTTTTGTGCCAAGTGAGTGTACCTCGTAAACCCATTTTTCTTCATTACAAGCATCCAGTCCCCTGAGCCAAAGAGTTCCAATGTAATGGTTGCTCCTTCTATCCTGTAACATCTATCAGATTCAATGACCAATATATTTGCATTGCAGCTAGACAAGCCTACGTCCTGTGCAAACCCGACAGCACTATAACAATCATCTTTGATGTCTGATGCAGAGTGCTCACACACTGAACTCCCAAGCTTGGTCTTTGATAATGCAGAAACTAAAGGGATGCCATTTTTCCTGCTGCTAATTAAATCAGCAACTAAAGCACCATTAGCTTTTTGCATGCCAACATGTGAAGGGGTTCTAGCTCTCCTCCTCTTGAGCGAGCTCCTCCTTTTTTGAACACCACGGGAATTCAAGCCATTTCTGAATTGAGCATTTCGGCCAGCTAACTTGGAAGATCTAACGGATGGCTGTGACAACACCTTGCTACCAGAACTTTCAACCTCATGAGCAGCCGTTATTCTGTCATCATTCTCAATCTTCAAAGGAACACATGCATGATCTTCTTCGCTATCACTCACTTCATCAAGTGTGTCTTTGTCCAGCGAGTTATTTACAAGTGGCATAATCCCAACTCTAAGAACTAAACTGAGATGCATGTGGATAAAACAGAAAGGAACCGCAGAGAAGTCTACAGAAAACAACGGCATAAACTGTCCGGACTTAAAAAACTTGCAAATTCCAGTTTGATAACTAGAAGAATCCTGAAAAAGTAATTGTAGGAAAACAAAGGAGCAAGTGAGAATGATAGGCACTAATAATTATGCGGATAAAACCAACTGAAATCCTCATAATACACAGAAATTGCATCCATTATTAAATTTAAAAAACCAAAAGAAAAAAACATCAACACAAGCCTTCTAATAGCAAAAGAGCCAATCCTTACCCGCAAGAAACGAATTCCAGTAGAAGCAAAAGCATTAGAAACAGGTTCAGAGAACAAAAACGCCGCAAGTACAGAAAGCCTCAGGCTGACCCTCTTGAGATAACCCAAAACCAAACTCAAAAAGCAAGAAAACTCCATACCACACCCATACCAACCCTCATCAACAGCAGCAGCAGCAAACACAAAAGAAGACTCAATATTGCCTTGACAATCTCTTGGCCGCCTTGCCAATAACCGAAGATGTTCCTCCATTAACGGACCTTTTCTCTTCCTCTTTCTACTATAAACAACACCGAACTTCTTGTTCTCACAAACACCGCTGAAATCCTCCGTCCTGGCTTTCCCAGGAGCCACTTTAGCATAACTTCTTGAAGGCACTTGTTTCTTCAATCTAGTCAATTTAGCATCATGGGCCCACCCATTTTCCTTTCCCTTGGCATCGCCTTTGACATTGTGACTTTTCTTATTATTGTTATTGGTGTTGGTTTTCTTCTTCTCGTTGAGGAGAGAATCGTCGCCAACACTGGTTCTCCCGAGCTTGTTCCCAACAGAATCCGGCCACAGATGCCGGCCGGAGCGAAGAACAAGGGCACCGCCATCAACGGCCTTCAACACCCCAAAAACCCTGGTGCTCCGCCGCATCCCCACCGACGACGTAGGCATTTTGGCCGCCCTGTTCAACCTCGCCTGCTTCTCGATCTTCTCAGGTCTCGACTCACACTGAGCCGCCCAGACACAAAAGACCAAAAAAAAAAATTAAAATTTACGCTGACCGACACTCAGAGTGACCCGGATTCAGACCCCGAACGCAGAGTTGTTACATAAATTAGTCCGATTATACGACGTCGTACAAACAAAGAGCCAGTCAGCGACTGAACACCGATGGACCCATCGGCAGGGATAGAATGGAAGAACAACGAAGAGGACCTCGTGGTTGATGATGCCCGTTTCTTTCTTCAATCTCCTTACGAAGAGAAGATAGTGATGCGTGACTCTGACTCCGACTCTGTACGTACGTACGTATGTATGTATGTGTGTATCTATCTATCTATCTATCTATTCATCTGTCTATCCATCCATGCTTCGGTACCGGTGGGGGCTAGGGTTTATGATGATGATGGTGATGATGATGATGATGACGATGATTCAAAGAGAAAGTGAAGAGAGAACCACCAAAGAGGGAGGGGAATAGCCGGGTGACCACTACGCCGGCATATCGCAGCCGTTCGGATAAGACATGGACGGTCAGGATTGATTTGGAGGATCCCAATTATTCCTTTGGGTTCCAATTCCACGGCTCCTAACGTCCAAAGGCTCTTTTTATGTTGTAATCGCCCACCCCAAGTCGAGATTAGGAGAGAGAGAGAGAGAGAGAGAGAGAGGGGGGGGGGCGGGGGGGCTCTTTTTTTTTTTTTTTTTGGGTCAACGAGCTTTTATTTTAATGCAGCGTGGGACAATTGTTTTCTAGATCTAACATTGTGAAATGACCAAAAAGGACTCCTGATGGTGACGTAGTCGGGGATTTTGAATCGGGTTCTTTTCGGGAATTTAAATTTTCCGAAAATTGGAGGTCTACTCCCCGGTTATTTTTTTTGGCAGTTGAAAAAAATAATTATATTTATCGTGATTTAAATTTCTCAATTTTTATCGATTATAATATATAACACGTAAGAAATTTAAAAACCTAGAGTCTCGGTTTATAGTTTTTTTTTCTTTTAAAATTATAAATATATATATATATATATATATATATATTATACTTCAAATACAAATTTTTCAACAGCTGCATTCCTGTAAACGAAATCACCAAATGGTGCTTTAAGATTAAGAAAGCCGATTGACCCAAAAAAAAAAAAAACAGCATATAAAAGTTTATTCGTTCTCTTCTTTCTATAAAAACAAAAAAAAAAAAGTCTAATATATTATAAATTTTTTATGTTCCGTTATGAATGATTTTTTTTTTTTTTGGTCAATTCAACAAGGATTAATAGTGTTTGTTACATTCTATTTTATAAATGCATAAAGAAATTGACAATATCTAAATTAAAAAAAAAACCCTGATTGCTCCAATTTATATTTATGTTGTTCAAAAAAATATATATTTGTGATAATACGTAGATTGAAAAACTAAGAAAGAGAATATAACATTTAATATCAAAAACCATTGAATTTTCGTGAATTCCTTTCGACTCCAAAATTATTTTTTTTTAAAGAATAATTCTTTTTTTTTCTTTTTTCGAATAGCAGCAACTCAGGGTCAATTTTGGTATTCAAAACTCTTCGTGCATTGTCAATAATTAAATTTTAAATAAATGTCACAAAAAAAAAATTAGTATGAAATTACCTCCGCACCTAACTTAGATATGGGATTCAGACTCTTGTCCCTACAAATTATTTTTTTTTTCATTTTTAAAAGAAGATAAATATAACCTATTATTAAAAAAAAATGCTGCAATTTATGAAAAAAAAATGTGAAAGAAAAGAAAATAACGAAAGGATTTTTATCTCACGTGCATAGGACGAGAGGGATCTGAGAGCCAAAATATAAAAACGAGTCATTAATTGCGTAATCTCATATGATGCAGTTCATTTATAGTTATATTTATTATTGCTTGTATATTTTCCATAAATAATGATTTTTGATTGGCTAGAAATTTTCTTTTACATTCCTACTCTGAATATCGAAACTTGTCTACGCACACGCGACAACTAAAATACAACTTATTATTAATGGGGTGCTTACGATTACTCTTCAGAATTTCTATTTACTTTTACTTTGACCAAAAAGATTAAATTCAGTATCGTATTAAAAATTAAAAATTTTATTTTTAAAATCGCATATTTTAGTATTGGAAATACAAATATAAAATTTTACAGAAATTAATTAATTATTTTTTTTTTATGGCACCCAGAGAATTGATTGCCGAAGAAATTTTCTCATGGACGAGTTCATTATACTTTATTATTATTGTTATTTTTACATCTTATGGGTGTGCTTTATATCTATTATATTATATTATCCTTTAATTATTTTGCTGTGCAGTGGTGGACGCTTTTAAAAATTAAGGTTGGAATACTGCATTTCTTTTATAAAAAAAAAAAAAAAATTTATATGGTCAAAGTTGAATCTGGTTGGATTGATGCTTTTCATCTTTGCATATTTATTTTTGTCGGTGACATCCGTGTTATTGGTACAACAAATAGAAAACGGAAGAAAATCTTGAATTCTGAGCACGAACACCACACGAAGAAAACGAAGAAGAAAGAAAAAGAAAAGAAAAGAAAAAGCAGCAAAATCACGAAGCGATAAAATAAGAAAAAGAAACGGAAAGCCGGCGATCGATTCTTCACGTGACAAAACTTCAGACAAAGTTAAGGGAAAAGGAGGACAGGTAAATTAGAATATCCAAGCCAAGCGCTGTCGTGTACAAGCGTGCACCAACAACTCTTAAACGTGGGACTGTTTCTGAGGCGCCGTAGAAGAAAACACGCGACGCATTGCGAGAGGGAAATTCGATCCGTTTTTTTGTTTTTTCATCTTCTTCTTCTTCTTCTTGTGTTTTTTATAAGGTAAGCACTTTGTTTATGCAATTCTAGCTTGGGTGGGGGTTTCGAGCTCGTTTTTCTTCCTCCTTAGTTTTGCCCTTTTTGTTGTTTTTGTTTGTTTGTTTTCTTTTTTGTTCTGAGAAAATTCGGTTTTGGTCGTGTCATGGTGAAAAATGGAAGAAAAGAACCAAGAAGACCCTTTAAGATTTTAACGTTCTTCTTCCGATTTTTCTGAGTAATTATGTTCTTCTACTGATTATTTCGGTTCGCATTGAAGGTTTAGCGGCTGCATTGAGTGACGAAGAGATGCTTGACTGTGTGTAATGGTTGGGTTAGTTTTATATCGATGTGCATATAACATGTGACGTTTTAAGCAACTCTACTGGTAATGACCCCTTGTTGCTTCTTTTGCTGATATCCCATTCCTTGGTTTCTGTGTGTGAAAGCTTCCCTTCCCATTGATCTCTATTTATGAAAGCCTCACCCTTTGATTGGTTCCTCAGAAACTCAGAAATCACGACCCCGGCGGAGCGGGGTACATGATAGAAGAGTACTTATTTCTGATTCTAATAAAATAGGAAAAAATAGGCTCTGTTTCAAGAAGATTTTACTTCTCAGGTTGCACCAATCATCTACTAAGAAATTTGATATCTGCTAATATACCCCGCAACATATATGATCTGGAGGTTCAGATTCCAGTTTCTATTGGCCTGTTGATGCACTTTCTAATAGTAGTTTTATTGTTTAGGTGTCTCAAATCCGAGGAAAGTTTTGATCGGAAGGACTTTTCAAGTGCGCAGCTCAATTTCTTGAACAAGCATTTTATTGATGGGGACCTCCGAGGCAGTTCTGCAATTTTTTTATGGGGCTAGCCGTCACATTTTCAGTTCTCATCCATGTTTTAGCCATTCAGATCTGAAGTCTCCTTCTAAGATTCATGTAAAATGTAAAAGAAGTAGAGCCTTCGGGTCTATGCAAATAATTAAGTGCTCGGGTGTTCAGCAGACTTGCATAAGAATCCATTGCTTCGAGGGGCTAGGCCACATTAGTGTGCTTGGAAGTGCAGCGGCCGACAGAGTGAAGCTTCTGGGTTGCAAATGCCAGCAGGCAGAAAGTGTTAGTGGTATGACTACAGAAGAGGGAAATGATACATGGCTTGTGAATGGGGCAAATACACTAGATGCAAATGGTATGGTCAAAACGCCCCACCTGAAGTTTGAGGATGTTCAGCATTCGAAAGAGGAGAACGATGGATTAACCTCCAATGGCACTGTGAGACAAGAAACGGGGAGTTTGATGACAGATGGTGTGGTAGGCACAAGTAGAGATATGACTGGCAAGTTTCATGTAGATTCTGTTGAGGATGAAGCATGGGACCTTCTACGGGACTCTGTGGTTTATTATTGTGGCAGTCCAGTTGGAACAATTGCTGCCAATGATCCCACTAGTTCCAATGTGTTGAATTATGATCAGGTGTTCATCAGAGACTTCATACCTTCTGGCATTGCTTTTCTTTTGAAAGGAGAGTATGACATTGTTCGAAACTTCCTCCTTCATACACTTCAGTTGCAGGTAAATTTATTGTTGATTACACCAAGATTTATCCTTGGGAAGTTATTACAGGCATGGCTTCAAATGTTGAACTCCTTTATTCACATTGCTTTTAATATGCAACTAACACATGTTCATATTCTTTCAATTCTTTCTTGTTCTGACTCATCTGATTTGTTGCAAAGGTACCTTAATGATTAGCCATATTTTCTGTGAGGTTCTTGGTGGGATATCCATTGACAGGTTCTTTCTTATGTTAGCAGTCAGTATGTAGGAAAGGATTTGTAACTTGTAATGAGTGTAAAGCAAACAATGACTGTGCCTGCTTTACACCTTACAAGTGAACAATTTTAGAAAAGGAAAGAGTCTGTGCCACATTTAAGAATGCAAATTTCTGCATTTATGATCAAATTTTCCTGTGACAGACTCCAATTGTAATTACCTCTGAAACTTACAGTTAGATGCATAAACAGATTAATTCTGGTTCCTTGTAATCGCTTTATGTTTCTTCTAAATGGGGGTCCTTCTGTAATTAAGACATTATATGGTTTGCTTAACATCTGTGTATAGATCATGGTTACATGTAATTTCCAGAACTATTCCATCTTCCTTTTCCTTTTTTCTTAGCAATTTGTTGTTAGAATACTTTAATTTTATAACTCGTTGTTATGTCATAGGCTTTCTCCTTTGTTTACCATATTGGTACATGACTTCTTGTGCTGCAGAGCTGGGAGAAAACTATAGATTGTCACAGCCCTGGTCAGGGATTAATGCCTGCTAGTTTCAAGGTGCGGACAGTTCCTCGGGATGGCGATGCCTCAGCGACCGAAGAAGTATTGGATCCTGACTTTGGAGAGGCAGCAATTGGCCGTGTTGCACCAGTTGATTCTGGTAAATGAGATTTTAGTGTCAACAAATTTTCTTTCAAAATTAAGGTTTTGGCTTCCTCCTCCTATGGCTTAATTCACTGTGTGGTAAAATCGATTTCAGGGTTGTGGTGGATTATTTTATTACGTGCGTATGGAAAATGCTCCGGTGATCTCTCAGTTCAGGAAAGGATTGATGTGCAAACTGGAATCAAGATGATTTTGAGGCTTTGTCTTGCTGATGGTTTTGACATGTTCCCTACACTTTTGGTGACAGATGGTTCTTGCATGATAGATCGCCGTATGGGAATTCATGGTCACCCTTTAGAAATTCAAGTAATGAATTCTTGATTGGCTCTTTTGATATGATCTGTGCAAAAGCATTTTCATGTATGCCATCAATAAATGTAGGTGGGATAATTTAATACATAGAGAAGCTCTGTTCTTTGAGTTGTGGATGAATATACAGTTTTAAATCAGATTCATTTGGACTATTCAAAGCAATCATTCATCGGGATGATGAGCAGACTGCAGGTTATAACATGGTCATTGCATGAATTTTTTGAAATTGTTGGCAAATGGTTTTGCAGTTGGCAGAAGAATTTTGTTGATAAACACTAAAATACCTATATGAGTAAAACTCTAACACTTAAGTAAACATTGATCAATAAGGAACAGAGCGAGTTATTATTGTCCTTTCACTTTTTCACCATTTTGATTTGGGTTCTTGGAGCTCAAAAGATTAAAAGTTTTATAACATACACATTTCTTTATATTGGGGAAGAACTTTTCTCATTGATATGAGAAACTAATATGAAACGACAATTTGCAGCTGCGGAGGCTGTGTTTGTTCTTCATTATCCTTTGAACTGATGTGTGCCACAGAGTCTGAGAAACTTTAAGACAATATTCTAATAGCTGATTTCATGTAGCAGTGACTGTAAGTCACAATGATCGTGACTCTGTGCAGCAATATAATTAACAGGCCGAGGTGCTGTTGGGCTAATGTCAAAGGAGCTTGAGAGGCAAAGGGAAAACTTTTTCCATGTTCTGTTATTCTGTCTACATTAAAAAAAGTGTTGTTAATGTTGATAATCACCAAAATTTAATGCAAGCTGTATTTTTGGTTCCCTAGTTGCAGCAGTGGCCACTATTCAAATCTTGGATATGTTGAATGTTAAAGGTACACTCTTCCTTTCAATAATATTTTGTCTGACGTGATGTATATGTTCTTGTAGGCACTGTTTTACTCTGCGCTACTTTGTGCACGTGAGATGCTTGCTCCAGAAGATGGATCAGCAGATCTGATCAGAGCCTTGAACAATCGTCTTGTAGCTCTATCATTCCATATAAGAGAGTATTATTGGATTGATTTAAGAAAATTAAATGAGATTTACCGCTATAAGACTGAAGAATACTCTTATGATGCAGTCAATAAGTTCAACATTTACCCAGATCAGATTTCTCCATGGCTGGTGGAATGGATGCCCAACCGAGGAGGTTTTTTAATTGGAAACTTGCAACCAGCCCACATGGATTTCAGATTCTTTTCTCTTGGAAACTTATGGTCCATTGTAAGTGGTCTTGCAACAATAGATCAGTCACATGCCATATTGGATCTTATTGAGGCTAAGTGGGCAGATTTGGTGGCAGACATGCCATTCAAGATTTGTTATCCTGCCCTGGAAGGCCAGGAGTGGCAGATTATCACAGGCAGTGATCCCAAGAACACGTATTATTACTGCACTGGTAATTTGTACTAATTGTTTTTCTTCCACTTAAACTCAGTCATGTCATATTTCTTTGTTATCAATTCAGGTCATGGTCTTACCACAATGGAGGTTCTTGGCCAACTCTGCTCTGGCAGGTTAGTGGACGTTGGCAAAGTTTGTTTGACTATCTTATGGATATACCATTTTGTTGAAAATAACCATTTAGAGGGAATAAATTATGTCAGAAACAGCTGAAAACAAAACTATGCTTTTCACCTATTTCATTTGAACACCATTGTTTCACATTTTAAAGCATCATTGATATGGTTTTTCACTGAAAACACATTTGTCTGGAGGGATGTGGTGATCATAAACCAGTTTGAAAAACCCAAATAGCAACACTAAGGATTTGAGTGGTCATCAGTGTTGGTGTAATATTTTTTTTTTTTCTTGACATTTATCGATTGAGTAGAGGGTCTATATGCATAGATAAATAAGCAGGTTAAATAGTGGCTGAATTTACACTGTTGATTATTTGAAAATGAAGGGCCTGTTCAAAAGCAGAGAATTAGCCGATGGTGATGATATTTTTCATTGGCAGAAAATGGAAAATTATGCTTCGAATAGAAGCCACCAGCTGCATAATCTAGCGGTAAAGCAGTCTAACAACCATTTTTCAAACTCTAGCACTAACTCGAACCAAAAAATGTTCAACCAATGCAAATTGGTTTTTTTCCCAAAAAAAAAAAAAGAAAAAGAAAAGAAAATAGTACCAGAAAGCTAAGAAAAACATGCATTTGAATGCATCATCTAGATTTCTAAATCGGAAAATGGTTTTTTCCTATCTCTGCTGGATGAATTTCTTTAGTTGCTAGTTTTTCCACAGAAGAGGAAAATGTGGAAATACAGATGGAAACTAGAAACAGAGAAAAGAATTTTTTTTTCCAACAACTAAATAGGCCTTAATTCTTACATGTTTGGTGTCATCTTCAGCTGACAGTTGCAAGCATAAAGATGAATAGACCAGATATTGCTACGAGAGCTGTTGAGGTTGCAGAGAAACACATATCACAAGATAAGTGGCCCGAATATTATGACACCAAAAAAGGAAGATTCATTGGAAAACAAGCACGTCTATTCCAGACCTGGTCAATCGCAGGATACCTTGTGGCAAAGCTCTTGCTTGCAGATCATTATGCAGCCAAGATGCTGATAACTGAAGAAGATTCTGAGCTTGTCAACGCCTTCTCTTGCATGATAAGTGCTAACCCAAGAAGAAAACGTGGGAGGAAGAATTTGAAAGAGACTTACATTGTATGAATTTCTTAGCTGTGCACGAAGGGTAAGGGTTCTCCTGGCCTAGAATCTGATTATCTAGTTAGCCATTGGTATTTATGTGGAAATTGGCTGGTGAAGCAATTATTTATCTTGCTTCCAATTCATTAAGGTGGACGGGCTGAAGTTTGAACTTCACCTCACTGATGTCTCATATAATTCTTATGTAAAGATCATGCCTGTAGAAAATACAGGATCTGAAGTTGAAACAGACTCTGCTTTGTCGATTGACTGGTGGCTGTTCTCTACTTCATGACTTCATATGGATGAATAAAATGCCATTTTGGATAAACTGATTGTCAGATTAGGACCAGATGCAAAGATGCATATTCAAGTTGATTATTTGCACTTTTTTTATTTTTATGTAGTTAGATGCTGAGACTGAGGACGAGGAAAGCCAATACTTTCTAGACCACCATCTGGGGATTATACATTTAGCTGGTGCTGCGTCTTTAAGCTGACTTTTGTTTGTGATCAGCAGTTAACGATACCCACTAAATATGGCCCCATCTCCCCAGATCTGAACGTTCTCGTAAGGACTTGCATGGAAGTTTGTCTGCCAAGGAATGTGAAAATTTATTCGTTGCATCCACGTACTAGGTTTTTATAAATTACCAAAAACATAATAATTTTGTGAATAGTAACCCCACCAAAAAAAAAAAAAAAAAGTTACATCTGCTAATGAAATTACTTTTAATTTTAAAAATATTATAAAAAATAATTTAAAAGGACCAAAATGTATTTATAATTACTATTCTCCTATTATTATTATTATTTTTTTTTTCTCTCGCTACTCTACTTTCCTTTCTCCTCCACTACTGCGTCTACTCAGTCACCAACCACCCTTTTCTCAGTCTCTCTCGAATTCTATCTATACTAACCTAACCTCTTTCATTTTCTCAAATTTTTCTTTAAAATTTTATCTTAATCTCACTTCACTGCACCGTTCTCCCTCCTCTACTATTGCCTCTATCCACCAACCACCACTCTTCTCTCATTTTCTTTCTTTCTTTCTTTCTTTCTTTTAAAAAAAAAATCTATCTATTTTAATTTTATCTTACTGCCTACACTTTTTTTCCTCTGTTACCACTTCTATTTACTTATTATTGTTCTTTTTTTTATATACTCAATAACAAAGAATTAATGAAGATCTTTAAAAGTGATCTCAAATTCCATAAATCTTTAAAAAAATGTAGGCAATTTAAAGATTAACAAATTTAGGAGGCAGTTCCAAAGGCAACAAACAAAAATGCTTTCGAAGCAAACAAAAAAAAAAAACATAAATTCAAGAAACCAGGTAATAATGAACCTTAAACACAATTTTACCTGCAATTTATAAAGATTCAACAAGAGGCAGAAAAATCAAAGAAGAAAAATTAAGGGTTTATGGAGAGGAACGAAGGAAGAGAATGACACTAGAATAAATTTCTGAAAATAAATGTTTCTGACTTTTTATTATATACAAGGATATGATGGTCCTTCCATGGTTTGCATTGCTGTTGACTGATTTTTGTTAATCTTAGTATATATATATTTTAAAGTTTTTGAAAACTTGAGATATAAAGTGTAAATACACCCTAATTTTAGGGTGTAAAATGTAAATTTCTCTCTATGGGATTCATTAGATGTTTTTTTTTTTTTGGCAATCAAACTAGAACAATACTCTACTTTCAAAATTTCTAATGAATTATAATAAAGTAAAGAAAATATATCTAATGTGCAGCACTAATAAACTTGGTTTCAACCATTATAACGGACAGCTCTTTCCATATCCATGGCATCTAATGGACTCCAACTATTGGGCCCACCTTTTAATCCTACATGAAGCCTAACCTCATTTTGCTGCCCCATTACCACCTTCTTCATTTTCCTTCAAAACCTCGCTCTCTGCTCTCTTAGCATCACTTTTATTCTCATTCCTCTCTTTTTGGGTATCAGTCCTTTTTTATGAAGGGGTTGATGACTATTGTGTAAAAATATTTTCTTATTTTAAATTGTTATTAATTAAATTTTTTATTTTAATTAAAATTAAATTAAATGTGTAACTTAATTATAAATTAAAATATTATAAAATAATTCAACATGTTATATTTATTGTTTACTATTATATGTATTATATGAACTAAAAATATGCTTAGATTTTGAGTTTATGCTTAAGAGAGTTAATTAATGTAAAAGTTGTTGTTTAGGTTCAAATAGGTGTACTTAACTAGAGTTTTAGAATAAATAAAAAAAACAAGTCCCTTTCTATATAAAAGTTTACGTTTCATTATACCCATCAAAACAAATTTTAAATTGCCGATAATGTAGGCGAAGAAGATGTTGATCTTTATGAACTTATTGATACATGTAATATCGTAATCAATATTCATCATCTATCTCTGTAATATGATAATAAGATGTACATCTAACCCTTAGTTTATTTAATTTATAATTATAGTTTTAATTTTAATGTAAGATTTTAGACTTTAAACTTTCTTATTTCTAGTATTAAAGTCAAATCATATCAATCTAAAACTCTTATTTGAAAACAAAAGAATCATGATTTCATGGGTTTACTTTTCAACTGTTATTTATTCCAATCTCTTAATATACATTAAATCAAAATGTTCTAGCATTTGATATATATATATATATATATAAAACCAAAAAGATTTGGCAACAGTGACAAAACCATAATACTCATAACAAATTTCTTGGTTTTAATTTAAAAAAAAAATTGTCAAAAACTTAGTGGTAAGGCAAGGTTGAGACCTTGCTTTGGCAAAGCCTATAGTAGTGTAGTTAGGTAGTTTTAGCAAGGCTTCCAAGATCGACTATCTCATATTTTGCTAATTAAAATAAAATATGAAGTTAAAATTTTTGGTGGGTAATCTTATTATATGATTCTTATTTGGAATAAAATTGAGAAATTAAATGTCTATAACCATAGTGACCATTTGATAAACCAATGACATTTTTTATGTAGTATTAAGATGTTTTTATTATTTAAATTAGTGTATCCTATCACCCACCCATGGGGAGCTATTATGTATGTTAAGTTGTATGACTTGGAACTATTTTAATAATGAGCAGGTTGGGAATCTATTTGCTTTTACGAATTAGATTTTTTTTATTCTAGTTATTATGAGATTAACTTATTGATTTAAAGATAATTTCAAAATTTGTTACATTCTCCACCTATATGGGAGCATATAATGGTATTTTGAAAATTTTAATGTTCAATTATAAATTATTGTTGTGGCTTATCATATTTACTAATTTTTACTATCATTATTTTTTTTAACTTTATGTACTTTTTCTTTAAATAATTAATTATTTCTAATTAAAACTTTAGCCGGTAAAAATTATAAGAGTGGAAATAGGATGTGGAAATAATTTTGACTATGATGAATATAAACATGAATATAAAAG
The DNA here is from genome assembly GCA_019804595.1 of Bruguiera parviflora. Lineage (NCBI taxonomy): Eukaryota > Viridiplantae > Streptophyta > Magnoliopsida > Malpighiales > Rhizophoraceae > Bruguiera > Bruguiera parviflora. Next base: position 6,956,438 of record CM034048.1, on the reverse strand, counting down.
TAAAAAGCTAGCCAATTTGACTAGTGAGAGTACTAATGCAAGGAAAGTGTATTATGAAAAGTGGGATAAAATCAATTGTTTGGTTCTTATGGTAATGAAAAGGTTTATCTTTAAGAGTTTAGGAAAAGCTATCCTAAATATTAACAATGCCAAAACTTCTTTTCTTCTTTTAGAGAAAGATATATAGTTTTTGATAAAGTTAGAACTAGTTAACTGATGGAAATTTGTCAATATGAAATATAATTGGATAGGTAGTTTTAAAGAACACATTCTTAAGATGATTGTTCTTACTTTTAAACTTAATGAGCTTGAAACCTTATTACTAACCTTATTCTTGTCATCCATACCCTGAACTCTTTACCCTCCTAATTTGATACATTAAAAACTTTTTATAATACCTTAAAAGAAAGTTAGGATGTCAACATTTTGGTATTCATTTGTGTTTAAGAAGAGGATAGGATGACACATAAGGTTTTAGGGAGTGTGAATTTAGTTAATTAGTTATGACCAAATAAGCCTTTTCATAAAAGGAAATTTAAGTTTCTTAAAAAGGATAATCATGAAAGGAATCTTAGTCATAAGTAATTTGGTCTTAGACTTATGATAATTAAAGATAAATGCTAGTTTTGTAAGGAAATAGGTCATAAGAGAAAGGATTGTTTTTCTTATAAGAATTACCTCGAAAAAAAGAATGAAAACAACCAAGTAAGTAATTCTCTTGCTCTTGTTTACTCTAAATCTAGTTTGCTAGATGCTTTTCTTTATACTTATGGATTGACTCTGAGGCATTTGCCCATATTACTAATACCTCGTAAAAGTTTAAAAGTAAGTAAAAGCCATGCAAGAATGAAATCACTTTACACATAAAGAATGAAGAATAAGTAGAAGTAAAGTTCATAAAAATAGTTAAATTAAAATTAGATTTAAGATTTGTTTTGAATTTAAAACATATTTTTTTTATGTCATCCATGAGATGAAATTTAATGTTTATTTTTTTTTGTCAAAACTTCAATATATTAGCATTTATTTGAGTTTCAATAAAGGATATTATGGTTTATTTTATGATTTTGTGGTTATTAGAGACATTTTTAAATTTGATAACTTATATAAATTAAATGTTGATTCTAAGCAATATAATGCCTTTTAAATTATTATATTTAGCATTAAATGGCCATTTTTAAGAGAAAATTAATATTTGTTTTGCTATAGATGTTTAAATCACATTTCAAAAGAAAGGAAAAATAGCCCAATTAAAAAAAAAGTCATCTCATCTTGAAAACTTTAATAAAATTAATTGTGTTGATTGCATTAGAGGAAAGATGTCTAAGAAAACTAATAAAAATTCCACTTATAGTAAAGAAGTTTTGGAAATAATTTACCTTAACATAAATGGTCCTTTTAAGTACATTTTATGTAACAATAGATACTTCATAACTTTTATAAATGACTTCTCCTTTTATGACTATGTCTACTTCATAAGTGATAACTTATAATCACTTAAGAAATTTTAAATTTTTAAGGCAGAGGTAGAAAAGTAATATGGCAAAGAGATTAAAATTATGAGGTTTTAATCTAATAGTAAGTAATATGGTAAAATTGGTGAGATAAGTCAATTTATGGGAATTATTGTCATGATTAAAATAGGGTGGTTGGGAGGTAAAATCACACTTTAATGGGTAGAACTAATTTACAAATCTTTCTTTCAGATGAAGCCTTGAAAACAACCATGTATATCCTAAATGAAGTTCCTACCAAATCAATGTTCTTTTAAATTGTTTAGGGGTTAGAAGTTTAACTTAAACCATCTTAAAGTATAAGGATGCCCTGTTAAGGTGAACATGTATGATCCAATAACATCCAAATTAGATCCTAAAACCACTAAGTGTTATTTTAATATATATATCCCAATGGTTCTAAGAATTATAGATTTTATTATCCTACTCAAGGAATAAAAATTGTTGAGATATTGACATGAAATTCCTTAAAGATGACATTTATGATTATGATATGTTGTAAGATAGTGAAATTGTTTTCAAGGAGATACTTAGCATTTTTCTTATACCTATTATGCATGAGAAAGTAATATCTTAACTTATTGATAAATTACTTAATATACAATATCGTGAGAATGTTGCCAATTATCCGCTTGAGTGTTATAGCCACTCTTATTTCTATTAAGGCATTTTGACAAGGTAAGGTGCCTTGCAATTTTAGATGATTTTGTTGTATACTTGGGTAAGAGAAACTATGATATTAGGCAAGTTGTTGATTCATTGAATTATAGTGATATAATATCTTGTAAACAATTTAGCAAGTGGATAAACGTCATGCATGAGGAATTGCAATCCATATATTCCAATGATGTGTGGGAGCTTGTAAATATTTCATATGTTTTTAAACCAATAGGTTGTAAAAAGGTAATTAAAACTAAGAGAGAATCTAAAGGTGATATAAAATGGTTTAATGTTAGATTGGTAGTGAAAGGATTCACACAACAAAAGGGGATAGATTTTAAGAAACCCTTTTACCAATACTTTCAAAGGATTCTTTTAGATCATTATGACCTTAGTGGCTCATTATGATTTAGACTTTCATCAAACAGACGTCAAAACGACTTTCTTGAATGAAAATATGTATGAGAAAGTTTACATGTATGAACTTGAGGGTTTTGTTGCTAATGAAAATGGGCATTTAGTGTATAGCTTGAAAACGTCCATTTATGGAGATCTTTAACCCATATTATTTTAAGGTAGGGGGTTTTAATGTAATGGTCCAAAATTGATACCACATGTACTTAAACATAGTGGTTTTACATTGGTTAAGTTGTAGTTTAACAAACATTACTTTTAGATAGCGGTTTTGGGGTAGTGGTTTAGAATTGACACCTTATACATCCAAAAACTGTAATTTTGAATGTTGTAATAGTATTTCTTATACCCACATTTTCTAATGGTTTTAAAAGCCTTATGCAACAATGTTTAAATACCAAAACGAAGTTCTTTAACTACTCTTCTCTAGCTATACAGTTTGTTATGTCTCAACTTGACTATTTTTCAAGATCCTTTGAAACTTTAAAGAAACCAACCCTTAAAAATTCATTGTCCTCTCCATTTTCTTCTAAATCCTACTTCTTATATGTTGCCATCATTCAAAATATCCTTTTTTGTTTCCTTTGATTTTAGCCATAGACTAATGATCTTTTCTTAATCTTTTTGAATTAAGCCTAAAAAAATGATCCACCTCAATTTGAAACTTTAAAGAAAATTATCCTCTTTGACTTTTTTTTAGGTAGCTTTTGCTTGAAATCATCAAAATTGTGAGTTTCAATTAATTTTGATATGATTTTGTGTATTCCTTTATTTTTTTTATCCCTTTTTTAAAGATTCTTGCTTTTGTGTTAGTTGAAAAAAAAATCATCAAAATTATGATTATATTTTTTGATTTTAGGTTTTGTGGGTTTATTTATGTTAATAAGCATCTATGAATTCCGTTTAAACTAGGCTTTAGATTGAATTGACTTTGAGCTTGGGATTACATTGCTTGTCACTGATTGGTAATTAGGCTTTGGATTAATTTAATTTCATGTTCTTATTCTTTTATATCTAAATAAAGTAGAAAAAGGTAAGTGCATTGTGTACCAAATTTAAAGTTAGCATACTTTAGATTGCATTGCATGTTATTATTGAATTTTTGTTTAACTAATGTCGCCTTTTCAATGTAGAACAACTTGGAATTGATAGTAGCATAACTAGTTAACCTACTTGGTGCATGGCATGAAACTAATAGCAGATGATTTTGCCAGCCCTTGTGACCTTATCTAATACATCTTGGTATTGAACTAGATAGCCCATTTGGTGCATAACATGGAATTAAAACTTTTTGCAATTGGTTAGTCTTTGTGACGAACTTTGATTTGGGATATTCAAATTTTTTTTAGTAAAAATCTTAATTCTTTGATTGCAACTTGTTTTTATTTCAATTTTTTAATCATTTTTCTATCTTTGATTTAATTCTTGTTCATGGGTATTTAGGCTTTTGCCTTTTTATTTACTTCGATTAATTATTTTATTTTTTTTCTTTTATATAATCTTTTACTAGATGTTTTATGGTTTTTTTATATTTTATCCATTAGATTTTACAATGTTTCATCGTGGAACAGATTATTGCAGAAAATATTTCAATATATAATAATGTTTTATGTTCTTTAATTTTTTTTATACAAAATTGATATATATATATATATATATATATATATATATATATTTATTTATATATATATTTATTTATTTATTTAAGTCTAGTTAATGAATTTATAAGATAGAAGTTAGTACTTTAAAAATATTGTCTTTAAACATTTAATAAAAGAGGCTTTCCTTTATGCAAATGTACCTAGTTCTTTTTAATGAAACTAAAGGTATGGTGAAAGATTTAAGGCTTGAATGTAAAAAATTCATATGCATCCCCATGAGAAGGCACAAGTTTGTGATATTTGTAAGGGCCATTTGATGGAAAAGAATTAAAGATTCTAAGGGGAATACTGTCACTTCTTTGTCCTCTAACAATCACGAGGTTTCAACCATAATTCTAAAATATTTTCCTTTGAAATCAAGGTTTTGAAGAATCTTCATGTGTCTAGAAATGACTGATGATATGGTTTGATATGCAAAGTATCAACCCAAGGATAATAATATTAGGTATCTTATTAATGGCCAAGATTGAAAGATTTTGATTTATTGTCAAAGGACTTCGATACAGAAAATCCGTAGAAAGATCTAGTGGTAATGCTATAGATGAGGGAGTATATAGTAAGGGAGAAGTGGGTTAACAAGGAGAAGGCCAAGATTATGCAGCAGAGGCTCAAGTTGTTCTAATACATCCAAGGTGTCAACTATTCCCAGAAGTGCTTAATCTTCAAATAATAACCATAATTTTGTCGCACTAGGACCAAATGGTACCTCTCATAGGGTCAATTGTTTTACATAAATTTTTGGCCTTGTGATGGCACTAAGTAGCCCACTTAGTCTCAACCAACTTTCACACACAGAGAGGTTAGAGCACTATCACAGGAAACTTCCCAACCTTTATTACTTTCCTAAAAGCACAAAAGACTATCAAGACATTTTATAAATGTTTCTCTCTCTACATTTTCTCTCACTCAGATTTTAGGTATTATAGTATTTTGGTGTCCCTTGACTGATACCTTACATACATATTTATAGGTTGCATGACTTGGCTACCAAGCCAATCATGCTTAATGGGGCATTCTTTACTCTTAGAGCACTACCTACAAATTAGGAAGAACATGAGTTTGCATTTATGGAGAGTCTGCCACCTCATGTTAAACTGGTTCAATCTCCATCTGTTGCTTACTTACTTTCTCCTTGCCTTAAGGAGAGCCTACCAACACAATAGACCTATGTAGTTATCCCTCTTTATGATCTCTATAAATAAGGGTGCAGAGACTTAGTGGTTCTACCCTATGTCTCATGAACTCCTTTTTCCTTGGTGCCTGGGCAAAACCTTGCCTATGGTGCCACCTATCCCTCTGCTGTCTAACTTGTGTCCTTCCTCTGTGTTATTAGTTTGGTCCCTTGCCCATGCATTAGTCTTTTATATTTCTGGCCCAGACCCCTATCAATGCACTAGTCTCTTGTGTTGCTATAGCTAACATGTGGGGTTCTTGTTAACTAACTCATTCCTTGGTTAACCTCTCAAGGGAGACATATACACCTCCCCCTAAAGAGGATTAGGGAATTTGGCCTTCTAGTAGGAGGACACCTTGGAGTACTTGAGTGATCACTCTCTCAATTTGCAGCTTGCTCGCACAACTTGCTGCCAAACCAATGATCCAACACTGTTCACCTTTGTGCCAACGCCTTAACCTGCTAGCTCTTGACCGTAACACATGCCTACTTGGTGTTAGTGCCAAAGCTTGCATCTGTCTCTCCCAGCTTATTACCATGCACATTGACTCCTACATTTGCCTTGTTTCCTTTGACGTGCTCACACTAATTCTATGCCAAGCACTAGTACAAGGTATCACTAATGCTTGCATTTCCCTATTTAAAGATTTAGGGGGTTAACAAACCACCCCCACTCATAGAACCCATCGTCCTCGTTGGTAAGGTTGATTAGTAGTCCTGGATTTGCTTCTTAAACTGCCATAACATCATGTCCCTCTCCCAGCTAGCCTTAGTGTCCACAACATCTTTCCATTTCACCAGGTATTCGACCTGATAATTCTTTTTACTTTGTCCCTACGTCTTATGGTCTAGAATCTTCTCCACTTGACGCTAGAACTCTACTCAAATGGTTGAGGGAGCATGTATTGTCTGCCTCCTTAGAGGTTTGACCCCATCTTCCTCATGAAAAGGTCTCAAGAAGCTTACATGGAAGGTCAGATGGACCTTTAACCTTTTTGGTAGTTATAATCGATAAGAAACGTTGACAACTTTCTTTACCATCATAAATAGGATGTTATATTTAGGAATTAACCCATGATGCACTATCTTATTGCTAATCTTCTTCCATATTTGAGGAGTTAGTTTGAGTAGAACCTTGTCCTCAACTTGGAACCCAAGGCTGCCTTCCCCTGTTCGTATATTTCTTCATGCATTGGGCTGCTTTATTTAAGCTATTGTGGGCCTCGTCAAACAACTCCTATTTTGAATGAGCATACCAGTAGGCTGTTGGACACTTCCCTTTAGGGCTTATTTGTGCCATCTCATTTGGAGTAAGAGGCTAATGCCCTATCGTTAGCTCAAAGGGACTTATCCTTGTTGATAAAGTTTAGTGAAGATTGTAGTAAAATTATGCAGAATTTAGTAACTCTAGCCAATTCTATTGGCTTGCAGCCACATAATGCCAAAGATATTCCTCCAATAGGCTGTTAATTCGCTCCATCTGGACATCTATTTGGAGATGGTTAGTAGTGGAAAACTTTAACTCTGATCTCATTATATTGAACAAAGTTGTCCAAAACCTACCTATAAAGCGCTCAATCGCTCACTATATCTTCTAACAGACCGAAATATTTCACCAACCATTTATAGAATAATTCGGTAGCCACCTCTACCTAGCATGAAGATGGGGTTGGAATAAACATAACATACTTGGAGAATCGATCAACCACCACCATGACGAAACCCTTACCATTAACTTTTGGAAATCTACTAATAAAGTCCATAAAAACCAACACCTACGGCTTCATTGGAATGGGTAATGGTTGTAACAATTTCGTTTTCTTTTGCCTTTCAACTTTGTCTTGTTGACAAATAATGCATGTCTTTACATACACCTCAACATCATCTTTTATCTTTAGCCAATAGTAGCTACGGGCCAATAAGGCTGTCCTCTGCTCTATGCCTAGATGACTAGCCCATTAAGAGTCATGGCACTCCCTCATGATCTCCTTTTTGAGATCTGCACCTTTAGGAACATATAACTTGTTAGCTTTGCATGTAACAGTCTACCATCAAGCTAGTATCACCTCACCATGCCATCATTCACCTACTGCACTAGCTTTTGATAATCATTGTTATATGACAATTGTGCCTTGATTCAGCCGAGCAAGTCACTTTGCATTTTGGTGAGGGTAGTTACAACTCCTTACACTTGGCAATTCAAGGCATCTGCTACCTGGTTTTGCCTTCCTATGCAAAATCATACTCCGCTAAGAGCTCTTGCCATCAGGCTTGTCTTGCGAAGAGCTTCTTATGGGTCTGAAAGAAGGTGTTAGCCATGTTATTTGTTTGAATAACAAACCTAGTACCCAGCTAATACACCCACTAAAGACGGAGGTAATGCACTATAACAAGCATTTCCTTTTCATGTGTCGAGTAACATTGTTCTGCCTTGTTGAGTTTCTGACTCTCATAGGTTATAGGATGCCCTTCTTAGATTAACACACCCTTAATGGTCTTATTGGAGACATCAGTAAAGACTTCAAAGGGCACTTCAAAATTAGACAACCATAGTACTCCATGGACACCACTGTCTTTAACTTGTTGAAGGCTTATTGGCATTCCGTGGTCCACCTCCAAGGTCAATTTTTCATGAGCAAGTCGGTGAGAAGGGTTACTTTTTTGGAGTAACCCAACCTAAACTTCCTATAGTAATTAGAGAAGCCAAGAAAAGACTGTAATTATGATATTTTAGTGGGAGGTGGCCATTCTACAATGGCCTAAACTTTTTCCTTACCCATTCTTACCAGTCTTTGACTGACCTTATACTCGAGAAACCCAATTTCCTACTAGGCGAACTCACACTTTTCCTTTTTCACATACAATTCATGTTCCTTTAACCATGAAAATATCATTTTAAGGTGAGTTAAGTGATCCTCGAGGGATTCGCTATACATAACAATATCATTTAGGTATACTACTACGAAGTGATTAATAAAGTCATGGACCACATTATTCATCAAATTGCAAAAAGCAGTGAGGGCGTTAGTCAAAGCGAAGGGTATTACCGGGAATTCATATGAGCTGCAGCATGTGATGCACGTGGTCTTCCCTTTATCTCCTTCTGCAATCCAAACTTACTAGTACCTCGACCATAAGTCTAGCTTTGTGAAGTATAAGGCTTTTACTAGCCGATCAAACAAGTCTATAATCAATGGGATAAGATACTTGTTCTTCACTGTAACCTTATTCAAGGGCTTGTAGTTCACACACATCTGCAAGGAGCCATCATGCTTCTTTTGGAACAACACAAAGGCACTGAAAAGGGTTGTATCAGGTCTGCATCTAGTAACTCAGACAATTACTTCCGTAATTTAGTTAACTCCATTAGACTTATGTGATATGGGGCCTGCACTGGAGGTCTGGAACTTGGAATCAAATTGATCTTGTGGTCTTGGGCACTCCTTGGGGGAAGACACTTTAATAGCTCTAAGGGCATCACGTTTGCATAGTCTCCCAATAAATTAGCAATATTGCCAAGCACCTCGATGGTTGTCTCCTCCTTGACTTCAATCAAGGTTGCCAAGTAGGTGGCTTCTCTTTTCTTCAAGCCATGCTTAACCTGTATCACTGAAATCATACCGCCCGACTTTCCCCTAACACATACTAGAGAAGTAATCTTACTTGCAACAAAATAAGGATGATTCTCATGCATGATCATTAACTCGCCCAAATGAGGCAGTAATGCAACCTTTGCATATGTAAAGAACTTAACACCCAATATGACATTAAAGTCATCTAATGGCACAACTATAAAGTTAAGATTATTGGTCCAATTACCGATAGTTACCTTCATACTTCTGGTCGTGCCAAGCACCTCATGGGTGGCTGAATTCACTGTCTTGATTCAGCTACCACTTTTTATGATCTTCAGGCTCGACGACTCCACCATTCGTTCGGTAACAAAGTTGTGGGTGGTACCAGTGTCTACCATCACCATTAACTCCCGATTACCAAGCCCAATCTTCATGTATATGAGGTTGGCCTATGGTGAACATTCCTATTGAACCGTATTCACCAACTGTAGAGAATTGACATGAGAGGGGCTGACATCTTCTGCCCCCTCTTCAGTAACACTCAAATTTTCCCTTTTTGGGCATTCCCTACTATGGTGAGGACCATTACAAATAAGACAACTAGAGTTGGACTTTGCTTTGGTCCCATAAGACAGCTTCGCCTCTGTCTTTGCTCCCGTCTTAGTGTTTCTCCTTTTTCTTGTCCTTTTTCTTCTTCTTCCCTTTTTCTTTAGGTTATTGCTGATATTACTTTCCCCCAGCATCACAATCCGTGGACTTGTTGAGTCAAAAATCAACCTACGCGTCTACAGTAGCCATGGCAGATGACAAATCTTTGACACCCTGCCTGCAAAACTCAATTTAAGCCCACAGTTAAAGGCCTGAAAAGAAGTTGAAAAGATTATCTTCATCCTACATATTGCAGATGTCTAGTATCAAGGAACTGAATTCCTTCACATAGTTTTGCACCGTGCCATCATGCTTTAGTTTCTTTAGGGAATCTCATGCAATCCACGATGTGTTGCAGGGAAAGAATTAATTCTTCAACTCCTTCTTCAAGCTTTCCTACATCTCTATCTGAGGTCTGCTAACACTCATATCATCATTAAGTCTTGTTTGCCACCATAGTTTGGTGTCTTTGGCCAGGTATATGCTGATAAGGGTTACTTTTTTCTCTTCAGGCACCCTTAAAGCCATGAAGTATTACTCCATATCCTATAAGAAATTCTCAATGGCTTTGGCATCTCATTCCCCCTTAAAAACCTTAGGTTTAAGGACGTTTATTCTTTTGGATGACTTAACAGTACCATCGGGTTAGCTACTTATGGCCTTCTTAAGGATATTAATATCTTACTTCATGTCGCCAAAAGACTGCGCCTAAGTACCATCAAGACTATTATAACGAGTTTGCAGGAAATTTACTGATTTCTCTAATTTGTCTATTCTTGTCAAGACTGAGAAGACCTGTTCTTTCGAGGCATCACCGAGCGCTTTTTCAATTTTTGACACCCGCTCATGAACTACATCAAATCCTGATCCCCCAGCCATAAATCAAACTTGCTCTAATACTAATTGTCACAAGGCTAACTATTTCACACAAAATTTTGGCCTTGTGATGGCACTAAGTAGCTCACTTAGTCTTAGCCGACTTTCACACATAGAGAGGTTAAAGCACTGTTACAGGAAACTTCCCAACCTTTATTACCTTCCTAAAAGTATAAAGGATTGTCAAGATCTTTTACAAGTGTTTCTCTCTCTATACTTTCTCTCACTCAGATTTTTGAAGTTTTAGTATTCTGGTGTCCTTTGGCTAACACCTTATATGCATATTTATAGGTTGCATGACTTGGTTGTCAAGCCAATCATGCTTAGTGGGGCATTCTCCAGTCCTAGGAGCACTACCTATAAACTAGGAAGAACATGAGTTTGCATTTATGAAGAACCTGCTGTCTCACGTTGGACTAGTTCAATCCTTATCTACTACCTACCCACTTTCTCCTTGCCTCAAGGACAGCCTGCCAGTATAACAGACCCATACAATTATCCCTTCCCATGATCTTTGCCAATAAGGTTACAAACGCTTGGTGATTCTACCCCATGTCCCAAGAACTCCTCTTTTCATGGTGTATGGGCAGAAATTTGCCCACGCTACCACTTGTCTCTCTGCTGCCTAACTTGTGTGCTTCCCTTATATTGCTAGTTTGGACTTCTGTCCATGCACCAGTTTTCTATGTTGTTAGCTTAGACCTTTGCTTGTACACCGGTTTTCTATGTTGCTATAGCCAACTTGTAGAGCTCCTGTTAGCCAACTTATTCCTTGGTTAACCTCTTAAGGGAGATATGCACATCTCCCCCTAAAGAATATTAGGGAATTTGGTCTTTTAGTAGAAGGATACTTTGAAGTACTTGAATGATAACTTCCTCAATTGGCAGCCTACTCGCACAATTTGCTGCTAAACTAGTGATTTAACACCCTTTTCCTTTGTGCCAACACCCTAACCCGTTGCCTCTTATCATAACATGTGCCTATTTGGTGTTAGTGCCAAAACTCGTATCTGTCTCTCCTATCTTGTTATTATACACATTAATTTTTGTATTTGCCTTATTTCCTTTGACGTATTTTTCTTACGCCAACATCAATTTCATGTCAAGCATTGGTATAAAATATTATCAATACTTATATTTTCCTATTGGCGTTATTACATTTCTTAATAGAGGGGTGCTCTCAGCTAGCCTGGAACAGCCTTAGCGGCCTCATGCCTCTCCTCATTCTTTATCAAAAAAAAAAAAAGAGAATAGCTTTGCTTTTTTTGTAGTAATTAGAGGGATGACACCGGGCCACAAAAGGTCGGATGGGATCGGCCTATTGATAAACACCGATCAGGACTTACGGGAGTAACAATACGACTCTAACCACTAATCTGCAGGGTATTACCAGGCACTGGCTAGCCGGTGGGTACATCATACGTACATGCAGAATTATACAAAATGCTATACGCTTTCCACACCCTCATTGTTATACAAAGTTGAGATGGGGGTGGCGATGTTCCAAAAACACAAAAATGGAAAAACAAATTGCAGTGTAATCTTTCTTGCAGCTTGCAACGGATATGAATTATTTATTATTATTATTTTTTAATCCTATGGTAAACTTGAGACGAAGAATCAGATAACTCTACAATTAGACCGCAGGATTAACTCTGCCACACAAACTATTCTCAGATTGTTCTTTTTAAGATAGAAAAAGGCATTGTTGGCCTTTTCAGCAACTTAAAAACAAAAACATATGTGATGGTGTTCTGGTTCCCATGGTTCCGAACAAGCATTAATGCATGGCCCAAGGCAATCATCTCAGGGCATGTTAAAGCAGCGACCATAGGCCTAGACCTGAGGTTATTTTAATTGAAGACAGAATACTTTAAGAAAATGAGGATAAACAACGCAGAGCAGATTATATAATAACAAGTACGTTTTTCTCTTTAGCATTAGTACGGAAAAGAAAATAGTAGTTGGCAGAGATTCACCATGAAATTATTGTAGGTTACGCTCGATACCATTATAAGCATAAGAAACCTCACAAGCCACATTACAACAACACTCAGCCATCCATAGTAACCCTTAATGACCTATTCTCAGGACATCATTGCTGTTGCCAACATTAAGCAGTAGGCACAGTTTCCGCAGGCTTGGGTTCAGCTTCCACAGGCTTGGGTTCAGTTTCCGCAGGCTTAGGTTCAGTTTCTGCAGGCTTAGGTTCAGTTTCGGCCGGCTTAGGCTCAGTTTCAGCCGGTGCTTCTGCTTCCCAAAAAGCAGTCTTCTTCCCAGTCTTTGAAACAGTTTGAAGAACTGCCTCCGGCTGCACGTTCCCTTTCACGGTCACTTTTTGCTCCTTCAAATCAATGTCATATGATTCCACACCTGAAATGAAATGAAACAGAAGAAAACCAAATCTTATTACCCTAAAGGAATTTCCATTCCAGTTACTAAAAGAGTTATAACAATTCACAGCCAGCCGTCACTGTCACTAACTATATGCCCATTAACATACACAAGCACACACATACATATAGCATGATATGACATTGACATTCACGCGCATCAAGTGTGGTGAAATAGGCATGTACTTCCCATAAAAGTGAAAGAAATTATATATTTCTATCTTACAGCTTCTTATGCAACAGGTCTTAGCAAAGCAAATCAAAGTGCTACCATAAGCCTAAAGATGCTCACTTGATATATAGTTTGCATATGGTTCACAGTAAAACAGACCATACATTACTTGGTTTTCCCATCAGAGGACTTAACACTGCCAACCAAAGGGAAAAAAATAATCTTGGAAAAGAAGCAACAAACATGCATAAAATAAGGCAGGCAAATAAGCTCATTTCAAACTTGAGTGAGCCAGAAGTTAAAGTGAGGGCACACAGCTTCAGATAACAACACAGAAAATGTCAAAAAAACAATTAAAACTATAGCAATCAAAGTCGGAAAGTCAGTAAATTGCAATGAAGAATTACAACCAACCTTCCATTTTGCCCAAAACCCTTTTCACAGCCCCCGCACATCCTTCACATGACATACCGACCTTGAGGAGCACAGTCTGCAATTGAAGAAAATTTAACAACTAATTAACCACATGAAAGAAAGAAGTGAAGAAAAAAGATCCAGAATGTCAGAAAAACATTTACAAGCAAAAAAGAGGCACAAGGGACAAAGAAAGAAAGAAGGACGAAAGGCAAAATTGGCTTAAAAGAGGCAGTCAAATGTGTAAACCCCTCACTAATTGAAGTAGCAAACTCCATGCACAATGTCGGTATATCTGGTCAGGATCGCAAAAAGTGACTTCTTTGGATTTGAAGAAAGAGAGAAAAGGAACAAAATGACTAATAATCACTTATTTGGCTGGTAGACTCCTCCCAATATGCTAGTCACGCATTTAATAGCTAATATCTGATCTAATGTAGACATGGAAAGATTTTGGTGTGGGGGCGTCAGGTCAATAGTTTGAAAAATCATGATTTTATTATCCACTGAAAAAACTTTCTACAATTACAAATTTAAAGTTGGGTTAATGCATTGCCATAATCATATCTCTAAGCCATAGGTAGGCAACTTCCTCCTTGACACTAGATTCCTTGCCTTACATAGACTTGTACTAGTTTAGTTATTAAGTGTAAAACTTGTACTCAATTAATCCATACAAAAGTATCAAAGAGAATCTACTTCAAACAAGAAAGGCAAATTCCCACAAGCCACGACAAATTTCTGCCCTAGTAGCACCTCGTAACTGTGATGTAACTAATGACAACCAAAGGAAATCACAGTTTTCATTATCTCCTCTTTGTCATCATGACAACCAAAACCAAAACCCATATCCGACTTCCTGGGCAGCCCATCGGGGCAACACTGGCTCCCCGAAGCAATTTCCCTTTCCTGACTAAAAGGCCAGAAATTTTCGAGCTTCTTTACAAATCAATTAAGTCCAACCCCCACAAAAGCAGCAAGGTATGGATTACGCGAGGTGTCCCTCACAATGGAGTCAACAGACACCCAATAATCCCAGAGCACCGTGAACACTCGGAAAATAAAAATAGCAACCAACACCGGTCCCGCAAATTGATCGAAGGAAATCCAAAGATTACCGCAATATCACCCAAAAACAAAAGCAAACAAAAAGAGCAATGGACTCAAAAATTAAAAAAAGAAAAAAAAAAACAAAACAAACAAAGGATGGAAGAACAAACGAGTTTAGACAAAAGATAAAAAAAAAAAAAAAAAACACAAAATGGGTAAGAACAACAGAAGTTGCAATAATAAGACAAAACTTGCCTATTTTCGGACAGAAAAAGAAAAGAAGACACTTGGTGGGGTTAGCAGAGTACCTCAGACATGGTTATGGGAACGGGGGAACCAACAACACCTCCAAGCCAGTCAAGCGACCCCTTTTTTTCTTTTTTTGTTGTTTTTTTTTTGTTTCTGTTTTTGGGGGCGTATTGGTGTATCGACGCCGATCCTGTTAAGGGACTTCGGCCATGGAAACGACGCTCATGTTATATACACGGAGAGCCGGCACTGGGGCTCCTCGGGTGGGGTCCACTTTTATTAATTAATAAACTGCATCTTTGCAACAAAACTTTTAAAAAGAGAAGGAGAAGAAAATGCGTGCGGAAGTTAAAAAAAGGCAAAAGGTAGCGTACGCAACGTCAGTGCGCACCAATATTCGCGAGGACCCTCCACTTTTCCTTTTTGTATCAACCCAGACCCAACCCTACTTTCGCCCATTCGTGCCAGTCCTACAGCTGCTAACCGAATGATAATTCATTATTTATTATACCATTTTGCGTTTAGGTGTGTTCATGCCCACTTTACCTAATCAATGTTTCCGGGTCTCATAAAATACAAAAGTTCACTAGCTCCATATTCAGGGATCCTGGAAAATTTAACTGTAGACCTATAGACACTTTTTACATTTGCCTCTGTGTGTGTTGTTGCGTGTGTGTGTGTTGTTGTGTGTGTCGTTGCGTGTGTGTGTGTGTGTTGTGTGTGCATGCGTGTGTGTGTGTGATAGAATTTTCTTTTCCGAGCCTGCTAACACTTCTTCTGCCTTTTTTTTTTTGTACTCTTTTATTTTTATCAATAGCCCTTTTTGCAAGAATTTTAGAATTAAATTTATATGCATACGATAGATGTGTCATGGTACGGTTTATTTATTTATGTTTTACAAAAAATATTTGATAATAATAATAATAATACAATAAATATGTATTAATATAAAATAATTTAATAAAAAATTATTAAATAAAAAAAATAAAAATAATATATAAATTATTAAAGACACAACGCGTTGGCTCACAGCATTCCTGCACAATTAAGACCGCCTTTTTGGTGGTTGGAGTTTTGCCAACGTTGGTCGAATCCGTCTTTTGAAGCAACAATCCTTAAGTCGCGGGGTAGTACGGATTCGCAGTACATACGGCTCGAGAAGTACACAAACCAGGCTGCAGTACCACCACTCGTCACTCGACTCACTTACGGCGTGAAGATGAGATTTTTTTTTTTTTTTTTTTTTTATGTAATAAGTAAACAAACTCTAGACATTTATTTTATTACTTTTTTTTTTTTGGACAATTTAATGTTTTGAATATTGAGTTCGTGCAAAAACACCAAAAAAACAAAAAAAAAAAAAAAGGAAGGATAGATGTCCAGAACTAGAAAAAGCATAAAATAATTAATTTGAAATCGAAAAAATAATTCAATTCTATTCTGGCCATTCTTGGAGCTCAGATGGGTGCAGGATGATATGGATTGCACGATGATTTGGATCGCACGAGTACTCCAATGGCATCCCACTCTTCGCCTCCACCGCCAATCCATGCGCTCCTCTCTTTGCTCACCCTCCCCCCCCCCCACCTACACTAACCCCTTTTGCATACGTTTGTCAACTTTAAGTAAAGATTCTTCCTAAGATAAAAGGTGATGAACTGAAAAATAACCCAATCACCTGACATTGAGGAATCGTTCGTTTTAGAGTAAGCCTCGATTTTAACTTTAACGGTGAAATATTTAGTGTAATTAAATATATGCCTCTGTTTCCTTTTTTCTTTTTTTTTCATATCCTCATTCCTATTAATTATAATTCTTACCAATAAAAAAAACAACTAACTTCATTTTAGCCGATTAAATTATGAGATTTTAACTACATATATCTTGTTTGAATGACACAATTTGTGGAACTCAAGTCGTCTAATTTCTTTGAGTAGAATCACCAATTTTAAGCTAAAATAATTCAATTGAATCTCAACTGCTGACCCAACTCCTTTAATTAGAATGGGAACGGACTTGGTAACCGTGCACACGGAATCATTACCTAAATATAAATTAGGTGGGTTGCCATCTGCCAGTTGTTAGCTCCCACCTTCTCGGTATTGCGCACATCCATTCCTGCAATAGCCAGTAGTTGATCTGGTATGTGCTATTGTTCTTCTTTTTATTAAAATATTCATTCAATTATGAATTATATAATAAAAATAACTACACGGGTTTTTTTTTTTTAATTATTACCACTTTTGCACCATCACTTTAGCAAATTCTTCTTTAAATTTGGGTTCGCATATTAGACCAATACTTTCTCTTTTGGGTTTAAAATATATATCAAACTAATTCCTAAACTCTTAAAAAATTATAACACATATGCATGGAAATCACACAGTGATGGGTAGTTCTTCCCTTTATTTAAATTTCATGCTCTCTTACAAGATTCGAACCTGAAATATGGAAAGTCTTGTTGGGGGCATATATTAAGTCCCCGTCAAGTGTCGTTGCTAATTTTTAATTTTCAATTTTTTTCTTTAAAAACTGAAAATCATGTTTGGCGTAGGCTTTTTAATTTTATTTATTTATTTATTTTTAATGTGAAAGTGATTCTTTAAAAAAACTTCGACATTTACAAAACTTCATAACCTAATTTCCCTTTTTGGTTTTGCTTTCCCATCTTGAACTTCAACTTCCATCTCGACTGTTGTTGAAACTACTCGCTTTTCTTCATCTTGCCCTTTCTTTCTGCTGTCGAAACCTCCATCTTGGACCTCCTTCTCTGGCCCTTTCCATCTCTCTCTATATACATCTTTTCATTTTTATTAGTATGGGGTCTTATTTCTTTGTATTTTTCTCAGATCTGGGGTTGTTCGCTTTCTCCTTAAGATACTTGTTTTTTTTTTTCTTTTGTTCTTTTTCTCTTTTCTAATGAATGGTTTTTGTTTTTTTTTTTTTTTTTTTTGGGTGAATTATTTTTGTCTTTTTTTATTTTTACTAATCTTTTTGTTTTTTTTTTTTTTATACAATGGATTCAATTTGGTGATTGTAACTCCAAATTTGTTCACACGTCTACTCTCATCCAAAGGAAAAAAAGAAGTTAGATTAAAAGCTTAAAGAGGGATGATGGAAGTTGGATCACGGATGTAAAGCTATTGAAGAAAATGGTTGCCCCATTTTTAATATTGATTCTTAATTTTTCTTTAAACTGTCTGGAGTGTAAATTCAGTTACTTAAAATTGAAATTCCGTTTAATTCAGTTTTAAAAAACTTACTGGTCGCATTTTAGTTCATTCTGCCACGCCAAAGGCCACATAAGGAATAATTGGTTGGTCATTCAGCTCAAGCGAATGACTAACAGCACCCAAGGAAGAAGGAATTAGCAGTCCTAGATCGGTTCTAGTATAAATCTGAGGTTTCAATCGATTCATGAGATTTTAACAAACAAATTCCTATCAATCAATAATAGAGAAAATAACAGTGAGACTTAATTATATTTTATTACATATAAATAAAAATAATATTAAATTAAGAAAAATTAAAATAGGTAAATAAAAGATTCAAAAGGTTAGGATGCCCTATTTAGATGTTATAAAATTTATATATCATTTATATCTACACATATTTGAATTTACATATATATGAATGGTTTTATATAATAGAAAATTAATTGTATTTTATTTTTTCCAAGAGTTGCAATCATCCATTGAAAGAAATTAGGTAAAAAATTGAATACATTTCTAATTCTGATAGCAACTCTTACTAAAGCAATTGTAATTGCTCTTGCGACAATGAGGTCCTCCATTTGTACAAGCCTAGTGAGTAAATGTGATGCCACCATGTAATACTTTGATTGATGTCATAGATTATAGATTACAATATAAAGAAAAACAAAGAAAATGTAATGCTAAAATTAAACTTATTTTTTGTAATTTATTTAGATACAAAATAATCTTCATTAAAAATTTAGTTTTGACAAGTTCTGATTGGTTTTTGACAAAAATCTGCTAGTTTTGTGCTTCTTTTTGAGTATGTAAATTTGGGTTATATATAATTTCTCATCTTCTCTCAAGTTTTTTTTTTTTTTTTTTGATTCCAATAATGATGTTATGAAATGAAATCTTGGTTTAGTGATTTGTCATATCATATCATGTTATTTGATCTTTCTCTTGACAATAAACATTTTTGGTGAAATGAAATCTTGGTTTGATGATTTGCTGGAACAAGTCACGATATATGTTTTAGGGACAAAGTTTTTAGGTTTAGAACACAAGTCATCCAAAAGTATAATTTGATTATGGGTTGTTGTTCTTTATGTATAAGTAGGATCTAAATTTTGAGTCTTTGATCCTAATATTGGTTTTTGCATATCGACTTCAAAGATTCTCTAGGATTTTTTATGAATTTGGTTTGATTTGAAAGAGAAGTTTACACTTCTTACTCCATCTTGCGTGAGAATATTTCCAATCAAAAAATCCATTTGCACTTGAATGCTAACCTAGTTCTTGTTGGGGTCAAACCCAATTTTGTTGGGTTCACCAGTGTATTATTATTTTCTCTCCGAGTCCATCATTTGTCGTCTTTTCATCAAAAAGAGCCGCAAGCATAGAATTCATCATGTGGCCATTTGCATTATCTCTAGTGGGTGCTTAGTTGTTACTCTTTTGAACTTTAAGAGAAGTTGCAAAAACGAAAGCACTTTGAGCTGTATCCAATGGTCACAGCTAAAGTGGCAATTTCTGGTATATAACGACTTGCATAGTTTTAGATGTCGCATGCTGGGTAAGAATGATTGAGAGGCAGATGGTCGAGTAAGGTCGGCCCTGTAGCTAATAAAAGAACTTCACGAGAAAAATTTTCGCGTCCTCTCCATTATTTTAAATTGAAAACCTCATTGCCCCGAAAAGGAAAAAAAAATTTCATGTCCTTCTCTCTCTCTCTCCCTCCCTATCGTCCTCTTGTCTGCCTACTTAATTATTAGTATTTTCAACTTTTTGAACAATATATGTAATTTTTTAAATTTTATTTTGAATCAAAATTTGACTTATTTTACTTTTGTTGTCAACAAAATAGTATAATAATAGTTTTTTTTTTTCGAAACAAATTATTCAAAATGAAAAATTCATTATTATTGATAAAAATAAAAAATTGACAACATTATTAAAATATAACAAAAATTGATAATTAAAATCTAACAACTTAACTAAATGGATCCTAAGTTTTTCATATATTTTCCTTTTTACCTTTGAATTTTTATCATTATAAAAGTTTTCTAAATTAACTATTCTTTTAACATTTAAGTTTATATATATATATATAACATATATTAATATTAAACATGTGTAATACATGAATTTATTATATTTATTTAGAAATATATTTTTATTTATATTTTATATAAATGAAAAAAATAAAAAATAGATTTAAATTATAAATATTAAAAAAATAAATTTGAATTTTTTTTTCTTTTTAAGAAAACAAGAAGGAAAAAATACTTAAATTATGAGTTTTTTTTTAAGATAAATTTATAAATATTTAATAAAAAAAGAATTTATGATTATCTTTTTTTTAGAAATTTTTTTTATTTTGTTTAATTATAAGTATATACATTATACAAATTTTATATTTACGTAAAAATTGTTAATATAAATTAGGCAAATTGTAATACATAGTAAATTGTCATTAATTAAATTTAATGTATGTTAAAATTTTAATTTTATTGAAATACTAAGAAAGATAATAAATTAACTATTAAATTAATATAAAATATTATAAATTCTAAAAAAAATTAGAATTTAAATTAAATATGTATATATTTCTAAAATTAAGTAAATGTTGTCATATAAATTTTTTGCAAGCTTTATTCTAGTTTTAATAATATTAATATACATATAAATATAAATATATATTAAACTTATGACATTAATGTGCTAAGTGATACATTTTTCTATAATTCTTTTAGCTTTTTGTTCAATTTTTGAATCATTAATTTCTCAATTACTTGCTAACTCTCTTTCAAATTTAATTATGAGTCAACTTTTTCAATTCTTGGATTCTTTTACATACACAAGTTATTTAATGTTAATCATTATAAGAAATTGAATTAGTCACAAAAGAGACAAAGAAGTATCAATTTGACCTTTAAATTTCTTAACATTTCTTTAAGAACCACATATAAAGTTAATGCTAGCTAACTTTTTTGAAGTAATAGGGCTCGATAAAGGGATGAACATAATCAAGAGAGTGCAATATTTAACAACTTAAATAAAGATTTTGGTTCTTATTTCTTTAAGGGCTATAATTCATGAGGAAATAATTACACACTAGTCAATTATATGATTTGACTTTTATAGGCATGGAACTTAATTAATATTATATAAAGGGTAAATATGTAATTTTATTTTTCTATATAAAAGTTGCCCTATCTCTTTGTATAAAAGGACATACTTATTATATAATTTGAAATTTCCAAAAATAATGAAGCTCTAATATAGTTGTGGATGTAGGAATATTTAGATTTTGAACCATGTAAAATTTTTCTATTCTTTTCATTTTTATACTTTTTTGAATATTTCATTTCTTTAACAATTAGTATTAGATATTTGATTTTAAGAAGGCTAAAAGGGTAACGAGAGTAATGACATTCGAAAAAGAAAAGGTAAGGATTAATAAATTTGATGGTACTAATTTCAATTTCTAGAACATATAGATAACATATTATTTATACCAAAAGAAATTACATTATCCTCTTTTAGAAAAAATAAATAAATAAAATAAAATCAATTGGTAAGAAAGATTGAGAGTTACTAGATAAACCTTAAGATTCATCCGATTAACACTAGCCTAAAATGTTACTTTCAATATCTAAATAGAGAAAACTATCACAAAACTGATGAGCACATTGACTCGCACATATAAGGAACTATTTGCTTTCAACAAGGTATATCTTATAAGAAAATTATTTAATCTAAATTCTTTTACAGATCATATAAGTATGTTTAATATGATTTCTAGTCAATTAAGTTTGTTGAATATAAATTTTGATAAAAATGTTAAGACTTTGATTTTGTTGTCCTCGTTATTGAAAAGTTAGAATGTCATCATAACTGTAATAAGTAGTTCATCTAGTTTGCAACAATTACAGTTTAGCATAATTGGGAATCTAATTCTAAGCAAAGATATTCATTGAAGAGAAATAAATGTATCATTTAGTTTTGCTTTTACTTTAACTATTAAAGGTAAAATAAAAGCAACTTAATGTAATGATAATAAGAGTTAGGTCAACATTCAGGAAAAAGAGTAAATTGAAATCTAGTACTATGTGTTAGAATTACAATTGTAAGAGTCATTTTAAAAGAAATTACAAACAGTTTAAAAAAGAAAAGTCATAATGAAAATTTTACAAAGACAATAATCAAAGATATTTCAAATGTTTTGATTTTAAGTGTTAACATTCCAATGATGTCTTAGATTCCAGACCTTAAGGTGCCTTTTCACTCAAACTTACATAAAAATTACATGCAGAATCATATTATTGGCAAGTTTAGAAAAATTTACCTTACTAATAATGAACTATTAGATATAATAAAGAAAGGTGAAGTTCATGCTAAAACATCAAACAAATATATATATATATATAAGTTAAAAAAAAATGTTTGACATATCACGGGATTGAAAAGAAATTTAATCTATATAAGAAATTTTGATGAAAAAAAAAATATTTTATAACCTTTGTTTATAGGTTATAAAAGATCATCATACAATAGTAATAGTAAAAGGAAATAAAATCGGAATACTTTATATCACCTTAAATATAAAGGATTTAATGACAGTTGTTAAGTTGGAGATTGATTCTAAGATTTGGTATTGTAAGCTCAAACATATAAGTGAGAAAGAAATTTAGATACTTACAATAAAGGACAAGTTATCTAATATAAAAACTATAAATGTTGGTGTTTTTAAGGATTATATTTTTGAAAAGTAGAAAAAAGTTAATTTTTCCAAAATTAAAAGGATACCAAGGTCAAAAAAGCTATAACTTATACACACTAATATTTGGAGTCCTTACCCAGTGGCATCTTAAGATAGCTCACTCTATTATATTACCTTTATTAATAACTCCACTCAGAAGATATGAGTTATTTTTTAAAAAATAATAAATGGTATGTTTATGATTTTCAAGAAATGAAAAAATCAAATTAAGAATAAATTTAGTATAAAAATAAAATACTTAAAATCTAATAATGATAGTGATAATGATAACAAAGAATTTAAAGATTTCTATACAGGCAATGAGATTTGAATGGAAAAAATAGTTTTAAAATGTCACAATAAAATGGTATTATTGAATACATGAATAAAATTTTGAATAAGTATATTAAAAGTGAGAAAATACATATTGAATTACTAAAAGTATTTTGGGCCAATGCCATTAATATTGTAACCTATTTGATTAATCAAAAATCATATATTCCTTTAAATGGAGAATTATTAAAGGATGCTTAGACATATAAAAAGGTAAATTTTCAACATATAAAAGTTTTTAGTTTGTTTCTTATGTGCATGTAAATTGTGATGAGATAAATAAATTAGATTATAAATGTCATAAGTTTTTTTTTATTAGACATGAAATTGGTGAATTTGAATATTTTCCTTAAAATGATCAAATTATAAAAATTATTAAAAATAAAAATATCATATTTAATGAAAATATTATTTATAAAAATTAAACATATTACAAAATTTAATAGTGTAAAAAAGTATACTAGAAAAAAAATATATAACAAATTAGAAGAAATTTTAAAAGATGATGTAAGTAGATAAGTGTCAAAAAATCCTAAAAACATTCTAGTATTATTTGGACTTTCTACACTACTAACATAGGCTAAGAAACTTGATAGAATAGATAAAATTTTCAATAATTTTCTTTTTCTTTGTATTATTTATTATTGACTAATAAAAGTAAAGTAGAATATTTTGCTAAAATAATATAAATTGAAAATTCTATTAATTAGAAATTAGTCATGAAAGAAAAAATAAGTTTATTACAAAAAAATTATATATAGTAATTAACTTAATTACTAAAAGATAAAAAGTTAATAAATAACAATTGAATTTATTGAATTAAAGAAAAATATAATGAGAATAAGAGATACAAGATAAAGTTAGTTATAAAGAGATTTCAATTAATTATATGAAAATTTTCTCCCTAATTAAAAAAAATATATAATATATAAAATATTGTTGCCATTTTAACTAAGTTAGTGGTCCCATTGAAGTTGAGGTGGTGCACAACCTCCGACATATAAAAAACATTAAATTGCAAATTCTAGCAATCATTTAGAGGGGTAGGCATACTGACCTAATAAGCTAGTTTAACAGAAAACGTACCATCAGTAGACCCTCCAAATATAAGTGATCCTTATCCTCATCCTCATCTCTAATGATAACAACTGCCAATGCCCTGATAAGGTTTTCCAGTAATAAATATTAAAGAGGCACCCAATTCCACCCCTCTTGGTTCCCAATAATGTGCTACTGTATGCGCCAGCTCTTCTGCAGTTAAAGGACGCTGAGCAAACTGTTCTAGCAGTTCCTCCAAAAGTCATGTGTCCATCCCAAAGTTAACAGAGCGTCTATTGACAACACGCCAACATTTCTGGCTCTCTAACATGTGGATTGCTTAGCCATTCCTCGCCATTTGAAATGAATATAAGGGATCCCTGTTCTGCAATATTTTCCTTTCAAGACTTTAACCCAAAGACTATCCTCCTCAATATAAAATCTCCAACCTAATTTGGCAAGTAAAGCCTGGTTCATGGCTTTAGAATTTTGAATCCCCAGTCCCCCCACTGTTCCTTAGGTTAGCAAACCTCAAACCATTCCATTAAGCGAACATGGCTCCTCTGTTATGTGCCTCCCCAAAGGGAAGGTTCGGTTAAACCTGACCAAACAATTAGTGACCAATGTGGGAAGAGGTATTGTCTACATAGCATAGACAGGCATTGATGCAGTGACCAATTTGATCAACGTCAAACAACTGGCAAAAGATAGTCGTTGTGCTTTCCATCCAGCAAACTACCCCTACACCTTATCAAGAATACTCTTGTGAGTGTTGGCCGAAACTCGTCCATTTATTGTAGGCATGCCTAAATAATAATTTATAATAAATAATATAAGTTTAGTTGTGAAATTTTATCTTTTTATCAATAACAAAAATACCATATTGTTATAATTTCATAATTTTCATGATATTTCTGTTAAATGATTTATAAAATATTTATAAAATAATTTTTAAATAAAACAATAAAAGTCCAAATGAAATTTTAGGGCCACGTAGTGTAAGCCTAAGTCTTCTAATGTATTATTTACAGTTTTGAACAGTTGATAGCACGAGGTTTATTGTGGTCTACGTGATTGACTTCACAAATCAACTCAATCTGAAAAATTGTCATTCCTGTTGATTCCTCATCATTCTCTACGAGGTAGCCTCGGCCCGACTCCTGCTGTATCTTGGAGGGTTACTCTTAGCAACATCAACAACTATCATCCATCCATTAATGATCTGCAAGTAGCAGGGATGGATCAGTCTGCTGTTTGCACCTTAAACACCAAAGCAGAGATGGGAATATAAACTGAGGGGAAACAGAGGGGTTTTCCTGCTTAAACCAACCTTGCCATTCATCTCTTTAAGTGCTGCACTTGCAGCCTGTTCTGTTGTATACTCCACAAATGCGTAACCTTTTGACCTTTTTGAAATCTTGTCCATTATAATTTTAACTGTAATGATTAAAAGCCATTAGCATAAGCAGACTTAGTTCTAGCGCCTTGAAAGAAGGGAAACGAAGAAATGTTTCATATTTCCGAGTTCAGAAATGCAGAGTGTACCTTCCACGAGCTTGCCAAAGCCCTCAAATGCTGCACGTAGTGTTTTCTCGGAAGTATAAAAAGACAGACCTGTTTATAATAAAGATTGCCAAGCACTATCATCACTGAGTACAAAGGAAAAAGGGCTGATTATGTAAACACGGAAGAGATCTCAAGATTTTACTTCCTACCAGAGCATGTGACTCGCACACCCTGGTGATACCAAAAATAAAAGCCTCAAGCAATGTATGAAAAGTTTTGCTATTCAAAAACTTGGAAAAAAAAATTATAAACAAGAAAAGGCTATTGACAAATATTGGGGAAGAAGAAATGTAAGCCATGAATGATAATTGGTTCTTTGTACAATTAAGAAACACAGCGCAGACAATAGTAGTGGATGTCAGGTTATGCTTCCAGCAAAGAACAATTCTACACCTTTATTGAGGCTAAGTTAAGACAGGATAATTTTCCGTCATTACATACCACAGAAAGTGTGCGTGCCCAACCAACAATAACATCCGAGTCAGTGAGAGAAGCATTTATCCCATACATAATTAAAGGAAAGTCCTTTTCAATTCCTTTTTAGAATGCAGACTTGCCACAAATAGAAGGCCAGCCAAGAAGAATATATGTAAACAAAGAAATTGTACATTTTGTAGGCAAGCATATCACAACAGAAAACAAATATTGAACTCAACATAATCAGTTAAAAATGCAACCCACCGGTTATAAACAATTTCTTTGTCTTTATGGGAGTTGTTTGAATTGCTTCTGAAGACTCTCCTACATTATCAGGATTTTCCAAATTGTAACCTGGAAATGATATCCCATCAAAACTTAACAAGGAAAATTTGCAACAATAATAATGTTGAAATGACATTGAATTGAAAATACCATTAACTTCTTTTAAACTCAAAAAGCAGTATGACAGTTCATAAATTCCATAGAAGATCATGTCCAAATTATTGTTGCAGATGACACCCAGTTTTGAGGGTTACATAGCCATATCAATTATAAAGGTGAACAATACAAGGCCTACATATATTCTTTGGCCCATAGAAAAAGGAAAGGAAGAAGAAATATAAAAACTAAAGAAAGCTGAGTAAATGGCACACAGTTTTCCTTTGTACATTTTATCAAACACCAAGCTTGGTTGCATTCAGAGACCAAGCTTGTGCACAAAAAATATTAGAAGAGAGGAAAGGCAGACCAAAAGAGTGAGATGTGTCTTGACAGCAGGTAGGGCAATGGTTTTGTCACTTTGAAAGACAATCTGGACAACAATATTTGCTCCATTTTCAACTCCAGTTGTAATTCCTACAATCTCAATTTCCTCTTCTTTCTCAGTATTTTCTATCTACTCATTTTAGCTCCATCCATTTATGAAAATTGCTACCCTCTGATTGAAAATCACCTTTGTATGTGAAGCTAGATGCGTTACATACCAACACCAGGTCTTGGTTCTGATTTGTCTAACCTCTACCTGTGGCTAAGAATAGCTTGTAATTAAGGGAAGATTTTTGTCTTGCTTGGTGTGTGGTTTTTCCCTTTGTAGTGGTGTAAAAATTTTTGTTTATGGTTTATTGCCTTTTTTAGTGCTTGCTTCTTTTTAACGTCAAGTTGCATGGCATTTGAAAACTTTCACCGACTAAAATGACAAGAAAACAGAGCATATAGTATAATGGTATGGGTGGGAAGCATGTAAAAGGATATAGTAAAGAGTTATCCACATTAAAGAAAGGGACAAACCTTTGTAATCTTTATTTTCCGACAAAAAATTCTTATCTGGGTTAACAGATAAAACACCAGGGACGCCTACAAAATACACAAGCATTAGACTGAAATGCATGATACATTCAATGACACAAGCCAATTAAAAAGAAACTGACCAACTAATTTGTGCGCACATTCCTCATCAAGCACGCAACAGAACCCGAAATGAGATTGCCAGGAAACATGATATATACACATTTGTGCATCCTTCTCACTGCAGAAAATCTCAACTTTCAGAACAAAGTATAACTATACTACAGCAATAAACATAATGCATTGTTGCTCAAATGTGGACACTTACTTCCCCAGAACCTTCGTGAGTATTTGAGCATAATAATCAACCATTTGCGCCTTTGTAACAATCCCGACTCCTGGCTTATCAATCCTAACCAGCCAGTTTTTGGCATTCTCAGCAGGAAACAACAATGTACTTCCAATTTGTGGGGTTAACAGATCACTTGACTTAATACCCAAACTATAATTTTTTGTCTTAGAATTACAATCTGGGTCAGGCCTAACTGTTAAAACTCCAGGCAAACCTACAATACATACAAGTATGAAACCTTTACCCACTTATCAATGATTGACAATTTCTCTGTTTATGCCATAAGAAACAATCCTAATATCCTGTAAGAGTACACAAAATAATTATAGAGTGGCCTAATAATTTCAAACTGATGCAAAATAACAATCGAAATCAATGGGAAAGGAGCAGGGAATGAATCCACACTGGCAAGTTCAAGCGAAGCCTCTTCATTGACATTGCAGCAAAACCCGAAGGGAGCATCACAAGAGACATCGTATATACACATCTGGGCATCCATTTCACTGCTCCTCAATAACCCAAAAAGGACCAAAAACAAATTCTTTAGGCCCAAAACCATGAAAAAAAACAAAAAGGGTTGCAAAGTAAACCCACCTGCCCAAAACCCTTGCCAGTGTTTTGACGTAGTAATCAATGATTTCTGGCTGGGAATTGACCCCCTGTGGCGGACAATCCATGACCACCATCCAGTGGCTTTTGTCACTCTCGACGGAAGATGAAGAAGCTGAAGGGAAAGGTGTAGATGTTGATGTTGTGGATGTTGCGGCTCGTCTCCCCATTGTTGACAAAGATACGGAAAAAATTAGAGAAGATTGTGAGGAAGAAAAAGATACGGAACGTTTGCGTTTCTTGTATCCTATAAAGTCTGGGACCTTGACACTCGATGAGGCGAAAGCTTTGTATATGGTGGGGGCAGTGGTGAGGAACAACGGAGAGAGTGCGACCATGGCTGCTTTCTGACAACGCGATAAAGCTCAAGCTGCTCTGCTTTGCAACCCACTTCTGCTCTATTAATCCTTTTATGGGGGATGGGGGCTTCGGACACATGCCACCAGATTTTTGTTTTCTCCATTGTGCCTTTATTTTCATTTTAAATGCTCGGTTAATTAATATGTAATTATTTTCTATTGCCTCGAGACAGCATTTAATGGAAATATTTTTGCTTTTTTAAAAAACCACTTTTCCTATAAATTTAAATTTTCTTTTAAAAAGAAAAAATTAAGCGTAAAATTTATGCAAGCAAAACTATGCACGATGTCTAACTACCTGCTAGTACATCTTAATGTTCTAAAATATTTAAATAATAACCTACAATAATTTATATTTTATATTTATATTTATACTTATATTTGTATTAAATATATATTATTATTAAATTTAAGTGATATATAAATTTTTTATTTTATTAAAAATTATATTTTTATTTATATATTTTTTTTACATCAAAAATAAAAAAATGAGAGTATTTTTATAAAAATTATTTTTTATTTATTTAATTATAACCATTTATATTCGACAAATGTAAATATTTGTCAATATAAATTAAATATATATATATATATATATATATATATATTGAAATTATAATTTTATTAAACTATTAAAAAATAATAAATTAATTATTAATTTAATATCAAAAAATACAAATAATAAGAATTTATTAAAAAAATAAAATCTAAGTTAAATATTTAGATATTCATAAGATTGAGCAAATATTGTAATATAAGTATTTTAAAAATATTTTTTTTATTTCATAAACAATAAGATACTAACATTGGATCACACAATATGTAATCATATTTATTAAAAAAGTATATTTTTTACATCTCATTTCAATGGAAATAAATAAAAAAATAAAAGATAATTTTGTAAAAATGAAAAATAAATTTAAGAACATTTTTTAATAAAAAATAAAAAAATTAAAATTTGAATATTTTTTATTTTAAAAATATAATTTTAAAATTTTTTTTCTTTAAAAAAATAAATAAATAATTTTAAAATTAACTTTTTTTATAAAGTAATTTTTTTTCTTTTATTTTCCTTTATTACAAGTACTTTTATTACAAGTATTTTTGTGTTGTGTAAATTATATATATATATAATTAAAATAAAAAATTCTTTTAATTTTATTTTTTCTTAAAATGATAAAAAATTTCACTTAAATTCTCTTTTTATATTTTTAAGAAAAGATAAAAATAAATATTTATAATTTGAAACTCTTTTTATTTTCCACTTTCTTAAAAAGTTTTAAAAAATAAAAGTAATTATAATTTAAGTATTTATTATTATTTCACAATTTAACAAAAATTTTTTAATTCTAAAAATATTAATAAATTTTATTTATTTTAAATATATTAAGAAATTTAATCTTTTCAAAGATTCTTAAATTTAATAGAGTAAATATCATAATTAAAAATTCAAATTTAATTCATTACTCATTTAATTTTATTCAATTGTTCCAACACATATCTAAATTTTAAAAATTCTCGAATTAACAAAATACTAATTATAACTAGTAAAAAAAATCAATTTAATTGAACTAATCTTTTTAATATTTAAATTAAATATAAATTAATTTTAATTGTTATTCAATACATGCCTTATTTTTTTTATTATAATACTTTTAATTAGATATATACAACTGATGTAATATACGAGTTTGAATCTTGTAATAAAATAAAATAAAAGATTAAAAAATAACTAAAATTTATTATTTTTATTTTGAAATGAAGAAACTATGAAAATTATCAATATGCTGAACTCATGTTAAAAAGTTTTGGCGCATTCATACTCTCCCTTACCCACAGAGTCTTGTGACTTCGCAAGGAAAGAATTTTATGCTTAACTTCCGGACGCTTTTTCCACCAATTCGGGGAATCTCTAAAAGGTCATTCCCACGAACAATTTTCTTTTTTAGTTTGCTTCCCTTTGTTTTTTTTTTATTTTTTGGTCACTAGTAGGATTTTTAATAGGATTCTAGAGAAGACTTGATACCTTCCCAGAGCAACAAATTGGGGGAAGAAAGACCCAAACAAAGAAACAAAAAACTTACAAATACCATGACAAACTAGAGGAACATAACACAAAGGCGGAACCTAAGGCCAACTGTCGTTCGCACTTTTACAGCTCTTTAGCACATACTATGTAAGAATTGCATTAAGCTATCAGGATAGGCATTAAATACCACATACATAGATCAAGCACACGTGTAGTTGGCCCACGGCCATTATTTGCTGCAATGCTGGAAGACACATACCGAAATATGCCTTTGCCACAAAAGGGTAGACAGCTCAACAATGAAATTGGACTGGCTGCTGAACTTCATCATCTAATTCTTGCTCAACGGCTGTCACCTGCATATGCAAGTGAGCACAGATGTTAAAGAAAAGTTTCGATGAATGAATTCCAGACACAAGTTTACACAGCAACACTTGCCAGGGTCTACAGTAGCTTGCCAAGCAAAGACATAAGTCATGTGATGCCAAAAACAAATGGCATAATCAAGTAAAGGAATGAAAGATGAAGGTCGAAAGCATAAAAGGACATGACATGAGGATCCCATCCAAACCCTTACATGCAAATGCGTAAAAACAACCCCTTAACAACTTAATTACTTTGTTCCTCATCAGAGTGATTTTCAAGGTCATTGAATTCTTTTAGGCACAATCACTTCTTTACATGACAATTTTAAGGCCTTCAGATAGGCTTTGCAAAATCTGGATAAAAACCATCTAAGCATTATAGTCACTTAGTTAACACATTTGTCAACCTTCCACATCTGGTACACAACAAATATGCTTTAATAGTTTGAGAAATAATTCTTCCTAAGAATTGGCATTCCCCCCCGACTTTTCAAAAGTTACTGCAGCCATGTTCCAAAGCTATCTAAACAATAGCAGGATCTAAAACACAGACATGCACAGACTGCATAATAACATTGAATACCTATTGATCCATGGAAAGTGAAAACACGGATGGAAGCACATCACCCATATGCCAAGTCCTATACTTTGACATAAAGGCTACAGGATGACAAACTGCAACTGTGACGGTAAGAAATTTACAAATTTAAAATGTTTGCCACTTGTTACCTCAGGCACATAATGCATCAACATATTTTGAATTCCTGATTTCAAAGTGACAGATGAACTTGGACAGCCACTACATGACCCTTGCATTTTTAATTTGACAACACCAGTTTCTCTGAAGAAAGCAAACAAGGTCCAATCAGTGGCAAATAGGAAAATTGATCACAATTCTATGCATGAGAAACCAATCAATCAAATGAAAGAAAGCAGGCCCACTGATCAAATCCCCGATACTCAATATCTCCACCATCTTCTTGCACTGTTGGTCGAATACGGGTCTCCAGAAGTTCTTTAATCATTGCAACAGTTTCTGAGTCATCCTGCAGTAGTCATGTTAAAAAGCTATGTGGTGCAGCAAGAAAAATAGGGAGAAATAGAGAAGACAGAAACAAAAAGGTGAAGAGAAATGCAAGAGACCAGAAAAATAGCAGTATGACAACACAAGTGACACACCCAAAATCCCTATAAAAATAAATAAATAAAAAGGAAACTGAAGTAGAAAAGCCTCAAATAAGATAAACTTCCATGAGTAATACTAAAAGCAAGCGATTGGACAAAATGATCAAATTGCACAAGATTCCCCTAAGCTTAGCATCTCTATGAACAGTTAAGTTAGAGATCACAAGAATGATAAGCTACTAATCCACTATATCTCCCAACTCAAGGGAACTTCCCAAACGAGAACACTTCGAAAAGCAATTTGGCTTTGCAGGTTTCTCTCTTTTTTTATCTCATTTTCTCCTTTGTGGTAGGTAGAAGAGTTGGGAGAGGTCTAAACCAAGAATTTAATCAAGCACCCCCAACCCATTTACCAAAGCAGTCAATGCCCAAGGAAAACTGCAGTTAAGCACATCCTTATAGTTTGCTAACATCCACTGCATAAATATATGTTCAAGAAACATGGGAAAATTGGCCTCATTCAATTTACATGCTACAACTGAGCCTTTTAATCAATTAACTTAATAATAGAACAATACATGCCTCCTGAATAGCTGTGTCCTTGGCTGCTCCAGCTTGTGAGTCCAGAAACAATGGCTTTCCAGATGAATAGAAATCCATGATTGCTGCAAATATTGAAGGCTTTAGGACATCCCAAGAAGCCTCATCTGCTTTTGTTACAGTGACAAAATCTGATCCATAAAAAACTCGAATAACACCTGTCGAAAAGATGAAAAAAGAAAAACAAAGCATGCTTCTTAACTTTCGCAGACATTCTTCATGAACCAAAAATTAAAAAAATAAAAACTGTGAATCTTGGACCGTGCGGAGTGTAGGCATCTCCTAGTCCACACACAAGTTTAGCAGACTAAACTAATCAGAAAAGTACAATAATGCAAAGTTTACCATGAATTGCGAAAATAGCATAAGCCAAAGGAGAATTCATGGCTGCACGAACATTTGGGAAATCTGAACTCCCCGTTTCCATCACGGGCTTGCCCGGATAGAACATGAGTGACGACGGATTGGGTGTAGCATGAGTTTCAATAAACATAGTCCTTCTCTGGCCTGTGCAAACCCACATCAACATCATCAAAAACAACTCAACTTTTATAGATGTAGCCTAAGAATCATATCCCAAGGTTAAATAAGCAACGCTTTTCTTTTTTTTCTTTTTGGCATACAGAAGTAAATATCCAACAGAATAGCCAAGTTCCATTCCACAACTTCCCAGATCAGTCAAAATTCACAGCATCCAATCTTAACTGAGCCAACAGTAGAAATATATATATAAAAAACAAAAAACAAAAAAAAAAAAAAAACAAAAACTAAGAAAAGAAAAAAAGACAAAAAGAACCTGAAAAATGGGTAAAGCTATCAGAAGCCAGAGAAGACCTCAAGTAGCTGAAATGAGAGAGGGCGGTAGAGTTTGCGCCGAGATCGGAAAGCAAGGCCGCCGCGGAAAAGCGGCGAGGAATCAAAGGACGGGCAGCGGACGCTGTTGCCACGGTTGTAATTTCTCGGTGACTTTGGCGCGAGAGAGATCGCCTCACCAATCTCCCGTATCCAAAGCCCTTCATTTTTATTTTTAAGTTAGCTCTTCTTCTTGTTCGCTGCGAAAGCCAGAAGGAATACCTATTCCCACTCTGAAATTCAAACTCAATCCACCGCGAGATGGAAGAAGAAAAAAAACACCCAAAATTTTTTTTTAAAAAAAAAAATCTTTTTAATTATTAAAAATCCCTCTCACTCTCTCTCTCTCTCTCACCTAAATCATGCTCCTAAGACGATACCGCGTTATCGCGGAGAGAAGATCGACGATAGTAATCAATGTGCAGACTCAAGGGCCTATTGAAGTTCGTTTTTAGGAATCAAATGGTCAATTGTAGGGAAAAAGATCGATTTGGTTTACAGACTTTCGAGCGATGGCATCTGAAATTTAAATTTAAGAAACTGTGACGTTTTAATTTTTTTTATTATTATTTGTTCTCATACCAAATAATTTTTTTCACCAAAATTGAAATTCATATTTTACAGAGATTTGAAACAGTTCAAATTATTAAAGAGTTGAAATTCATATCTTTCGATTTGGATTGAATTGGGTTTTGGTTGGGTGGGCCGGCAGTGCAAGGGAAAAGCGTTCTTGATTAGGTAGGCCTGCGGGGAGTCTTCTCTAAACGACAACGTATCTTAAAATAATAATAATAATAATAATAATAATAATAGTAACAATAATAATAATATTATTATTATTATTATTACGAGCTAGCTCGCAAGCAGAATGCCCAAAAGCCAATCGTCTCGACTCTTACGGTCTCTTTGCTTTTATTCCGCTCTGTACTCAACAAGAAATATCTCTCGCATGCCCAAACCCTAACCGAAGAAAGAGAATCAAACTGAGCCTTCGAATTGGAATCAAAACGCAATCTGATGTCGTTTGATTCCTGCAAACCCTAATTCCTTTCTGCGTTTCTCTTCAGAAACCTAAAAGAAAAAAAATTAAAAAAATAAAAGAAAAATAATTCTATGGAGGGCTCTGCAGCGGAGGATCTCGGAGCCCCAGAGTCGTGGGAGGTGGCCGATCTGGACGAGACGATGAGGCGTTTGATGCTTGAGGATCCCAAGAAAGACTCCAAACAGCAACAACAACAACAACAACTTCATCCTCAGATGCTCGTGGATGCTTCCGTCCCGGCTCGCTCCGTCTCCCTTTCGGCTTCTCTAGCAAGCGGTGATAAATTTTCCGACGATATTATTAATCAGGTGGATCTGTTCCTTCGCGAGGCCTTGCAGAACCCTCGCGAGCGCCTTTCCAGTAAGTTCTCTCTCTCTTTCTCTCTCTCTCTCTGCTGTAATTAAATATAATTTGCTTCGCGGCATTGTTGATGTTGTCTTTTCAAGTGCTATAATTTAGTGTTTGTGTACATTGGCAATGGTTTGGTCAAGTTCGTTTGCTTCTGCACGATGACTATGGTCGCCAGTTGGGTCTGTATATGCAGCTGTGCTGGCGCAAGGCTTGGTTTTTCGTTTTCTTTTTGGGCTCTAAAAAATTTGTGGTAAATACTAATATTTCAGTTGCATGGTGATATTGTTATCTGGTGAATACACAAAGATTTTGATGTGTAAAAAAAAAAAATGAAACAAAACCGCATATTTGGACCATAGCAGAAACACCTTTTAAATTTTACCAAAGTATGGGAAGTGATGAGGAAGTTCCAAGCTGATCCTTATATGTAAGTGTTAATATACTCTATGGGAAGAATTT
The DNA here is from genome assembly GCA_019804595.1 of Bruguiera parviflora. Taxonomy (NCBI): domain Eukaryota; kingdom Viridiplantae; phylum Streptophyta; class Magnoliopsida; order Malpighiales; family Rhizophoraceae; genus Bruguiera; species Bruguiera parviflora. The sequence goes on along the minus strand of CM034048.1, from coordinate 6,920,895 downwards.
AAAGCAGTCCCATCATGAAAGCCTATCATATAGGCCCAAATTTTTCTAAAAGTTGAGCTGACACCAACTTAATGTGTTTTGCCCAGACACCTCTTGCCCTCTTAAAAGAAGATAAAGATCTATTTTGTTTTTATTTTGTCAAGACTTTTTTAACATTCCTCCTTGACAAGTGCTAGACTCAACTAGCATGAGGCATACAATTTCAATGGCATGTGACTAAATTCAATTGAGCTAACCAATCAACCTGCTAGGCTACAGTGTTTGTGTGATTTTGAGCATGATATGGATTTATGCTATCAAGTTTTGGGAAAGTGGACTTTTTGTTTCTCGGAATATCTTCTCTTGGTTTGGGTATCTTTTCCTTACATACAAATGAAAAGCTGCCATCTCTTTTGCTCAGTTCTGCGGATGGAGCAAGATGTGGAAAAATTCATTCGTGATCCTTCGCAACAACAATTAGAATTTCAGCAGTTGCCTACTTCATATTTGCGGTTGGCTGCACACCGTGTGGCACAACACTACTCATTACAGTCAATGGTTTTGCTAGACAATAGTCTGGCAGATGGTTCTGGATCTAGAATCATAGTCCGCAAGACTCCAGAGTGTAAACTTCCTTTGATTCGCCTGGCGGACATCCCTGTAAGTTTGCCATCAGAAGACAGTGGTGTTGTTAAGGTTGCAATCAAACAGAGGCCACAAAAACAGCATCAAAGTGTCATCAATTTGAGTTCAAATTCGTTAAAGACAAACAGTTCCAAAAGTGTCGAGGAAAGAAAGGAAGAATATAATAAAGCACGTGCACGGATATTTAACTCTAGCAGTTCCAGTGGTGTTGTCATTGGAAAACCAGATGATGAACTAAGGTTGCAAGATGTTTCCCCACATGGTGCTTTGGGTATATCAAGGATAGAAGAAAAACTTGATCTGGGCATTTCAGATGTAAATCCTAGTAGGGCTTTGATTGAAACTTCTACAAGTACAGCAAGAACAAGGACTGAGAAGGATCTGATTGGCAGGGGCAAATCCAACAACAGGGTGGCCATCTTTCGAGATCGTGAAGTTGATAGAAAGGACCCTGATTATGACCGGAGCTATGACAGGTATTCTGCACATTTTTTATTTCAAATGTGTGCCCTAGTTTTGTTTCATATGGTTTAATAAGTAGCCAAGTCCCATTCAATGTCTTTCTTCTAATTCCACTTTAAAATTCCTTGTGAATGTTCTATCTTTGCATTTAGCATCATTTTGTTTGCATTGTTGGCCTATATTCTATCAAAACAGAGGTGCACTTGTTGCCTTAATGAGTAATGTTTGTTAATAACAAACAAGAAAAGGGTGTAATCGTACCTTATAGGTTTGGTCGGTGCTTTTAAAGCATTAGTTGTACTCAGGCTTCATGGGCTCCATGAGCCTGGTGCCAAGCCCCAAAAGTTGCCACAAGAAGGATTTACCATGGAAAGTGGAGGAAAGGTGCTAAGGAGCTTGTTCGGATAATTTGTTTAGTGTAATGACTCAAATGTAGAGCTACTAGAAAGATTAAGGTTTGGCATTGGGGATTGCATAAGAACTTTATTACTCCCTGTCATCCAATCTGGATTTGTGATATTTTATATACTAAAGTGGGGCAATGAACAATTGGATGTGTACTTTAAAACTGACTAATGAATGGTTATTCATGATTGTTCGATCTAATTCAGTTTTGAAATTTAAACTCCTTTCTTGGGTCTGAGATGTCCATTGACACAAATGGTATCAAAGTTGATTTCCTTTTATATGTATGGATGGATGAATCCTATGTTCAAATGTTTATCCAGGTACATGCAAAGATTTGATCCTGGATTTGGGTTCAGTAGTAGCCCCTATGCCATTCCGCCAATGTACACTCCTGCCTTGAATTACAACACTGAATTTCCTCAACTTGGTTCTAGCCATAGGCCACAAATGTCCACAGAACACCAATCTCGGCCTCTCCATCAACATTTACCTGGGCCGTGGGCTGCGCCATCAACCCCTACTGGAATTGGTTATAGTCATCCAGATACAATGATACCACCATTTAATCCTAATCATGTTGGCAGTCATTCTACATCTGCCATATATCTGCATTCCTCTCAATATCCCTCTCAGCGGCCAGCAATCCCTTTCATTCATCCTCATGAACATGTTCAACCATTTTCACAGGTATGGCTGGCTTTTCTCTTCCTGCGTCAGTGAGATGTCATAGTTAATTTATTTGTCTCCCAATAATTGGCTCTATTTAAGTAAGTTAGGGGGATATTGCTGTGCTTTGGGTATTGGCATGTTGGGTTTCTAGTTTGATGATCATACTCATGTAGAAAATGTCTGCCTTTCATTCTTTTAGCTGCACAATGGAAAATGTCTATATCTAGACCATTATGCAAGAGTATTTACTCATGAAATTTGTTAGCCAACGGATAGCCCATGCATCAAATGCAACAAAATATTTGACATGTTCAGCACTACATCCCCTTGTCTATCATTCTATTAATTGTCATTATTGTGATTTTACAGTCTCTTCAACAACCTGATGGGAATCTTGGTTTGGCCCGGCCCCGATGAGGGGCTTGTGGCCATGCCTGCACCCTGCAATCTGGAACTTGGAAACTAATATCGATGGGCTGATGCAATACAACAACACATTTTATCCCGACCAGCAGGAGTGCAGGCATAAAAAACTGAGGGTGGACTGGACACTGGAGTGGGAAAAGTTGTCATGAACATCCACAATGATATATTCCACCAATCTCAGTTTCATTTGGAGCTTCTTTCATGTGTGTGATAAAGGTGGAAGAAGCTTGAGGTCCCTGTAGATCAGTAAGGCGAATGACTGAGCTCTGGATTGCCACTGATGATGACAAAGAATTGAAACCGGGAAAGATTTGACAGGGCTGGGATGCATGTACTAAATCTAAATGAAGGTAAACCCAATTTTCAACCGTCCACTTTTTGTTCATATAAACTCAACACCTTTGCCGTTCAACTTATGTCTTTTCATTCTTTTGATCCACGTACAAATTGTTTAAAGCTGCATTTCTTTCTTCCAACAGCATATCATCCAGTCGCCATAAAGAGCCAATAGTGCCAAAATGGAGTGCTTGATGGGAGTTGGAGCTGACATTTTCCGTGTTTGACTTGAACTGCCTTGGTTGTGCAGAACACTTTAGAATGATTCCCAGTCACTGTGCTTTACGAAGAAATACATTATTCGGATAGCTATATAGGATATATTACCGGACTATCTTGGTATTTCTTGGTCATTACCTATGAGTATAGTCTGTCTCCTATTGTGGCTTTCCCCAAGATGTTTGATGGAGATTATCTGACTGCACAATTTGAATGTTTGTGTCATCCTTCGTGAAATATGAGCATCCCTTTAATCTTATGGCATGGTGCATTACTCTCAATGTTTCGGAGATTTTCTTTTTCGTTGTAGTTTGAACTCTAGACTTGACGCCAAGAGCTCTATAACCAATGAATATTTATGTGTTGTCTAAGGAATAGAATTCAATTATCTGATTCAGTAATTAAGCTCTAGTTTTAATTTGTTTGGTATAAGCTTTTACATCGATGAATTAAATTGAATCCTTGTATTGTTTTAAATGGTAAAAAATAAAATGAATTGAATAACAGCTGATTTTATTTCATTTCAGTGAGAATTATTAATCTTATCTCATTAGTGTATTATATAAAATGTGAACATTCACTCCAAGTCTTGTACTTCAAAAATTTTAATACCAAACAAAGAAATTAGTGAAATAAAATTAAATTGAACCGAAATTCACAAATTTTGTTATTCCAAACAAAGCTGTTAGTGTTAGAGAATACAAGGCGGAAAAAAGGGGTTTTCCGAGAACCATGATGGTGGTGACTGAGAAGAAAAGTAGAAATGAAGTGAGGTGAGATGGTAATCGATGTCTAGTTTTTGTGTAATTAGACTGCTCCTAAAACTAATTAAACTAATGGGATGTGTCTGCTATATGAGATAGCATGCGATATTATATAATAGATTAATATTATTTCATTATATTTCATATTTTGTAAATCATTTGAATAATATAATATAAGATTATTATCTCATGTTCGTGAGTTATAATTATCTTATATATTTTATGGACTAACTTTAATTTTTCAAATATTATGTATATAAAAATTTATAATATTAACTTAGGAGTAATACCTATGATATTAATTTAAAAGCAACAAATGCTTATTAAGCAACATGGCAGATAAAAAAAAAGAATATTAAATTAAAATTTTTATTAAATATTATTAATTTACATATTTTATTATTTCTTAATTGTTATTACTTAGTTTTTTTCCAGTCTAAAATTTCTCTTTTCTCTCTTTTTTACTCTTATCATTGTTCATATCATCTTTGTCATTGTCACTAACCACCGGCATTCATTAACCATTGCCTCTGTTGGTACTGTCAAGACCTCCGTTATCTCTCTCTCTCTCTCTCTCTCTCTCTCTCTATTTTTTTTATCTTTTATCTCTCCCTCCCTCTTCCTCGCACTTTCTCTAACTATGTTTTTTTTCATCTCTCGCTCTCTCTTCACTTATGTCAAGCTCTCTTATTTTTGTCTCTCTGTATCTTTATTTCTATTTACTTTTATCTTCATTTTTTTTTTCTCTTTTTTTTTCTTTTTTTTATCTTATAACTATTTATATCTTGTTTTCTATTCATTTTTATCTCTCTTTCATCTCTTTGTCTCTCTCTCTTTCACTTTCATCTCTCTTTTTCTCTTCCATTTTCATTTCTTTCGTATTTCTCTAATTCTCTTATTCTATCTCTCTTATGTTTCTTTTTATTAAAGTTGAAATAAGAAAATAAATAAAAGAGAGAAATAGAGAAGGTAGAGAGAGAATGAGCTTTTAAAAAGAAAAAAGATAAGAAAGAAAAAGAGAGATGGAGAGATAGAATGACAGAGGGAGATGAAAGATAAAAAGTATTAAAAAGAGGATAGAGAGAAATGAAAGATAAAAAAAAATATAGTAAATGGGAGATGAAGAGAGATAAAGAGAGGGTGAAGGCTAGAAAAATTAAGAAAAAAAAAAAACAAAAGAAAGAGATATATATATATATATATAAGATAAAATTAAAATTGAAAAAGGGAGAGAGAGGGAGAGAGGAAGGGAGAAATGAGAAGGTAAAAAAGGGAGAGGTGAAAAAAAGTAAGAAAGATAGTTTTAATATTTATTTTTAGTTATTTGTGATAAAAAAATTAAAATAAATAATAAAAAATTAATTCTATTATAAAGATGATAAAATTATTTTAAGATAATAAATTATCTAATTATTTTATATTATTAAGTATTATTCAAATAAAAATATAATATAAGATAATAATTTAGTTTATTTTATATTAGGATATTTTATAATTTTTTATTTAATATTATCCAATTTACGTATCAAAAACACCATTAAAGTATAAGTTACTTAAGAAGTCTTTTTGCCATGTTGGGTTATGACCCTACAATATACAACTTCTTTCCAATATCTTATAAATTCAATAATGTGAGCCTTTTTCTGGCACTAATATAGGTATCGAGCTAATATATTTTTGTTTTCATATTTTATATGACCAATCAAATTTTTGTTACATAATGTACAATTTAAAATCTTAGCACTAATCTATGAAGAAGATTTTCAGCAAATAATTTAGAATTTCTTAAGATGCATTAAAACCGAAATAAAATAAAAAATTAGTTTGAAATTCAAATGGAGACAAATTTAGGTTTATAATAGCTTAAAAAAGGTCAAAAATTTCTTTTTTGTCACCATTTGATATATGCATAACAATTGAGGTAATGCAGTCATCAGTCATGCAAAAATTTTCCGTGAATTTTATTTTCCTACGTCATATTTGCATGGTCACCTATGGACCATCTTTTTTTCGTTTCTGTGTTTTTTTGTTGTTGTTTTTTTTTTTTTTTTCAAATTTGGGAGAGACACTTCTTCACCGTCCGATTCCCCAACCAAGCATCATACCTCATTGATTATGAGGTGCTTATATTATCACAGCCCAAAAGCCACTTTTTTTTTACGTGCACTGTGATCATTCCCTCGCTAAACCTCATCCCTTTTACATGCACTGCTCTAACAACTCCATACAAAAGGTCCTTTCTCTTGGAAATTGGCAGTGATGGCCTGTGCATCACAAACGGTTAAAGTTGAAAACACAATCAAGTTCTACAGGAAAAGGCAGACAAGAGGGCTTTGCGGATGGGGTCCCTGATGTTTTTGGTGAACCATGTGGTGTCTGCAACCCTCGTTTGTTACATAGCAAGTAGGGCGCTTTTATTTATTATTATATTATATATATGGGTCTCAAGTATTCAAAATGTAGCCATCTTTCAAATGCTCTGTATCCTTTAATTCCTTCCACATCAACAGATACAACAGGGTATGTTTTTCTAACCCGTCTCTTTCTCATATAATATTTTATGTTCTTCTCGTGTCTGGTACTTGAATAAGTGAGCATGTATAGCAGCATACTTCCGTGGGCACACACATGCACTGTCAACGCAAACACATGCATAAATGATAACCTTGGAGATTAATCTATTTTGCAAGTTGTTCCAAGTGAATTTCTCCGGCTATGGTTTATAGATCCTGAGTCTGTTTTCAGTTTTCTGAGCCGGCAGGAAGTAACAGCAGTTTAGCATGGAAAAGATCAATTCACAAATATATCTGCAGAACTGTTATATAATCCAGCAAAATGAGATGCTAAGGAAAAAGGCTCAGCGACTAAACCAGGAGAATCAGGCTCTATTGTCTGAGCTGCAGCAGAAACTCTCCAGGGCAAACTCTGCGTCAAACTCTAATCTGGACGGTAGTAGCTCCAAAGTCACAGGTCCCAGGGAGGCAAATAAATCCTGATTGATGGATTTGGTCGGTTCAATGGACCACTGTCCCTACTCTTGTGTCTTCAAAGCTCCTCTCATATGTACTCGCATGTATAAGCTTGTATGCATCTTCATGGCGGAGGCAAAGTATCCTATGAGATATATATGATTTATATAAAAACACAGTATATTCTGGTCTATTCTTCCTTAGGCTTATACTTACCTATTAATCGACTTGAAGCTTCTTGTCAATGCTGGAAAAACTTTGGTAGAATGCCTTGAAATGTTTGTAAGCAATGTCTACATCGTCCTTTGCACACATTTCTCTCACACTGCAGTTAAAAACAAAATAAGATAGAATATCGCAGGTCAAAGGATGAATCAGAAGAAGAGCAGTTAAGCACCGTGGACCAATACCAGTTCCATAAATCACAGCATGATTGTCCTTTTAAAACAGATCATTGATTTGAAATATTTAGGCCCGTTGCTAATTTTCCTCCAAAGATTTCTCTTAAGTACAACTTACAGCCTTTTATTGAAAATTTAACATAAAATTGGTAGCATCCACAGTATTTGAGCTTAGGATAGTTATTGAGTAACAAATATTAAAATCTCAGAACAAGTATTTGTGGGTGAAAATACTTCAATTAATTAGCATCCAACCAGAAAAAGTTAACATCAGAATAAGCAATAGATAATCCGAAGGATTCATCCCTTGGTGCATCCTCAGTTTGTTAAGCTTTACTGCAGTTTAGGCTTCCTTGAGTACAGATAAGTTTGGTATGAATCCACAGAGATCAATTAACATAATACCTGTGCATGGAAAGTTGAGCAATGCCGCAATCAACAGTACGAATACCAACACCTGAAGCAAGAATAGGACCTATGGTGGATCCACATCCCATATCATTTCTAACCACAAATTCCTGGACATAAACAATTACTGCACGGTAAACACACTCATCCTAGGTGCACTGAGCAAAAATAAAGCAAATTTAAAGGCCTGAAGATATAATAGTATCAGAGAGTGAATGTGAAAGCGATGATATAACTTGCTTTGAGCTTGAGTGGTCAAAAGAGACGTAGAATAAGGAAGCCTAAGATGTTATTCAAGTAAAATCTGCGAGGTGCATGCACAAATATGCACATTTTATTTAATGGACAGAAATTATAGGCCTGTAATGTAGTCAGGATTACCTATCAGAAACTGGAAATTCCCACTATAAAGGACATCCAACTAAAAAGGAGTATGAAACCAGTTACTTTACAGCCATTACATTCTGGGCCAAATTTAACATTTTTCATGATTAACATATTTAAAGATTTATTAGATTAGATCAAGTACCATATTGCCCTGCTTTAGTAAGCAATCACCTGAGCTGGAAGGTTGTGGATTTTGCCAACTTCTTTAAAAAGAAAAGCTGTGATTCCACTAGTAGCATAGCGCTGGTTTGCATTGTGTTTGATGACTAGTCCCTTTTTCATCTCAGGCCGATGGTGTTCTTCGTGCTTGTCCATGAAATTTGGGTGAACTCCATGAGCCATGTCTGCGGACACTATACAAAAAGAAAAGTGCAAAACAAAATAGAAGAAAAATAAGTAAAGAGATTCCAGAACAGATAGAAAAAATGCAGTGCTAATTAGCTAACAAGTAGCTCAAGTTTTCATTGAGCTTCTCAATCTCCACATGAAAATATGTGAACAGACAAGTTATGCCCAAGAAAATTAACATTTGACTAAAATTCAATATGCTTCCTTAAAAAGACACCCACTTAATCATACCTAGAAATGATAGGCGAATCGCACGCTCGATTGCACCTTCACCAGCTTTCGTATGAGCCAAGCACCCAGTTATTCGTCTCATAGCCTCAAACATGGTTGGGGCACCAGCTCCCTGAACTGAAACTGAACCCACCTAAACAGAAATAGTTAGAAATAACAAACATGAAGTGGCGGGAGTCACAACAATATGTAATTAATAACCATTTGTATTATACAATCTACTAAGAATCAGATAACAATATGTGGACTAATCCTGGATCTATTATAAGAATGTTGCGCCTTAGTGTTTGTAGAATCCCTCTGATGCTCTTGTAATATATAGGGAGAGGAAGTATGTTTAGGAGCTTATTACTGTACTTATTCCCTTTGACTTAAAGATATGAAATGATGGATTTATATGAAAAGGAAGACCGTTTTAGCTCCAGTATCATGGAAAGCTCAGCTGCATCACAGCTGTTTTCCAGCTTGGTGATCAAATGCTCCATACTGAAAACTGGATCAACTCCTTTTTTGCTGGTTTACAGTATGGAGGCAGTACTCCCAATCGAAGTTGAAATTCAATCTCAGAGAATTAATAGAGACTGAACTTGAGGAAGCAGAATGCACAAAGACCCGATATGAACAGTTAAACTTCATTGAATAGAAAAGATTAGCAGCCCTCTGCCACGGGCAGTTATATCAGAAAAGAATAATATGAGCTCATGGTAAGAAGATACACCCTCAACTGTAATTAGTATTTAATCCCATAAAGGCAGTTACAGAATAATGTGAGTCATATTCTGGGTCTCCCGCAATAGATTAAGCTTTTAGGTTGAAAAGATTCTTAACATGGTACTGGGGACTTCATGAGAGTTAAGTCGTTTCAACTTTACTTTTCTATTTAAGTGTGATTTTCAGCAAAAAAATATGATAGAACTGTACTTTGCCCATGCTTTCCATGGATGAGCAAGCATAATTAGATTATGGACTATTTCCTGGAACCAACAACTTAAGCATTTGGGTTCAATTGTTTCTGGTGAAGGCGAAAAAAGAATATCAAAATTTTACCCAGTGACAAGTGCTGCAAAAGAAATTACCTCTTCATTATCAAATAAAGCAACCATGCGGATAGCAGGTTCACTTGATAAATCACTGGATGACTTGCATGAATCAATAAGAGCCCTTAGTGCACAAAAGCTTGAAGCCAGGTTATCTAACCTTCCAGAAAGAATAAACTCATCATTCCCACCACCAAGGCAGCTATCTTGAGTATCACAAACATTCAACTCAACACTCACTATGTCATCACTGCCACAACTCAGCTCATCTGATAAAACCTGAATTAAGATAATAAATTAGCATCAAAAAATTTCCTGACATCATCCTCTTATAAGCACAACATTGCAAATTTCAGCCCAAAAATTGTAGAAACCCAAAGCAATAGTTTATTAGCAAAAAATCAATACAATAATAACAAAAAAACCTTAATCCCAAATTTAATTGGTGTCAGCTATATGAATCTTTTGTCACTAATCCATTCTATCATACACCAGATTAGATGTGAGGTTTCATTGTTTTAAATCTTTCTTAACTAAATAGTTTCAAGTTAACCTAAGTCTTCCTCTCCCTCTCATTAGACCATCTAATTGAATTTAGTCACTCCTCTTAATTGGAGTATTTGCTGAACTACATTAGACATGTTCAAATCAAAGCAAATTCCCCTTCCTCAATTTATGTCCAGTTAGTGCTACGCCCACTTTACTACGAATATCCTCATTCTTAACTCTATCCTTCCTAGAGTGACTATGCATCCATCTAAATATTCTCATTTTTGTTACACTCATTTTCTAAGTATGTTACCGTTTTGCAGCCCAATACTCACTACTGTAAAGTATCACTGATCTAAACATCGTCCAGTGGAATTTGTCCTTCCCATGTAGTACGTCTTCTTCTATATTACCATTCCTATGGATAATAGAACTTAAATAACAAAATTGGTTGCATTGAGGGACTAGTACTCATCTAATCTAATAGTCTGCTCTACCATACTTCTAGTATTGCTAAAATTACAATGTATACCTCCTGTTTTTGTACAACTCAACCTAAATCCCTTATATTCTAATGTATCCCTCTGTACTTATAATTTACAGTCTAATTCCTCCCTAGTTTCATGTATCAAAATGATACCTTCTGCAAACAATGTGCAACGTCACACATTATCCTAAATATGGCCTATCAAGACATCCATAACTAGTACAAATAGATAAGGACTTAGAGTTGACTCCTGGTGTAAATCAACCATGATTGGAAAATCTGAAGACTCACTTTCTATTGTCCTCACTGAAGTCACACCTTCTTCATACATATCCTTCATGAAATTAATAAATAATTGGGATCTTCTTCTAACTACTTACCCACTACATCACTTACCTAGAAACTCCATCATATCCTTTTTCTAAATCAATAAAAAATGTGTAAATCTTGATTCTTTTTCTGATATTTTTCCATCAACCTCCTAAGGAAGATAGCTTCTGAAATAGATCTATCTAAAATCAAACCAAATTAATTTTCTGAGATAGAGACAATCTTTTGTAAGCGTTGCTTTATAACCCTTCCCATAGCTTCATTGTGTGGCTCATCAATTTAATACCCCATAATTAGAACAATTCTGAAAGTCCCCCTTGTGCTTAAAAATTGGTACAAGTGTACTCACTCTCCACTCATCAGGTATTCTCTCCGTCTTCAAAATTCCATCAAAGAGCCTAATCAACCAAATTACTCCTTTTCCTCCAATGCCTTCCAAGCTTCAATAGATGGTGTGCAAACAATCAATAGATAGTGAAAATAGAAATAGTTTTTTCTTGGTTCTATAGCTTCTATCTTCCCTTCTTTTATTCCAAACTTCATAATTTCTTTTCTTTTTGTTCTTTTACATCTGTCTATTGGTGCACTCATTTGGTTTCAAAGAACAATTTGAATCAATTTCTCTAATCATAAGCCTTCTAAACAAGAAGAAATATCAAATCTAGTTACTGTGAATTCTACCTATGATACAATTTTATCAATTTAAGCAAGTGCACAATCTAGAGGATTAGGCATGCTCCATCTTGAAATAAACACTAATTGGGAAACTCATGGAATCAGCAAGTCAATGACTTTCAGCCCAATTTGCACAGTACTGTAAGCAGTTGTAGTAGCAGTTGGCAGATCTGATTTTTACTCTAATAGTATCCATTCTTGCATGGCTGCAAGCTTGTAAGCTATTTCCAACTGCCTACTCACATTTCTGTTGTGAGTCTTGGTTACGTGTAAACACATTCATTTCAGTTTTTTCAGCTACAAGAATTGCACTCTGGTAAGTGCCGGCATGCAGCCAAGTTTCCATATGGTCCACAGCCCACATTTTGCAGTTAAAATATAACCCACATTCTGATAGGATGAAATTGCTGGAAGAGTTACATAATGTCAAAACTTTGCCTTATATGGTTTCTGATTACTTTGTGAAATTTAATGAGATTTTATCAAACTCCCTCAAGAAGGAATAACTGAACTCCCTCAAGTCATAGTTACGAATTGCGCAAATAACCTCTTTGTGTAATAAAGGGAAAGACTCTGTGCATCTAAACCTTCCTCAATTCCTAAAATGTGGAAGCCTTGTACATTAGGACTATACTAGTGTTTCTAAGCCAAGGAATGTCCCTCATAAAAAGATCCGTTTGTAAGAGGTGCAAGATCTGACATAACTGGCAGGGATATAATCACAGCAGAAAGAAAAGTCAAACATAGTCAAACAAGAGAGGCCTGGGGCACCTTGAAATTGAAATGAAGGGAAGGGTTCCAAACCTACCGATTGCCTTGTAAGCAGAGAGACTTCTCCAAGTACTACAATTCACAACAAAATTTACCGAGTTATCAAGTGTCCTCAAAACAACTTAATTTGAGTAGTCATGAGTTGTCCAGGGTATTTGAGAAGGGTCTCACCTTACAAAACCATTGCACTTTCGAAGTTCTAATGTGAATTGTTGCACAATTAAAAAAAAAAAAAAGGGTTTATGCTCATAGTTAAAAAGATGTAGCTCCATTCAAGCACAAGGAGCACTATTTTACATGAAACTCCTTGTTAGAAGTGATGTTGAGCCACATAAAAAAGCAATCCAATGTTTTGGGCGTGAGGGCCGGGAGATTCAACATATAAAGGGCATGTTTAATGTTTACAAGTGTCAAAATAATGCATCTGGGATCCACATGCAAGAGGAGACAAGTTACTCCATTGTGCAACCATAAAAGGTTAATGAAACAACAATTTCTCTTCAGTGTTGATCAGTGGAATAATTTCCTTGGATTTTTATCATGTGTTTGTCATTTTAATAATTACATCCTTTCAACATTAGGCATACATACTGAAAAATATTATGCTTACAATGCAGTCTATAAATATGCATTCGATAAATACATCATATTTGTTCCTCAGTGAGTGCGGTTAAATAAAAAGAGTTACCTGCATAAGCAACGGATGATGAGCAGGTTTAGACGAAGAAGCAGTACTCTTTTCCTCCATTAATTCTAAAGGCAAATCATCAGGTTTTGTTGCAAGTAGTGGAATGAGGTGAGTCTCTAGATTTGGTTTGAATCCATCAGTATTAACCTTGCTGCACAAACAAAAAGAAAGATTGGAAAGCCAGCAGACAATACAAAGAAACATCACAATGTGTCTTCATCTTAGAATTTTGAATGGCATATGCAGATTCAGAGCATAGAAAACACCATAGATATTATTAACATGAAAGCTTCAGATCCGCTGGTAGAGGTAGCATGAGTACTTGAATGTTCAAGCAGTGGAAAAACAGAGCCACTATATCCAGATGTCACAGAACAAAATAGTGATTAGCATGCAAAAATTATAGTTTTTACACAATCAAACATATATTAAGCAGCTAAAATTCATGAAAAGCAATACTATAAGGCCAGCTAGGAAGTAAGACCATACCGATCAAGATGAATAGCGAGTGTGGGTATCCGTAGTAGGGGCCTTTTAACTTTCACCAGCCTATGCAGAAAAGAACCATCATTGCTTCTTACTATGACTCTACCAGCAACACTCAAGTCTCTATCAAACCAAGTGTGCCATAAACCACTTCCATATGTTTGCACATTGACCATTAGATAACTAGATTTAGAGGATGAAGATTTTGGCTTGAGCTTCAAGCATGGGCTATCCGTGTGGGCTGCTATCACGTGGAAACCATTTCCAGCAACATACCTGCAAAATTAGGATAAGGTTCCAACTAGCCCACTGCTAATACAACTGCCTAGAACTGGAATGGTAATTTCTTAGTTTCCCCTTCAAAATCTGAAGGGTTACAGATGGTTAGTAAGAAGAGGAACAATAATCCCTCCCAAACCGCTTCCCTGCCCAAAAGAAGAAAATCAGATATGGTCATAAATTGAGGACATGGAATTTCATTGACTACATACTTCTCTCCAATGGCAAAAGCAACTAAACAAGACATGTTTCGAGTAAAGAAGTAGCAGCCGCCAGGCTTAAGCTCCCATTCATCCTTCTCATTCAGCAACTCAAAACCAGCAGCAATTAGCTGCCTTTTTGCTTCTGCTGAAAATGGTAAAAAAAAAAAGAAAAAAGAAAAAAAAAAAAGAGAAGCAACCTTCACCATTTTAAATTCCCAACTAAACTTAATAGCAAACAGAGAAAAAAACGAAGAAAAATACGGAAAAATCAAGCTAAAGTGTGTATGTTTGGTGGTTCTAGAATATACAGAGATAAATGGACCATTAATTGAATCGAGACCTCAACTTTTGCTAATTTCACCAACCTTTTCATTCTGGCGCTCAACAGATTAGGTTAAGTGGATAATTAGTAATTAGGTAACAGTTAACATCAAGTAATGAATGAAAAGTGAGTACCAGTAGCATGAAACTGAGTCCAAGACTCGTTGAGAAAGTCCAGAAGATCCCCGACTATCGACCTCTGAACTCGAGAAAAATATATTTCCCGCAACACAAAAAAAAAAAAAACTAATGAATTGTTGGACAAAAATATAAAAATAAAATGGTACACAAACAAAAAAAAAAAAAAAAAGTACAACAAACAACAGCAGCAACAACAACAATTGCACCTCTGGAATTTGACTTCCGTTTGCGGAAGAAGAGCAGAGAGGGACGGTGGAGATAGAGGCGGCGGCGGGGGTGAAGGGGGGGAGGTTGAAGGGGGTAAAATGATAGGAAGGACGAGGGAACAGCCTTGAACTGTGTTTGGATTGTTTTATAAGGTTTCTTATTCCGATGACGGGAGGCGATGGACGGCGGAGATGTTGCACTAGCATTCCAGTTCCTCCCGCCACAACTGTCCCGGCCATTTTTTTCTCGTGACTCGGTGCAGCGAGGGCTCTCCGGCACGATAAAGCGCAGGGTAATTGGAAACGGAGCGAGTTTTCATTTGGCAAACAGTGTGTTATGAACGGGGACATATGAGCCGATTAAATTGCAGTTTTATTATAATAAAAATATCTCATTATTATTTATATTTAATTTTTTAAATACTATTAAATTGAAACAAATTTTCTGTTTTAATAGTTAAAATTATAATATTTTTATTTAATAAAATTAATATGAGTATTATTAAATTTAAAATAATAAAATAAAAAATTAATTTTAAGAAAAACTCTTTGTATGTTAAAAATAAAAGCCCCTCTTCGCCGGTTTGTTATCTGTTAATAGCAATTCGAACTGAAATCACTTAAAAAATATATATATATATAATTAATTAATTAATTCAATTAACCACACTTTTTTTAATTCGTATGTTCGACGAGTCCTGCGGTTGACCCAATTTATAAAAATTTTTGGTACATTTATAATTATTTATGAAATTTGTTATTTATTTATTTTTTTTTTTAATTTTTATTGGCCTTAATAATTCCTAGACCTCTAAAAAAAAAAAGGTATTAGCAAGCATGAAATTAAATCCGCACTTTATCCGAACCAGCCAACCGAACCAATCGAAGGAGCTCTGTGCTGGCGAGTAACAAATGGCGGGAAGCATCCAAACCCTAATGCTAACTATCCCATCCTCACGATTGCCATCGTCGCGCCACCACTGGCGGGAGCTGGATTTTCCGGCGGGGTACTCCGCCCGCTCGGTCTCTTTCACCGGCCGCTGCCGCCGCCCCTCGATGTTGTCTCGCATTAGAATGAGAGCCTCTGGAGAACCCTATCAGGTCCCAGATAACGAATCAATTTTGATAATGTAGCTCTAACATTGAAAGACAAGACCGTCAAGCCAACCTCTAAAATTGTTCTTAGAGAGCTGACGGGATAAGAAAAGGAATTTAACAGAACTAAGCAGTTTGATTCGCAGTTGCCTTTCTTATTCTTTAAAGTATTTCATTGTGATTGTTATTAGGTAGATGGCCATGGAAATGAAGCTGCCAAGCCTTCCAGTCTGCCGAATAGGTTAAATTGGTTGTTGAATTTCACGGCAGATAATTTTCTTCCGTTGGGTATTAATGTTTCCACGCATTTCCTGATTATGATTTGTGCTGTTTATTTTCCAGTTGGTTGTCTATCACGTAGTTATTAGGACTGCTAGCTCATCTTCCTTTTTTGTGTAATGTTATTTGCAGCACTCGTTGGTGGAATATTGCTAGGACTTGCAAATCCTAGTCTGGGCTGTGTTGCTGATAGATGCTATCTGTCAAAGTTCAGCACTTTTGCCATCTTTATAATCTCAGGTTACAAAATTGATATCAGAATTCATGCATCGTTTAATTGATTGGAGTTGGATTTGCATTTTACCCTTTTTTTTTTCTTTTTTAATTTATGTCAATTCGGTGCCTTATCTTTTATTTTCTTTAATCTGTTGGACTGGGCAGGTCTGACATTGAGAAATGGGGATGTCAGTGCTGCTGTAGAAGCGTGGCCCGTAGGGGTTTTTGGGCTTGTATGAACTTGAACTTCTTTTTGCCAGTATCCATTTTGTAGGTTCAGTGCACTCTGGGAAACTTTTCTTCTGTTATTTGCCGTTGTTTCATTTGCCAATATGATCAGATGTGGATCAAGGGATGAGTTTGTGCTCTGAGAGAGAGAGAGATGTGGGGGGATCTATCTTTTTGTCTCCTGGACGTTTAGCAATTTGCATATGCCACTTGCATTGTTGTTACACTGATGCTAGCATAAACTAGTGATCTTGTTCTACTCCGTTGATGCAGTGCTCTATTCTGTTATTTACACCAAACTTTTCAAGGATAATCTTGCTAATTAGGCTCCAGCCTCAGGAATTTGTGACAGGTTTGGCAATTGGGCTCTGTGTGCGTGTGTGTGTGTGTTGCATTGGGAGTGGAAATGAATTCATTTTTCCAGACTGTATGCATTAGGAGTTCTATCTCTTTGTATTCATTTGGGACTTAACTTTAATATGGTTTTGTGTATTAAAATAACTTCAATATCTCTGGCTTCAGTTTTGTATTAAAGTTTCAAATCTGAAAGAATGGATTATTTTCTCTTGAAAACTGTGATGAGACATTGTTCAGTATTGCAGTTTCTGGTAGAATTGTTTTGTGTCATCAAACATGGTTCTTATTGTGAATTAAACTGTTGCTCTCATGAGTGGACCTGAATAGTCACATGCTTGAATGCAACTGAAAGCTGACCTCTGTGGGAATTTTTTATTTTTTATTTTTTAAAAATAACTTGGAACTAGGACTTGCAAGGTTTTGTTTTGCACTTTCCAGATGTCATCAGTCAATTCATTAGGTCCTTTCTTCAAAGTTGTATCTGGTGACTGGTGCCAGGTGTCTTTGTCTCTCTTTCTTTATTCTAGACTTCCATAGTGTTTTTGCTGTCTCCTGTTTAATAAGGCCCTTTTTTGTTTGTCACAACCTTTCTATTAATATACTGGAAAATGATTTTCTCTTAAAAAGGAGCCATTTCAATGCTGGAAAATTTGTGTTCAAAAAGCACCGTGCATGTGAGTTGGCCTGCATTCTTATTTGTGCATGCATTGTTTGTTGGGAAGCAAATTCCAGTTAAGGCTTAAGATTGAGCTTATTATTTGCTATATTTGATCTTGAATAGCAAATTTGACAATTTTTGTGCTGCTGGAATTGAAAATGTTTGGTTGTTAGATTTTATTATGATGTAGGATGACTTATGAAATTGATGTAAAAAAAACTAAAGAATAATGCAAAAATTTACCTGAAAACAAACAAGAATCACACGTTAAAAAATACAATATTAATTATCAATTATCATTTATAAGCTATCTTTATAGAGATAGCTAACGCATGATAAAATTAAGAAATGAAATAATATCTATCTTAAATAGTATAATATCTCTAAATGGCAGAATATTTAATCTAATAAAATTTAAAATATTATTATAAGTGTAAAATAATAATAAATTTGTAAATAAAAGAAAATTTTATTCTTTATTTATCATCCCCTTGGTTAAAAAAATTCGACCTCTAATTTTAAAGTATTGGAAAATGAGAAATAACTTGCATCATGCTTGAAAAAATATGTCCTAAAATGTCTACTTCAGTGGGAACACAGCAAACACTGAGAATTCAATGATAAAGCTGAAAATTTGAAACTTTGGAGGAATAACAAAATTAACAACTTTAATGACCTGTCCAGTACCATTGCTCACATCTTTTCCATCAACTAGAACTGATAGAGAAGACAGAATGCTGATGGTGTGGTCATCCACTAAATTAGCTTCTATAAGCAAATTCACATTTGTAGTTGTCTCATCGACGATTTGATCAGCTTCATCCAACAGAGCGACTTCATCTGATAGTGCTATTTTTGATTCATCTTCAGCAAGAATATGAAGATCATTGAATGTCGATTCTAGAACTTCAATATGGACAGATTCATTAGCATGTTGGATTAACTCACCATTTTTTTGTATGTCTTCTGGCATAATAATGAAATGTTTAAAGATAATTTTCATCTTACTGTTCATCTCTGAAATATGATTTTTCATATAGTTGAAGTCTAATCTCATTGTGTTGAAGTTTGATTGAATGGTTCAGAGGACACCTTGGTCCCGGGTCTATGGTGCTATCCCTGACATTTTTTTTTTAAGTGATCTTTCCTTTTTTAACTATCTTTTTTTTAAAAAAATTTTTTGGTTCACTTTCTTTCCATCTTAAAAGGGAGAAATGGACCAAATGACAATCTTTTTTTTTTTTTTTTTGTGAAACAAGATTCTAAAAGCCAAAATAGAAACAAATGAATTTTTTTTCTTGGATACCTTGTCTCTCTCCACTCTCTTTGTGTGTGTTTTTTGTTTATTTATTTATTTTTTTAGCCTAAAACCTATTTACTGAAATTCAAAAAGAAAAAAAAAATGAAACTATACCGACAACAGTGAACAAATTAGGCAAATGCCGAAAAGCAGACTTAGCTGTTGATGGCTCCAGCAAACACTGAATCAATGCCAGCAGGGCACTTTGGACAGGAAGTGGCAAGGCAGACGACGATGATTGCATCAATAGGGGTTTCGTCCAGTAAAGGCTTGCAGTGGATGGTGTGGGCAAATGAGGGATCACAAGTCAGCAAGTACTGTGGTCTGAGGAAGACAGTGGCAGCAACGCAGAAAACTGATTCTGAAGGCTTTTTTTTTTATTTCTTATTTTTTGTGTTGATTTGGGGTCGAGGTTGAGCTTTGAGTTAAGGAGGCATGATGATCATAGTGGCAGAATGAGGATTTGGATGCATTGTGGGTAGGGTTTTTGGAGTGAGATTTGCTCTAATACCAAACTAATGTAGGATGGCTTATGAAATAGATGTAGGACAAACAATAAAGCTAAAGAATACTATAGGAATCTACTTGAAAGATAGGAAAACGATGGAAATCCACTCATAAGACACACAGAAATCCACCCAAAAACAAATGAGATCACACTTGTTAAAAAATACAATATCAATTATCATAAATAATCTCTAGTAATAACAATAACTCTTTGTAGAGATAGTTAACAGCTAAATAGGAGATAATAAAACTAAGAAATAAGATAATATTTATATTAAATAGTATAATATTCTTAGATAGTAGAATATCCAACTTAATAGAACTTAAAATATCATTATAAATAAAAGATAATAATAAATCCCTAAGTCAAATAAATTCTCCATCTTTATTTTTCATCATATGATGTATGTACTTCCTTTAACTCAGTGTGAGGGTCATCAATAGTCATAGGCTAGTTTCTATCTTAGCTCTGTTTAAATTCAACATTTCTGGCAGGGCTGGCCTTATTTTGTTGTATGCCAACTACATTATCAAGTGGAGTGGCTCTAACTCAGGTTTACTGCTTTAATAGTTTTGCTTCTCAAATTTCCATAAACTCCCATAAATCAAGTTTTATGCTTCTCATTAGCTTTTGTTTTTCAATTGCAGCTGGCAGGAGGAAATTCTGCACTTGCTCTTGCAATGACAGTGATATCGAATCTTTTAGGAATTCTGATTGTAAGTTATGCAAACAAGAGGGCATTTATTGGCATGTGGTTTAATTGTAGCTCCACATTCTATATCTGGCAGCTCATAAAGATGTAATCTGGATTTTTCATCTTGATTCACCATACACTGTTGTAAAATACATGCATAACATCAGTATTTATAAGCAAAATTTATATACCAAGTAATTGGATGCCAAAAGTTTTGGACCCATGTCTATGTTAGTAATCTACATTTTGATGTCTGCAGGTATTAGGTGCATTCCAAATTAACAGCAGCATACTAATCAGACTTGCATCACAAAGCTGTATTTTTTTTTTCCTTTTGGTTCCTGTATCTTTTCTTCTATTTTTACAGAAAAAAGATCTTTATTTTCACTAGAATTTATATGGGAAGACTGGGATCATTGCTCAAAGCCAATATTTCAGCATGCATACACCTCTGTAGTATAATTTTGTTACTGGCCTCTTGCTCATTATAATTGTGCTGCTACTCGTGTGCCTCTGTTGAAGTCCTTCCCTGAGAATTTTAGCACATCAACATCTTTGTAGTAGAAACAGGTTACTGTCAGCCAGTCCATATTTGTGTATATTTGCTATATTAGCTAAAAAGGAAACTTGTCACCCTGTGATTTAATAGGAATTTATGCATAGGGGATTGGAGAAACAAGAATCATGTTCAAGGCTTTCTTTGTTAATTGTTGTGTAATGTTGGTCCTCGGGGGAAATTTCATACCTGGGCTAAACTATAAGAAGTTCCCCCCAGGGCAAACTGCTATCCTTTGCTCCATATGGTGATGCGTTATGCATGAATTTAGCTAAAAATCTCTCCAGTTTGATGCCATGTTGACATGTAAGTTTGATGAGATAGGATGGATCCAGTTGTTGGGTTTAAAAGTAAAGGTCTTTTAGCACACCACCTTCTGAGTTTGGGAGAGTTTTGTAATTTGCTTGGGATTGATATATTTAAAAATTCCCCATGGAATAGAAAACAGTCAGACATGTGAATGCAATTTTTTAAATGAGCACCATAGGATTGAAAACAGCAAACGCAATCTAAACAAGATTTAGTAATTTGGTATAGAGAAATGGTCTGATGTGCAACCTCCCTGCTCATCTGGCCCCTCTCTTGCCCTCTCTCTCTCTGTCACATGCATGAGTTTATTTGCTGTAAAGGTGCAATTTCCTCAGTTTGCCTTACCAATGTCAAATATGATCTTGTGATACTTCTCAGGTTCCATTTTCTATCTCCAAATTCATAGCTGCTGGAGTTGGTGTGTCTGTTCCTACTAAGCAACTGTTTAGAAGCCTTGTTCTTACACTTCTTATCCCCCTTTTACTGGGGAAGGTATTTACTTCAGTAGCTTAAAAAAGACTTTTATGAGACAAGTAATCCTGCAGAATATGTCATCTTAATTAACATATTTATCATTAAGGAAACTTCTTGTCTCTTGTGATGGGAAGGGAATCCTATTGCAACTTGTTAGAAGACCTCTCACAATTTTCTGTTTGTTTCTGCTGAGAAACATGCAAGTGAAGTCATATGTTTTGCCATGCACTGGGGGTTGCTTTTATGTTGGAAGTTGTAGCTTCTCAGCTGTTCTGGAAACTACTTTCTTTAAGTTACTTTATGTTCTTATATAGGATTGACTAGTATTCATTTAATCTAGACTATTCTAGTTACATTGTTGTTTTGCAAATCTCTAGGCATAGGAATATATGTAGATTGGTTGAAACTTCAAAGAGTTGTGTTCCAAATCCAATGTATCTTTTATGTATAAATATGACTCAAGCCTACTGATAGGGTGTGTGGAAAACCTTTTGGTTCTAGCCGTTGCCACAATCAATCTGCTTCTTCCAAAACCTTTCATTTTATCATTTCTGGTGATAACTTGTGCTTTCTGATCTATAGGCTTTTCGAGAGTCCTTCAAGGGTGAGTTTCTTATTTCCATTACTAAAGTTTAATTTTCTGTTATCCTACTCCTTGTTAGGAACAAAGTAAAAGCATGCTATGTATAAGATAACATAGATAAACGTGTATTCGGAAGTACCATTCAAAATTTCCATCAAACAATATGTTTGGTCGAAGCTAGCAAAGTTTTATGGATAGATTGACCTCTTCAGGTATGACCTTCCAAAGAAGGCATCCAAAAACGAATGAGGAAAATGCTCCTATTTGTATGCTTCTGTTTTTCCCTCACTTTTCAGTGAAGGTGATATCTGGGATTGCACCTTTAGTGTGAAGCCAAGACCTTACACTGTTGCACCAAACAATGTGTCACATTAATGATGCTTATGTTCTTAATGATTCTTATGGCCAAAAATTGGTTTGACCATTTGAAAATGTAATTTAATTTATAGTGCATTTACAAATGTATTCTTTTATTTTTAATGAAACATGCATTTCAGGCTTGGCAGAGTTTGTTGATCAAAATCGAAAGCTTTTATCAAGGATTAATGCAATTTTCCTCAGTTTAGTAAGTTTCATATTCATTAAATTTTTGCCAGCATAATTAAAATGAAATGTGCATTTCAGGCTTGGTGGAGTTTGTCTGAATTGACACTTAAGAATGTCATTGCCCACAAAATTGTGCGTGTTCTGCAATTTTCTTCTGCATTTCTATCAACCTGAGAAAGAAAAGGATTGTTTTGGCTATAACTGCTTCTCTTGACTGTAGCTACTAAGCCTGTGCAATTTCTGACTGTCTTGGTGTGGCATGTTTACTTCAGTTACCATATTTATTCTAGAAGCTAATCTAAATGTTATCATCATATTGGATGATAAAACCATTATGTATACCCAGGTTCCGTGGATACAGGTGAGCAGGTCGAGAGCACTGCTGCTTATGGTTAAGCCTGCAGTTTTCCTGGTAGCTGTTGGAATGGGAGCGTATGCTTTCCAAACTTATCATCTTGTTCAGACCTTTTATTCTTTTTTTTCTTATCAATGCTGAATGGTAACAGTAATTGCCTTGAAAATGAGCCCCAAATCTTCCATATGTGACTTTAGTGACAAATGGGTGAGCCATTTACTAGCAGTGTCTGAATCACACCCACACGAGTCATGTTGAGCTGTAACCAAGCTCATATTATACTTATGATTCTTTGGGCATCTCAGGATTTTTAATGGACTACTTTGGGGATCTCAGGATTTTCAATGGACTAATTGGCCTATTTAGCCTTCAATCAAGTTCCTCTCTGGCACTCATGCTATGTTACAAAGATTGCAGTGAATGACACGGGATATAGAAACTATCTTGTAATTTTCTGTGGGGGTTATTTTCTAGTATGTTTTAGAAACTCCGAGTGCTGAGTGCAAGTGCATGGGTTTGTACCTGAGAGCTGCAACTTCTTGTAAAACTGGTGAAGGTGGAGAGACCATGTTCACTTCACTCCTCCCAGGATCAGGCCTTAAAAAATTGACTAATAGCGATTTTTTATTTTGCACTTTTTTTCTTTTTTTTTTTGTTGAGAACAAATCAAAATGTTCTCTTGCTTTTAAATAGATATTGAACTTTTTATTGTAAGATGTGTACTTTTGTACATGTATGCCATTCATTACATTTTGTAGTTGCTGATGACATCTCGGCTCTGTTGTAGTGGCGTCAACTGACAGGAAGTTTAACCGTGTATTGCAGACTTTTGCACATCATCCTATTAGCTTTTAATTATCTTGCTGTACGGGGTCTCTCAGCTGTCTCTGGAGGCAGCAGATCAATCTTTGTAAAAGAAGAAAATGCCAATGCCTTTGTGCTTGTTGCAAGCCAGGTGACAATCAATTCTTCCCTTGAACAAAATATTTGTCAATGAATGCATTTCTGCCACCCCGAAATTCTTAAATTTTTGGCACATGCATGCACGGGCTTTCTGCCTGTGGGAGCTCTTAATTCTGTGTTACCATGGGACATAAGTATGAATAAGAAAAATGTAGAGAATGAAGGAACTGAGGAAACGTTGATTGTCCTCATTTTTTATACTCAACGATTGCTGAGGCTTTACATCTTCATCTTTTTCTTCAGAAAACTCTTCCTGTACTAATAGCAGTGGTGGAACAAGTTGGCAGTGTATTCGGTGAATCTGGTTTGCTCGTTCTTCCTTGTGTCGCTGCTCACTTAAATCAGGTTGTCCATTTCTGAGTGTGTCTTTCTCATGTTTAACATTTGAGGGTACTGTGACACGAATTAGCATATGCAGATCATCATGGACTCCTTTCTAGTGAACAGCCGGCTCCGGAAGTATCCTGCGCCAAAAGATGCCAAGGCAGCCTGAACAATTGGGAATGCGAAAGCAGTCT
Source organism: Bruguiera parviflora (assembly GCA_019804595.1). Lineage (NCBI taxonomy): Eukaryota > Viridiplantae > Streptophyta > Magnoliopsida > Malpighiales > Rhizophoraceae > Bruguiera > Bruguiera parviflora. The sequence continues at coordinate 6,896,491 of CM034048.1, read as the reverse complement.
TAGTTTCTGAATTTAACGATCATATATCCCTTCATCACAGGACATGCATATTTTCCAGAGCTCTCAGTTCCACACCCGCTTTTTTGTCCTTTTTCTGTTCCGCGGCAGTCCCTATCTGTGCGGATAAAATTGTTAATTGACGGGGAATTGGATTTTGAGATCTATCAAAAAGAATTTGTGAAATTGGGGAAAAAAAATTAAATTCAGTATAAATTGTAATTGTAGTAAATATTCTGGTGATCACTCTTGTTCACTTTGTCGTGTTGCCAAATCAGAACAATGCATCGGAAATGTTGGAGATGCCTTTTGTACCAGTTGGTCAAAGGAAATACTTCCAGCAATGCAATGATTTTTGAATCTTAAGAGATACACCTAGGCTCACGACACCAATTCAATGTCGGTTTACATGGCCGTCACAACAACACCTCCGAGCTAGTTCGGCTTTGCTTAAAGGCTGCGGCCGCCTCCCCCGCAAATCCAATTCAAAGATCTTTTTATCTCTAGAAGTTTCTGGCAGTTTGAATTGAAATTACAATTCTTTTGAGGAAAGTTACAATTTCGGTCGCTGGCATTTAGCGACTCAGTAATCGCTGTCATTTTGTGTGCCTCTTTTTGTTTTTTCGAATTTTCTCTCTGAAGCAAGGTGTCGTTGTCTGGAGCGATTGTGCCTTGTCATTGTCACATAATAAATGTCACATGGTTCACGTCTGATCATTGCGAGCCACGAGGATTGGGACGTGGGCGACAGCGATAATAAATGATAGTTGCGGTCACTGTACTAATTCTCACGGGTTATCACTCTCTCTCCAAAAAGTAATTTTTTAGGTGTATAGCACTACGTTTATATGTTTCAGTATCTCCTTCTTTCTATCCGATGTGGGAGATGATCTCATACACCCGTCTGTCACACTCTCTCCTACCGAATCCATCGACGTCCTCGTCGAGAATCGGGATCTCTTCTTGCTTACTCCTTTCACACGAAATGCTTAGAAGGAAACATCGGAATAAGGGTCAGGGTTAGCTCTGATACCAGTTGTCACAAGACCACAATTTTAATCCAAAATTTGGACCTTATAATGACACTAAGTCTCACTTAGTGTCAGCCAAACCGTCACACGAGGCACAAATAGTGTTTACAGGAATCACTTCTCAACTTTTATTACTTTCCATAAAGTATACAAAATATGTCAAAATTTTACACACTCGTGTTCTCTTAACACTTTCTTGTGTGTTTACAGTCATCACTGTTATCCGAGTTTTCACTCGTTTTTCGGGTTCTCCTGAGTTTTCTCTCACTCGAGTTTCCTCTTGTTCCCTTTGGCTGTCACACTATATCTATTTATAGTGTTGGTAATTGACAGCCCCAACTACCTAAGGTCATGCATGACTTGGCCACCAAGCCAATCATGCATAGTGAGACTCCCCACTTTAAGATAACTCCTCCACTAACTCACTACATTATGCATCTCCATTTGAGGAGAGCATGATACATCATTAAGGGCCTCTTGCTCCATTTTCTGCAACTATCCACGTTCTCTTTCCCTCAAGGAGGTTCTGCCAACCCATTTGGCCTGGATAGGGCTTCTTGCTCCACTTTCTGCAACTGCTCACATTCTCCTTCCTTCAAGGAGGTTCTGCCAACCCATTTGGCTTGAATAAGGTTTCTTGCTCCACTTTCTGCAACTGCCCACGTTCTCCTTCCCTCAAGGAGGTTCTGCCAACCTATTTGGCTTAGATAGGGCTTCTGGAACCTTGCAAAACTGCCACCTCTGCCACTGTCATGTGTTGATGGAGATAACCACCCATTATCTCCTATTCTGGTGGCCCCTGGACAACCAATTTTGCCATGATCTGCCTCATCACTCTACAGGTGTCGGCTGACCGCAACCGATCCTAGTTTAGTGCTAGCCTTAGCCTGTGTCAATGCACCCATCTCCAGTGTTACTGGCTTGGACCCCTGCCCGTGCGCCAGTCTCCTCTGTTGCTAGCTTGGACCCCTGCCCATGCACTAGCCTCCTGTGGTGCTGGTCCGGACCCCTGCCCGTACACCAGTCTCCTGTGGTGCTGGTCCAGACTCCTGCCCGTACACCAGTGTGTTGCTATTGCTGGAACTGTGGGTCATGGTGTTAGCCTCACTAACTTTGAGAGACATGCACTACCTCCTTATAGTACATTAGAGAATCTCGTCGTACGGTAGGAGGAAACCTTGATGTGTCTCTACAATCACATCCTTGTTCCCTTAACTGCTGCGCTCCCTGAGTGCTGCCAGCATGCCCTCTGACGGTTCTCTGTGATTCTCGTGCTTGAACTTCTCACCCACGCTTCCCTATGACTGCAACATATGCCTGTTTAGTGTCAATGCCACAGCCCGCATCTGCCTTTCCCAGCTTGCTGTCATGCACATCGACTCCGGAGTTTACCTTGTTTCCTTTGACGTGCCCCTCTCACATCAGCTTTATGCCAAGCATTGGTATAAGACCACACCAATACTTGCATTTCCCTATCCCGGGACTTAGGGGTGTAACACTAGTAGTATACAAAAGCCGGTAGCAGTGATTAAAACTACTTTTTCGTAAGGAAAAATAAAATAAAATAAAATAAAATAAAATAAAATAACAAATCATCCTTTCTAATGGAAGAAAGTTTCCGGCTTTTCCGGCGTCAAAATATCACCAACGGCGGCCCAACAAGACAGTCCCGGTGACGAGGAGACAGTGGATGATAATAATCGATATGAAACTTCCCAAAACTAAGTATTGAGATGAGAATGTCCAAATTTAATATACGACTCTAGTTTTATGTGTCATAATAAACTCGGAGCGGTGTCAAGCCCTTAGTCAAACACTTGAGAGTCTTTGACTCCTTGTACCATACACTTGCGCCTGACGTCAAGAGGAGCAAGTTAGACATGAAAATAGAAAAGGGCATCCTAGGATTTGTCACGAGTCTTAAATAATTTTAAAAATTGAATTTTTATTCTTGAAATATTGAATTTTAATTTTATAAAAAAATATTTTAGAATTTATAAAAATAAATAGAGTTATTTTTATTATATAATTTATGATATAATAAAATTTTTAATGGATAAAAAAATTAAATTGACTAATTTGTTCTTATGAAAAAAAAGGTTTTCTCCTTTTTTTTTTTTTTTTCTAAAACATGCATGTTCATAAAAATAAAAAGTTTTATCCAGTAATTTTTAAGTAAAAAGACAAAAATAATTTTGCATCATTTATTGGTTGATTTTTAATTGATCCCAAATATTGGGTTGTTTCACATAATTGATTATTGCAATTATAAAAGAGTACATAATATCTAATAATAATTAATGTTATTAAGACTATATATTTCTAATTGACGAAACAAATTCTAAGATATCATTTGTAATATATTGCAAAGTGAATTAGTTTAATTTATCAAATTCAAACTTATAGTTTTCTCCAACAAAATAATATATATGAAGGATGAGAACCAACTATGTATCTTTTATATTGAGAAATTAAGTATGGCTTTGATTACATGAACTCAAATTTGATGGAATCTAGTGGACTCAAAAAACTTTTATACTATATCTTTATAATTTATACAACATCAATGCAATATAAAGATGTAAAAAACAAAAACCTTAGATGTAAAAATACTATAAAACCTTTTGTATTCATTAGAGTCCACAAGTTTACTTAGATTTTCCCTTGAAGTATTGTAGACGTCATTGGCGAGAGCTATCCCTATAATAATGAACTTGCAAAATAAATTTGTTTATCATAAAGAATTCTTTGTTCTTGAGCTCACTTCACCTTAATGGTTATTTGAATAAGTAAAAGATATCTTTTGGTTTGAATTAGGATAACATTTCTCTTTTACATACATGCTCATGGAGTTTTGAAAAATTCAAGCATCTCAAAGATTGATATAAAGGCACAAATCTTTCTTAAGTAATGAATTTCTAAATAAATGGATTTGTTCAACAATTTTGATAATGTATTAATTATGAACTTTATTATTTGATCTCTTTTTTATCTTAGTTATACATACATAACTAATACAATATCATGTTAAGATGGTTAGCCCTAAAGTTTTGTGAAAATGAGGTGATTTAGCACTAAAGTTTAATGAAACAATTTTTGTTATTACAATAACTTGAAAAATAGATGAATGTAATGAGAAACTTATTGACAATCAATTTTCAAAGTCTTTTGTGTTCAACTAAAGATGAATTAAACGATGAACTATGCATGATTCGAAAGTAAATGTGTTTTGTTTTGAACATCACTAACTATGCATTAATATAAGATGTGGCGGAGGAAATTATGATTGAAATACTAAAGCATGTTAAAGTTAGGGTGACAAACTATGTAGGCCAATTTTTAGAAGATGTTGTAGATAGTGAAATTAGAATTAGAGTGAATTATATATGGTTAAAAAGATATTTAAGTCTATATTTTATCTCAAAAGGTGATACATGATTTAGAATTGTAAAGAATGAGTTATGGATAATTTATTGAAAGGGGTACAACTATAAAGTTAAAAAGAAAAGAAACATTTGAATAAGTTTACGAATAAGAGTACAATTGTGTGTAATGGCTAATAAGATTTTTATATTTATAAAAGCAAGTCTAGAGAGTTGTCCATATAACTTTAAAATGAGCTTTAATATATAATTAAAATGATAAAAGTGCTAGTGAGCAAAAAGATTTAAAGAGGAAAAAATCATGAGTAAGAGACTTGATTAAGAAAGTGAAAGTAACAATGCTTTAATATGAATAAGGACTTTCTGTTCTTAAGAAAAATTTTGTAAAATCTTTTTATTAAGTGTCATATGACTTAAGTATTATAAGGTGAGCTTGGTACCATAACAACAAAACAACAAGTAGAGTAATTGGCAAGTTTGACACCACATCAATAAGAAAAGTTGTGAAAAGTTATTTAAACTTAAGAAAAAAAAATCATGATAATGGATTATAAATATCTAAAGTCATTTTGGGGAATGGATGTAAACTTGTAAATACATCATACATTATAAATTACTTGTGTTTGATTTTCTCTATTCCTTACTCTTTTATATGTTCATTGTTATTATGATTCATGCACACATTAGTCACGCCAATTATATGCTTATTTGTCATTTTTAAGCTTATGGTTAAGTTAAATATTTTGATTTGTTATATTCCTTAAAAACTTAATTTGCCTTTCTTGGATTGCTGTATACTTGGGGACTAAGAAATAATGTAAATGTATCTTCTATTTTATAGCTAGAAATTTGATACTTACATGACCTTTTAATTTGTGAATTTTGCAATCAACTAGATGTTATTTAATACTTAGGGGTTTCTTTTTTTTTTTTTTTTTTTATTATAATCTTTAAATAAGGCAATTAAAGATATCTAGTAAAAATTCCTAGTTTTATAAATTTTGCTATCACTAAAGGGCTTTTTAAGTTTCAAATAAAGATAAAATTCTTTATTTACAAAGTTTCTTGTTTTTAAATCATTTATAAAAATTAAAGTAATAATGTGAGTCTAAAAATCTATTAGTTTAATTCTTCACTTTTATTATAGTAAAATAAAAAAATGTAGATTTTAGACCACAAATGAAAAATGAAATTGCATAAATTTTTTACCAAAAAAAAGAGGATGTAGACTAATTATAGGTGTTATCTTAATAAAGAAAAAGGGGGAATAAATGGCTTTGCTTGCTTCTATTTATTATAGTATTGATTTTGATTAAATATATACCTATGCATATATATATGAATAATAAGACAAATTATATAAATATAAATAAATAAATATATATATATATATATATATATATATATATATATATATGTATGTATTCAAAATTTATCAGGGAATATCAATTTTGGAGTGTCTTCATGAGTTTTATTATGTTGTATAGGGTTAAGGAGAATCCTTGTTGTAATAAGTAGTGAAAAGGCATTGGCTTAGATAATGACACCTAAGTGATTTGTTATTTGCTGTTGTACATGATTTCTCTCTTACAAATAGATTGTTAATTTGATTTTTTTTTGTCACGTGTAACTAAGGTGAATGGTTTTAGGTTTAAGTGTTTTTTCTTTTATTGTTCCTTAGAGCTTGAAAAGGTCTTATTACAGAGCCATTTTTTCATTTTAAACCCTTAGATATATGAAAAATCAAGTGTCTAATGCTAAGGTCACATGATTTTTGTTTTTTTTTTTTAAATCTATTTGAATTATGAAGTTGCCTTATTTGGTAGTAAGAATTTTGTTATAGACAAGTAACAAAGGAAAAGGACTGTTTCAGAAAGTCATGTGGTCTTTTAGTTATTTTTTTTACTATTTTTGTTATAATGTTTAGCAAGAGGAATATTATTCTTGGGGTCATTGGTTATTAGATATAGGATCAATAAATAAGAGGCCTTTTATAGTTTTTTAATGGAATGAGTTTTGTTATGTATAATTGAAGCCCTGTTATTTCAAGGGTTGCCTTGGTTTGGGATTATTACCTTTTATATATGTTTTTGAAGTATTCAATTTCTAATTTAGATGCTTTGAACAAAATTTGTAGAAGCTATACCAAAAAAAAAAAAGGTGTATATTAAATATGTATATATGGTTTATATATGTGTATATATGAAGTTTTTTCAATATTTTTGGCTTTTGACCCACTTCAATTAAAGTATTTATATGATGTTCGTGAGTCAAATTAATGTTGTTTACATTATGGTTTTATGGCTCTTTTTTTTAGTTTTATATATGCATTTTGACTTTGTTTTTTATATGTTTTTAAGCAAGTGTTTGTAAAGGAAGAATGATATTTATTGTGTGGTCTTTATTTTTTCTTTTTTGTTGAGAATTAAAATCAATGTGTTGTACCTTGACAATAAGTGAACATAAGGAGCTTAAGGATGTTGGGGGATTTAGTGAGCAAGTTGTTGATGTAGGATAAAACAAAGTTAGATTAAGTGCATGCAATGAAAGCATACAAAAGGAACCTTTGATAATAGGTATGGTGATGGTTTAGTTAAAAAAAATGCAAGTAAGCTAATTCATTAAATGCGTACTATTAAACTTTAAAGGAACATTACTTAAAATGGTTGTCAAATTTCAAGTTTGTGATGAATTTATAAAATAAATATAGTTCAAAGGAATTAATATATTTAAATGCTTGCACTAATATCTCAATTGGCATATTTAATTTGAAAAGTACATTCAGTTAACTTTATGAACTAAAACCTAAACTAAAAGTTTACTTTATTTTAGACTTTTTGAATAAAATGTGTTTGTTTGTGTTTATGAAGGTTTTCATTTTTACAATTAGATATGCTTGATAAAACTTGTTATACTCATTTTTTCAAAACCCCATTCATATACAAAAATAGAAATTTGTTCCTTATTGTCAAAGAAATGTGCATGACATTTGATATGGACAAGATATGAAATAAAAATGTTCATTGGTTTGCTTATAATTCATTTTGACCAACTCATATGGTTTATTATATCTTCCTTTAATGATATAGCAATACCTTTAAATAAGGTGTGCAATTTTACAATCTGTTAATATAGTGAAGTCTTTTAATGATTTTAAAATGATAATAATCTAGTCACTTAAGTTTAGAGGTATGTTATGACTCCAAATAACTATGATGAACTTCAAATTGATTAAGTTCCTAGCTTGAAACTTTGATTGCACTACTTCATGTATGAATATACATTCGAGTAAGTTGATTTTATCCTTGTATAAAGTCGAATGGATGATGGAACTTTCATCAAATAGAGTAGAGGTTGAAAATTTCTTAAAGATGGATAAAAATGTTAAGAAATGGTTTAACTTAGAAAAGGATTAAAGTTTCCAAGCTTATAGATGATACAAAAAATCTACCCTCAAATGATAAGTTCATAGGCAAGTTCTTACTTTATGTTATTAACATCATGATTTGTCTAAATACTTCATTTTGCTATGTTAACCCAAAGTTATTAGGCTTATTAAAGGAGCTATAATTGCGCAGGAATTTGAATTGGACTAAATACACCCTACAAGGTTTAGTTAAAGGAATTAGACCATATCAAGATAAGCAATATGAGGTTCATTAGATATGACATATAATTATATATTTCTTGTTGTTAAAGGTAATGTATATAATGTAAATTGCATACTTAAGGTTATAGAAAAATGTCTAGAATTAATCATTTCTTTTATAAATGAGTTTGTTTCCATTGCTAATTGTGAATTTTCTTTTTCATGCAAACTTTGGCCTTATCTTAGTTATTTTACTTAGAGCACTTAATTATAGGAAAGTGGCAAATTTCTTATCATTTGTGTAATGTTCCATGTGTGATGGATTAGGACCATTAAACCATTAGCATTATTTTGGGAAATTTATTTAAGATTTGAGGTTATAAAGTATTGGATAAAATTAAGGTATTATCTTTTATAGTTAGTCTATGCATCTAATGTCATAAATGAAAAAAATTGTGCAAAATTGCTTATGTAAATAGTACAAAGGTGTTTTAAGTGTAAAAGACAAAAATTGTTAAGTTCTATTAGGCTAGTAGCATTATTTGATAAAATGCAAATTGACACAATAAAATAAAATTTTATCAAATTACACAACATAATTTCATTATTTTAGTGTATCTTATATTTGAACCATAAAGGATTAATATTGCATTTTTTTTTTCAAAAATTAGATATGCCTTAATCAAAAAATTATATGAAGAATGTGTTAAATACAAAGAATTTTGAATTTGTATCAAAAGGTAGATTAGTTTGTCTTTTTTGTTTTCTTTTTAGTTAATTCATTTAAATAAGTTATTAAAATTAATGGTAACAACATTCTTTTTTGGTTAGTATTTCTAAGCTCTTTCTTCCTTTTTACTTATGATTCCTTAATCCTCCTTAAATATATTTGGAATATAGGATGTGATTCTTAATAAAGGCGAGGATGTTTCATCATCATATAGAGTATTTATAAGTCACAAGAGAAATCATTTACATTAATAACTAAAATAATCATTCTTATCTATTATCTTATATGATCTTGAACATGTAATCTTTGTAGGCATAAAATACTATCCTAAAAAATTTGATGTGCAAATTAAACTATTTACCTAATAAGCTTATAACATTAAAGGCTTAGTTAAAGGCTAAGTTGACCATATTTAAGCATAAGTTAATGACTCAGATGACTATGTTTAAGGATGAGTTAAAAGTCGAGTTAAGGTTAAAAGATGAGGGTAATATTGGTTAATGTTTTTAAGAATGCAGTAAAGACATCTACGAATTTCTAAAAAAAAGGGGGTTAATGAAGCAGGTGGTAAACCAATAAATTTCATAGTCCTATACTTATGGATGATTTTGATTTAAAAAAAAAAAGGACTTAATTGGGTTAGAACATAAAAATATATTGATTAAATCATTAAATAATGCTTCCTTTAGTGTTTAAATAGCTCTATTTATAGAGCTCAATATTATAGATAATTACATAAGTCTTGTGGGCATTTATGGAAACAACAAAGGTGACAATAATGTTCTCACAAAGGGTAATAGTCATGATATGCCAAGTCAAAAGAATAATGAAAAAGGATAAGGGTGTTGGTGCCAAGTCATTGCAAGGAAAAGGGGAAAAAGGGAAATAGATCTCAATGTAACCAAAAGTATTATGAAAACAAAGGTAAAGCTAAAGAAATAACTATAAACAATTCATTATTTTTTGCATACAATTAGATATTCATATTAGTTCAATATCATATTATGGGGTTAGGGGATTATACCTTATAGTTCTAGTTCTAGCATTATTATGATTTAGTTTGATAAAAAAAATTCCTATCTTAAAGCAATCAAACCTTTGATCCTCTAAATAGTTGAAAAATTAAAAAGCAATTTCTTCTATAAAGTAAGGGTAAACAAAAAGCTATCCTAACCTCTAAGATTTGATAATGTTATTATTTTCATTGTCACTCTAATATCTCCTAAATGGAATCTCAGTTGGATTATAGGAGATAAAATATAAAAATGGGGTCAAAGTTGTATATGCTGGTTTTTTGTACTTTTTTTTGTTATAATTTTATGAAATGTAATTATGAAAAATGTAAACTTATAATTTTTATTTGTAATCTTAGTTATAAATAATCTTAGTTATAATTTTCTTTATATTGATTCAAAATTCATTCTAAGTAAATACTATTTTAGTGTATTTGTTCCTTTTTTTTATTTTGTTATGTAATTTATTATAATGTATTCAAAAAAATTATAGACTTATAGTATGTGTTTGCAATTTGTGTTAATATTCTAAGTTGTAGTTAATTAATTATTCTTTTACTTTTCTTTTTTTTTTAATAGTCTTATATATTTACTTAGCTTCATATAAGAGAATAGTGAAAGTGTAACTAACATCAAACTAAATCCACAATTAGTTGATGTTATAAAGGAGATTTGTCAATATGTTTATTTTGGCTTTAATTTGGATGGAAATTAGTATGTATACAAACTTTATGATTTCTTAGATACTTTTGAATGTTTTGTTTTCCTTATCTTTTAAACTGACAAATAGGCTTGTGTACTTCCTCACGATGAGATAATATGCAATTTTAGCAATCATTAAGCCACAAAGAGTGATTCTGTTTTTATATAGTTGAGGAAAACAATCAAATCTATGGTATACATGTATTCTTCAATAATTACAAGTAAACTTGCAATTTAAAATTAACAAAAGATTGATATATGATCTTTTTGCTTAAATGACATTTGTTTTAAATCTTGGATGTCTAACTATCAATAAGATTGCATTGAGTAATGAACATAACAATTGGTACTTGCCTATGCATTTCACAGTATATGTCATATTTATGTTAGGATTAATTGATTTAATTACACTTATGTTAAAAGAGACATCACTTTAGTAATTTTTTCTATGAACATATATTTTGTGTTCAACAAATGGTGTTAGACATAAGAAAGACTTGAGGGGTATGTGTTTACACAAAACATTTTAAACAAAAAGAAGTTTCATACATAGGAAACATATCAATAGTTAAATAGGTTACCTTTTGCCCATCCTTTTTCACTACTTTTCTAGTTTCCTTTGATTTTGCATCCAATTTCAAGACGTGCTATAAAATGACTAGATGTTTATTCTAATAAATGAGAACTTGATTCATTAGACTTGTGTTTGGTGAAAGTGAAAGAATGTTGATCACTCATAATAAACAGCTACAAGGCAATTTAAAGTCAAGGAAATAAGTAAATGCTATAAAAGTGGTAATTATTGAATAGTTTATTATGTATTGTAATAATTTCTAGAAAGAACTATTATAGTTGTATTGTTTTTTTTTTTTAATGTGGATGTAGGTATTACAAGTAGTTTATGTTAAACTAGATTTTAATAAGTCCTTAAGACTAGGGGTTTTAAGTTCTAATAAATTTGAGATTTTGAATTTAAATGTCCCATAATATACTAATATATGTATATCTAATTAAAGTTACTTTATTGTTACCTTGTTTGTCTTGTGAACTTGTTATTCATTTAGTTTAATGCTGCCATTATAGTCATGATTATGGTTTACACGTCATGGGATACATATGATTTGACATTTCTAATAGCCAAAACTTGGCAAGGAGAATACCATTCTTATTTCTTTAATTTTTTTATGCTTTGACATTATCATTTTTGAATGGCTACATTAAATAAATGACTATATTCTTATATAAGTTGACTTAAGTTATATTGAACCCAACAAAATAGAGATAATAAAATGGTTAGTTATGCACTGAGCAAATAAATGTTGTGATTTTGCCATTAATAACACTAATTATTTTAGCACAAAATTTAAATATAGAATGAGATTAAAAGCACTTAACTTAAATCTAGGCATTTATGAATTCCTCTCAAAATAACTAGTGTCACAACTTACTTTTTAATCTAGACAAACAATTATGAATTAAGTATGACATTTTAAGAACTAGTAACTAGAACCATAGGCTTTACCAAGCTTTATTTTGGTTACTCTTAACCAAAACATAACTAAGAAGTAAAAAAGGAGTTTATTGAAAAGGCTTAGATTTTGCACCTTTGATTTTTTGTATTTTTAAAGCTAATGTTAATAAATAGACACATTCATATATGAATTACAAGATGTCATTTTTATGAACAACCCAAATTCTTTTCTTGAAATTGCTTAAGATTTATGTAATTTTGTATCAAAAGAATAGGATACGCTAACTTGTTGTACAATATCCATCATTTTTAATTAAACTGTTACCTAATGTGTAATATAAGTTATGTTACTTTTTTATAATGAAATTTCATATATATATATTTGATGTTCTCTCTAGTCCTTTCTTATGCAGTATAAACCTTGTTCCTATAAAAAAAAAAGATATGAAAATATAAAAAAACATTATAATGCTCCCCTAATTGGTTTAGATTGTAGTAGTGTTTGTTCATCAATTTCGCCTTCAAAACAAAATACTTCTAACAAAGTTACATAAGGTTGTGAGGAATTAGGCATCAAAGTACATCAAAGTGATGCACTTGATAGATATAAATATCACCATTATATATGATTAGTTACTGAATTATATATGTTCATTCCTTTTGTAATTCTTTAGATATTATCTTAAATGATGTCTTTCTATACACAGATGCTACCCACTTTTCATATTCACATAAGTTTGTGAGGCATTATAGGGAAAAGTAATTTGATGCATAATCTTATCTTAATTCATTACCTTAAGTGGCTAACAATCCCTATTTATGTCGAACAAACTAAAGAAGATTTAACTTTTTGTTTAAGAAATTATTCATATACAAGTGCATAACTTCACAATGTGATGTTGTTTGAAGACTAACAAAGAAATGACCTTTCAGATAACACTTAGCCCTTAGTTATTGATTTTTGTATCACACTTGAATCTAGACATTATTAAGATATCATATTTATTAACCATTTCAATCCATTTAACTTGAAACTCACTTTCATCAAATTCTTTTATACATACATTGCATAAAAATCAAATATAAATTTTGAATTTAGACTTTACATAAGGAATTCCTCCTTAAAATGCCAACTATAAACTCAATGCTTACTAATGGGCATCATCCTCATAATACCCTACAACATTTTATTAAATATGCATAAAAGCAGCTAATATAACAACTATCGGTATGAAAGGGTTTTTTTATCCTCAAGCAAGGCACACCTAAACACTATAGTTTAGTAGTGATGATTAACTTTAACAACTAATATAAGCAGATTGTTACATACAACTTTTTTTTTATAGCATTCATTAAAAGCAATGACATCTTTAAAGTAAGTATAATTAACTCATGACTTAGAATCTGAAAAATAAAGGGTACCAAAAGTATTATCTTCCTTTAACGTGTAGTCAAAATTTTCTAAGATTGTTTTTGCATTCCCCTCTTTAATAATTTTTAATCTCTTATTTTAAATGAAGTTATGTAAATCTTTCCTTATAAACCCAACACAACTCTATCCGTTAAATAAGGTTGTCATGAATTGCATAATTTTGTTTGTTTTCACTCATACTGTTTGTAATGACTTTACAAAACACCTCTTACTTGCATTCATAGATTCATGACAAGGTATGCATTATACCACTATTTAAGGAAGTAAGTTATGACTATATTTATTAATAAAGTTACTGGCAACTTATTTACTTGTCTTCTTATCTAGCTTCACTCGAAACATAATAGTACAATTAAATCATTTTTTTGACTTGCGCCGTCTTTTACCACCTGTAATAAAAGACAATTCACCATGAGTACATTCTTTGTCGCACACCCACTCCATTCAACATGTTACACCAAATTTATTTGTTTGAGAGTTTTGTTATCAAATACTAAAACTATGTTTTTTACTAAATTCAATGTAAAAATTTTTCTCAATAAATATAATATCAAATACACGACACTTAATGTATAAGTCAAACTTGGATTTTGTTCTATTTGCAACAAATGCCCTTAACTCAATGCTATTGAGGCCATTATAATTGTTTCTAGCATCTCCATCATTAAGACTTTCAAATTAAATTTGTTTATCAACATATAAAATTTAATGTCAATAAGAGATATTTGATTTTGTAATTGTAAATTGTAATTGAAATGCAAACATACGTCATCTTTAACTTGTTGGAAGTAGTGATGACATTTCTCCCATTACTCCAATTTATCGTAATAATTAGTGTTGTCAAAGCTACGCATGGAAAAGCCAAAAGATAACCCTTTATCACACCATAATTCTCCATTGAATGAGGGCTTATTAAAATCAATGTTGTCATCATCACCTGCTATTAATTGTTTTGATCAAAATTCATTATAGACTTTATAACTATGAACACTCAATAAGATAAAATTCCCAGATTCCATAAATTTAGCCTTAAAAAATGATCATTATATCACACAAACAACAACTTTACCATCTAATTACAATTGGATTGGATTTATCTTAAAAATAATCACATGCTTGGATTAGATTTAGGAGGGCTTCAAAAATAAAAGATATCAACATTTTTAATGTACAAGTGAGGACAAAGTACAAACCATCTAATTACTAAAATTGTAATCCAACATTAAAAAAGGCATAATGAAGAAAAAAGCTTAATACTTATGACAATGAATAACAAACAACTGTCTTAGTTTAACATCATTCAAAAAGTCATCTCACTCATCTTATAAATTAATTTTTTAGTTTTCTACAAAGTTTCTTTCAAAATTTGAGAATTTAAATGTTGCACAAAAAAAAAAAAAAGCTTGATAACTATGAGAATGAATAAAAGATGAAAAAAAAAAGTAAATCAAGATGTTTTTAAGTGTAAATAGAAAAAGTTAATCAACTAAAGCAATAAGAAATGCAAAGTGATATGACTTATATTATCATGTGTAAAAGAATTTAACCAATAATAAATATAGTCAAAAATCATAACTTTTTTATGACCAAAAAATAAAATTTAAAATTTTCAAATCAATACAATTCATCAAATAATTCAAATCAATCAAAAAAACTGAAACTCACTTTATTAGATTAAAGATATAATGACCATTTAATGAAGAAAAAGTTGTATGGTAATTATGTCACTTTTTATTAAATTTAATTAATTATAACTTTTTTTTTTGTTTTTCTTAATATTCAAAAGACATTTTCAAATGAATCCATAAACATATATATATATATATAACTCTCTCAAGCAATTATAATATACAACTTTAAGTAAGGAGCTCATATAATTTGTATTCCTAATTATCACATATTTGATATATTAAATCTATTCAAATATAGCAAAACATATTACTAGCACTATATGTTAAGAAATTAATTCTTAATTTGTAACTACTATCTTAGCACATTTTCTGTTGCATTTAGTCATCAAATTGTTTAATCTTTAAAATATTATATTACTAATAATTATTCTAAATTTTTTTTATATGTTCAAGATATAAGTACATTTCAAGGTAACATTATGTATTAATAATAATTTTTCTTTTAAAAAAATGTCATTCACTAATTACCCGTTAATACTATGGTTTTCTCTTTTTTTTCCTTTGTGTGCACTAACAAATAATTTGTATTATCACCAAAAAGGCATATTTAAGTTATTGCTTAAAATTCAAAATAATATAAAAAATATTTGATTGAAGTTATTGCTTAATTGAATCTTAAGGTTATTTAAGTTTAATTTTCTTTTTATGTAATTTACAAAACTTAAGCAATAAGTTTCTTCAATTCAAAGAAAAAGTAAAATAACTTAAATTTGAATGAAAAATATTTGATTTAATTAACTATATAAAAGAATTTTAATGTTATTCAAATTTAGAATCTTTTAATATAATTTACATAATTTAAATAATAACTTACTCAAAAAAAATTTAAAAAGTAAAAATAAACCAAATTTAAATAAAAATAATCTAATTTAAATAATTATTTAAATAGATCATAGTATTACTTATATTTAAGATCTTTTTATATAATTTTACTAATTTAACTCGTAACTTACTGAAAATTCAAGAATAAATAATAAAAGTTTATATTTGATTAAAAAATTTCAATTTGATCAACTATTTAAACAAATCATACTATTATTCAAATTTTTAATCTTTTTACTTAATTTACATGATTTATGTAATAAGTTATTCAAAATTCAATAAAAAGCTATAAAATGACATATTTGAATATAAAACACTCGATTTTAGTGACTACTTAAATCAATATTCATGTTATTCAAATTTAAAATATTTTAATATAAATTCTATAATTTAAATAAAAAGTTATTTCAAATTCAACAAAAAGTAATATAGTTCATATTTGAATTAAAAACATTTGATTTCAATATTTATTTAAATTATTACTTTGGACATATAAATTTAAACTATTTTACTTAAATATAAGATTTAAACAACACTTTAAATAAATTAAAAAATAAAATAAAAAATTGTACCCAATTAAAATAAACAAGAAAAAAAATATTTTGAATAACTATTTAAATAAAGGCAAAAATAACTTACATTCATTATAAAATTTAATTATAAAATTTATTTAATGAAAAATATTAACTAATTTAATAATAGATCTTAATCAATTAATGATGTTTGTAAGTCTTTCCACTTATAATTACATAAAACTATTTGATATGGTATCACAAGAAAATAAAAACGAGTGAAATATGAGTAATTTATGATATGCAAATTTATTAATAATGTATGTAGAATTAGAAAATAATGAAAATATAATTTTTTAATCAATATAGTTATTGAACTTATAAGTATAAATGAATATGCCAAAATTTTTATAACTATAAATTGAACTATTAAAAAAAATTAAGTCTCTTTAATAATTCATAATGACTATTTTGCTACTAATTGCTTTTTTATTAGTATAAGTCTTGAAGTTGTATGCCAAATATTCAAGATTCAAATCCTTAAATTGATTAATGTCAAAAAAAATTATTTTTAATTTTTATTAATTTTTAGTATCTTTTATTTAATCTTTCATCTAAACAGTTTAATAGTATTATCATTAAATCACCTAATTCTTAACATACATAATTTCATTATTTGAGAATTCTATTATATATTTAGTGTTTAATAAATTATATTTACAAAGTTTTTGCTAAAACCAGGTAGTTTAATTTTTCAAGAGTAATATGGTAACCATATATCTACATCTCTTAATTTCAAGTTAGGACTAGAAATTTTTATTAGTGTATATTTTAAATATAAATTATGAACTAAACATTAGTTTTATTGAAATATTTAATTTACTATCATGGTTATTGATTTTCCATTTTCACTAGGTCTAAAATAATAGAAAACATATTTGCAAATATATGAATTGCACTTATATATGACAAAAAGAAGATTGCTCTTCCAAAATATATGATGAATTTAATGAAAATTTTACAATACTTAGAATATTAAAGTTGCTAACTTTGATCTAGATTTAAAAACTTTTCACTCTAAATTTTGATTAAAAAAATTGGTAATTGTGTTTTTTTTAATCTTGGCGAGTGACGAAAAATTTTCAAGTATTGTGCTCTTTATGTTAGGTCTTTGATAAAGTATAATAGTATGGATTCGTTGCTCAATAATGCCCTGCATCATGAATTTTAGAATATTTATGAAATATATATATATATATATATATAAAGTCAATTGAGGTTGGAAACGGTTGTTTGTCCAACAACCGTTCAATTGAAGTTGGAATCTGTTGGTTGTCCAACAACCGGTTCCAACTTTTTGGTTTTTTTTTATTAATTTAAAAAAATTGAGTAATAACCAATTTTTTTTCTGTAAATTATATATTTAAATTCATTTAATTTTTTTTAAAAAAAATCAAATTAAAAATTTTTTCGAAATAAAAATTCAGAAATAATAGGGGACCAGAGATCAGATGATCACTTATAATGTATGGTGCCAGTAACTTGGATTTTTCATTCCTTTCAATTTTTTTTTTCTTTTTATTGTTTAATAATATTGAGTTGACATTGTCTAAAAAATATACCTAATCGTAAACAACGTCGAAAAAGGGAGCAGATGAAATGTGCTTATCCGGCAGGTCTTTCCAAATTGATGTTGTGGGAGCAATGTATGCTGGCTGTACTTTTCTTTTCTGAACGACGCATGCTTCTTTTCACGTGCACAACTTGGTGGGCCCAAAAATTGCCTAACGGGCAGCAGTGAAAAGTAATTTAAGGATGTAGAGGCTTGCAGAAATATGATACACCGTATCTGCAACAGACCACTCGGGTTGTTTTGAGGTGCAACTTGTTACTTTTGATTCCTTGTCTGGTGTCGGGAGAATGGTGGGTGTCAGGGAAATTGTGTTGGTTTTGTTGATTGGGTGGCTGGGATGGGCGTACAAGGCCACGCAACCTCCGCCGCCCAGGACTTGTGGCACGGAAGGCGGCCCCGCCGTAACATCGCCTAGAGTAAAGCTGAGAGACGGGAGGCACTTGGCGTACGCGGAACACGGAGTTCCTAAAGAAGCTGCCAGATTCAAGATCATCTTTGTCCATGGCTTTCTCTGCACCAAGGCCGATTCCGTGGTTGCCACAGAAATCCCGCCGGTATATACTTTTTTCACTGATTATATCCCAGTACCAATACCGGAATTTGATTGTGTTTACTTTTGTTTGTTCAATTGATGTTTGTTTCATTCCAGGAGGTTATTGAGGAACTGAGGGTCTATTCCGTGTCGTTTGATCGGCCTGGATATGGAGAGAGTGATCCGGATCCCAAGCGAACTCCCAAGAGCTTGGCCTTAGATGTTGAAGAGCTTGCCGATCATTTGGGCCTTGGCTCCAAGTTCTATGTTATCGGCCTGTCTATGGGAGGCCAGGCGGTTTGGGGCTGCCTCAAGTATATACCTCATAGGTACAGAATCGCGCCATTTCGTGCTACTTGAGGTCCTTTTCGGTACTGTATAATTTAACCCTTGTATGATTGATGGGAATGATTCGTGTTAAGCGTTCAATATATGATTTAACTCTCTAACAATTTAAATTTATGGATCCTCATAACAAAATTATAAGATTGAAAATTTTTATATTAAAATTAATTTAATTATATGTTTTAATTGTAAAATTTGTAAAATAAAAAGAGTTTTATCATTTTTTCATATTATCAGCCCGATAGATTTATGACTGAGGGAAAGTTTAAGTTTTTGAATCGAACAATTTCGCGAAAATTGGTATAGAAAAATAAGAAGAAACTTTCCTGCCAGTGGAAGCTATATTGTTGTTCTCATAGTCGAACTGGAATTTATCGCCTTTGACTGCTTCATAACATCCATTTTTTCTATGCAAGTTAATATCTGTTGTGATGGGCATCTATTTTTTCTCTTTCAGGTTGGCAGGAGCAACATTAATCGCCCCAGTTGTTAACTACTGGTGGCCTGGCTTTCCTGCTGACTTATCTACTGAAGCCTACTACTTGCAGCTACCACAGGACCAGTGGGCACTGCGCGTCGCTCACTACACTCCCTGGCTCATCTACTGGTGGAATACTCAGAAGTGGTTTCCTGCCTCAGGCGTAATAGCTGGCAGGAAGGAAATTTTCTCCCGACAGGATCTAGAATTCCTTCCCAAGATTGCTGCAAGAAGACCACACGGGGTAATTCAACTATTCATATTGTTATTACATGTTCGACTCATGTTATAAACTTCTGGCCTAAAGAAGGGTTATGCTCAACTCTTATTCCAAAGTAACACCAAAAACATTGTAAACTTTTAGCATGATATGACTTTTGGACGGGTCATTGCTTTGGTGGAACGGAATATTTGCCTTGTGAAAACAAGTGTCAGGAAAGCCTAGAAATGAACCACTTAACTCGAAAGCCGTCAGGTGAGGGCTGGGAATATGGACCAAAGAGGCTGCAATCTAGAACTAGAAGCATAAAGAAAAAAGTGGGGGTTTTGCTGCTACTTGACTTTCTTCTACACCGAAACAAGACTTTGGTCAAATATGTTACTGTATCCTAAGCAAAGCTAACAATGATATTGCCATTACATCTTGGCCGATTTGGTAGTTTTCCTCTCTTGTTTTGTGCAGGAAAAGGTGACAGAACAAGGGGAATTTGAGTCCTTATACCGTGACATGATGGTTGCATTTGGGAGTTGGGGATTTGATCCAATGGATCTCGAAAATCCTTTTCCCAACAATGAAAGTTCAGTTCATCTATGGCATGGCGACGAGGACAGAATGGTTCCTGTTAGCTTGCAGCGCTTTATAATCAAGAGACTCCCATGGATACATTACCATGAGGTGCCCGGTGCTGGACACTTATTGCCCAGTTTACCTGGGATGGCTGAGACTATTGTAAAGGCTCTTATACTTGGTGAGAAGTAGCCATTTTTCTTTTCTCACTCAGTAGTCTGCATCCAAAAAGTAAATATATATATCCCCGATTTCGTCGAGTTTTAATTTGCTGTACCGTCTCAAAAGGACATGTCCTGCTGAAACTAGTGATCCAAATTGTCCCATGTCTGGTTCAAAATGGAGGATTGTCTTCAAAGCAGTTCTTTGGGCATGCATCTTCGTTGACTAAAGTTAGCCTCTTTGAGTAATAAGACAAGGGTACGAGAATCAGATGTGTGTGTCTCTCTCTGTTTTTTGTTTTTTTTGTGTGTGTGTGTGTGGAAAGACTATGGTTTGAACACTAGAATTGGGACTAAGAGCCCGGGTAGCTCTGCGACTACACTCTACGCTTAGTGGTAAATTTGTGCTTGAATTATCTATGCTGCTGTAATTCAAGAAATCTTAGTAGATACCCCGAAAGCTACAATGGTGTATGTGGTAACAACCTATATGAAACACATATTTTTTTGGCTATAGATTTTTGGCTAAACTTCAATGAGATCAGTGTATTTTTATAATTTTTTTTCTTTCATTGTCTTTGTTATTATTGCATTGTGTACTTTAGAATAATTTAAATAATTTTAATATATGATAATGTTAATTAAATAAATACAAATATAATGAATTTAATATATAAATATATTTTTCATAAAAAAATTTTATAATTTATTATTTAATAAAATAATATAATAATTAAATTAAAATAAAATTTAAAAATAAATAATTTAATTATAATAAATTAAAATTTGTAAATTATTTCAATTGTACTTAGTGTACAAGTATAAAATAAAATGACAAATAATTCTCTTACATTTTTATAATGAAAAATATTTTAATATTAATGATATTAAAATTATAAATTATTAGTTACGTTACAAATATTATAAATTTTGAAATTAATTACAAATTAAATTTTAATGTTAAGATTTATTGTAAATTAAGAATTTCTAATAAATTTTTATTAAATAATGAATTAAAAAAATAATATGAAAACCAATATCTTGATTTTCTTGCTCTAAGATTACATGCCAAATTAAATTTTTTCCTAAAATCATTCTTGTAAAAGCAAAGGTTTATTCATTTAGGAGAGAAACACTTGGTTCCCACCTTGCTCCGCGTTTTTTGTTTTTTTTTTTTTTTTTTTTCTTAGTTTGAAGAACTAGGATATAAACGCTAAACCTGGGTCCAGTGGCCCAGGCAGCTCTGCAACCATTTTAATTATTGACTTTCTTTTTATTTTAGTTATACATGCATAAATTAATACAATATCAAGATGATTAGCCCTAAGGTTTTGTGAGAGGGTGATGGTTAGCTCAAAGTTTAATGAAACGATTTTGATGATTACAATACATTGCCCTGTATCGTGGGTTTCCTTATAAGAAATACACTTTCAAAGCTACTGTTGGATATTTGACCTTCAAAATAGTTTTGTTCCACTGAAATTGGATTTTAAACTTCAAATCAGCATCCCAAAATCTACTTGTTAGCAACTTAGCAGTACTATCCCGGCTGGTAGAATAGTCTTGAACTTCCAGAATACAGAAATATTCTGGAACACTACAAAAGCTATTCCAGACTTGCTGAAGAAAGGAGTCCATAAGGGACAATAAACAGTTTATTCAACGACAAGATAAGCCCCAGAAAACAGAAAACTGCATGCTTGCAAGGAATGTTTCCCTTCCAAGGTACACTCTTTAACTATGAAAACAATTATCAGAATACAGCACTTCACGCTTGCAGTTAACATCTCCCTGCCCATCAAAACACCGTGCAAGAAAAAGGTAATGCACTCTATTTAGGTAGCCCTGTTTCGGGGTTGAGAAGCGCCTGACTTTCATCAAAGAGCAAAACCGGACCTCTACCTGGCCTTGTACAAATGAAGTAGCTAACATCCCCTTTAAATCTCTGGGCATCCTTAATTTCTGGAGGCGGTGTCAAAGCTTCCACATCCTTCATCTCTTCAATCCCAGCACCTTTTATTATTGACTTATCACCAAGAACAAAACTACAGAATAAAGTGAAGACAAATATTCAGAAAAACCTTATGGGAATGCTATAAATGAAAGCTTCACAGGCATCATATCCGATCTTAGGAAGGCACTATACCTGTTCAAATCAGAATCTGGATTTGGGGGGAAGTAGAAAAGCAACTTCCGCAGCAACTGGGTTGCAGCCTTCGTATCACGTGCAATTAGAACCGCATTAGGCCCAGCATCAAATGTATAAGCCACCTGTCAGTTTTCCAATGTTAATCAGTCATTCTGAAAAGTTGAGCCACACGTCATTATTTGACTGGTAGGATTGTAAAACTCTCTCTTGCTTTTCAACCTAACAGCCCAAAGACAACAATATTGATGTCACCTTTCATCATTGCCTATTGGGTAGAATTCACGGATAAATGGAGGGAACAAAGCTAAAGGATGAAGAGATATCAGTGAGCTGATCAGTATCCATTGGCATTGGCTACAGTAACATAACCCCACTCAAGTGTGAATTTGCAGAATCGGCTAATTTTGTTGCCTTGTATGCTTCTAGACAAACGAGAAGCAAAGAGACAACGTGAAATGGCTAAGAGGTTATGTATTCTGCTTAATGGAACTGCAAAAGATATTCAAGGACAAGTGTTTCATGCTTCCACATCTTTTGTTGGAACTAAGAGAGTTGCTATGGGAGTCGCATTGTACATTCACAAAAATTCTTCCAGTGATTTTGCATCCCGAATGCTATGCAAAGTGATTTTAAGAAGTTAGCATTGGAAAACCAGCTAGATTTAAGTATTTCCATTACATCGGTGCTTTCCCTGTTTATATAATGATTTTGCATATTAACAATATATCTATTAACCTAAAAGATCATAACCTTTTGATCCATAGATGGGCAAAGAGAGAAAGAGAGGCAGAGGGCAGCGCAAAAGCAGTTCTAATCACTGAAATTGCGAATTAACTGAAAGATATTATCATCCTATAAGTTACAACCATGCATGTCTAAAGCTCAAAAAAAAGAAAAAATTATCACCTATGAGGACCTTTTAAACAATGATGCATTATGCTAACAATGTAAGTTTCTATGTTGATACCCAAAAAATGGTTATATATCCTGCCGTTACAAGATAGCAAAAGAAACAAACCTGAGCTGTCCCTTCAGAACGATTCCATTTCTCCACCAGACTGATTATCCTGATAACATTGCCATTTCATCACACGTCATAATCCCGAGTTTGGGTTTAATGAATAAACGAAGACAAGATTGTTTCCAGCTCAAATGGCCATGTTAGATAAAACTTGAAACAGGGCTCACCTGTGGGATGTATCATTCATGTAGAATATTGGGGGATGAGTATCCAAGCAGACCGCATGGAACTGATTACTATCAGCACAGGTTAATTGTGCAAATGTTTCGAAATCATGATCTCTTATGCATTTTTCCATTTGTATAATCCTCTTGGGTACTATTGCCTATTAAAACAGGCCAGTAATTAGCATGAAAAGTTAAGCCAAATTTAAACAAACTGGAAATGGCCTAAACTTTAAGACTACTGCATTGAAGGAAAAAAGCGCAAATCTTCCATTAACAGAGATATAAAAATAAAAAAATAAAAAAAAGAGCCTTAAGAAAAATAACCACACCAAAGAAGTTTATGTGAGTCAAGCATAGTTATTATTATTATTACTATAGTTTGGATAAATGTCAAGCACAACGATTATTAACAACCGACTCAGAGCACGGCTCCTACTCCACTAAAACCCAGGGAAATAAGTTACAGATTTTTCAACAAATTACAAAAAGAAAAAATTTGTGAAAGGATTAAGGGAATTAAAAGGCACCTCGGCTCTATGTTTCAACAGCAAACTAGTTTCAACACTTTCACGCATTCCTGAGGTGCTACTTGTTTCCTTCTGCCTTGAACTAACCTGGAAAGCAAAAACAAGGCTGAGTCTCTGGGCACAGAAAAGTTGGTAATAGTGCAGTATGCTTGTGAATGTAATAATTATGTATCACACCAGTATAATGCTAAAATTGCCAAATGGACCCTTGTATTAGATCCTAAATTTAAAAAAAAAAAAAAACACAAATACCAAAAAATAAATTGCCCATTTCAATATGAAACAATTTTGGATACAGGAACCAAAAATCCCTCATTAGACCTTGCTGAACATTATATAATTCAGATAAAGAACCCACATTGGGCCAGTATGACAGATAAACCATCTATTTGAAGGCAGGATGTTTAAAGTAAGACACTCTCTCCATGTAACATAGGCAGTTCTACAAACAACATGTGGTGTGTCAAAAAATCCAATCAAAGCAAAATATCAAAAGGCATGGCATATGAAAACAAAAAAGAAAAAAGAAAAAAGAAAACTGAAAATGGTAGCAGTCGAAACAGGATACAAGCATATGGTGAAGGAGGTTCAGTGATCAGCCATAAAAAGATAATGACATGAGGAGGAGAAAGCAAATGGAAGGAACAAAAAATAAAAAAGGACCCAGAATTAGCAAATAGAATGCATGCAGAGGAGTGTGGGTAGGAAATGGAAATTGTCCCTCATTTATCAAAGTTTTTAAGTTAATTATTAAAAACCTTAACCACTAAATATAAGAAAATGCAAACAAGAAGTAACTTTTGCAAATCAAGTGAAAAAGGCAAAACGACTTGGAATGAAATACGTTATGACCCAGCCAAATGTTCATACTCTCTTCAATTAGTTTGCAGCCCAAAAGAAACCAGGAAATTTATTCAGACAGTAAAGTGCTATATGAGGGGTTAAAAAGAAAGAGCCATACCACAGCAATTATGATAACGAGTTCTTCCCAATGTTTCTCATCAACAAGCTGAACAGCAAGACTGTCACTACCATCTTCAGCCTTGTATTATTCAAAAACAACAAGGAAATATAAATACAGGAAAGCGTTTGAAGTAATTTCTTAGTACACCATAAGAGGCTCCGAAGCCGAATCCAAAATCAAGTTTACCTTTCCCATGATCCACTTCACAAATCCACCAAATAAACTGCGACAAGCACTGCCAGAGCCCTGCCTAAAAGCAAAGCATAGAAAATTCCAGATGTCAATTACAATTAGCGTTTGCTAATCCTGCTTCTGTTACAGCTATATATAAACTGAAGTATGTAAATAATTCAAAGGCAGGCATAAATAACTTTTATGAAAGTGTAGAAACGTCTTTTGAAACAAATAAACTCAAGAATATCAGCATATAGAAGCAATGAGAAATCAGCAAAAGAGTAAAATTGTGTTGTACACTTTAGTACAATAAGAATCAAATCAAACATCATCTAAATGAAATATGTAGCAACAAGAAAATGGCACGTATATTAACATACCTTGCAATAGCAGATAGCTTGCTATTATCTTCATTTGCATTCATCAGCTTTGCAAGGGCAAAAACTGCATATAGATCAGGATGAGTTTGTGCTCAGCAATTGTTTGGTTCTGATACAACCTTGCATATTACAGTAAATCTCCAAAAATATATAAAGCTAGATACCCATAAATGGGACACTCACAAGAAAATTATAGAACCAAATCTAAATGCACTTGTTTTTATATGAATTGGAATGACTCAGCTTGTTCACAACATAACCTCCAGATAAGCCTGTGGTTATAAATCTCAATACAGATTACCAGCGCAATGATGAGATGTACCATCTGATGACTTATATGTTACGAGATTTGTGCCAAGTGGGGGCAAGAAGAAAGGATAAAGGCAGTGCATAGCGTGTTGCCTAATGAGCAGAGCAACTGAGAGGGACATAAGCAAAACAGACATACGTAACATCTTTTTCCAACCCAAGAATTTACCAGTAAAAAGTTCTGAATAGGAAGTCATGTCGGAAAGGAATTCATTCATGCTCAGCATCTGATCATAGGAAATGCTTTTCATTTTGAAAAAATATTGTGACCCTATGTTAGAATTACACGAAAATCTATGCCAGAGGCTGAAAGAATGACACTTTACAGCATAAGAAAAACAGTTAAAACATTCTTTTTTGTCCCTTCCTGCCCTTTTGAAAAGGGCTTTGTGAATAGGTTTAGATGCGTGATTACAGCATTTTGGAAGAATGCTCACTGCAGATGAGGGGCCATTTAAAGTCTTTCTTATTTATATATATAGTGTCTTTCCTTTGGAAGGCTACATGAATGACTCATCTCTATCAAGCGTAGGCATAAAACTGACCTGCAACCTTCTTTAGCTTCCCTTTCAAGCAATCTCGTTCTCTTGCAAGTTGCATTTAAAAATGATGAATATGCATGTGCATCAATTATGTGCACATGTTTAAAACAAAACCCATTATTATGAGTATTTTCCAGCAAATGCAATTAATCAATCTGTGTACAAAGTTCTATCTCTAAAAAATTTGGGGTAACAAGTCAACTTGCTAAGCCACTACCACAGTTGTTTCCAAAAAGAATAGAAAAGGAAACTGCATCTACATGGTTTCCCAAAAAAAATGAAAACAAACTCAATCATCACTGGAGTACGAGAACACATGTTCCAAAAGGAAACCCAGAGAACCATCTTTACATAATTCAACCCAACTTGAATGGAAAGATGACGTGATAAGCTTTCCCTACCAAGACAAGCAAAGCCAGCTGCTGAAGAAGCCAGTCCAGCCGCAGTAGGGAAATTGTTATATGAAGCAATGCGTACGTGCAGTTTCTCCCAATCTTTCTTTGGTATCTTGATGCCCTTTTCTTTATCATCAACATCACCAGCCCGTGCACGAATCTCCCTCAAACAATTTTGATACCTGCCTCCAGAAAGGGAAATCTCCTACACTAACAAGCAAAAACCAAAATGTGCCACAGATCAACACAAGACAACAAACTACAATAAAATTTGGCAAGAAGATTTACACGTGAATAACCAAAATTAGCGTCTCAGTTACTGCATAACGTGTCTCAAATAAGCCGCGCAGCTGTTTGTTTATAGCAA
The DNA here is from genome assembly GCA_019804595.1 of Bruguiera parviflora. NCBI lineage: Eukaryota > Viridiplantae > Streptophyta > Magnoliopsida > Malpighiales > Rhizophoraceae > Bruguiera > Bruguiera parviflora. The sequence goes on along the minus strand of CM034048.1, from coordinate 6,869,187 downwards.
GGCATAATAGCAAAACACGAGAGGTTTACAATCCAGCTTTTTTCTCCATCCGGTTTGCATCGGAAGAAATGGACGAATATGCTTATGAATCCAATCAGCAAAAGCAACAAACTTGCAGACACAGAAGAAGTTAAACTAAACCCAGAATCGATTCCACAATAGAAAATGAGGGCGCGCAATCAAAAGCATGCTAGAAATCCAGAATGATGCGTACTTCTATCGCGCATTGCCTAACCCCCCCCCCCAAAAAAAACAAAAAAAAAAAAAAACAAACACTCCATCCAGAAAAGGGAGAAAAGAAAGGAAATAACCCTGCCATTGAGCCACATCCGATCGCGATGGAAGGCAGGGCTGACAGCGACGGTGGTGGTGGTGCAGAGGTGAGACGGATCAAGAGTTACACTGATGCTGTCATTGACGGGCAATATGAGGGTCTCGTCCCTCTTCCCCCAGTACTTTATCACCGCTATGTTTGTGGGTGTCTGCGCAGTGACCATCCTCACCCACGACGATGACGACGCCATCTACGTTTACGCCGCCGCCGCTGCTTCTTCTTCTTCTTTCACAATTTTATCAAATTACTTAAAATTATTTTCTCCACCGCCCAAACTCATCCCCATCCCACAATTTTTTTTCTTTTTTCCCCTTTTTTTTTTTTGTTTTTGGGGGGGGGGGTTGAAACTGCATAAAAAGCAAGACCCAACTACCAACTGCCAACTGCCAACTGCCAACTGCCGGGGAAGGCATTCAGAAGATTCCTGAAATGGATTACCTGGAATTCTTCTGTTACGTGGAACAGGCTCGCAATATGGCGCACTACTATCACCTTATCGCCTACCAGCTGTACATTTACAATCTCAATATGTAATTACAATTAATTAATTAATTAATTAATAATAAAAATTATAAATATAATATGAATGATTACGATTATGCGTACCACTTGCCAAAGCAACTCGCCCCTTCAAATGGGAAAATTAATTTTTGTTTTCAATTTTGCAATTTTGTCGACCTCTTTTCTTTTTTTTCTTTTTTTGTGTCACATAAATGTTACTTATTGCTTCTTCTTTCAATGGTTCTTCTCGATTTTTTTGAGTTAATTGTTTATAAATCTGACTTGTTTTTATGAGCTTATTTTATATTTTTTAAAAATTATTTTTTTTAAAAAAAATCATTATTTTATTTCAAAAGGATGCAGTGTAATGCGACACAATCGAGTATAAAACTGGTCCAAACACAGTACGAACTATGTGGATCGGCCCAATCAGGACAAAACACGCCCCAGGCCCACGGTTTTTGGGTTTACGGATTGTGCTAGCACAACACCATTCCTTTTACATGTCTGCACGACATGATATAAAGGATGAATGAACAATGCTGTCGCGATTCAAAATAATAAGACAATTTATTAAAAAAAAAAAAAAACCCATTACACACAAGAAAAAAAAATAAATGAATGCATTTAATTGGAGGAAGAGTAAACTTTGATGGGAATATTATATAATCTTGATTAGTAGTTACATATTTTTAATTCTTAATATACAATTATAATTAATGATGAAATTATAAATATATAATTAATAGTGACGGTTGAATTAACTTAGATTTTGTCTTATATGTGTTCAAAATCTTACCCTTCTTCAAATTGAAAATTAGCGAGCGCAGGATTCATTTATTTGTAAGAATATAATTCATTTATAAAAAATATTTATTAAAAATAATTTACAAAAAATATATATCTATTATTTTTTATTATTTGACTTTATTATTTAATTTATTTTTGTATTTAGTGCATTTATTAAAAAAAACACTATAAAGTTTTTTAAAATAACACAAATAATTCTTTTAGTGTCATCAAATATATAAAAAAATAAAAATAAAATAAGAATAATTATTTCAATATTTTATAACATATACTTTATAAAATTCTTAACAAATAAAACTTATAGAATGACTTTTAATAAATAAAATTCTTTCTAATAATAACTTTTACCTTAAGCTACTAAAATAAGATTAGGACTCAATCGTGATAAATCTAATAAATTAAAACTTATGTCATTGTATGTTTCTTCCTTTTTCATTGGTTCTCTCTTCTCCCTGACAACAAAACAAAAAGGAATGGCGATGGCAGCAACCGCACCAACATCTTTAGTTGGAGTCAATAAAATTAGAGGAGTGACACCATCACCCGTACTGACATTTGAGATGAACTTCTCTAAATTATAGTTTTTCTCAATAAGTTGAAGCAATGAAATTCAACTTGATCGCCAAGCCAATTTTTGTGTCTTTTTAACAATAATGGAGATATCATCGTCTATAAAAATCAATGAGGTAAGAGTGCAAACGAGCAGGCTAATCCAGTTAATTTTTAAATATAAGAAATATTTTAAGTTATATAAATATAAATACTGTACATCTTAATAAATTATTTTTTAGGTAAAAAGTAATAATCCCCGTAACAATATGTTTACGAGGCCTCGATTGTTGGTTTTTGGGATCAGAAGACGGATTGCATTGCACCTACCGACCAAGAGACAAGTTGTTAGTTTAGCCTAACAGAGACTTTGGAATTTGGAATAGCCAACTTACGTGCCATTAAACTCGGAGACTACTACGCTTATTTGAAATAATTTCATGTGCTGATGCTGCCATACCACATTGTACCGAGAATGGAGGGTTGCCATATACCATGAGTTGAATTTCTACTCGAAAAGGAAAAGAAAGAGCTGTCAACATTCCAATTCCTGTACCATTTCGATGGCTACAAGTAAAAGTACGATGATGTGTATCAACCACGATCTGACAAAGAGGCATATTGCATATTGTACTAGACTCTTACTCCGATTCTGAATCAGGATCGGCATCCACAATGTCAGGAATGGAATCTACTGATAGGTCACCATCCGACTCAACGGCTGAAGACAAACCCTTCTGAGCATTTAGTGATGCAAAAGTGTCTCCCCCTCTAGTGGCAAACCCATCACCACCTTTATCTGTCACGACAGCCTCAACCGATGCTATTCCGGTTTCTGCAGAATCTAATGCTCCTGCTGTTGAAATTATTCTCGTCATTTCCATATGTGCAGAATTAGGGTCACCACCAAGGCTAACTGCACCAATTGTGGCACCTTGAAAGTGCACGGGCTCCTGAAGCTGCACCATGGACTCTTGCAATTGCCATGGCTCTGTGATGATTCCATCACCTAAAGCTCCCATCTCTCCATCTGCACTAGCCACTGTTGGCTCCCGCTCACTTGTTCCTGGACAATTTTGACATGATGACACTGCCAGGCGGATCATTTCTCCCCGTTGAACTCTAAAGGCCTCAGAAGGCCCTTCAATGCCTACATTGTTAGCTAGACTGTCAACTGGCCCTTCAGCATCCTTATTGCTACCCAGCCAGGTTTCATACAGATCATCATCTGAATCAGGAGGGCTAGGTCCTGCTTCCTGCTCTCCACTTGAAAATGGGTTACTGCACATCTGACTGCCAGAGAATACAGTCACTGGAAATCTGTCTTTGACTGTGTCAAAAGAGTTTGCAGAAGGGAAATCTGCCAGTGGAAGGGCCCTGGGATGAATAAGCACCTCCAAAGCTAAGAGTGCATGGGCACAAAATTCAGAAAGTTGAGTTCCAGTTTCTTGCCTGCCTGCAAAATCCAAGTCATAGAATATATGAGAATGAGAAATGCTAGTCATAAATAAATTAATGTAGCAGAGAGAACATGAATGTTCAAGGTGCCTTAAGCATCAGACTCTGAACACTAAGTGGAATCAAAATGCCCTATGACAGCAATTAACGAGCAACATAGTTATTGATGAGGAACTGAGAAAAACAAAATTATCAGGATTTTTTCATGAATCACACAAATCATATCTGAAAAAATTTAGTTGCAGACTTTAGTTAAATTTGTAGTAATCTGGATTGAATACCATCTTATCTCTTTGCTTATTTTGTGTGTGAACTAGTTTTTGCCCAAGTCTTTCATGCGATTTTCCTATAAAAGCTTTATATTGGTTTGAACAAACTGGGAATTGGGAAGTTTGCTGATGCTTCTCTGACTCTTGTCAAGATTTTGTCCTCTTCTCCTCTTCGTGTCTTATTCCTAATTCTGCCCATTTTGCTTCTTATTCTTTTCCCTTCCTCTCTCTTCAATTTTTGCCTCTTTCTCTCATTCTATCTATTGTAAGACATCTTTCAAGAGCTGTCCTACATTAGTTCTCCAACCCAGAAAATGGCCAAAAGGAAAAAGAAAACAAAGGTGGGTCTCCCAAATATATGTGAAGCAAAATCACGTATGCACCCCAATGTTCTCAAGAAACAGACCAATCAAATGACAGGAATGGGAACGGGAAGAGGTCAATATTCATCTGAGTTAAACCAATTTTGAAATGAAGGTCAATAATGAATATTACTTTATTTCATTGTATGTGCGGATTTCTCATCTGATATCTATATTCTAGATCTACTTAAGAATGTCATGTAATGGGATGGATCTGCAGCTTTGTTGATATACTGTATCTACTTGAATCCCTTGCAATATATTATATGCAGGTTAAATATCAAAATCATCCCAAAGGTTCGTTAAATGGTCAATTTCATCCCGTGTACTTTTTAGACAATTTCATCCCTCATGATTTGAGTCTATATTTATCCAAAAGTAGATGGAAACCATTAGTTGTTGACATAATATGACAGCCAACATGGTTAAGAATGGCGTGTGGGCTCCATTTTTGACACATCAATGCTGAAATAGATTAAATTATTTATTTAGTTTCTTTAAAATGCATCAGTCCTAATCCATCAAAAAGTGGAGCTTGCATCAATTTCTTCATGTAATGTAAGCCAAATTAAGGTTGACCAGTGTTGGCCGTTATGCCATTTCAGCAAGTAATAGCTTTCATCTAATTGAATTAAATTGACTCAAATTCGAAACATGGGAGATGAAATCAACCATTTTGTGAAACATTGGAGATGATTTTGATATTTAAGCCTATTATGCTTATGCAGAACTAGTAACTATATGCTCATGAATAGCTATTTCCCAAGTGCAATGATTTACAACTAACAAATAAAACAAGCCTTCTAAGCTATGATGAGCTTATAATTAAGAAAAACTCAGAACTGATTGGTGCACAACCTAAAATACAGTCCATTTGGTGACAAAAGGGAGGGGGTTATCCAAAATTCTAGACCAAATTTACCTCTTCGGAAAAGCTCAAGACTCTGGGCTAAATGTGGGGGACGCTGACAAGAAGGTGAAAGGAGAGAGGCCAAAAGTGCATGTAATGCAGTGAGCTGCAAATTTGCCCATGTGTCTGCATTGGGCAAGGAATTGTTTCTTTCTTCATTAGCCCATCCCCATTTACAACAATCTGTTGCAATGGTTATCAAAAGATTATCAACCTTTGACCGCCATGACTCAGACCTCAAAGCACCACCCTGCCAAAGAACAAAGGTAAAAGAGTGCCCCTACAAGTTCTGTAAAAGAAAAAGAGCAACAGGCTAAAGCCTAGTATCAATATTAAGAGTCTCACTACGCCAAAGGAAAAAGAAAAGCAAAGATTGCCTGATAACAATTCATGTTAACAGTATAAAATCTTATGGAACCATCAAGGGTCAGTGCACTGAGATAGATGCAGGAAAAGTCGTTTTGCAGAAAAGGTCACTTAAAGCAATAACTAGGCTAAGTCGCATCACAGCAGTTGAACAAGAAAACAATATCAGAAACTTGTCAAAAAAGAGAGAAACAATTCCAACAGTATAAAATGGAATTCTTAGAGGCAAGTTATAATGCCAATCCATCTTGCTGCAACTCCAACATCACTGCTGAAGAGATTATTCAAGAAACCAAAATGAATAGGTTTGAAACATCCTATCACCTTAAAGACCAGTAGTGTGGATTATAGATCCACTTTTCTACATGGGCTTTTCAACAAGTTCCTTAGTAGCAAAAGAATTTTAATCATTGAAAATCCCAGTTCAAGGTCATGCATGAACTCTCTAATAGATCCCTATAAAACTTATGCCCATGGAAGGTGGGATCACAGCATAACAAGCAGCAGCAGCAACAACAACAACAACAAAGTCTTAATCCCAAATTTAATTGGGATGAAATCTAATTGTGTCCCATTATCAATTAAGTTTGGTATGAAATCTAATTGTTTTAAATGCTTCCTAACCAAAGATTCCCAATTCAACCTATTCCTGATTTAGCCTAGGTCATTTTCCCCTCTCCTCTCACCACCTAAATGTTTTGGTCACCTCTCCTAATTGGAGTATTTCTAGGTCTATGTTAGACATGTCCAAACCAACACAAATACCACACCCTCAATTTATCTCTAATTGGTGCTACACCCACTTTATTACAAATATCCTTATTTGTTATTTGGTCCTTCCTACAGTAACTACATATCAATCTAAGCATTCTCATCTCCTCTACACTCATTTTCTGGACATGTTATTTCTTCACAGCCCAATACTCACCTCCGTACATCATTGGCTTAATTGCTGTTCAATAAAATTTACCCTAAGTTAGATAATTAGCACTGGAATAGCATCCAAGACCTCTTAAAGACATGAAAGCATAAAAGCCCTCCAGCCTGAGTAATATAGAGACTAGTTATTCCTGAATTTTTAATACAAAATGCATACTTCTTTCCCAAAGAAAATGAGGTTCTTTCCCCTCTATGGAAGGAGAGTTGAAGTTGAACAAATTAACTAACCATTTGAATATTTCTTGCAGAAAGAGATCAATTAGTAGAGTCACATGCAAGGATGAAATGAGGACCCAATATCAATAGTTTTCCTCACGTCAACACCCAGCCTTCTACTTGACATGGGCATGAACATGCAAAGATATTAGAGCAAAATTAAGACTTGCAAAGCAATTACACAAATGATTTTGCCAAAACGTGTGTGCCTATTAAGAAATAAATACTAAATCAAGCAATCATCCCCTTTAGTATGTAAACAAAAATATAGCTTTCAAGTTGAATTGACAGCCAGCTCAAATGAACATTTATTTCTGTATCTATAAAATAACACACAAATTTTCAAAAAGCCAATTAAGAAAATCTGGGGTTTTCAATAATTCAAAACTTCACAAGTCATTTTTAGGTCAAAAAAATTCCATAAGCTATAATGTCCCATGCCTTTTATATTTTCTTCAAATTTCCAGAAAAAAAAACCACATCATTTTACTCAAGTGCAGTCATCTACAAATTAATGACATGATTATGCTACTTTAAGTCAAGAACATAATGGTAATGCCAAATTGAGGGAACAATTAGGAAGAGCTATCCAACATGTAATGGAAAGAGCATCATAGCAGATTTTAAAAAAATATTTATATCTTTCATCTCCCATCTACTGGGAAGTAAGGTAAACCAAGTCATCATTTTCCCATGAGCTTAAGAAGATTTTATACATCAAGGCTAGGCTAACTAATAGTTCCAGCTCTTGCAGAAATGGTCAAATGCCAAAAATAAGCTGCAAAATCAATGCAGTACACATACCACAGTCAAAAGAGCTTCCAATGCCTCAAGTGCAGCTATCTTCACAGAAATTGGAGTTGTAAGTTGACTTTTTGGGGCTTCCATTTCCTGCTGCTGCTCAAGAGATCTAGTTGCATCATGCTTTCTTTTTCTTTGGCAAGGCTGCAGCAAGACTTCGGAAGAAGCCTTTGAGTGTGCACTAGAAGACATATCATTGCCAACTAAATCAAGAAATGAATTGTTGACAACTTCCTGTGCAAGATATATCGCTATCCCTGATCAGTTATGACTGAGAATTAGGCATAGAACCAAAACTGTTTTCCATGAGTATTAAAAATATTCAGAACAGTTTCATGACACAATCTAAGTGCTTTGCCTACAATTGCTCTGAATTGAAGAGTAGGGTGGAATACTCAAAAAGGAAAACCATAAGAAAAAATTCTACACTAGGAAACATGTTCAGCACTATTAAAGGCATGCCTAAGGAAGAAAGTCTTAAGGCTGAGTGCTTGTAATACCCTAGGCAAGCAACCTCAATTAGGACTTTGGCCAGCCTGACATATTGACAAAACTTTAATTTTTACAAACTGTTACAGTATGTTTCAGACCAAAATGCAGCTCTTAAAAACTGCAAATGTATGATGTGGTTTATAACATATGAACTTGGGTAAAATAGCTTTTATTCTCATAAATAGTTTTGAGAACAAGTTACCTTCATTAATTGTTTTTTTGCCACGTTATTTTCATAGTTTACCTGTGCGTGCATGCATGCATGAGAGAGAGAGAGAGAGAGAGAGAGAGAGAGAGAGAGAGTCTGATATACTCTTTTAGAGTAAAGACATGGTGAAAAAAAAAAATAAAAATGAGAACCCTTTCCACAAAGGAAATTTCAATGCCCTGGATTATTGCCACATACCTATACCCATGGATATCAGCAACATCTTTGTGACCGAGTATAACTTTTTTCTTAAATCTGGCAATTCACATCTCCTAAAATACTCTTTAACAAGCCGGACAACATATGCAGCATGTGGCAATAGTTGACTGCAAAAGATAAGAGCATAGTTAGAAGAGTTTGAACAACAGACTATTCTGGGAAGTGACAAACTGGAAGTAGAGAAGCAAAGGACAAATACTAGCAAGGGTAACATAATGTTTCACTTTCCATGAAACAAAAAATAAAAAAGAAAAAGGGAGAGATAATAGAACCCCAGAGCATTTACAGACCCATAGAAACTGGCAATCATATGATGATCCAACAGAATACATTTAACCATGAGTCAGATTCAAATGCTGAAAAATCAGAAGTACAGAGCTAAACTTCTCTTGAAACCGAACTTACTCCATCCACCCTTTTCTTCCATCTTACCCAGCTTGAGAGTATTTAATTCTCCTGGATCCCACCCACAGTAAACTGCAGGCAGGTTCCTCAAATCCCCAGTCAAAACCTTTTTACAATATTGAGATCTACAGACTAGTTTACAAATAAAGCACAGGCCACCAAAGAATTGACAAGAAAAATAGTTTACCTGCGCATACCCTTTATAATCGAATTAAGGAGTTCCAAACTGTACAAGTGCAAAACTGGAAGTTCAGAACAGACAAACTCTTGCTCTGTTGCAATCACAAAAGGTGACATGGCTTTTGGCAGTGAGCCATCTACCATCAGCACTCTTTCAACCAGTGCTAATAATGACCAAACAGGCACAGTTACCTGTTAATCCAACAATGATGCCTCTGAAAATAAGATTTTACATCTATGCTTCTGAGAATTGATAAAGCAAAAAGAAACAAATTGCCGACATGTTACATCAGTCACCAATCATACTACCTGAACTGGATATGAGGTTGTAAGCATTGTAGAACAACTAAGCATCAACATAGAGACACTGGATATCTTATTTCTCTTTTCTTCCTTGTCAGAGGTCTCTTCTAACAATTTTTGACCCCATAAGGAATGTGGAGGAACTTCCCCTGGTGGAACCAACATTCTAACAGCTTCATCCCATTTCACTTCTGCAATACAAAAATATTCAATACTTACTTTCCTTTGGATCACGACCAGCACAACCAAGATAGTACTAATTTCTCAACACATGCCTGCTTCTAAACCATGGAAGATTTCAGTTAGGTGGCCGTTCACAATTAATAGAATCTTCCGCATCATTAGAAGCCAGCTATCTTCATCTCCTCTAGATTTAGGAAGTAATGCTAGGCAACGAGCAAATGTCTGGATTTAAAAAATGTTAAAAATACCAAGAACAACTTCTCATCAAATTGATGTCCATTTCTTAATTTGCTTCCCTAACAATGTGGCAGTGGCAGTGTCAGTGATAACAAGCAAAAGCAGATATGGTACCTTCAGCACCTTAACACTGCATTTTCCCGAAAAAATTTTGGATGCAATAGCAGCTTCAGCCTGTGCATAATAACATTTAGTTGATAACAGGTAAATATCTAAGCTACTTGTAAACAGAAAACTGCATAGAACCAAACATGCAAGCAATTTTCTTTCAGAATAAACATCACAAAACCATGCTATGGTGCTCAATGGGTTGGCTTAATCTGGAGCTTAACTCAAATCCTTTGCGACTTAAGCTCAAACTCAGTTTCCTGAAAATTTGAGTCAAGAACTCAAGCTCAAACTGAAACACAGTGAGTATCAGCATGAGCCTGGAATAGTCAACTTCCCACACCAGTTGTTACAATTTTACTAGATTTCTCACTTTATTAAATTGTATAAGTTTTTTATTCTATGCGACAACACTGAATTTTCAATGGTGGCTTTTAAAGGAGCAAAATGCTATTAAATTGTGGCTTAAAACCCTTTTTTAACAACTGATACTATCCATTCTTTCATAATAATCCATCCATTTCACAATATTCTAAACCAAACATCTACAAACCAAGTAAAAACACATTCCATGTTGAACAGACAACAACCAATATATATTGTGACAAACATGTCCCAGAAGTATATTTATATGCACAGTCTTCAAAATGATCAGAGATCAAGACAAGTAAAAACTTATCTTGGGCAAAAATGTAATGGAGCCTGACTCTCTCAATGAGACAGAAGCCAACCCAAATTCATATAAAACTCATGCCCATGTTTTGGTTTGAACAAATTGCATTGCAGGATGGCAAATTGTGCAGCACAATTGCTTGTCCTAGGTTACACATGTGCTCCTAAAACATTATTGATTGTATCTGACCACATCTACAGGTAACCTATATACAATTCAGAATTCAAGCTTTTAGTTTTAATTTCTACTGAACGCCAAAGTATGCGTGTGACAGATTCAGTGTATCCCTGAAAGAAATGGGAACATGCATTGACATATGCTTGGACCTGAAAAATGATATAAGGTACGTGTGTCCATGTTGCCATTATCAAAAGATATGATCAATAAACAAATGAAGATTTAGTATACCCAAGTAATAATACAAATGCTAAAAATTACAATAAACTTACATTGTCATAATGACGCTGAAGGGAAGCAGGAAATAAAGTCATGACAACACATAACAAGTGAGCTGCTGCTTCCTGCATCTCATAATAGAGACTGTAAAATAAACGAAGTGGGAGAGATGGCTAGTATAACTTAATAATGAGAGCAGAAAACTAAGCATATTTTGAGTTAAATTGTCAAAGTATTTTGCATCAACATACGCATTGTGAAGATGCATGTTGCCCAGTACGCCAAAACATGACTCTGAATTCACACGGAGATTTTTAGTTATTCAAATTTTTATTAATCCTGAATACAAGTAATATGTGTATATATGTATGCATATACATTTTCACCCCTCACCCGGGCAAGTGCCTAGTGTGGTACTTATTGCTCTAGGAAATATGGGTCATGTTGCCTAAGAGTGCCTAGCCTTTCAGCAATACTACTGTTTGCAGTTGAAGCAATAATGACATGCATATTAAAGAAACCTTTTAGCCACACAGGGAAAACTTACTGATACACTATTAATTGAAAATAAAAGGATAAGGACCCAAATGAGGAGACAAGTTCTAGAAAATTTGATCAGAGACATGCTATTTTATTCTCAACAAATAAAATAAACCTTTTTTATATGAAATAGTTAAAATGGAACAAAATGTAATTCAGAGATTTTTAAAAATAAATAAATTGGCAATGCAAATTTAGGAGAAGAACTATGATGAGGAGAAAATGAAACAGAAAATAAGTTAGCATTTATGATCCAAGAAATCAAGAATACTGCTTACCCATAAAGCCTCTGAACTATCCTCTTGCAGCAGCTTCAAAACAGGTTGCAAGAGTCTTGCACTATGAAAAGTCCCATCCTTCTTTGCATTTGGAAATCCAGCCAACCTATTTCAAGAAACATTCAAAGTTTCTTAATTTTCGAAAAAAAAAAGAAATAGAAAATCTAACTTGTGCATAAACAGGATTGAGCAAATTGAGTTAGACTTATCAAAAAAAGGCTTATGAATCTAACCTTATTATCAGCTCCAGTATTGATGTACAAGAAGCCACCTTCACAAATTGAGACTCTGCGGATGACTGTTCAAAACAAAAATCATCTGATGAACAGTTGAAAATCCTTGACAACAGCATGAAAGGACAACAGAGAGTTGTTTTCCCTGGGAATATAATAAATGGATTCACCATACACACTAGAAGCTGTTTAATCCATCAGATATCTGCTGAATCGTAATCCATATGGCTTTTTTGTCCATTGCAGGATTCACAAAAAAATGACTGATTCAAAGTGGCCACAGAAATGATATATTTTTTGGTCATCAGCATTATATAAGAAGCTTTCATTCAAGATTCAACATATACTTTAAAGTTCAACTGGAAAACTTCACAACTGTTGACTACCACAGGAAGTAAACAATGTTGAGGCCAAAAGATCTTGCTTTTTCAGAAATTTCAAAAAGCAGCAACTTTGCAAGTGTGACTGAAAAAAGTGCAAGAACGACAAGAAGCTACCTAAGACTGCTCTCAATTACTAAATGACATGAAAGTATAATCTATAATACATACTGTGGAGATGGAAGTTGAAACTAAACAAAGGCAGTCTCAACATTCAATTCAGTGACCTTTTAGCTTATGTAACAGTTGGTCCAGAATTATTTGAAAATCTGATGTAACATCCTGATGGTTAAGAACATTTCTAATCCTGAGAAAGGGAACCGGGGTTTATGGGAATGGGGAGAGCTACTCCCATTGTATAGGTCACAGCCCAATGGGCCTCCAAATGGACAAAAAAGAAAAAAAGAAAAATTGTAATTCTAACACAAGATAATAGGAGAAGACTCCTAATCCTGCTTAAGGGCCAAACCCAAACCCAAACTATGTCTAAAATGCAAGATCAAATCATTGGTCCAAATATTTCAAGTCAGAACTAGGATAAAGACCCTATAACATTGCAACAAGCTCAGGACCTCCAACAAACAGAGGTCTCCAAGATTGTATTGGACCAGAACTCTCTGTATCTAACTCAATTACCAAAATCTTCCCACGCCAATAGTACTTAGATTTCGTGCACCTGTGCAGGTCATGAGCAATTCGGCAGGTTGCAAGTGGACTAGTTTTGTAGGTCAAATTTTGACAAGACTTGTAGTTTTAATGGCTTGATCATTTGTGCAGATGCCGATTTTGAATGCACCAATAGGCATGATGAATCACAAGTCAAATCAAAATTATCCAAAACATATTACAAATCAAATCTGTCAGCATGCAATTTGCAGTCGATGCTTAAATGCCTATAGTTACTTGAATGGAAAAATGTCCACGCAGCAACCGACAGGGCCTAAGAAGTCTGTTTTCCAGACCTGAACATGAACCAGAAGCTTGTCAAGCCAAACGGCATAGGATGCCAAGAAACGGTCAGCGCTGCATTCTTGACAAGTCACCCCAAGCAAACAAATCCCTGCCCAACATTTATCTGGCTACAACACAACCCAAATTTTCAATTAAAATTCCATTCTAATATCCAATCGCTCTCAGTAAAAAAGAAACAAAAACCAAAACAAGAAAAAAAAAAAACCAGAGAGACTTGAAAGGTACCATAGAAGAGTTAGACGCGAGAGACAGCAAGCGGTCAACCCAATCATCGACGGCGGACTTCCACCGTTGGATGTGTCGTGATTCTGATTCGGATAAGAGATTGTGGGTTTTGACGGCGGAGACGATCCTAGAGAGCGCCGACGGGGAAGTGAACGGCCTCGTCTCGTCCGGTAAGTCTTCTTTTATCAGTGTTCGGAGCATACGAGGCTTCATCGTCACGTCGTACATGTCCCTCACGTTCTCCCAAAGTGCCATCGTGTAGAGTGAGAGAGAAACGGAGAGAGATGGAGCGGGTGAGCGGGCGACTGGGTGGCTTTAGGGGTTTAGCAACAATTAAGAGTAGACGAGCCGAGCCTTCCCAGCGGTAATTCTCTATTTATTTAATTCGTGTTAAATTGATTTTAAAGAGTAACGAGTAATTTGAAAGTATATTTTTTTTAAGAAATCTTTATTAATTTATGAATTGAGGAAAAAAATTGCAATATGAACAAAAATAATGGAGAGATTAAATAATAATTAGTATTAATTCAAGTGCCAATTTAAAATTTTATTTTTATTTATATTTTATTTAGATAAAAATAATTAATAATTTAAAATAATAAAAATAAATATTAAAATATTTGTTAAAAATAAAAAAAATAAATTATGAATTATTTTTTTCTTTTTAAGTAAAAAAATAAAACTAAAATACTTTTTCCATAAAAAGTTAAATTTATGATTTTTATTTAGAATTTTTTACTTTTTATTTTTTTAATTAAAAATATTTGTATTATATAAATTTTAAAAATAAGTTAAAATCTTTCAAATGAATTAAAAAATATAATATATGTTATATTATAATTAAATAAATTGAATAAAAAATCTAATTGTATTAAAATACTAAAATATTCACAAATCAACTAATATAAATTATGAAATTTTTAAAAAAATCAAATTTATATCAAATATTTTATAATATTTTTAAGATTAAGCAAATAAAATCATCTAAATATTTTATTAATTTTTTATTAATTTTTGTAATATTAATATATATTAATATTGTACTTATATAATATATAGATTTATTATATTTATTGATAAAAAAAGTATTATAGGTATTTTTTAAAATAAAAATAAAAATAATAAATTTAGGTTTTTTTTAAAAAATAAAAAGTAAAAAATAATTAAAAAAACTTAAATTATAAATATTTTATTAAAAAATAAAGAGGATATTTTGAAAAAAAAATTCCTTCTTTTAAAAAACCAAAAAAGAATTTAAGATTGTTTTCGAAATTTTTTTAATTAGTATTTATATTTTATAGACTTTAAACATATATAATAAAATATTAATATAAATTAAAATTATTTTAACATATATTAAATTATTATTAAATAAATTATATAAATCAGATAAATATTAATATTTTAATTATATTAAAATATTGAAAATTATCAAATTAATATTAAATATTATAATTATAAAAATATATTAAAATTTAAAATTTTAATTAAATATTTAAATATTTTTAAAATTAAACTTTTTATTTTTTGATAATACCAATGATTTTAAATATGGTGTGCAATTTGGGATAGGTATACTTCTTATCTCCTTAGATATTAAAGATTATTAAAACCAACGTGCAAAGGCCACTCTTCCACCATAACTAAACCCCATTAAACTTACTTTTTGGGTTCCTTTGGTCCGAAACTGTAAACTTAGATCCTTAAAGTATGCCATATCATGGTGTCATTGCTATTCTAAAGTGTTTGATTAAGTTATTAGAGTTATTTCTATTTTGATTTATTAGAAATTATTATTAAATTACATTACTATAATTTCATAATGCAATATAAGTCCACATTTTTTAGTCAATTACTCATTTTTAATTATATTCAATATTTTCAACAAAATTTTATATTTAAAAAATTATAAATTAATGAAAATAATAATTATAATTATTAATTAAATTAATTTTAATTATTTTTAATAAAAATTAAGAATAAATTAATTTAATTTATTATTATTACAAATATACAAATTTTATTATTTTAATACTTCTCATTATATATTAAAAACTTATGAAGGTTAAACTTATTATATACTAATTTTACAATAAAAAGTTAATAAGTAACATATCTTTTTTTTTTTTTATAAATCATTTTAAGTAATAATTTTTTATTTTTTAAATATATATATATTATTCTTAAATTGCAACTCATTATATTATTACTGTTTAATTTTTATTGTGATTTAATTCCTTAAAGTTAAAAGGCCAAATGTTTTGACTATTTTATGTTGATCGTGGGATGTCTTCTTCTCTCTCATTCGCCAATAACAAGGTTGCTTTGGCTTTCTCATTGTATCTAAATAAACCTATGTTACAATGTTCGGAAGAAGGAGCAAATTGGAAGTATAGAAGTAGAGGGTGAGATGGATTTTCTGTACTCTTATAGGTATTTTTGATGTATCTAGATTGTCTTGAGAGAAGAACAAACAATGGCTAATCACAATGTCGAAATAGAGGATGATGAAGCACCTACAAGTTATTCCACAATCTTCGGAATTAAAGATTAAGACTTATCGTCCTCATATCAAATTTTCATTTTTCACACATATATTATATTGCATGCTTAGAGAATTGAATTACAAATTTACGATGTCTCATTCAATTACATCCATATTAAAACTCATAATTCTATGCATATCATTTTTGCCAACCATTTCCATCCACCCTCGCGATGACACCATTTTTATCTCTAGAAGTCATTACCATATTGCTCGTTTAAGTATTTATTAGTCAACCATTTGTTCCAAGAACACCGCAAAGTGCAGTTATGGAGTATAATCTCAAACATCTTTACCGGTGACTTGAACTACGAACAATTGAAGGCTAATAACTATCGAGATCCATTTCTGGCCTTCGTAGATAGTAACGCAGACAGTTTACCAGCACCTGTAGATTGGAAACGAGGACAAGAAAAGAAGATAGGAAAGAGATTACAGTATGAATAGGAAACCAAAATACAGCAAAAGATCTGTGATTCAGTTTTGACTAGGGTTGGCACCTAACCAATTTACCTGAGACAGAGAATTGTTCAGGGCGGCCCCTCCGTAGCTCACATGAAACTTGTCTTTGGCAATCAATCCCTGTAATATCGTGAGGCAGAAGTTAACAATAAAAGAGAGGATAGGTGAAGAGATGCAATAGAGAATACATGTGTGCACATGGGTTTGGGGTGGGATAGAGAGAGACGGACTTCTGTATCAATCTCTGCCGATTCAACATCGATATTGATATCAGCAAGGATCTTAATTATTTCAACCAGTAATCCAGGGCGGTCTGCTGTCTCAATGTAAAGCAAGCTGAAAAAAAATTCATTCAATGCTGTGTTATTCAAACATGAAATTTGTGAAGGCAAATATGGAAATAGTGCATAAAATTACGAATTCTCATGCTAAATCATAGTCCAGCAAAGATGCCAACCTCCTCTTAGGCCCATCTTCTTTCACATGTATATGAGTTGCAATGTCAACATCAAGCTGCCATAAACAAAAACATATTGCAAACTCAATTCTGGAAGCATGTAGCAGGTGAAAGACACATTTACTAATTTAACCTTGGCTATACTTCAGTTTTTCAAAAACATCTCCAAGTAAGCTAATATTAAATGCAAAGTGATTTTTTACCCCTTTGATGCAAGAAAACTTATTGATCCAGATGTGAAAAGAAGATATATGTTGAAGGTTCAACCTTCACCATGCACATTGAAAAAATGAAAGATGCAGGCCTAAAATCTAACATATTAACTTGCTGATGCCACCATATTCTGAAGAATGGAAACTTTTAGTTATCTTCAAGCAACATTGAACTTGAAAAAAGATCAAGGTAAAAGGAACCAAATTACAAAAGAAGTTCATTGAGCCAAATTATCTTTAGCGATCTTACCTTTTTGTCAGGAGCTTTTATTCCAAAAGCTTCACCCATAGCAAGTTTTTCACTAGATTCCTAGCAAAAAACACAAAAGTAAGAAAATTTATCTCCTTATAAATGTAAAGAAAGCCTAACAGAACATTTCTTTTATGTGTACCTGCAATTAACAAACAAATACCAAAAAGAATAATAAAATAAGTGAAGAAAAAAATGGGAACTCGAAAGGAGAGGATATAAATTCAGTATACATACTGGATGATACTTCAAGAGATTATTAATGATGGTAAGGCGAATTCTCTCTAGAAGATCGGGAGCTTCAATCTTGCGTCCAGTGTCTCTAAGAGAAACAATATTGATCTCTAAATGCTAGAACTTGCAGTAGATACATAAAACATACTTTGACTGGAATTCATGCCCCTTCTAATCGATGCTAGCCCAATAAAGGACAATATCTGGAAGACCCATACAAAAAAGCAAGAAAAAATGGCCTGTGCCACTATATTGAAAATTCTTCATTTGAAAAGATAAAGCAAACAATTCTTTAATCACAATGCATGGTACTTACATATTTTCCCAATTTTTGCATATGAAAAGTAAAGCTATAATGCAAAACCAGAAAAGGGGCCTGCAACCCTACACTAAATGTAACAACTATCTACTTCCCATAAAATGGATTGTTATCAGAAAACTTGAAAAGATCTACCTAAAAATTCCCAGAAAACCAAAACCTAATGTATGTGACTTCTGTAGAAGACAATGGTTACCTTTCATGGAGATATGCAAATTGAAAAACACAGTGCAACTAACTGCATGCATGTGTCACCAATGGCATAAGCCATGGACAAACTTGAAAATTTAAATGTCAAAGGTTTATTTTTGCACTTCTACAGAATAATTTCTACTCAAATATGGGAAAAAAATACTTAATATAACAAGGACTCACAATCGCTTAATAAAGAATTTAGTCTGTTTGACTGGTCCTTCTGTAAGAACAGTTCCCTTGGCTACATCCAATCCCAAGCTTTTCAATGCATTCACCTGTTATTAACCAGGAAAGTCAAAAAAATAAACTATGTAATTGGCAAACAGGTCCTGCAAAAGGATAAGGATGACCAGGAATCAAGACCATCCCATGCAACAGTGGGCAAAAACTCCAGTTCTAACACCAGATGAATGCAAACAGTTCAAGTCCTTGAAACAACTATTGCAAGCACATGCTATATGAGCACTTTCAATGCCTCTAAAGAACCTACTACCATATGAAGACATGCCATTTGATATGAACAAACTTAGCTGAGAAAAAATGTTGCTTCACATATGGATGATTCAACCTCTGTCCAAAACTTCCTCTTCACACAGGTCACGTCCCAATACACACGAAGCCGGCTGTGGGATTTGGAGATGGGTCAAAGGTACGCAGTCTTATTCTTGTTTTCACAAAAAAGTTGTTTCCACAACTCAAACCTGTGACCTCCAACTCATAATGGAGTAACTTTACCATTACACCAATGAAGCCTGTCCCTCCCCATACAGGCAATGATATCAATTTTCTGAGTAGAAGAATATGTGAACTAATAAATCATGCACACCAAACCTTTAAAGCTCCACATTGTAAGGGTTAGGTCAACAAGTCAATCATGGCATAAAATATGGTTGGGGGCTTGAGTTTGAGGATTGGGAATGGCTAACAGCTAACCATTCTTTTTGTAGCCCATAGTCCCCTTTAACATAAACATTGTTCATATGACCACAAATTTCAGAAGCTACGAAGAGACAAGAAGTGAGTTGACCAAAGTTACGTCACCGTATCAATAAGAGCTCCAAGACGATCTCCAAAGCTGACTTGCACAATTGTTGCATCAGAATCTGAATCTTGATCTATAAGAACTATTGGCATGGGAACATAATCAACATCCGGCTCAGATTTCTGCAATTACTATTATGTTACTAACTTTTAGAACAGCAAACACAGAAGTCAACAGAAAACTATGGCTTTACTAACACATATAAAACTAGCAAGAAATAGGGAATGAGAGTAGCAGGAACAGGGCAACCAACCGATGGGTTTGAACTCAATGCATTTGTATTATTGGTGGCAGCGCACAAAATGGTCCTACATACCATGCCAGTTCATCAGTTGCAAGAAAACAAGACAGAGGGGTCACTTGAATGACCAAAAGGAGGCGGTTGGGGTTTAAAGAAAACTTTTTGAATCACACAAATAACATTCTAAATCTCACATTACTGCAAGGAAATCGGTATCACAACAAAACAAAAGCACTCTATGGTTGAAGAAGAACCGCAGCAAGCAATTAAAACAAACAGCACCTTCTTAATCTCCTAACCAAATAATTAAGAGTTTGCTCCCTAAGTTCCTCAATTTCAAAATCAAACAGATACATAGACCAAAAGTGGAAACACACAGACAGATACATAGACAATCGCCGGTTACCTTTCTAAATTCCTTAATCTCAATCTCGTATTACTACATTTATCCAAAACAAGCATGGATTGTAGAAAACCACAAGTGGAAATCCAAGGGATAAAAAAGACAAAAAAAAAAAAAAACAGAGAGAGAGAGAGAGAGAGTAATGACCTACTTTTTTCTGAAGAAAGAGAAAGCGATTGCGCGAGGAATCGGAGAGATCAAGAAAGGTAACCGGCGAATACTGGGAGGATGAGGAGCGATCGGAGAAGACGCATAACAGCGCACAGACGAGAAGACGTCGTTGCCTAGCGCCATTTGCAGCAACTGCTTGTTGTATAGCGTGTTTGTGCGCGTGGGCGTGCGTGCGTGTGTGACGGAGATAAATAACAGTGGCAATGGAGCTTTGAGAGAGAGACCCGCGAGAGAGATGTGGGACCCACGGCGCCGCCGAGTCAGATATATATATATATACATATATTTATTTATTAAGGGTTGTTTGGAATTATGTTTATTATTTATAAATTTACATTTTATTAATATTTCTTTTATTACAAAATTCGTAAGTTACATAATAACAAGAGTAAATTTTCCCAATTCATTAACTCTGCATCCCTTTCACAAAACTAAAATCCAGCATTTTAAGAATTAAAAATTTTATATTTAATGAAAACACATAATTACTAAAACAGATATTTTCAAACAAATTTTTAGTTTTGTAAAAATTTAAATTTAAATCTTAATTTTAAAATTAAGAACTTATAAAGACAATATCTTACGACTCTGTTAAAAAATTAAAAATTTATTTAACTTTATGTTAAGTCAAATTTTATTTTTTTATACTCTCATAATCAATCACTCCTAAGATTTCTTTTTCTTTTTTTTTTTTCTTCTTTTCCAGACACTTCTAATTTCGGAATTTGAAGAATTTTAAAGCAGCATGCTGTGATATTTTCTTCAATCAAAATCTCTACTTTAAGTACAGGGTCTGTTATGAACTTGGCGGGAAGAATGCTTGCTTCCTGTAAACCTGACGGCAGCGGCTTTTCCGCTGATCGTGCCTTGAGGAGGTGTGCACGATTGGTTGAGTCGCACCAATTTCACTTTACCATCGGCCGTGCACAAGTGATCTGCAATAATTAAAGCCTTCCTCGCGAAAAGATCCTTGCATCGAATGCATCGTGAGGTCCGGCAATGCCCCCAGAGGCAATGCTGCTACGGTGCCTTTTCAAGTAGAATTTTTACCTGGCGCTTAGCTAAGTGTGTTCTTATCGATCTTTCGTGTCCAAGAAAGAAAGATGGGAAGGCAGCTTTCTACATCCATTGGAGGCGAGGGGTGTCGGGTATTTTTTCTGTTTCCAGAATCACGTTCTCATACTTTTTGGCCACACCATCCGCAATGAGTGGTGCTGGTATAAGTTCTTCCGCGGTTCGGGTAACAAATTTTCTTTCTGGAAGATGAATAGCCTTGGAGTACTCCTCTTCGTCAAGTTCTACGAGGCTCAAAGCATCTTTGTAACTTTCAACCGCTGATCTTGGGTGGCCCCTAGCAACTGACACCTGCAATCCACAGAAAAGCTGTTATCGGCTGCGTTTTCAAGTCCTTGGACTTACAACAATATAAGAGAGGAAACCTACAAAAAAAATATATATATATGCTCAAAAGAATCAGTTTCTCAAAAATTCAATAAACCAAATAGCAGTTTCCCAGTGCACATTTGGACTTGCAAAGAAGGCTGTTTTTTGTTTTTCCCCCTAAACGAAAGAATATCTTACGTTTATCGACAGCCAATAGGAGAGTAAATCTTAACCTTCCCCAGACTCCACAAATATGAGGGCTTTGTGCACTGGGGCAACCTTTTTAACAAAGAGAAGGAAAGTAAATTCTGTTGTGTTCCTATCATAAAAATACAAGCACACCACTCGGAGGAGGACGAGTGGGGAAAATCAATGACGAAATGAAGACAACCAAGAGAGTAACTTGCCCAGTGTTTTTTGGGATGCTCAAATAGCCAAAATTTCCATTGATTCATAGGCTGTCCGCCAATTTTGATAGATATGTTGGTCCAGTTAGTGTGGTGAAACTCTACTTTGTCCAACCCATAGGCCACTCCACTCCCTATAGCTTTCACATATGCTTCTTTCAGGCACCAGTATCTGTAGAAAAAGTGGAAATGCCGATGAAACAAGCTTTTATCTGCTATCTAGTTTCAATACTGAGCCTATGTCAAGACTTCAAGTTCCCACATGAATCACTAAAACAAAAGTTGTCATAATGAGCCTGATATTAATAATGAAACCCCTTTACTTCAGCAGTACCATTGAAAAAAAGGAGAAAAGAAAACTGGCTTTTCAGTAATCAACTTCTGTAAACAGATAAAGAAGCAGCCAACAAGGTCATGAATCTATTATGGTGAGATCCTATAGATGAATGACAACCATGCCTGTAGAATTCAACCAAAATTTCATCTTCTGTGCCAGCATTAGCTATCATATGCCACTCCAAACTTGAAAAGTATGAAGTGAAGCTTCCAATGAATTCTGGAACTGTCTCTCTCTGTGGTTTGAAACAGCAAACAATGTCCACACCAACAAGGCATAGAGGTTCAGATGCTATGGCAACAAAGTCCCCGTGATGGGAAACATTGAAATTAAAATTGGGAAATCCTGCGCCCAGTTTCTTGTTTTCCTGAAATCACAGGGAATTTGCAACTGAGTAATATGGTAATTATCCTAGAAGAAAATGAAGGTAGGGATGGCAGTCAGGAGTTTGGACTGGAAAGGTACATTGAACATTGTATTGAGATGTCACCAAAATGAATGCATGACCAAGATAGAAGGGAGAAACATGCAATTCTCATATTAACTAGAACCACAAAGCGAAGAAAGTCATCATAAATATCACCAAAAGAAAAATGGAACGTTGGACACAGCAATGACTTTGCAACTTGAAACCATCTTCTTGACAAATGATTGCTAAACAAAATTTTCTAAATATACTGAAAGCACACTTATCATAAAACCAGAAGCACATTGTGACCTCTAGCCAATTAAATTTTTTTCTCCTTTGGATAATTCTTTTGTTCATTCATTCAACATTTCCTTCAGAGGGACCTTTCAATTTTTTTGTTGCAGTAAGTAGCCAAACTTTGTTGATCAGGTTTCTAAAAATATTGAAACCTTGGTTTGTTTCCTGTGATTGATCAAAATTTTCTGAATATGATGTCCAGAATAGTCTTAGTTCCTTAAACACTAGGTATAGCCTAGTTGCTTAAACTTGGGGTGAGGTCTAGGAATCGAACCTCAAACCTCACTTACAAATTAAATTAAAATCCTCCCCAACCAATTGAACTGACTTCTCAAAGTAGTCCTAGTTCCTTAAAATCAGAAGCGAAAAGATTGGCATCCAAACAAATCTTTGATTCACTTTGAAGGCATTCTCGGGTTTGTTATAGCCAAAGAGATATTTCAACTCACAAAACTTTAAATCAGCACTGTCATCTAAGAGAACCAACCAAAAGAGACACTGAATTGGAACAAGAAACAGGAACAGATCAATTACCAAATATGGTTTCCCCTCCAGTGTGCGCTTTATGACAATTTTGTCATATGGAATCCCCAAAACTTCATGTACAAGAGTATATTGAAGCAACCGACTCACCAGCGCCCGTTTTCTGTCTTCAAGCCTCACAAATCTATCAAGATAAATGCCCAATAAAGTGTCATCAACTAAAAATTCCCATAAATGTTTGCAGATAAAAACTGACACTAAAATAATTAGAAGTCCCAAGTGGGAGAGGCATTTGTGCTCGATAGCCTATTGTTTTCTTCATCAAAGCTTCTCAGCAAACAGACAAATCATCAATTCACAATTCTGTAGCCACAAACACAACCTACAACAATGATTCCCAGGACCAAGATTCATTAACTCCTATAATGAGAAGTATGAATTCAGTGACAATACAAGTCCACACAAAGGATACTTGTTAAACATTCCTTAATTTTATTGAGAAACCCAATTTGACTGGATTGTTCATAATGCAGACTGGGAGGGCAACTTTCAGAATTCCAGAAAGAAAGAGTCTTTCGACCTGCTTGAACTACATATCGACTTGTTTTTCCCCTTGGTTTCTGTTTCTCAACAATCAAAAGAATGAACAACAGAGTTCTTATAAAGGGTAAGAAAAGAGAGAAGCAACTGAATCAGATCAAACCTGGTGATGGATGGGTGGTCTTGCTGGGGAAGAACAGATAGGGCCAAAGAGAAGTCAATGGGAGATGGGTTCCACTTTGATATGTCCACTATCCATCTTTCTACTCCTCTCTCCATACCCCGTCAGTCTAGTGCCGCCTTTCACCTTATATTCTTCGTTCACTGTCCCCGCAACCGTCTGTATGCAATATAACATTGTCGAAACTCAGAAATTTTCATCTTACTTCTCCTTTATTTATTATTTTTTAAATTTTTAAAGTTAATTTCCCTTTTACATATTTCATATTTAATAATTATTTTATTTTAATAATAATTTTTTAAAATAAATTATTACTTAATTTTAATTTCAATTAATTATTATTTTAACGAATAAAAAAATTTTAATAAATCACCACTTAATTTTAATTGTAATTTCACTCCACTCATCAAATCTAACCAAAACTACTTAATCTACTTAAACTTTGAGGTCTGCTCATTCTATCCTCCTATGTCCTAACCCACATTTAAAATAGTGAGGCGCTTGAAGCACAAGGAGGCTTTTGCATATTCACAATCAGCGTACATCTTGCTCCTTCGGCTTTATTGGATGGTTGCCCCTCATAATGACTGGCTGAAATTGAACACAGATGGGGCCTCCAAAGGTAATACCGGGGATGCAGGTGAGAGAGGGGTGCTCTGTGATTTACTGGGCCACAGGGTGGTGGGTTTTGCTCAAAACATCGGGTGTTGTACGACCCTTGCGGTAGAGCTTTGGGGAGTCTTAGGTGGCCTAGAGCTGGCATGGCATTGTGGCTTCTGGGAGATTTTGTTGGAGGTGGACTTAACCACCGCTCTAAAAAGCTTGCGACAGGGAGTTAGTAAGACTCGCCTGTTGGCAACGTTGGTTCACGAATGCAAAACCTTAATTCAACGCAATTGGCAAGTCCAGTTCACTCACATGTACAGGGAAGCTATTCGACCGGTAGACTGGCTGGCGAATGCTGCCTACTCTCTGGCACCGGCTGTCCATATGTTCGCTTGACCTCCGTCGGGGTTCTTGCAATCGGTCTTCGAAGGTCAAAACCAATTTATCAAAATAAAAATGAAATAATTGTCTCTCCGTTTTCTCTCTCTCATATTGTTTTTTTTTTTTCTTTTTTTATGTGGTGTTCAGCTAACATTGTTAGTCAGCATGGGCTTGCAATGATGTCCAATTTGTCTGACGAGGGGCAGTCATTAAACACAAATTTATACACGTCTTTGTCCATTTCTAATGTCCCTTGGGATGACAATTTTATGAACTTTATGTTTGGTTTGCTAAGAACCCAGAGGGGAAGTGATGCAGTATTTGTGGTGGTTCATCAGTTTTTTAAGATGTCACATTTTGAATATTATGTATTACAGAATAATGTAAAAAATGAAATTTCAAATCGTATTGTCTAAAGTTGTATGCTACAAGTTTTTTCAAAAATTCAAAAGTTTAATAAAAGTTGACCAAGGCTAGTAAAGAAAAAATTATCAAAGAAAATCCTAACAATCTTATTAATGTGATGAGAAAATTAATTATATTTGTAGATTGCGAATTAGAAAAAAGAAGATCAAGCAAAAAAAATCAGCACCGAGTGTAATATTGCCAAACCAAAAACAGTGCCTCATGTGCTAAAAGATTTACCACAGCAGGGATAAAAAGAAGAGAAAAAATCTCAACTAGATTGATAAAAGAAGAACAAAATCTGACAGGACTGTCCTCCTCTCAATTCTGCAAGTAAAAACAATTTGCCCCTTAATTGTTTGTTGCCCTGGTGTAGATCTGTTGGCTAGCATGTGCAGATATCATTCTAATGGAGCCTCTGGCCATCAAGAGAGCCCCCAACCTGATATTCACCAAAAAGAAAAAAGAAAAAAACTGGAAAAAAAAATTGCATTTAAACATTTACGTGTCAGCAAAAGAGGCTTATAGCATCTCAGATCAATCCGTCCACCTCCTTAAACATAGAAATGTTAGCGTAAGGCTAGTTATAGGCTTGTGGCATGCGCTATCTAATAACAAAGGCTTCTCCCAATAACTTCAACTGTAATTTCAGCTGCCCAGTCAAACGTGGAAATTTGAAGGCACAAGTATCAGGGGCTCCCTGACCACTACAAGGCAAGCAACTATTCAAATAATGGCCAGTAGCTTTGCACTAGCGTGGCATTGACCATACTAGAATATAAATGCTAAGAAAAAATGAGCAGTATCAACTTGCCATCTGCAATAAAACACACAGAAAGAAATAAATTATCAAGTCCAATCTCGGAAGAAGATATTACAGGTACACCAAAACCTCCTCCCTCGTGTCATAAATCCAAAATAAAACCCAAAAAGAAGGGTTCTTCTTGCACAAATCAAAAGGCATTTGGAGTGCAATATATACCCCAGTCCTTTTTTATATCAGTACTTTCCATAACTGGATGCTATCACCAAGAGATTTTTTAATCTTGTCATCTCAATTTAATTGTTAAGATATCATAAATCTTGTTTCAAATGGAAGTATGATGGCTCAGAAGTAGCTGGTTACAATATCATATTGGAAAATCAGTGGGAATCCGTCTGATTCATATCATCATTGCCATCATGCTTAAATACTATAGTTATGGAAAAGTAATGAATTGGATAAAGAATATCCAGGGTGCAAAGAAATTTTGCATCAGGAACAACAAAGTTGAGCATCACATAAACATGTATGCATATGTCCCATATCAGTATCCTCTCTAATGTTGGCAAATAGCCTCTACATTGAATACAACAAATTAGGCCTCCAGAAGGTGATCTGATATTTCAATAACAATCAAATCATTCCACCTAGAACTACACGAGCACAAAAAATTGCAAATCATCTTCTGATTTCCAGCTTACAGAAAGAAGTTGGGAAATGGCAAACAGGTTATGCGATTGTAACAAAATGCTTTTCTACATGACAACATATCTGAAATATCTGTTGTGCTATAATAACACATAAGTCGAGTAATACATCGTATGGTAAGCTTACTGAAGTGTACTACACAATGCTGGCCTACATGATGGCGAAATTAACAGGAAAGACCAATTACAAGCCAACTAGAAAAAGAAAAAGAGAAAGGGAACATACCCTCAATCCATCAGACACGACGGAGGGAGTCACAAGCTTGTACTTGGGAATGTTGGTAAATAGCTTGTCATAAGTTGCTTGATTCAAACAAAACCATGTTGTTCACCTTCTCCTTTTGCTTTCCCTTGCTCTATTTCTGCGCACTATAACCCAAAATAAATGAGAAATTCCCAATTGAACCTAAACCATCGAAACTAAAAGCATTTATGGGAATAACTACCATGTTAAACAGCAAGAACATGAGAACCCGGTACTTAAGACACCATTTTCTTTGTTCAACGCACAAAGGAACCCAATTAAAGCCCAACTGCTCACAAACACTTCAAGCCATAAATAACCAGAGAAAGCCCCAGATATGATCAATAATAAATAAACACATATAAACAAACATTTAAGCTAAAAGAAAAAAAGTTATTCACCTTCTTCTTCTGCTTGTCTCCGCCAGGTTTCGCGGGCTTCGATGCCAGTGGAGGAGCCTTGTCTTTCTTCGGTGCCTACCATAAAAAATAACGCCCAAAAAAGGAACATTAAAATAGACAAGAAAAAGAAGAAAAAAATAAAAGAGAGAGAAAGAGAAAACGGACAGAAACAAGTGAAAAAGTAAGATACGATGGAAAATACACAGTACCATGGCGACTACACTCAGAAAGAGCGGGAGCGGGGTGACTCCTCCAGGTTTTCTGCCCAAACCGAGTGGTTCAGCTGCGCCGCGGAAGAGCTCACGTCGAAGAGTGTTTGTTTTTTATAATTTATAGGCTTGTGCGAAAAAATTGGACGGAAGCTGGGGGTTTACAGTTAATTGGGCTCATTTGACCCACTTACTGGTCCGTGGGCCTATACCCCAATTAATTAGTCAGAATTTCGAATACAAATTTTAGTCAGAATTAATTAAAAAAATAATAAAATAATAAAGAGAGAGAGAGAGAGAGAGAGAGAGAGAGAGAAAAGAAAAAAGATATAAGAAATTTTAAATATAGCGTTTGATATGATAGTAGGGTTGTTGAGGTTTTCGTTCCACCACTAGAATTTAAATTCTGCAATGACAAACTGAAAAATAAATAAATATATATATATATATATATATATTACCCCACTAATCTTTTAATCTTTTTTTTTTAAGAAAAATTGTGTATGTAATGATAGTTAAAACTTGAAACTAAAGATTCTTTTTTTTTTTTTTTGTTTTTAAATAAGACCTAAAGAGACACACACAACGTTCATTCTCAGAGATATCCCGCAAGAACATGTCCAAAATTGCTTTAATAGTGGTGGCGTGGTTATTATCAAAATTTGAATTTTCGTTGGTAGAATCAGGAGCTAATCTCTTATAACTAGACCACATGTTAGTGACACAATTTTAATAGTAACTTGAGCTTAAGGTGAACTTAAGCGAATTTGGTAGTTCAATCTTAATTGTAATACTTTGAATAATGATAAACAGAAGTGTTACTGATAATTATAATATACTTTGATGGAAAGAGATCCATCCATCCATCCATCCGAGTGTAAGTCAGCTGACAAAAGTGAAGCCTAACGCATTGACAAGAATCAAAATGCATTGCTAGAAGCGCGTAACCCGGTCGAGTCTACGTGCCTGGAAAAACTTGCACCGCCCTTTTCCACTTGATTCAGTCTCTTCACTCTTCCTCTTCGACATTGCGATACCAACACTACTCAACTTCAGTTGCCTTTTGCCGTTGCTACTGCCACAACCATCTTCATCCGTTTTATCAGATTCCCTGTTAAAAAGCAAAGAGAGAAAAAAAAAAAAATCTAAAAAACACAACCGTTTCCTGTTGAACTTTGGCATATCCGATTGTTTATTTTTTTTTTCCCGTCATATGGATTAGGAAGGACAACGAGAAATAAATATGCGGATTTCATATGGCATGCACGAATAATATTACTGAAATTTATCCTGTAATTTCTCAAGTTTCTTGGTGGCCCAAAGTCAGAAAATGGAGCTCAGTATTGTGCCTATTTTGGTATCTGAAAAAGCTAGAAAACAAAGCAAAACAAGAGCGAAGGATCGAAGCTTCGAGAATCAAGACTCATTTTGAAGTGGGTCCATTGAATTCTCATATGATTCTGAATAAAGCTCACTTTTATGGCCAGGATACCCATAATACCATGCACTTTGCTCCTCCTCGTGGTTCAAGGAGAAGAAACAAATATGGATTCTGTAAAGTTTGAGTGATATGGATATGTATTAAAACCAAGATGAAAGCTGCATAGGAAACTAGAATAGGGACTTACCACAGCACCTCGACAATGTCTTTGAAATGGGATGTGCATGTACCCCAACTGAAACGAACCAATGACGGAAATCCAAATACCAGGTGCCGGTGGTGTTCCAACCAGGCTTTGGTTTCAGGATCTAAACAGAACCAGATTCCACAGAAAGAAATCAAATAAGTGTCCGAAATCAACTTGGTACAGAAACAGATCAAAGAGTTCAACATTTCTAACCTCCAGGGTATCCAGAACCAAAGCTTCTATTCATATCTTCAGCTGTCTCATCCAGCACCCATTCTCGCAGTGCTCGGTCCCTTGTGACCTGTATGGTTGGTTAGAAGAGAAACAAATTGAAAAGCATAAATTAGAACAAGACCAACCTCATGTTAGCAGTTAATGTCAATGGCCACCTTAGTTGATCTCAACCATCAAAATTAAAATAGATTGTTTAGTTTTCCCTTCAGAAGTGCTAGAGGAAAAGGCCAACATCCAAATGGAGATATTTTTTTGGAACAAAAACTATATGTCCTCTTTTCCTGATACAAAATCTATCCATCTATCATGAATTAAATGGGCTAAATCAAATCTAGCGAACCAGCATATTAACACTAACATGACAGGATCCTAACCCAAACAGAAGAGGAGAATTTGGCCAAGGTAGAGCTCATTACCTTTGCAACTATGCTCGCCCCACTTACAACTGGATATATACTATCAGCCTTCTTTGTAACAACAAATTTGACGGAAGGAAATCTTTCAGACAACTTTATTCTGTACTTCTCAGAATCTCCAACAGTATCTACATAAACCTTCAATGTATTGACACATCAACATCCATTATGCCATGACACAGCAAATCTGAAAGCTCACATAAATGAGGAGAATTGTGGTGGACTGATGCCCAGTATAGAAGAGTATTTAAAACCTATGATCTGACTACTAAATTAATAGTAAAAAGGAGCTCACCTAACTGACCTCGACTGGTTTGGGCTAAATGTTAAAATGTATGAAACTGAAAATGATGGCTTTACACTCATCATGCTTAAATGGCCTCACAAAGGTTGAATTACATACTGTCAAATACACTATTACTACGAATCGCTGCAAGAGGCACTTGCTAGCCTTATAAGGTTGTCAGATTTCAGGATAATAGGACCTATAGAAAAGTGCCAATCAAGTTGCAAATAGACAACCCAGAATCAAGGAGATATTCTGTCATGCTCTTCCGCATGTAGGTATAAGCAATGACTGTGTTACAGTCACTCCATGGAAAAGAGTTCTGTAGATCCAGTTCTTGCAAGAAACAAAAGATACGACTGGCAATGCTTTCTTCTCATTCTGTTCAATATCTACCAAGGACATTTCTTCATTTGCTTCCTTTCCACACTGGCATACAGATCAAACAAATGCAGATAGCTAACACAACCAAAGTAGTTTGCGCCTGTTTGGTTTGAAGCAAAGGCATTGAAAATAATGCATAAGCAGTAGCTTGCACATTGTTGTCTTTTTTTTTCCCTTTGTAAATCTACAACCTTGTCTGGAAATCTACCAGCTCATTTAGAAAAGACTAGTTGGTTTTGTTTGTAGCACAGGATGCATTGTTGCGATAAAAAAATACTTCAGAGCCACATTTTGGAGGACTAACATACATGAAGAAAGATGCACATCCTTTCAGCAACAAAATTTTTTTTTACCTCAGTCAAAAGGACTCCCATGTTTAGCACCCTATCGACAAGGCCAATAGCAGAGTTGTGTGATATCTCATTTAGGTTTATCTTCTCCCTATTGAGAACAAGTAAAAAAAAAAAAAATGAAAACTACCAAAAAGGAAAACAAGCCTATAAATACTAAAAGTGAACCGTATTAACCCACTAACCTCCGTAGCATTTTGGAAGAGAGCACCCTTGGATCAATGACATCAACAGCCCATCCAAGTGATTTATCAGCCTTTAAGCTTTCAAATAACTCCTCCCTCCTCTCTTCCTTAAGGCATTTTGAGTCTGGAGATATTTAATTGGAAACAAATAGCACGGGACGTCCAACCCATCCAACTTTTGAATCAAAACAATGACAGGGGAAGATGCAAGTGGTTGATAAAAAACCCTTCTGAAAAAACCAAAGGAACAATGCAGCTTCACCCTTGAGGTTAACATCTACATACACTCCCAATTTTGGTATGCAGAACAACGTTCACTATTTTTTTGAAATAGTGGGTTTTAGATTTCCATCCACACACACACACACAAATATATACATATATTTTCGTTTCAACAGCAATTTGGTATAAGAGATCACAAACTCCAATAAGAGTATGAAGTTTAATTAAGACAAAAGGCAAGGGCTTGAATTGTAAATTAAAGAAAGACCAGATGCGATAAAATAAGAAAATAAAAAGAGAAGAGGGATACAATAATTGAAATAGAAGATAGAGAGAAAAGGGCAAACCTGCAAAGTTCAAGGAAGGAAGAGTCTTCTCGTAGGAGCGAGCACAGTACAAGCATCCATATACCATGGGCCCTGAAAACAAACAAATACCATTCACATCAAACCCTCTCTCTTTTTCTTTTTTCAAAGAGAGAACGAAAAAAGAGAATAGGAAATAAGGAAAATTAAAAAAAAAAAAAAAGATACCGAAGAAAACTTAAAAAAAAAAAAAGAAAAAAAAGCAAAAGAAATGAGAATGACCAAGAACAGGGCCGCGGCCAGCTTCATCGATTCCCATAATGCAAGGCTTCGATGCCCATCTGGGACCAACAAGGCCTTCCGATTCCATTGATATCGCTCTCCTTCCGTGTTAATCAGCGACTCGAAGGTAAAGTAGTAAGACAGTCGCGGGCGGGCGGGCGGGAGGGACTGCAGAGTCCGGTAATATCAATTAAAGCAATAATACGACGTAGTTTCGAACAGCGAATGCACCGTACAACATATAACGGTACTAATCTAGGTCTCACTTGCTTAATAAGTACAAAAGTTTTGGATTCAATAATTTCCATTTTTATGTTTCAAAAATAGAAAAATGTATATATCTATCAACATATCTTTATTTGTAAAATTATTTTCAATTTACTATTAAAATAATAATCGGTTTAGTTCAATTAAATTTTTAAAAATAAATACTTTAATTATTTCTAAAATTATTAAAATATAATTTATTTATAAATTTTGTATTATTTGTCAACTAAATTTATAATATTAAAATATTTTTATTTTTGATTAACTAAATTAAATTATTTTATGTTGGTTTAATTCTTCTATCAATTTCAATTCTGGTTTGAAAAAATTGTGTAGCTCAGTCATTTCAATTTTTGAGAATATGGAAGAAAATTCTTCTTATCCTCTGGTTAAACATTCAATCTACTACCTAATAACCCTCACATTTCACGCAATTCAGTTAACCCTTCTTGGCAGATTGAAATTGAACCTTGAAGGATGGAAATGACACAAAAGAATTTTGCAGGGGAGAGGAGTCTGAAGTCTTGAACACTGGGATCAATAGGTTTCGTTATTCACTTCCCGAGCATAGCACCAATCTGCTGTTATCTCCGTAATGGCGATGCTGTGGCAATGCACTGCCCTTTACGATACCAATGTCGAGGTTGTAAATATCATCCGCCAAAAAAAAAAAAAGAAAAAACAAAACACTGCAAATCCTTGGATTATGATTCGTGATAATTACACACATGCGAGAGGGAGAGGGACGACCTCCGATACTACTCGATCAAAGACCAGTTGATACAGAAAGCAACTCTATCTTCGTCAACTGTAAAGCCCTCCTTGTTTAGTATATGCATGTCACAAAACTATAGATAGAAATAGCCGATGGCATGCTTGTCTGCCATGGAATCGGTGGTGCCCAAGTTCTCGATTCTTAATCAACAACTCTGCGCAATAATGAGGCAGCCCATTCTTCGCCCTTGCAGCTGAGAATCAAGTCCAAATACTGCATGGCCTCTCGAGGCGCAAGCCCCTCAACAAGAAGTTTGAACAAATGGGAGTGAGTCCCCTGCATCGCATCAAAACACTGCTCCAATACCTTCGCTTGCTGCTCTTTGCTCAGCTCCATCGCCTCCACCAAAGGCAGCAAATCTCTTTCTTCCTCCAGGAAGTGCCCTCTACAATTCTCCTAATTAGAACATTAAAGAAAGAAAAATACTTCAATTATGCTGCGAAACTCTAACTCTTCTCTAAGTATCATATCATACTGTGAGAGTGCCGTGCGCCCTTTTAAATTCAATGGTGGTATCAGGAATTGGCTAGCATGCCTATTCAACTCAAATGCCAAACTTTGAACCAACACAAAGGGCCATTGTAACTAACTCTAAAAGTAAGTCCAAGGCACAGTTCTTGTTAGAAATTGCCCTGTAGCTTGGCTTGCACTACACGGATCAACACATATGTGTCCTTTATGTATTCCGGACTGATGCGTGAGATGGGCACCTGCAATGATTTTAAGCGAGCAGAGAGGTGGGAGAGAGCTCCTCGATAGTCGGGACACGTGGTGTCCATAGCTCCAATGCATTTGATGTCCTCCTTGATGCCATTCATGATGGGCAGGTCCCTCGCATGCTCCCCGTTTGCGGCCTGGCATAACCCTGCACCAAGTGCACGGCACCATCCAAATCGGTCACATTTTTAATTTCCTTTAACATAGGTGTCCCACTCTCCGCCCATAAGGGGTAGGTGTACACAATATAATTTCCTAAGGCTCTCCCCTGAATCAATTTATTTAGTTAATTTTAAACAATTTCACCTCCTGCAAAAAAGCTAACGACATTTAAAGCCTTGGCCCAAAAGAGAAAAAGAATAAGAACAAAAAAAAAAAAAAAAAAAGACAAGGTCGAGGAGATACCATATTCAACTAAAAAGTTGAAGGAAAAAAGAAGAAAAAAAAAATCGATCACTAACAAAATCAATTGTATTAAACAACAACAGATTGTAATCCGGTGCTGGCAACGAAAATAACTCAATGACAACTTTGTATTAAGTGAAAATTACAAAGCAATAAACACAGCATCATATAAAGCAATAAACACAGCATCCTATAAAGCAGTATACATGAATTAGCTTTTAAAAAAAAAGACAAATTCAGAAAAATATACAAAAACTTAGCTTTCTTTTAGTAAAAGAAGGAAAAAAAGAAATCATACGACGTGAGAATACTAGCAAATTAATTAATTAATTATATATATATATATATATAAAAGAATCGTACACTTTAGGATGCAATAAAAATTCATGAGACGAAATATAGCCTGAGCTGAGTGAAAATTTTGTTCGATTGGCCACACGTTACTAGTTGTTCGACCCAATCTATAGTGCTTATAGGCATATTTAGTCCCCTTTTTTATGGGATTAGTGATTAGTAAGTAACAGGGAATTGAAAAACCAAAGTGCCCCATGATTCCCCTTTTATTTTATTTTTTTTTTAAATTTTATTTTTAAATTGAGATTATCGGAGGGAATTGGCCATTTCGAGCTTGTGGGGCCAGCCCCAGTGGTTAATAGGTATGTTGAGTCCCGGATTACCCTCAATGGCGCCAACTGATTAGTAATCAATTACTACCTCGGTCGGCCGATTCAAAGAGAGGAAAGAGCACGCGCTCCTCCATCTGCGCGTGCTCGAGCATCACCTCCAGCAACTGCGAGTAGCCATTCCACAACTTGGTCAGCTCCATCTTTCGAGTCCCCGCCGCTGGATCGACGCTCCCCCTTCCCTTGCGTGTCGCCAGATCGCTGGCCCACCTCACCATCCTCCTCACGTGCCACGCCATGCTCCTGTGTTGCAACGCCACCGCTCTCACCGCCAGCGGTGTCGTCTCCCCGAACTCCTCGCCCATATTCGTACCGGCCACCAGCGGCGGGCGCGGGAATTTCGCGTCGACGAAGCGGAGCAGCGTGTCTCGGGAGCCCGACACGGTTTCGGACCCAATTTGGAGCGTGAGTTGATCGTGGGCTTCGCTGGGGATGACGTCCAGAGACACGTTCTTGAAGATGAGGGCGAAGCGGAGATAGTAGCAAGTGAATGTGCTGGCGGCGGCGGAGGAGGAGCTGTACAAGCGGACAGTGGTGGCTGCGGCAGCGGCGGTGGATTTGCCGAGATGGTAGGGAGCGATATCAGAGGTAGATCTTTTGGGCTGGTTAAGGCAGTTCCCCATGTGGCTGGGAAAATGACTCTGCTAGATCAGAAGGCAAAAGGGGGGTGTGGCTGTGACTTGTGATGGTGGGTTTTGTGCTGCTACGCATAACTTCCAGGGTCACCCAACCTAACAAAAGCTAAGGCTAGCGTAAGTAGTAAAGCAAAACAGAGATAGAGAGAGAGAAAGAGAGAGGGGGGGGGGACCGAGAGAGGAGGAGACAGCGAGAGGAGTTTTGAACTTAAAAATTTATGACATGAATGTCTATTGTTTCAACTGCCGAGATCTCCTCGTAAGAAGCTTTAAGTGCGAATATACATGTACGTACGCTTTGTAAAAATATTTACTTTTGCTCTTTTTTTTTTTTTTTTAACTTTGCATTTCCAAAGTAACGCTTATTTTGTCCTGCATGGCTAAGTTCTAGCATTTCTTCTCCCCACCCACCCAAAAAATCTCGCTTGATCTGGAAGATTGATTACTATTATTCATTACAGTCAAAATCAGGAAAAAAGATCTAATATAGAAATATTTAATGGGGTTTAAAGCGTGCTCCTAAAACATCGATTCACTTATCCCTAAGAAAAAAAAAATAAATTAAATAGGGCTCCAAGACTTGTTGCAAGGATCTTAACAAAAATAATTTCATAGACGACAAATTATATATATATATATGATGAAAGATAAAAAAAATATATTTTAATTATTCTTAACAATACATATTATAATTTTTATGAGTTTTAATGTTTTCAAATAAAATTTTATTTTTTATATAATTAAATATATATTTTTATATAATTATTTAATCATTTATCTATTGCGCCACTTCACAATAAATTTTTTATAATATTCATTGTAAAAAATTATTTTTATTATAATCGTTATAATCAATAAAATTAAAATTAATTTTATAAACAAATACACATTTGGATATATATTATACTTTAGTATATATATTTTTAATAATATTCCTCACTAATAATTTGGTCTATTAGAAGATAAAAATACATGTAAAAGGAGTGTTGATAAGATTTTCATCGAGAAGAAAAAAAAATAAATTTAAAAAATATATATGAAAGAAATTAGTGAACCAATTTTAAAAATAAATAAAGAAAAAATAATTAAAATAATTTTTAAAGATACATTGCAACTCTGCAAGTCTCCTAAGAAGTCTCAAGCTCGTGGGGTATTAAAAAAGAATGGCTAACTCAGTGTCTCGAACGCAACACCAAAAAAGGGGGAGGGTGCAACAGCACTCACCATTAAGCAAAATTATAATTTACTCAGTGCGCAGTATGCAATCGCAAGCATTGTGATGGGGGCCAACTCGCCCCGGATCGGCCCGACTTGGAAATATTCCTCACCGTGAACTATCCCACGTCATCGACCGATGCGGATAGAGCAGCATCGTGGGGATGGCGAGTCGGTATCACCAACCGACAAACTTTGATCGAAAATGATGTCCAGCTTGCCGTGAACCAGAATAAGGTAAAATTTAAATCTTTTTTTTTTTTTTTTTTTTTTTTTTTTTTAACTCCTAATCAACAGGCTCCAAATGAAATTGAAACTCCAGAGTCTAGACTTTCAATTCATAAATTCAGTCTTCATTCAGGTGTCAAAAATAATTTCAGCTCAGGAACAATAGCAAGTCAGTTGCTTTTGAACAAGAACTTCATGGCCTTGTACCAAATTTGTTAATGTATAATCTGTTAATCAATGTTGTAATTACTAGTATAAATATATATTTAATATTTTATTGTCTATAATTAATTAATTAATTATATTTTTTATTTTTAATATTATTTATATAATGATCTTATTTTTGATAAATTTTAAAAATAAAATTTATAAAATAAATATATTTTATAAAAATAATTATGATAAAATTATAATTATGAGATATTTATTATATTAAAATATTATTTTTAAATATTTTTAATTTATATGTTATCAAGATAATATATTGACAAAATTATGAGAGTATTATATATTATATTTATTTTTTATAAAAAAATAATTATTATTGTAAATTAAAATATAAACATATTTAAATAAATACGTGAATGTTTAAAAAAATAAATAAATTTATTAAATTGACTTATTATAAGAATTTTTAAATAAATTATTACTTATATATTTAAAATTTTTTTATGTGATGATATTGAAAATTATTTTTATATTTAAAACTATTAAAATATTTCATATAAAAATTTATATATTTTAATTTCATTTTTGAATTATTCTCATTAAAGATATAAATATTAGACATATCATAAACTATATTAGGTAATTAATTGATTAATAAAAAATTTGTAACTCTAAAATAATAATGAGAAAACATTTTTTTTATTTCTAAAGAGTATTAATTTAAAAATATTTTATACAACATGAATTGATGATTCATATAAAATTATAATTTTATTTATAAAATTAAAAATTATATAAATATTTGAGACTAATATAATTAAATAATATATAATAAATATTATTTTTACATTTCATATATAATTGAAATATCATTATTTAAAAAATTAAATTATATTGAAAGATCATAAATTAAAAGAATTTATCAAATCATTTTGAATTAAATATTTATATAATTATAGCATGTGATTAAATGTTAATATTAATTTATAAATATAAATTAATTAATTAAAAAATTAATAATAAATTAAAAAATTTATAATTTTATAATTTAAATTTATTGACAATATATTAAAATAAAATAAAATTAAAAAATATAAAATAAAAATTAAATCAGACTTAATTGATAAATTTTAAAAAGTTATAAAATTAAATATATAATATTTAAAAATATAAAAATTAAAATATAATTTAATAAAAACTTATAAAAGTCTCTATAATAAAAAGATTAAAAATTTTTATAAATATTTCATTATATGACTGAATGTTTTTTATTTTTTAGATTATAGTGTAATTATAATTAATAAATAATTGATATACTCTTAAGAATAAAAATTTATAAATATTCAGTCTACTGTATATTTATTTGATAAATAAAACTGTGGTTTGTAATAAGATTGGAGTACAACACGAGACATGAAAATACCTAGCCATGCGAGCTCTTGAGCCATGAAATCATCGTTTCATGCTCAGCAGGTGCAACTGCACAGTGGGCCCTGATAGACGACCAATAGGAAGTGAAGAAGGCTAATTACAGCGCTGACCTTGAACCTAGGCTCCGACATATGTTTCTCTATCAAACAGCGGGTAACATGTTTGTACAACAAAACAGAAAACGGAAGAGCAAAATGCTAGAACTTCTAACATTTGAAACCTCTGCAGACCATGACCCACAGTATGATGACCAAAATAAGAATTGCTCCTCCCACCATCACCCTCATTTGGATACTCTGCAGCCACATCCTCCTTCGCAACTGTCTTCCTTGCCTCTGAAAACTGTCGGCCTTAACTCAAATAAAACCCACATAAGGATATAGTTACAGTTTCCACCAAGTCCCTCAAAAACCTAAACAAGTATGGAATCAAATGTACCTGGAACTGCAGGTTCTCTGTTTTATCGACCAGAAGTTCAATTCTTTCCCCACGATCCAAAACCTGCAATTAATTGGATTCATCTACCATCTGAATAGAAATGTTATCACCTCCTGCCTTACTAAGCAGGACGTACACATCCACTTTTGTCGTCAAAGAATGGATGTGTAAATAGAAAGCACATCTTAATGGTTTTAATCTGAATGCACTTTTGCTCCCAATAATGCAGGACAATTAATATGGAAAAAGCCAAACCCTTGGAAGCCCACAAACATCAAGTTACTCTTGTCACCACTATATTAATACATTGGATCAAATGAAAAGCAATTCTGCACACGGCCAACTGCATTGGAGAATTGTTTTCCTAAAACTGCTAAGCCTCAGAATTTTTTCCATGGACTGTTAGCACATGCTGCCAAGTGCATTTTTCTGCAACAGCTGCTGTTGCCAATTTCATTTCAAGAAAAGAAAACTACTTTCAGCTCTACCAAATAGCAAACCCACATTTACAACAATTAATTCTCACCTTTATTCAATCATCCAAATGGATAAAATGGCAAAAGCTCCCATAAGAAATCAAAACAGATATAATCAGAAAGATCATAGCAGATATAACAGTTATAATCCAAATGTTAAAATCCCTTCTTTCTCAACAAGTAGCATTCACATTGATTGGTACACATGTACTTTATGCCAGA
The DNA here is from genome assembly GCA_019804595.1 of Bruguiera parviflora. Taxonomy (NCBI): domain Eukaryota; kingdom Viridiplantae; phylum Streptophyta; class Magnoliopsida; order Malpighiales; family Rhizophoraceae; genus Bruguiera; species Bruguiera parviflora. The sequence continues at coordinate 6,829,404 of CM034048.1, read as the reverse complement.
GCAACTATCATCCTTCCATGCATAAATTTAAATTTCCTTTTTCAATGGTTACTGTTCATAAATTTCCATAGCAATATAATGGAAAGAACATTCTGAGGAGAACGTATACGTATGTTTTGATATTAAGTTTAATTGTTTCATTCACCAACATTGCCTTCCATCAAATGAAACACAAACCTTTTCAATGTTATCCATCATAATACCCTTGACCTCAGTTATCTGGACCATTAATTTGGATAGCTTACTCATCTCTTCTGGATGGTTCATACAGTATTGCATGTGCTCCTTGAGCCTTGGCCTGAGAAAGGAGCAGAACATCAAATGCAGATTCAACATTGCAGTAAATTACTAACATTAACCAATGATATACACACCCAAACTCTCTATCAAGATTGTAAGCAATGCCAAATCGGTTTCCAAACAAGTCATCATCCTCATCATTCTTTGTGCTAGCACCATATTGTCGTGCAAAATCTTCCTTCACTCGCTCAAGGAATACAAAAGGCACACTTGTACCTGCTGATTCATCAGCAACAACGAGGAAAACTGCAAGTCCAGGAAAAAAAATCTTCAACACCATATTTCACCAAGATATTACCAAAACACAAAACCTATATCAAAATCTTATAGGAAGGAAAAGTACCAAATCCATTGTCTAATAGAAAGTTAAATGTGTGCCCGTCACAGGAATATGTGCACTTGCTGCTATTTGAAGGAAGCTTCTGTAAGCATTGAACAGCAATGGTACTAAAGTTTCCCGAATATGATGTATGCTCGGCCAACACGACAGTTCCCTTTGCCACAAAGCTATAAATCAAACCCTTCGGACTCATCTCTCAATTATGGCCTGTTTTAAGATCCGAAAAATAACATTTTTCAACGCCACAAGCTCAAAGGTCCAAAACAAAACAATACAAAGAAGACAACGAAGACCCAGTAAACAATTTTATCCCGTGATTATGCATCAATTGCAAAATTCAAGCAGCAAAGCAATATTAAAATTCATATCGAGTAAAAAAGCAGACTTACTAAAAGATATTCCATCTATTAGAAAACTCCCAGAAATACATATTAAAAAAAGAAAAAAAAAAAAGAGTAGAGCTACAAGCACCGGACGGTTATAAGAGGCAAGTGAAGATGGAAGTTTCATCCTTGCACAGAAAACAAATTCGCCATAGCTAATCTTGTAAACATCCGATCGAAAGTCCGGATAAAACGAAAGGCCACTAAAAATTTCACAGAACGGAACCCTAGAATTTCGTTTGACTAGCGAGAAAATGCAAGAAAAACAAAGAGAATCGTTAGCTTTAAAGAAGTTTATTAAAAGACAATAATTCAAAAAAAAAAAAAAAAAAGAGGGCTAGAAAGACACGAGCAGAAACTTTCTCCCATTCCATTTCTCTTACTTATACTCGCTTTTCACAGCAACCAAGCAGAAGAAAAGAGAGAAACAGAGAGGGGAAACGAATCAGTTGAGCTCGAGATGACTAAACAACAACAACAACAATTACAAATTACAATGGGTTCTCACTTACTTTTCAGAAGATCACCGATTGAAATCGGAAACAACAATCTAAAGCATTTTATGCGTACATGCACATGCAATTTGCACAGAGAGAGAGAGAGAGAGAGAGAGAGAGAGAGGGAGGCTGAAGAAAGAAAAGGAAAATAGGTGCGTTGCGTTGCGTTGCGTGGACGATGCGGGCAAAGCATGCGTGGCCAACCAGCGTTGGTTGGAGTCTCAGTCGCCCACCCTGGTTCCTCTCTCTGCTTAATAATATTTTAATGGTATAAGATCTACTTTAATAAACACGAATAATTTATAAAATTTATTATTTATTATTTAATTTTAATTTATTATATTTAAATTATTTAATTTTTATTTTATTTTATTTATTATTATTATTATTATTATTTTATTTAGAATTATAAAATTTACTTGTTAAATAATATATTTTTGTATAATTAAATTTATTATTTTTATTTAATTAATATATTTATATTATTTTAAGTTATTTAATATAATGACAATAAAGATAATTTAAAAAAATATAAAACTCATAAACTCATTCAAACATTAATAAAAGTCTACCTCTTTAAAATTTTAAAAATTAAGGAAAAAAAAAGGGTGGGAAAAACACCATCAATAAAAAGATAAACATTTGTTAGAGATATGGCATCTGCAAGTCAGTGGTGGTTAATTATGCTAACTATAGCTATTAAAGCTAATTTGGACCAACTACGCAGGTCATCGACGAACCAAATTATAAGTCAGTACCATTTACTCAGATTGATGCGGTTGACGCAATGACCAAAACCCTTTTTCTTTTTTCTTTTTTTTTTTTTAATTTACTTTTTGATTTTATATACTGAAATATTTTATTACTAAAACATTAGACACTGAGCGGAACCGATCAGACGAATTTAAACACTGTGGGGCCTAAATTTAAAGTTAAAATATCAAAATATTAAATTAAATCTTTAATTCAATGAAAAACTATTTTATTTTGGTTTATGTCATGATATATATTTATATTTTATGTTAAAATAATTAATTTATTCTTATAATTATAAAAAGGAATATTTACATTCATTTATAGTTATAAAACTCACGTATACATTTAGTTGCGCTGTTGGAACTGTAGAGGCAAATTTTATGTACATATACAATAAAGATAAAAGAACTTTATATATATATGACTTTCCTCTAATGGGCTTTTTGTTTTTAGAGTTTTTATATTTTGCAATTTTTATACGATTTTAGTTGTCAATGCAGTGGAATAAGTCATTTTAAAATAAGAAAAAATTATTGATGAATTAAATAGATAAGGTCATATGAATATGATTGACAAAAGCAAAAAATACTTTATATGTTTTTGGTTTAATGGTTTGAGTATCAATAAAGAGACTGACAACCTAAAAAGGAAGAAATTACACAATTATAATTAGAAAGAAATTGAGTTTTAATAAATATCATTATTGTACCTAGAATTATTTTTCTTTATTGACTTAAGCTGAATTTCTTGGTTTTGATTAATTAAAGTTTTGAAGTCTCTCAAAAAACAAAGAGGTCATGAATATTTTATATTTTATATGATTTTTAATATTTATAGTAAAATCTAAGTTTTTCTTTATATAGATAAAATTTTAAATTTAATTAAAATAATGACAATAAAAAAAGAATTGAGTGAGTAGAAAAGTTCAATAAGAACATAATATAATTTTAAGAGGGGGCAAGTTTGTTAAATTTTCATACATAACACATTAAAAAAATTCTACTTTTGCCTAATATTTTTATTAAAAAGAAAAAAAAATCTATTTTTAAAATTTTTATTTTTAAAAATAAAAAATAAAGTTATTTCTAAATTTTTCTTTTTATAAGTAGATTCTTATTTTAAAAAGTAATAAAAGATATTTTACAAGTTATATTCAATCAATTATGTCATTATAAGAATTTTCATTTTTTTTCTTTTTAAAGAAAATAAAGAATAAAATTTAAAAGAGTCAAAAAGAATAATAAGTAAATTTTTATTTGAAAGAATAATAAATAGAAGTTTTTTTTTCTTTTATTAGTGAGAATTTATGAGAAGTTACGCAGAATAATAACAGTGTTTATATATATATATATATATTAATTATTAAATTAATATCAAATATTATAAATTATGAAAGATTATTAAACAAATTTTAAAATGAAGTAGATATTGTTGTATAAATATTTTATTAATTTTTTTTAATTTTTGTAATTATATTATAAATATAAATATAGATACAGGTGAATATAACTAATGAAATTGCACCATATGCAGGAATCTTATTTTATCCTTGTTCTCTTTGTTTTCTCTTTATTTCATTCTCATTCCTTTTTATTTCCCGCTCTCCAAACAACATACAAAAGATGTGGTGCTATTGTTTTGAGCCTTGAGAAGATAAAAATTAAAGTATCAACGTGCATCACATATTGTAATAACAGCAATATTTTGGAATTTCTTGGAAGAATCCTCACATTACAGATGCCAATTGCATTGCATAAAGGGAACAAAGACACGTTGCCGCGTATAAATAAAGTAACCAATATTTTATGCACCAGAAAAGAAAAAAAAAAAGGTAACCAATGTTTGGTCAATCGTAAAAGAGAAAAAAAAAATCAACATATGGCCAATCAAATTCGTTAAAAAAGGACTTAAAAAATTCTTATGCAGATTGGAAATTTTTGCTAAATATTAGATAATTTTAGTCATATTAATATATATAAATTAATTTTGTCCTATATATATGTGTGTGTGTAAAATTAAATTAATCTCAATTAATCTATTTTTTTAATTATTACATCTAATTGCAGCCTCTTCAAATAATCTCCTAAGGAGAGAAAAAAAAAAAAGAGAGAGAGAGAGAGAGAGAAGAAAAGAAAGGAAGCATGACAACTAGAAACAGAAAAGAACAGGGAAACGTGAGTAGAGGAAGAGAAACAATACACGAAGAAAACAACTTGGCGACTGAGAAGGCGGCCCCGGACCATTTGGCGGAGGCGCAGGTGAGCCGATGGAGTCAGTACGAGGTCAAGGTGTTAGAGTAGGCTCTGGTGTTATTCTCAGTGGGCTGCTAGACCGGTGCAAGGAAATCAAGAAACAGGTGGGGAAGTTCACCGAGTTAATCAAGGCTCACTACGAGGATTTAGTCAAGTACGGGGATAAGATGGGCTTCGACAGGCTCTGGTGCTTTTTCTTGGATTTTCTTTTTCTGGGGTTTGCCAATTTTTGTTTTTCGACTGAGGTTAAACTTGCTTTAGTTACTGAAAGGACGAAGGAGTTGTGGCAGCTAATGCCCCTAATACCATAAAACCGGTTATGGAGGCTAACTGATGTCTCTAAATGTCAGTCTCGATGCCCTTAATTTGATGGTGCGACAATTATTGAGAAGCAGAGACTTCTCAAGAAAGCAAGAGAGTTTGTAAAAGAATACTTTCTGTTGCACTAGAGGAAGCTTTACAAGTATTGAAAGCTTTGGTGGGTTAAATCTTTGGATATGGTTACAAATAAGAAGGGATGGGACTTTCATAGCCTTCAACCGGCACTTCATCCAAGAACTTATATTCTCCATCCAAGGACTTTACAAGTATTGAAAGAACTGTTTAATTACATAAATTTATCGTTATGTAATATGATTAAAAAATATTTCAGGGTATTAAAGGTAAAATTTCTAATTCTTTCTCATATGACATTATATGAGTTCAAAAAATAAAAATATATTGTTTTTGCTTATTGTGTACTTTATAATTTTATTAAAATATAATGATATTTAGATTTTTTTTTTTATAATGTGTAGATGAGAATGTTAATGTTAAAGAAGATGAAATAAAAATTAAAAAACTTATAAGATAGTTAATATTATTTGACACCAATTATTTCAAATAAATTGAGTCCAAGATAAAATTAGATGAATTTTATAGTAGTAATATAATAGTTAGTATAAATATTCATAGTGAAATCATTATTATTATAACTTGTAAGAGTCATAAAATTTTTCTATTAATGTATAATTTTCTTATTTTATTTTATTTTGAAATATAATGTGATATGAGTAATTTATTATTAAGAAGTTTTTTTTTTTTGCAAAAATGATAAAATAATTGTTAATGTTTAAAAAAACAAAAATAAATAACAAATAACACCAAATTGATATTTGATAGCAAAATAAAAATAATAGTAAAATACAACAATAAATAATTAATAACGTAACTAAATAGTCTTTGAGGTTTCATTTAAGTATTTTATTTTTTTTTAATTTCTTGTTTTGAGTTGGAATTACCTTATCTAAAAGTTCTATAATTTTCTCCTTTTCTTCCTTTTGGCTTTGGAAGTCTTTTTAGGAGAAAAGTTTCATTATGCAATTGCATATAATTTATCCAATTAGTTAGAGATTAGAATAAAAATTCATTTTATATAATGTTAATGTCCTAAAAGGTTTTTGAATTGCCCTTTATCCTATTAATTATATAATTTTTTTGTATAAATTTTTAAAATTATCTTATATATATTTTTTTGTTGATTTATAAGGACTAAGAATTAAATTTTATATTTGAAACTAAGAGTTTAAGTGACTTTATTATTGGAGTTTTAAAATTATCTCATAATTTTTTTAACATCTTACTCTCTTTTGAAAATTTTAATGAAATTTTTACTCTTTCTATTATCTTTTAGGTTACCTTAAAATAATTTTTAAGATATGTACACATATTTTTGTTTTTGGTGATAAAAATGTTACTAAACTAGTTATTTACCTATATTATGCATAATATTCTTATTTAATTCAATAAATATAATTAGTTAATTGTTAGAAAAAAATGAATATTTTTTATTTAGTAAAAATATTAAACTAAATAAATATAATTCTAAAATCAAATATAAATTTAAAAGAAAAAAATATCAAATAAAATTTTTAGAAGACCCCTTATATCAAATAAATCTCATGCTTTAATCATCATATCCTTATTAAGAAGACCCCTTGTATTATGTTCATATGTCTTATTGGCTATCGAATTCTTACAAAAGATTTAAGACACCATTTCTTTTTATTCTTTTGTAAATTTGAAAATTTCAGTTATTTAATACCCAAAACACAAAGTAACAAAAAAAAAAAGGAAATAGTAAGAGATATGTACTTATAATTATAGAATTCATGGTTGTTTTAAATGTTTGAAAAGTGGCTAACTTGGATTTTTACCTCTTTGCTGTTTCCTTCAACTTTGGCTATTCATTCTTTATGCGCACTTCTCACAATATGTCATATATAATGAAGCAAATGTGAAATGGAATAAACACAATCTCGAAAAAAACCAAATGTTTCCCTACTCCTCAAAAAATAAGGTTTGATTCCAAGTTGTGCTTTTAGCAACTTGAAGCATTCGATGAACTCCTTTTTAGTTATGTTATACTTTTCTCCTTTTGTCTACCATGTCTTCTTTCCAAGAACATATACTTGTATATTTGTAAGAATATATAGATTATGTAATCATTATCAATTAACTAAACTTGATAATGATATATTCTATTAAAAATTAATGTGTATTTTTACCTTTTCCAAGAGTATGATTTACACAAGAGATAAATGTTAAGTATGGACAATTATAAAATTTATAATAAGATCAAAAGTTGAGATGAATGTGATTATAATATAATATAAATCAATGAGTCCTTTTAATTACAAAAAGAATAATGATTATACTTTTGTAATTACTAATATATTATTGTTAATAAGGTGGGTTAAGTCATAAATCAATGTGTCCTTTCTTAATGTATGCAATTGTAAAAGTTACTTCATTATTGGAAATGAAAAAGAGTTAAAAGTTAATAATAAGAATGAGGTAAAAATAAAAGAAAAAAAAATTAGTATGCCACTTGACACAACCATATCATAGTATATATATATGGAAAAATAAAATTAGAAAACAACCAAATAAAAGGAAAAAAAAGTAAAAAAAAAAACTAAGTAGCACAACTCTATTGGGGTAAGGGGCACATGAATATGCCCAAAAAAATCTACCAATCGACATTTTTTTTCTTTTAATGAAAAAAAGGCAAATTGGTAAAAGAACAATAAGCAATATAAGAAAGTAGTTATATTCATCACATTTTGTTTTTTGGTTGAAGGCCAAGCCAATTAAAAATTGTAATAAATTCTTATATTAATAAGGTTTAACAAAAATTAATATAAAGAAACATTAATTAGGCTAAAGAATAAATAATGTTAAATAAATATTTATAATAAGATTAAATACAATTTTTACGAATGAGTATGTAATTATTACGTTGTTAAAATTAAAAAATGATAGTTATTATATAAACTCAAAAAATATTATATTTATCTTTTAAAGTTATATATATTAATATTAAAATATTATACAATAACTTAATTTGTTAAAAATTTTTGTAATAATATTATAAGTTTGAGACTTATATATTATGTGGTGTCAAATTTTAATTTATAAGATATTGTTGTTTTTTTTTTATGTATTATCTTTTATAAGATGCCACTTATTTTTATAAAAGTATCATGTATTTTTCATAAGATATCATATAATTCTATTAAAATGTTATATAAATTTGTTCTTTATATTTTCATTAAAACTTATAATTTGTGGATAAGAGTTAACTGAGAATTTTATGAAAATGTTATTATTATAATATTTATGTTAACAACAAAGATAAGGAGTATAAGAGATGCCAAAATAACATGACATCTCATATTATCATATATCATGTTATACAATTTAATTATTATAATGTGATTTTGACATATTATGTAAATATATATTTCTATATTTATAATACATGCATAACATATACAATAAACATGTAATTTAATAAGATTATGTAATTAAGAGTTTATAATACATAATAAAAATATATTTAAAATACAAGAAATTATCCAATAGTTTAAAGTTTTTGTACAAATATTTTAAATCTATGATATATTTATTCTTTAGCAAAAAATGACCCTTTGGCACATAAGTTTATTGCCTAAATATAGTTGTTCGGTGAGACCTTAAATTTACTAATGGGTCTCTTAACGTGTTCTTTATCACCAAATTATTTGCTTTTTAATTACATATTTATAATTTGTTTCAATCAAATTCATAATAGCATTATTCATAATATATATTTATGAACAATTTTGAAAACAAAGACTTATCATATATAAAAGGATTAATAATTTTTTGTCAATTAACAAATATGTTATGACTTTTAAAAATTGGCAACTTAGGTTCCATATAATTTTTTTATAACAAATCTACCATGCTATTAATTTATGAATAAGTGACATGGTGTGTTAATGGGATAAAGATGATGACATGCATTAAAAATAAAGTACCCATTAGGATATAGTTATGATGGAAAGCTTATTAGGCCAAATGAACATTTAAGCTTAACCCATTTAATTTTATTCAATTAGAATTATAAAAATTAATTATCAAAATCCAAAAATGCTTTTAAATTAAACTAAAACATAAAATTAAAACCTAACCCTAAATATTTCATTTTCAAAATTAAAAGTATTTTAAGAGCATAATCCTTAAACAAACTAGTTAAAGTTATTTTGTTTTAGATTTAATGCAAAATAAGAAAACAAAATAAAAGAAGGTAACCTGATCAAACAATAATTGTTGTAAAAATGTTTATGGTTAGCACTTTCATCATATTTGCCAAATTTTTTGTCTTTTTTAACAAACCTTAGCATTTCTCCTTTGATAAACCAAAATCTATCCTCTATTTCTTTGTCATCCATACCACCAAGCCCACTAAGAACCCTATTGTTTTTTACAGATAACCCTAGCAATAACCTCTTACAACAATATGTATTAAAGTGGTAGCAATTATTACCTTTACATCAATAACAATGAATGTTTCTACTTCTTATATGGATTTTATGAAATGGAGTCTAAAAAAATAGGAATAAAAAAAGGCCTTGCAACTCCTATAATAACTAGATTAGGATAAGTTCATATTGATGCTCATGACACTCAACACCTTCTCTGTGATATGTTTGTTGGTAAGGCTAAGAAATTGGAGAAGCATCTTGGGTGAGATTTTGTGTGGTTAAGGTGTTTTATTTGAGAATGAAGAAATTAGGATTAAGTTTTAGTTTTCTCTTTTAATTTAAATAAAATTACGTTTTTCATTCTTAAATTGCTTTTCTATAATTTTATTTCAATAAAGTTAAATAGGTTGGACCAAAAAGATCCATTTGACCTAATAAAGTTTCCATTTAAAATGGATCTTACTAGGAATTTTATTTTTAGTATATGTCATCATATTTACTTTATTAGCATGCCATATTACTACCTTTAATGGTTTTTGTCCATTTGTAATAGATTTATTAAAAAAAATTCTACAAAATCCAAATTATGATTTGTTAAAGTTCATGATATATTTATTAATTCGTATAAAGTTGCTAATTTTTTTTTTTTGATAATAATCTCGTCTAAAACGATAAAATTATGAAACAAAAAGTACTATGTCAAAGAATAAAATGAATAATGTCTATTTGCAATTTGGACATGATATTGAAAATCTTTATTATAAGTACGAATGTTTTTAGAGAAAAAAAAGAATTATTTTTATTATATAATCAAATTATCATATAAGATGATCAAATTGCCATATATTTTCTTTAAGATATTGCATATCTTTTCTAAAGTATCATATATCTTTTATGTGGCATTTTGTGAAATTACAGTTTATCATTTTTTAATATCATATAATTTTATTAAAGTGTCGTATATGTTTTAAGTAAGTACTTATAATTTTATAAATATCTCATATACAAAAATTTTAATAAAATATATAACATATTTCTAAATCATATATGACACTTTAGAATGAATTATATAATAAATTTATAAGTTATATATCATATTTCAAATTAAATTATACAACATAGTTGAGAATTATACATGACATTTTTATTGTATTATATAACACTTTTAATTGAATTATATATGAAGTACTTATGAACACTTATAATGAATTATAAGATTGCTTTGAGAACTACATATAGATTTTTATTATATTATATGATAGGTTTTAAAATTATATTAAGAATGAAAATGAGATTAGGTGGGGATAAGGAGTGTCATCCCAATCTTTGTACCCATTTTATAATAGGGATTAGGGATTCTTGTCCCTACCTCGCCTTTATTTTTCTAGTAAAAAATAATAAATAAAGGGCAAACCCAAAGACTAAGAGTAATTGCGACTATATTTCTCTTAAGATGAAATGTTCTCTATAGAGAATATAAAAGGAACGTGAAAAATTAGAATGGGTGTATGGCTAAAATTATAATTAGTTTGTTAACTTATTTAATTACTCCTTTAAAAAAATGTTATATAACTATTATATAAAGGACAAAATTATAATATAATAAGTTGGAGTTAGGTTTAGACATAAGGCTAAGGTAGAGAATATAAATACTAACCTTGTCTTTATTTTAAATTAAAAGTTCCAGAATTAGAGCAAGGTTCTTTGATCCCTAGTCAATTTCCATTAACCTTTATAGAGCTGAGGACCATTGTTATCTTTAATTATATAACACATTATTAGTATATTATATGACAAATTTGAAAATTATATATAATATTTTTATTAAATTTTTGAATTATATATGACATTTTTAAATGAATTATTTGATAGGTTTGAAAATTATATAAAGTACATTTATTAAATTAACATTATATTTGAAAATTATATACAACATTTTAGTGACTTATATAATATAATTTAAAATTATATAAGAAAATTTTAAGTAAATTATACAATAAATTTATAAATTATATATAACATTTTTATGTAAATATATGATAAACTTGTGAACTATATAAATTATTTTTAATGAAATTATATAAAAAGTTTGAAAATATACTACCACACTTATAATAAAAGTATTGTATCCATAAAATAACATATAATGTTCATAAAGTGTCATGAAATATAATGATGGAATTAATATAGTTGTAATTTACATATGTCCATGACACTAGTTCAAACATAATAATAATAATAATAATAATAATAATAATAATAATTTTCTTCCTATGATGTAAAAGATAAAATTTTCAAATAATTTTTTTTTTGTTACAAACAACTCTTAATATCATAATAATATCCTTAATTATATATACAATTATGATAGTGGGTTATGGAAAGTTTAATGTGTGATATATACTTATTGCTTCTTTAGTTATTTATAAGTATTATTTACATGTTAATTCTATTAATAACTTTCATACTATATTTGTTTTTTTTTTTTTAAATCAAACTTAAGGTATGATTTGTCCTACCAACTAAGTTTTCTTGATATCTTGTTATGTTAAAAAGTAGTACAAAGTTCAAAAATTTAATTTTATATGTTCAAATCATATGTCCTTTACAGCTAAATAGCAATCTATTAAGACAAGTTAACACTTAAATTAAATTGATTACATTTTGACAACTTGAGATACTACTAATTTAAAATTGATCACGATATATATTTGTAAAAAATAAATCCTGACACTTTTAAGAGAATATATAACAAGTTTAAAAAACATACACATTATTTTTATTGAAATATAAGATAAATTTAATCAATTATAATATTTTTATTTAAATATATGATAAATTTAAGAATTATATATGATATTTTTATTAAAATATATAATAAAATTTAAAATTATATTAAAACTCTTGAAAAATTTATATTTCATTTGCATAATTGAAAATTTACAGAACAAAAATACCTCATGTTGCAGTTAAAATTAGAGAATTGACGACTTAAGAATCAAAACCTCGCGATAGATTAAAAAAAAGAGTCCATAGCATCTAAAGGGAGAGAAACAGGTGGAAATACTATCTTTTGAAGTTTTTTTTTAAAATAAAAAAATAAAAAAAGCTATTTTTTTCTTTTCATGATAATTAATAATTTTTTATCCTTTGAATGAAGAGACTCTCTGATTTTTTTTAAAAAAAAAATTTAAAACAAATGATTGTTGTACTTTCACTTGATTATTTCTCCAATTGACAGACAGTATTTTGTCCGCTCAATTAAACGTTAGCTAAGTAGTCGTTAACGAAGAAACAAAAATATAACACTAATATATAAATAGCAAAATGATTCACAATCCCGTTGGCTCGAAACAAAAATAACGTTAAGGAAGAATGGATATTTTGTCACTCCCCGCATCCTCACACTTTCTCCACTCCATTAAACCCTTCTCCACCACCGCAAGGCACGGCCGCTCCACCGCCACTTCCGTCTCCTTATCCGTCAAACCACCACCTCCGGAGGAGCCCAACTCCAGTCCCGCAGAATCTCCGCCTTCCGTCCGCCGTCCCAATTCGCTCATAGCCACTCCCATCCCCCCTCCCAAAGTCTCCAAAAGCAGAAACCCTCTTAGAAATCAACTTCTAGCGCCCGAACCACCTCCACCAAATGCCGGCGCCACCACCACCGCAACCACTAAGACTACCAGCTCCTATGCTCTCTCCACTAAACTCCGCCTCTCCAGCAAGCTTTCCCCCCCTCCTCCTCCTCCTCTTCCAGCCCCGCAACAAACCCAAATCCGAGAAACAATTTCCCAGGAAAAGCAAGTTGAAGAAAATGAACAGTCCTCAAGAACAGAATTCCGGCAAGAAGGAAAGATCTTTGTTGGGAATCTACCCAGCTGGATAAAGAAGCATGAGGTCTCCGAGGTCTTTCGCCAATTCGGTCCAATAAAGAACGTAATATTGATCAAAGGCCACAACGAAACTGAAAGAAATGCGGGCTTTGGGTTTGTTATATACGATGGTGCAATGGCAAACAAGTCTGCTGCAAAGGCTGTTGAGTTTGACGGGATGGAGTTCCACGGAAGGGTTCTGACGGTGAAATTGGACGACGGGAGGAGGCTGAAATCGAAGACTGAGGAAAGGAAGAGGTGGGTGTTGGAAGGCGGTGCCCGTGGTGAAGAGTATAGGTCAAAGTGGCATGAGTCACGGGATGGCTTCAGAAAGGCGTTTCGGAAGGTTCTAGAGACACAGCCGGAGAATTGGCAGGCCGTTGTTACTGCTTTCGAGAGGATTAACAAGGTCAGAGGTGTTTGAAACTTTTGGTTTTAGACTTGTGTACACTCTACTTTCATTTTGTACAGTTTCTTTGTTTTATGTCTAATGTATCATTACCTATGCTATTGCACATGATTGAACTTCTGTAATGTATTTTGGTTTTTGTTGAGGATGTCAACTGCTCCTAAGTCCCATGAAAGTCTTTTAAGACTGTAATTCAATTTAATGCCCTAAATCCCTGATTGAGATGCCTAAACTAAAATCCCAAGTTGAGATACTAATTGTTAATCAGCCTCATAAATTAGATGAGATGATAGTGGAATTGCTCAATCCTACAAGGATTCCTCGGTTCTACTTTGACATCAGGTTGAGTTAAACTGAACATTCCATCCGAAAACTTGCATGCATTTTTCTTTTTAGGTAGTTCTCTCTCAAAATATTTATTTGCTAAATTTAGCTTCATCTTATTTAGCCATCTAGAAGGGAGTTTGGATTAATGGTGAGCTATTATGCGAGACGGGGAGATATGCATCGTGCTCGTCAAACATTTGAGAGCATGCGAGCAAGGGGAATAGAGCCATCCTCACATGTATACACAAGGTATATTTTTGATGCAACAAAATCCAGCCAAGAAGCAGATATAGGAGTAATGGTTGTACAATTCTTAGTAGTTGAAGTTTCTCTTGCCAATTTTATTCTTTCCTATAACAACTTTGTATTTATGAGTAGAAAAATTATGTAGGAATTAGTATAATAGAAGTTAGAGACTGAAAAAGGCACCATCAAACTGGGAACAGCGAGGCTCACTCCTAAGAGGGTTGATTTGGGAAACTAAATGAGTAATGGAATTGGGTATGAAACAATCTACTACTCTGAGAAGGGACAAAGTAGGGGACTCTTTGGCTGTTTAGATAGAAGGCAGTTCTAAGTTGTGTTTGATGTATATAATTTGTTGTGATGCAGATTATTTCAAAGCAGTGATTATCTTTGGAACCATTTTACCTTTCTGAATTCTGAACCCAAGCACTGTTATTTAGACAAGATTTTAGAATACACTAAATTCAGATGTTGTCCTGGACATTTTTTCTCCATATTATTATTACTGTTTTGGGATTTCTTTGTTATTCATCTTGTAATTTGGCATTGGCCCGAATAGAAATTTGATTTAACTGATGAGAAAACAGACCCTCATGGCTCAAGATATCATACACTTTCTTTATCCTTCTTTCAACATTGATGTGATTCATTTCATGCAGCCTTATTCACGCTTATGCAGTTGGTAGAGACATGGAAGAAGCATTGTTGTGTGTCAGGAAAATGAAGGAAGAAGGCTTTGAAATGAGTTTGGTGACTTACAGTATACTTGTGGGAGGATTTGCCAAAATGGGCAATTCTGAGTGAGTAACTAGCCACCGTTCATTAAAAATCTATTTGTTTTGTTGATTTGCCAATGGTGTTAATTTTAATCACTTATTTACACCATTTGAAGTTTCTGGTTTGATAAATTTGGTTTCTATATCTGTTGGGAAATCATTAACTGATGTGATTGCAATTTTTGGGCCTTGATAAAATGTTGAAGAAAAAAGTATGCCCTATAGTTGGAACCATACTTTTTATTTGAGTTGTAAAAACAAAGGAGATACTTTGAATTGCGTATTATGGGAGCAGTAAATTGGTGAGTGATACTAAGAAATTTTGGGTCAAAGTTATTGAGTATGGAATAAGATGTTCTACTTTAGTTTCAGAAAATCAATATGATTTCATGCCTAGGAGATCAATTATGATAGTAGTTTGCTTATAAGAAGGTGAATTGAGAAAGATGGAAAAAAGAAGCATCACCTGCCTGTGGTGTTTATGCAACTGGCTCCTTGTCAAAACCCATTTTCCGATGAAGTTGGCAATTTACTGAGTGCCGTCAACTTGGTTGAAATAGTGTGACTGTGTGCATTACAGTGCTACGTTCTTTATCATACATAAGAATTTTGTATGCATATGCCTATGGATTTCTCTTGATCTTGTCTTTGGGTAAGAGCATAAGTGCTGGTTGCATCAGTGGATTCCCAGTGAACTGATATAGTCTCATGCTTTTGAAGAGCTGCAGGCCATTGTTTTCAGGAGGCAAAAGAGAAACATACAAACCTGAATGCTGTTATCTATGGAAACATAATCTATGCCTATTGGTTAGTATGAAGAACTCAGGTTCAGTTCCATGTTGTTCTTGTCAATGTACATACATATGTGCACATTCCATGGATTTTTCTATGATTCCTTAGGCCTTTTGATACTCCCATCAGTAGATTCTTGAGGACATGCATATTCTTCAATTTTTTTTTTCCCTCTAGAATTTTCTGCCTTGCAGACTCTATTACCGTTGATGTTTGTACATACATATACATTAACTTCATTCCTTTCCATCAATTACAGTCAAACATGCAATATGGATAAAGCTGAAGCTTTGGTGAGGGAGATGGAAGAAGAAGGTATAGATGCTCCCATTGATGCGTATCATACCATGATGGATGGTTACACCATGATTGGCAATGAAGAGAAATGCTTGATTGTATTTCAGAGGCTTAAGGTAAGGTAAAGAGAAAAAATGATAAAGTTTATGAGGGCTATCTAATGTTATGTGATTCTTGTGTTTAAGTGCATACATATATGAAGATAAGGCTAAGATTTATGTGTGTATTTGTGCTGCATATATGTATAGATAGATATATATATATTTTTTTGTTTTGTGGAATATTTTACATATTGAAGATGCATTTGATATTTCATGGGCTATCGTCAGACAACTCTGTCAAATGGGCTATATTTTTCTGGTAGCTTTCCATTAAATTAAGAGCAGTTCCATATATTTAACACCACAGCAGTGGGAAGTGGTATTCTCATCAGCGACAGAATCTTTGACTAATTATGTTTTGACTGCTTTCTGCAAATCATTGATTTTGCCATTGAAATGCATGTGTAATGTCTTGGGTGGCTTTTCCTGTACCCTCATGTAAGGAGTTATCAAGACTCTTGTGCATCCCATGACTGACTACATGGCTGCAACATTTATATGCTTGTTCTGAAATTGTGCAAGCTTGCAAGTTTGGTGTACATATTCATGTTTATTTGTAAGGAACTAAGCTCCTAAGATCAATTGTAGAAGAGCATTTGAGTTATAGCTTTACGCCTTAAAAACATTAAATGTGTTTTTTTTTTTTTTTTTTTTTTTTTTTTTTTTTTTGAGATCATGCAATTTTCTACCAGGATGCAAGGAATTTGTGCCATACTGTCAGAGCTTTTATTATGTTATTCATTGGTATTCATTTTGAATTTGCTTTATTTTATTCCGTAGGAATGTGGATTTATGCCTTCAGTTGTCAGTTATGGATGTCTCATTAATCTGTATACAAAGGTAAAGCTTTCAATCCAGAAGCTTTGTTTCTGTTTTCTGGGTGGGGGTGGGGGTGGGTGTGTGTGTGCTCATGCATGCATGTGACTATACATACTTGGTCACATTCACCTATTGTGTATGCTTTTATATGAACACTCTGTTCCTTTAGTTACTCTAGATGGTATTTGTTAGAGTTCAATATGTGATCCATTATAATGTCTCATCTAATACTTTAAACTGTTAGGTTGAATGGTTTTTTGACATGATATTAGAGTTTTAGTAACCAAGCAATTATGAGTTCAAATCACTCTACCCTTGCATTTAAGTGTGTATTAATTGTGAATCTTTAGAGCCTAAGAGAGCCTTGTTTGTTCAGGCTTTCAGCTCAAGAGAGTTGGGCTTTTATGCAAGGGAACATATTAGAGTTTAATAAATAATCTATTATGGGGTCTCACTTAGCAGTTTAAACTTTTGGGTTTAATGGTTTATTGACAGTATTGCATAGGATGGTATATCCTACAGCTTTAATTTTGGAAGCTTGGGGAGTTCTGGAAATTTTTTTTTTTTTCTCTGCTTTGCTAAATTGCAAAACATCATATTTATTTTCACAGCAAGGGTATCAAATCAAAAGTCAGCTTTAATAGTTTTAGTATGGTGGGAGACGAGTTATTGACTGCATTTTTCTTTATCATTTTTATTCAGTTGCTCTGATGAGGCAGCTTAAAACCATATTTTATTTCACTATTTGCTGGACCAAAATGAATTGGGCTAACTTTTCCCAGAAGAAAAAAATTCATTTATTTTTAATTATAGAGATTAGAAAATAATTAATTTAATGTTGATAATAAAATGAGGGAAAAGAAAAGAAAAGAAATCCTCTTAAAATTTGTCCTCCCGTTTTTTACTTTAGAATTGCTGCCAGTTGCCGCTTGTTCATTCCTATAATATGGTATTTTCCCCCTTTTTTTGGTGAGTAGCTATTGCACAACTAGTACTTTGCTTATGAGCTACCAGTGAGGGCCAATCTGCATAGAAAGTGACAGGACATTTTGCATGTCTGCTGTTTAGGTTTTCTTTGTGCTTCTGAAAACTTCATTTTGTTTATGTAAAAAAATTTGGCAATTATATGCATAAATTTTTTGGCTACATTTTTTGCATGAATAGTAATCACCATCACTACATGCCTCAACAGTTTATCAGGTGCCCTCTCTATTCTTTATAATTGATGACTAAACATTGTGCTGAAAGATCTTATGCTTTGTTTTTCAGATTGGGAAAGTTTCACGAGCCCTGGAGGTCTGCAAGATGATGGAATCAGCTGGCATAAAACATAACATGAAGACATACTCCATGTTGATCAATGGATTCTTGAAGTTGAAAGATTGGACCAATGCTTTTGCCATTTTTGAAGATGCTCTTAAAGATGGTTTGAAGCCAGATGTGATTATGTATAATAACATTGTTAAGGCATTCTGTGGAATGGGAAACATGGATCGTGCCATCTGCACTGTGAAGGAAATGAAGAAGGAAAGGCATAGGCCTACTACACGTACATTTATGCCCATTATACATGGGTATGCTAGAGCGGGTGAAATGAGAAGAGCACTAGAGATTTTTGAGATGATGAGGCAAAGTGGTTGCATTCCAACTGTCCACACTTACAATGCATTGATTCTTGGGCTTGTTGAGAAACATCAGGTAAATTGAGGCTAGTTCAATAAGTTGTGCAGAACCTGGGGTGGACACTGTCTTGACATGTGGTATAGATTTGCAATTCCATTTTTGTTGATGTCCTGATGCTTGCCATAGTAACTCAGTTTCTTCATGGCCCATCACCAAATTTCTTCGTGGATATAGATTTGCAATTTGGTGTGGCCCATCACCTATTTCTTTGGTTTTTTGTCAATATAGCCTGGCATGTTTAAAGAGATTTGTTAGAATATTCTAGTGTCTCTAAGGTTGCCTTCTGAAACCTCTCCTCAACTTCACCAAAAAAGCAAAAACAGAACTTTCCTCACACCTTCAAAATTCTGTTTATAATATCAATTGTGAGTTGATTGCAAACTCCTGGAACTGTTGTCTGGGAGTAAAATAAAAATGTAATCGAGAAAATTTTTACCCCTTTGTAAATGCCAATTTTTTGATGGTTTTTCTATTGGCATTCTCAACAGATTTTGGAAACTGAGTTTGAATGGAATTGTATATATTTCTACTGCTTGAGACTAAGGTTTTAACTGTTGGGTTACTCTTCTATAGCTGCCTGCTATCAGTATCCTAGCATTGTTTTATTGCAAAGCTTGTACCAGAAATAATTGTGTTTTTCCTTTAATTCTTGCAGATGGAGAAAGCTGTTGAAATATTGGATGAGATGCAACTCGCAGGTTTGAGTCCAAATAAACATACATTCACAACAATCATGCATGGTTATGCTGCATTAGGTGACACTGGAAAATCTTTTGAATATTTTACCAAGCTGAGATGTGAGGGACTAGAACTTGACGTATACACATACGAGGCATTGCTGAAGGCGTGTTGCAAGTCAGGCAGGATGCAAACTGCTTTAGCAGTTACTAAAGAGATGAGTGCTCAAAAGATTGCAAGGAACACCTTCATCTATAACATATTAATTGATGGGTATGAGTTCATCCAAATGAAAAATTATGCAATCTAGTGTAGCTCTCTCTCTCCATGTCCCCTCCCCTTCCCATGGTTTGCATGCTTACATATGTTTGTCCCCTTCAAACAATGTTCCAAGTTGTTTCAGTGCATCATTTTTTATCTGCCTACCAGTGGTTTATGTCACAGCACTTTATGCTTACTTTGATTGCCATTGGTTTGGAAAACTTGTACAGTCAATCCTCTTTTACTAGCTTGTTGTGCTCTCATCTGCTAGTTCCAGTTTCTGGATTTATTTCTTATTCCAATGTAGATGGGCTCGAAGAGGGGACATTTGGGAAGCTGCTGACCTTATCCAGCAGATGAAACAAGAAGGGGTGGAACCTGACATTCATACTTACACTTCTTTTATAAATGCTTGTAGCAAGGCTGGGGATATGCTGGTATGCTGATTGACTTGTAGTTGTCTGTCTATTGATTTTACACTGCCAGTGAGGGTAAAAAAACGAAAATTTAAACTTTGCTGGCAATAAAGTCATTGCTTTCCAAAGTTGTTTAAAGCTTATACGTTATTTAACAATCTGATTGAAACACGTTCCATCATATAATTTTTCAGGTATCCGCATCTGTTTTTTCTTGGCGAAAAGACTCTTTTTTTGTTCCCCTCCCCCCCAAAAAAAAGGAAATGCCAGAGGAAGAAAAATCTGTTGAAGTTTTAGTCTAGAGATATGGCACTTAATTGCTTGTACAAGGCTATTTTCTGATATGGCAAATTTGCATTCTGAATTTCTCATCCATGGCTGGCATCATGAGGGACTTCTTTTGACCCTGTTAAGGAACTGGAATGTTTGAGTCATTTGTTGTGTATGTTATGATAGCTATATTTGTATGTTTATTAATTATGCGGGTCTTTTGACCATAGTGACACTCTTGCTGTTTCAGAGAGCGACAAAAATGATAGCAGAAATGGAAGCTCTTGGAGTGAAGCCAAATGTTAAAACTTACACAACATTGATAAATGGGTGGGCACGTGCATCAGTTCCTGAAAAGGCTTTTAGATGCTTTGAGGACATGAAGTTGGCAGGATTGAAGCCTGATAAAGCTGTATATCACTGCTTGATGACATCCCTTCTGTCAAGGGCCACTGTTGCTGAAGCATACATCTATTCTGGCATTCTATCGGTATGCAGAGAGATGATAGAAGCTGAGTTGATTGTGGATATGGGCACTGCAGTTCACTGGTCCAAGTGTTTACGCAAGATTGAGAGAACAGGTGGAGAGCTTACAGAAGCATTGCAGAGAACATTCCCTCCTGATTGGAATGCACATCGTATTCTTAATGTGAATTCTGAATCTGACATTGATGAAGAACTTGATATTGATGGTGATAATGAAATATATTTGGCTGGTGGGACTGACAATGAAAGTGAAAAGGATGAGGAAGAAGATGACTTCAGCCACAGATTGTTGGTTTAAAAGGGTTTCTAATCGTAAGCATTGGAGCTGTGTGTTGGGAGTTTAGCTTAAAAGGCTGTTGACGTGCCATGTGAGCAAGAAGCTTATGAATATTGGACTATCTGATGGTCGGCTTTGGAGCTCTGTGCTGGGAGTTTAGCTGAGCAGCAACCATCTCACAACTTTTTCCATGGGCAAAGCAGTTCATTGGTCCGAGTGTTCGGACAGCTTACAGAAGCAATTACAGAACATTCTCTCCTGATTGGAATTTAAGCAGAATGTTGACACTCCGTCATTCACAACAATCCCAAGGCCCTTTCTCACTCATGCCCAGGGGAAGGTAGCTAACGTAGTTTTATCCTTTCGGTGTAATCAAATGAAATTGCGCTTCGTTTTGCATATTACGCTTGACAGCCTTCGTGAATTCTGGGCATTAGCTTGTTGCTTTCATGCCTTGAGCTTATGAGAAGTTCTACTTTTGTGTAACAGCTCGGAATAAGTATGGTTTATCTCCATTGATCTTCTATCCAATGGTTTGGAGCATTAAAGTTTTATGTTGGATATTCCAATTCTTAGAGTGGGCGTCCCCTGGACCATTTCTCGAGTAATGGTGCACCAGTAATGCTCCACAAAGATGGGACGAGAATTTTCTATTACTACACAAATTAAGCACGCGCTCTACTACTTCGGTATATTTGCATATATTGTAAACTTCAAACATATTTAAGAGTAGCTAGTGAATACTGTTAAATTGAAAGCTCGAGTAAATTAACATCAGCATTCGATTATTAGCTACTTCCAAATGGTTTCCAAACCATTTTCCCTTTTACATATATATATATATATATATATATATCACTCGTACTTATAGGAAACCAGTTGCAATGGCTGGCCGGTGGTTTTGAGTTGCATAATCAACTTGTCCGACAAATATAGGTACTCTATGACATAAAAAATGGGGTTAGGTTATCTATCATAGAGATAGATGGTCAACGTACCAAGTGCAGTAACAAAGAGAGCCAATGGCCAATTATCCAAGGATGAAACAGTGTTTGCTGGAAGACAAACCAGTTCTTTTACAGCTTTCCTTCACTGCAAGAACTTAAAATTAACACTGCATATAGTTGTGTTTTTAGTCTTCCCCAATTTGTAATTTAAGAATACAAGTGCAAGACTTGAAATTGTAATGAAGCTCCGTGGCCTGAAGCCAAAATTTGGAAGTTTCCATGTTCGGAGTTACAAACAGCATATCACAGCAGTCACGAAATGAATTTCGAATTTTATATATTTACTATCTTTTCTATGCGAAATGATCGATCTACAAAGAGAAACAATGACAGTATTGTTGGCAAATAAAAAAAAAAAAAAAGCAACAATGACTGTACTTGTACCCTTCAGGTGGGGAACCATAAATGAAAGTAAATATCACCATGCAAATTCGCTGGTGGCTGAGCAAAATGCAATCTTTTAATAATTATTTAATTATCAATCTTTAATTAATATAATAGCTCCCATGCCGATCCTTGATAATTGGTATAATAGTCATTGGTACTAAGTGAAGAGGAATGGTCACTAAGGATGACAAGTAATAGGGTCTGGAGAGGTTTGGCTGAGATGCTAGAACAATATCTAATATAACAACACACAAGCAAGGGTGTAGGTTTGGCCTATTTATAGGTGATAAAGTTGGCTTGATTGGAGGTTAAAAGGCTATATATAAGGTAATGACTCTCAAGGTCAAGCATTTGGGTTGCCATTGGCTCGTGAGGTCATGAGGGCCCATTAAGGGGATCTTTCTAGGTTTATAGCAGAGTGGCCTATGGCTCGTTTTAAGCCTTCTTATCCCTTGCCCTTTTTAAAGGATTTTGAGTGTTATTGTTTGGGTTGTATCTTGAACCAATATGTTTGACCCATGTCTTAAATTTAAGCATTTGAAATTTTAAATAGTCATGTAATCAATCAATCACCTTTTTAAAAATAGTATTTGTTAACCAATGGTCATCTTGGAAAATGTGCTAACTTTTTTAAATTGTTAGCTATTATTTTCTCGTGGGTTTGTACATTTTTTTACCTCTTTTTGTATTGTTTCTTTTATGGTTTGCATGAAAAAAGCTATGGTTTGCATGAAAAAAGCTATGACTAATCATTGGATCTCGCATTCTTATGGCAATGAGTGATGTGAGGTTGAGTCTTTTAAGTCATATGTGTCTTGTGAGAATACGATGGTAGTAAAGGGAATCCTTCTTAGGGATTATGAAGTATTATTCCCCTTTGATTGAGAGAGAGCGTATGGACCTTTTATAGGCCATATATTAATGTTACAAGAGGTTCTTAAGGGGTGTTAACATTCATTTTCATTTACCCTAAGTCATTTTAGAGCTTATAAAGTACCATGAATTAGCACTAAAGCAAATTACTCCAAATGGTTAGGGGACATTTCATGGGATGCTTGTTTTATTCGTGTAAGTTACTCCAAATGGTTAGTGTATACTTTAAGAGATGCTTATTTTGTCTGAGTAGGCTTATTTGTGTCCTTCTAAATGAGCTCTATTTGAGATGTTAAAGGTTTCAACCATTTTAAATGACAGTTATAGTGGCTATTTTATGTTCAAAGGTAAAAAGGGAATAAAGTGTAGTTTCAATTAACCCCTTTAAGGAAAAGATGAAAGACTATAAGGGGTATTTCATATTTATTCAAACACCTAACAACATGGTTCTTTCAAAGTGTCCATTAATTCACTTTAACTTTACTTATTTGCCCCTTGCCATTTTAGACTTGGACCTTACTTTTATAGATTCATGTAAGTAGTTTGAGGAGAATTTTAAGGAACAAAAGATTAATGGGAATCTTAAGGAGCATAGTCCTAGGTTCTTAGCAAACATTTTAAAGGATATTGCTTATATAGCAACTACATGAAGTAAGTTGAGGGTAAAGACCATAATGAAGGTGTCGGTAAAAGTGTTGGTGCCAACACTTACACTGGTCAAGATGGATAAAGGGAAAGCACTCATGCCCTCAAAGTTGATATTTATGACTACTTTTAATAAAGATAACAATAGTATTCCCTTATTGATAATGTTGTCTCTTTTTTCTTAATACCCATTTAAGATCTGAGAGTTAATACTCAAAAATCTAATGTGTTTATTACCGAATGAGTTCTTTACCATATTACATTAAGGTGAGTTCATTGCTATTTATCTACCTATAGTTATACCTTTATCCTCTTTTGTTTGTGATTTTGAGTTCTTGAGTGCAAGTAGGCAAATAAACATTAGTTCCTTAAATAAGGGCTATATTGGCATGGTAGATTTTGAATATCATTATGTTTTTTTTTTTAGGTGGGCTCTTGATTCATTTGATCCTCTTTTTCTTATGCAAGGGTAGACCACTTTATAGTAGGGGAATAGGTTAGTCATTACTTGCCTTGCAACATTTCCTTCATATTGGTAGGTGTAATACAATTCTCACTTGTCTAAGTTGTACGACAAGGTTAGGTATTCTTAGTGTCTGAAGTTCAATGCCATTATTATGTTAATAAAGGTTTGTAGGGCTTAGAAGATAAGTTGAGTAAGGCAAAGGTGCACTTTACAGAGATGTGCTGGAGTTTAAAAAGATGTAACATTCATATTAGGTTTCTGTCTTACAATTTGAAATAGGCTTGAACTATATGTAGTGATATGGAGAAGTTATTCAGGGAGGCATAAGTCATAACACAAAGAGTAGAAAGGGAGGTAAAACATATAGGGTTGGTTACAGGTCTTTAAGGTTGGTTATAGTTTGCTAAAGTAAAAGTTAAGGTTTGATTTGAGTGATTTTACTCGGCGTGTTGAGCAATTAGAGAAGAGAATTTAGAAGTTGAAGGCTTAGACTTGTGTTACAGTGAACTTCTAAGTGCACCTTTTTGCCATTTCATTTTTGTGATAGCGAGGCATGCCGAAGAGTTTTCCATTTTTAAAGATTAAATGAATACTGATGTAATAATGTCATTGGTTTTTTTCATAGTAAATAAATTTATGGCTATGTGCCTTAAGACTTTGGTGGTAGCCTGTAAGTTAGTGAAGGGAGAATAGCTTAGTGTTAACCTGTCTTTCTTAGACCTTGCTTGTATTTTTGCATATCGTTAATTGTTTTGTCTTGTTTTTATTGTGTTATCTTCATTTATTGCTTTTATTTATATAGTCGAGTAATTATTGTAATAATCATTTGTTGATAATGAAAAGTTAGTTTTTCTTTCTCTATTATGTTTTATGCTTTTTAATATACTTTTTATAGGCTAGGATTTGCTCGATATGCAATCCTTGCCTTTATTTAACTTTTTTTAAGTATTTTTAAAATTTAAAATGAAGTGTTATATAACATTTAATGTTATTTGTAAAACAAGTCAAATGTGCTCTCATCAGTATGCTTATTTAATTCCTTTTAATGGTTACTTTCAACATATCTTATCATGATTGGTTGCCATCAACTATAAGAAAAGTTGCTTTGTGCTTTTACCTTACTCTATCTTGTTATCCTTATGATTTCTACCTTGTTTCATTTTTCTTCAATCAAGTTTCTACAAAAATAAGTAGTGGTTTAAGTATACACTATCATTTTTATCGAGGATGTGTCCCTCCTATAATTGTTATGACTTAAAGTTACCATACCACCTCTACAGAGTAATTGGTGATGGTGGTATTATCTTATAATCCCCTTTTGTCATGCTTAAACCTTACTCTTATTCCTTTCTGCCTTTATCCACACAATTTATGTGGAAGAATATCTTCTTAAGTTAATTAAAGATATCTTTAAGGTGAGTTTAGGCAGATGTTTTTTTATTTCAAATTGGTATGACTACTTAAGGAAAGAACCTATTTTCCCCACAACGGTTACACCACATTTATTGTAGAGTAATTTTGTACTGATTTGTGATCACTTATGCACTAATTGCTTCTACAATTCCTTGTTTTCAATAAGATTTGCCTTACTTAGCTAAATCTTAATGGTTAGCTATAATTGACTATGCTTATAGCCCTATAAGTGTGCCACCATCCTTTTGCCTACTTAAAGGGTTTTATGTTGGTTTATACATACATAATTAAGAGATTGTCATTGTTAGAGTTAGGGATATATCAACTTAAGTCATTTTTATACTTTAAATAGGTGTTAAGGAAGTTAAAATAGAAGATGCCACCTTATTAGGGATTTAAGTAGGGTTTTTTTTTCTTATATATGTGATTCTACCTTTTATCCCTTAGACTAGAGTCTTACAAGGTGTGTGATGTAGTTCCTATAATTACCCTACTAAGAAGAGGAAAAGTTAGGGAATTACTTATTAGGTTGACCAGGTACCTTAGGATATTGATGGATAATTTATGAGGGAGTTTTAAGGTATTAATAGACAATTTACAGGATAGTTTTATCAACCTAACAATAGATAACATGCAAATAATTTGCGGTTTGATCAAGACAATGCATATTTTAGAGCTTGAGACATGGTTAAGCTTGCGAATGATATGGAGTATAAACCTATCTAATTAAAGGGAAATTAGAGAGTTAATGTCAATATAAAGTTAATGACACTATTGTTGGACTCTAAAAGAGTATGTGATGGGGAAAAGAACTTAGGTGACACGTTAAAGGAAATAGGGATAAGGCCTTTCTCTAGGTCTCTTATTATAGCTATTGCTATTAGAGGCATGTGTTTTTTCTTTGTCAATATTGCGTTTTGTAGTTAATTAACTTATGTCTTTTGGCATTCATATAGATAAGTTTGATTTGAAGCAACTTATAAGAGTATTAATGCCTTATTGAACTATATCCTTGTTGCATTGCTTAAGGAGAACGTCCTCAAGAGAGTTGTCTTCTCTATGATTTTTGTCCTACCAAGTAGAAGGGTTGTAAGGGATGATTCTGCCATTAGTGGTGATGAGGTTTATAGTATGATGCTAATTTTTTTTGCGGAATAATAGGATCTATTCATGTAGGGTGGATAACCTAATGCAGGGGACTTAGGGGTAAATTCTAGCAAGAAAGACTGTTGTGTGTTCAAAAGTGGATCAGAAGGTGCAATGCTAGATATGGTAGGCGTGCCTCATTCCACTAGTCATCCTATCTTGACAAAGATATTCGTTATCCTATAGTAAGAAGCACACATTTTACTAGGGATAAAAGTTCTCTTATGCCTAGGGAAGCATTTAGAAATTCTTTCTACAGTACAAAACTTATATTGAATCCTTACATCCAAAGGGATTTGAGTGGTCGGCGTGCTGATGAGATGCTCGTATCCACCTCTAATGGCTAGGCTTTGACTGTCCCTATATATATGTTTGGGAGTTTCTTCATTACAAGGGATGCTAGGCGAGACCATTTTTTCCAAAAATGCTAACCTCCTTTTGGTGCCTTCCCTAAGGAGGTTTTCTTTATCCCTCTCAAAAATGGACAAAGGGTTGAAAATCCCACTCACTCCTAGACTATGTATGCTATTTTGTTGCAAGAATGGTGGCATCTATGACATGTCCTTAAGGTTCTCAAATATTATGGGGGTTTCTTAATAGTCTTAATACATTAGAAAGGACTGTTGCTAAAGTGGAATGCATTTGCATTGCCAAAAATGTTAATAAAACTGTTAACAAGTTGATATGCCCAATCAGTTTATCAAGGTGATCTTGGATAGTTGTTCCTCTAAGGATCGGTTGTGTGGTTGGTTGTGTACTCAATGGCTCTATCATCTCGATGGAATGCTGAGTGCTGAGCAAATTAAGCAACATAGAAATTAACAAGTTTTGTGGAATTGTTCATAAGATATGGTTTAGAGATTGTTGATAGCTCTTGCATTTCACGGGACTTTATAGGGTTGTGTCCTTCAATAAAAGATGATTGGAAGGGCATATAACTTGTTGTTTCCATAGACAAAACCAGTTATTGAGAAGTACTTATCAAAGAGGATACGCAACAGGGTTTGGAAAGGTCAAGTCAACCCAAAGGTCTAATAGTGCGGTTGGAATAATGTCTTGCACAAAAACACATGGCTAAGGGTTAGAGATTAATTATGACATTAGTACTTTAATGATCAAGTGAATAATAAAATGAGAGTTCCCATATGAATATGAGAGAGAGAGAGAGAGTTGTTACCTTAAGTGGAAGCAAGTTTTGCCTATTTATATGTGATTAAGTTGGCTTGGGAGAGTAAAGTTTGATGATAACGTGATAGGTATGGATCCCTCTTGGCTTGGTGGCTAAGGCCTATGTCTAGGGCTGTGGCTTCCGAGGTCAAGCATTTGGGCTACTAAATTAACTGAGGATGTGGGTTTAGCATTACGTATCCTATGACCAAATATATATGTGACATTATAACTCTAAATGACCTTTTATTGAAAGACTCTTTGTTATGCTAGTGATATCTAGATTGAAAATGCATTATATATATATATATATAATATGAAAGTCACACGACACTTATAGCAAAAAAAAAAAAACAAAAACAACAACCAACAAACATATCTAATAAGACAAAATATATTTTTGCTTTCATCATATTACTAACTAATAGCAATTTCGTTTGATTCTTAGGCATAATTAGATCACCACTTATAATCTTCGTGGTTGAGTCATCGTTAGGCTTCGATGACATAACATCTTTATTGATAGGGCTTTTCACCGTTTAT
Source organism: Bruguiera parviflora (assembly GCA_019804595.1). Lineage (NCBI taxonomy): Eukaryota > Viridiplantae > Streptophyta > Magnoliopsida > Malpighiales > Rhizophoraceae > Bruguiera > Bruguiera parviflora. The sequence goes on along the minus strand of CM034048.1, from coordinate 6,800,726 downwards.
GTCATAACAGTCAGAAAACAGCAATCAATTTAAAATACCAAATCATGGATATGCTAAATGAAAGCTCCACCAACAACTCTTAAAAGGTGAAGCATAAAATCTTGTCAAGACACATACAAAACCTCAAAATCCACCATAAAATGGTCGTATATATCTAAAATAAGAAGTTGCAAAAATAAAGTAACTACCAGAGATGATGAACAATGGAGGCTAAAAGGTCAGGTTTAAGGGCTAACGACAAAGATAAAGATGCCGGCAATAGTCCCAAACTAAGTCATTGTTAGAGTGGACAAAGAAGAAGATAGAGAGAAAGAGAGGATGGCTAGAGTTGATACATTTGTCTAATAATTCAAGGTACTAAAATGTGGTTAACTACTGCAATTGCGACCATTGTAGCACCAGGTACAACAATGCTGGGGCAACATTAACTGCATTTGTCATTGTATTAAACTCAATAACTACAATTAACGCTAGCCATACTGTGTATATATGTCACACCTGCAATGCAATCCGCCGGTTAAAATGGCTGTTGCCAATTATAAATCACCAGGCTGAGACCCCCCCCATGTTCTTGGTGGGCGTTCTATTCTCCGTCACATCAAATCCAATTCCTTTTAAACTAGATGTGCCAGCAACAGCTAGGGGAGGAGCCCCACACCAGCATCCTGAATCCCTCATCTTCAATTGTCGAGAAATCAGAGAAAGCTTCCACCCCCTCGACGTTTTGGTTTTGTAATAAAAACCTCTAAGCTAGGACCCCTTTCACATGGCACTGCAGTGCTGCACAAACGTCCGATGTAGATATAAATGCCAAGTATATGTTATTCTGTATATTATATATTATATATTAACATTATATATATTATTCTGTATATTATATATCAAGTACGTATAAACATTATGTGTGCACAACTGTCGTCCGACACCAAACTCAACTTGGGTCCCTCTGGAATAGACATTACTGCCCCTAGTAGTCAACTTGGCTAACGCACCTAGCCGTTTGGTTGGGCTTACAGTGGCAGCCGTACTCCGCTATTGGATGTCCCCCACATCACAAAACTTTTATTCTATTAAATGAGTGTTGGGCTTCGGCCGACACCTTGTGTGAGTTTTGATGTCAGATGAACTCAATTTAATGCAATATGGTTATTGAAAAGTTTTTTTTTTTTTTTTTGTTACTCTTCAAAAAAAAAAAAAAGATATAGTCATTATTCATAATCTTCTTCTAAAAAATTTAAATAAAATAATATCTTATAATTTTTAATTAATTTAATAAAACATATTGAGTAAATGTTCATAATAAAAATTTAAGAAATTTTATTTTTTTTTAATTTTTTAAATAAAAAATTATATTCATAAAATTTATAAACATTTATATTTTAAAAATACGACATAGATATTTAATTTTTAAATAAATATTTATACCCTAAAATCCACCCTTAAAATCATAAAGTGAATTTTTCATCATCCATTTTGTGCATTTCTTTTCTATTTCCTTTTTTTAATTTCTATTTAAATATTTATACGCCTAAAAGTTAAGGAGAAGACTTATAAACATTGCCTGCATACTTAATTTCTCCAATGAAAAATCAAAGTTCTCCTGTTCATTGCATACATTTTGAATTTAAATAAATAAAAGATAATTAACTCATCTGTTTTAACTTGTCAAATTTCTTTTATTTATCTCCTCTCACCTTTTGTTTTCATGGTCCGTTAAGAAAATAAATCATGAAATTAAAATTTTGAATGAGCAAAGAGACGAATATAAGAATTACAGTGAGAAAATTTTCAATGAAAGAAACAACAAATTGAGAAAAGAAAATCTTCCCCATTTGCTTCTATTGGTGAGGACAATGAGAGGCGAACAATGGAAAAGGAGAAAAAAAGAATTGATGACAAATCATTAATTCTATTAACTAGTATTTTTATCGGAAAAATAATTTTGTACAACAACTATAACAATTATAGAGATTTTATTTATGACAAACAAAAATTATGACAATTATTTTAGAACAATTATTTAAAAAATTTTATTTATGAAAATTATTTTAATAAGAAAAGAGGTATAATTGTTATATATATATATGCTTAGTCATTAATAAGGAATTAAGTACATAATAAATACGTATCATTATAGCAAAACAATTTTTTTTTTGTAATAATTTCGATAAATAGAAAATTTACCACATTAAATCTTTTTAATTAGAAAAAAATATTTATTATAAAGCTAGAATTAAGGGGGAAGCATCTTAATGAGATTGGCCATTAGTTATATTGTTATTTAGTGGATTGACTTCCATGTGTGCACGTTTACAAAGGCACATTACTAGTTTGTTTGGGAGGAGGAAAAAAGTGTAAGGGAGAGATAAAAATTATGGCAAAGAAATTATGGTAAAATATCGTACTAATTGGCAAAAGTATGCAAGCTTGTAGAATCATTGTAATAATCAAATTATGGAAAGATACCATACTAGTTAACAAAAGCATGCAAGCTTGCATAATCACTATAAACCCCCCCCCTCGAGTTGGGGTGCAGAGATTTGTAACACCCAACTTGCCCATTAAATAAAATGAATTTATCACGACTTAAGGCATTAATGAAAATGCTAGTCAACTGATGGTCACTGTTGCTAAAGTTGATTTGGATTATGCTACCTTGTAATTTCTCAAGAACCACATGACAATCAACCTTAATGTGCTTTGTACACTCATGAAATATTGGATTGACTGTAACGCGGATTGTCACAATAAAGAGTCTTCGGTTAGGTACGTCTGGTGCCTACATCGATGAGTAAAGTGTTGAGCCAAACTAATTCACAAGTAGTAGTTGATGTCATAGAATGGTATTCAACCTCGGCAGTGAAGCGAGAAACAGTGGTTTGCTTTTTGTTATGCCAAGAAATAAGAATGTCACCAAGGAAAGTACAGTAACTTGTCATGGATTGGCAGGTAGTTAGTACAACTAGCTTAATCAACATCACAATAGGCATTCGGCTAAAAAGAATTGGAAGATGATACAAGAATACCGAAGCCAAGGTAAGCTTTAACATAATCAAGAACACGAATGGCAACATCCATATGAGGTTGGCGTGGATTTTGCAAGAACTGACTACAAAGATTAACAAAAAAATGTGATATTGGGTTGTGAGATGGTGAGATAAAGCAAGTGGCCAACCAAATGCCTGTACCATTTAGGATCAAGTAGTAAAGGCCCAACATGAAAAGATAATTTTAAATTTTGTTTCATGGATATGTGTGTTGGTTCAACATCTAAAAGAGCAGCATCGTGGAGGATATCCAAAAACATATATTTTTGCTGAGAAAGGAAAATGCCTTTGGATGATTGATTGAGCAACGTCAATGCCCAAAAAGCTTTTAAGTTTGCCCGAATCTTCAATATGAAATTTCTCTTGAATCAAAGATTTTTGTAAATGCAACAGAGGAGGGATCGTTGCCAGCTATGATGATATAATCAACACATAGAAGAAAAATAAATAGTGATGCGACTAGCAACTTTGAGGGTGAAGAGAGAGTGAACGACAGTGGATTGAGTAGATCCAATTGTAAGAAAAGTATACGAGAACTTAGAGAATCAATTTTGAAAAGCTTGTTTAAGACCATATAAGAATTCATGAAGTTGGCAAACAAGCTATTCCCCATTCTCCCCCTTTCTAAAGAAATCGGGAGGTAGTTTCATGCAAATTTCCTCGAATAAATCACCATACAGGATGGTATTATTAAAATCAAGTTGGCCTAAGGACTAGTTCTTGGTCGTTGTAATGACAAGCAAACAACGTGCATTTGTTCGAACTCCTTTTCCGTTAGGAAGTTTGACAGATTGAGGAGCTGGTAGGTAGATATTTTATGGATGAAAAGAAGTTGGCATTTGATGTCCTGTAGTCTTAAGTCCCAATATCAACAATCCACAAGACATATTTTGGGAGAAGAGGTATACCTGCTATGTTGACTATGGCATTAGACTACTCATTGCTTAATAATGATAAAAGATGTCTATATTGTTCTTGTGGAAGATGTGGCACAATAGATGGTCTAAATGGACTTTCTTAGCTTGTAGCTCGATTTAGAGTGATTTGAGTGGGTTCACAAAATCATTGCAATAGTCACAATATGAATGGCCTTGACCACCACGGCCACCACACCTATGGCAACTTCAGCTAACTCACTAGTTCTCAAAATATCCACTAATTATTCATCTATCAAAACATAGAGCTACCATAATAGCTCCTTCAGAAGTTTGTGCTACTTTTAACCTGCAAGTTCTTTGGCTTTTCTTCTTGTAAGACAATAAAAAAGAGTTTTGCTTAAAGTGGGCAACAGTTCCATGGTAAGTAATTGATTTTAAATAGTAGAGAATGAGTTATTAAGACCCATAAGAAATTGAAAGACTTTATGATGTTGATAAATGGTAGATAGGTCTTTCATTGCCCCACAAGAACAAGTAGACAACAGACATAAATTACTAGCTTCATCTCAATATGCTTTAAATATAATAAAATAGGAGGCACTAGAGAATTCACCTTGAATATATACTGCAATATCAGATTTGATACGATAGAGTTGGGCAACCTTACCATGAGAGAAACATTTCTCTAAATCATTATAAGCATCCTTGGTTATTTCAAAATACACTATGCTGTTAAAAAGGTCTTTGTGAATAACACTCCAAATCCAAGAAATGACCATTATATTGTATCTTTGCTAAGAATTAACGAGTCTTGAATTTTGATTAGGCTTCTCACTTGTGCCATGGATAAAACTAATCTTATTTTTAGCTAAAAGTACAACTCTCATTGCTTTCATCCATAAAGGATAATTGCCACTTGTGAAAACTTAAGATATAAGAATCATTCCTAGACTGTTAGAGTGATAAAGGAAACATGACGATGACAAATCAATGCTACAATCGACAGAGTTTTGTTAAGAGGTTGAAGAACTTTCAATATTCAAAAGGCATTTTGTGGGTACTAAAATTTAAAGAATTGATGTAAATTCCAATAATGAATGGAATTGGAGACAATTTGACTTGAAAAGGAATTAGTATTCTGAATTAACTACGCTTTGATAGCATGTAAAAAAATGTAAATTTATGAAATATGAATTCTCATTTACTTGAATATAATAACATAAGTGTTTACAAGTAGTAAATCTTATGTAACATGTTTTCTTAAAACTTTATTTTTTCTCATTACTCTAATTTATTAACAGAGGGAACTTGTTAATTTGTAGGCATTGCAAAACTCAAGTAAAGCATCTTGTATGGTTCTATTTAAAAAAAAAAAATTAATTTCATTTTACATGAGGATAAAATTGATAATTTACATATATTATTTTCTTTTCTCATAAGTTCTACTTATACCCAAACAGAAAATTTTTAATTTCTCTTACTCATATTACACTATTTCAAGTACAAAAAAGGTTAAAAAAAAACATTTCTTTCTTTCAACTTCCATTCCTCTTCTTTTTCTTCATTTAATTTCTTTCTCCTGCTGACTCTTTTGCAGTAGAAGGAGTACTAGTTTACAAAGGCTTTTTCTTTATTTTTCACCACAAAAAGCTCCTCTAAAATATATTGCCTAACTATAATTAAAATCTAAGAAAATTAAGTTAAAAGATATTTTTAATGCCAAATAGTCAAAAATTTGATACGATCAAACAAATGTGTTTTTTCAAAAGTAAGATGTTAACCTAATAAATTGGGTCGTATTTATATGTACATTATAATTATTGAAATTAAAAAAATCGATAAAATATTAATGTGACCGTATTTATTTAATTTTAAATTATTTAAATATTTGAGTCAAGTTCTAAAGTTTTTTTTTTGGTAAAATCTTATAATTTTATTATTTAACATTAAATTAATTACTAGTTTATAATATTTTAATGAAATTAAAATTTTAATACATATCTAATTTATTCAAATTACTCAATTATAGTATAATAAATATTAGTATTTATTTTATTTATATTAATAATTTTCATACATACTTAAAATTCATACAATACAAATATTTATATTTAAAAAATTAAGAAAAAAAATAACAATTTACTTTATTAACAAATATTACTGTTTACTTTATTTATATTAACAATTTTCACACAAATATTCGTTCTACACAAATATTTATAATTTAAGTTTCTTTCTATTTTTTTATTTAAATAAAATATAAGAAAAAGTATAATTTTTAATAAATATAATAACTTTACACAACATATAGGTCTAATACTATTATATATTATAATTGCAAAAATTGAGAAAACAATTGGTGAAATATTTATGTGATAGAGTTTGCTTAATTTTGAAAAAATCTAAATATTTGATTCAAATCCTAATTTTCTTAATAGAATTTTCGGTTATAGTATTTAATATTAATTTAATAATTAATTTTTATTTTTTTAATATTTTGATAAAATTAGATGTCAATATGTATTTAATTTTTTTAATTATCATCTAATATATTTTATAATATATCTTATTTATATTAACAATTTTTACATATATTTAAAATATATGCAATACAAATACTTATAATTAAGAAAAATAAAAGAGAAAAATCATTTCTAAAAAAATCATAAATTCCTCTTTTTGATTTTTTATCAAGAAAAAAATTTTTAATTTTACTTTCTTTTATTAAAAAAATACTCATAATTTAATTTTTTTAAAAAGAAAAAAAAACTACTTTCAATTTTTTTAATTGCCATAATTTAAATTTCTTCTTATTTTTTATTTAAATAAAATGTAATTAAAAATATACTTTTTAATAAATGTAATAAATTATAAATCATATGGGTCTAAGACTAGTTTACCATTAAAGACCAAAGAAAGGGTGGGTTTTTTTTTTTTTTTTAACAATTACAGACACACTCTTTTTTGTTCAACTTATTATACAGTAAATAAATAAGATTTTAGTAATAAATAATGACATTTATTATTATGTATAATAGTGAAATACTACATTTTAAACTATAAAGTTTCTTTTGTACGCTCATTTGTATTAGTTGTGAATATTGACTCTAATAGTAAAAGATGTGTTTATCTAATATTTCCTTAGTTACTTTTTTTTTTTTTTTTTGGGCGGAATTGATTATTGCATTGACTCCAGTTACTTTTCTTTCGGCCCAAATGACTGAGGAAGTAACGCTGCGAAGACAGAAAAATTTGAGGCAGATCCAAGCAAAAATAAAAGTTATTTGTTTGCATGCTAATTTAATTATTTATTTACAAAATTTTATTTATAATATGTTATTTACACTAAACTAATTTTTAAGACTCGATCAAGAGTATTTTATTCAAAATACATTTCAATTGTGTTTATATATTTTATGCAAAAATAAGCAACTCACAATAAAATAACAAATAATTAACCATAGTTTTATTTTTAAAATCAAATGAAAATGCTTGTACATAATATAAAATGTACAATATTCTAAAGCTTTGAACCGGTTACCACACAAAATTTCAAAAAAACAAGGGGGGGTTGGAACCGGTTGCTGGACAAGTAATATATATATATATATATATATATGCCAAAGCTTTTTGGTTGTATTATAATAAACAAAACTAATGGGTCTTTTATTAACATTCTAAATTCATTGGTTGTCTTTATACTTTATATTTTTTGAACAATTGTGTAATATTATTATTGCTACATAGTCTTGTCTTTGAAATACATTCATATCTTGTACATATAACATCTATTAGAATAATTACTAATTGCATAATATTTCAGAGAATGAAAAATTTAATTATTAAATGCAATAGACAATGTGTTACGATAATAATTATAAGTTAAGAATTTAATTGATAAACATATATTGTAAATAACAGACTTAGCCATATTTCAATTGATATAATAAAATAAATATATAGTAATTAAGAATACAAATTGGATGAACTCTTGAGTTAAAGTTATATATTATTATTGTGTAAGAGAGTGTTGTTATACATATACGCTAATTAATTGTTGTTCCACAAAGCTTTTATCAATCAACGATCGTGTATAAATTTTCAATCTAGGGTTGCCCTTTGAATATGTTCTACTTGAAGAAATAAGCAAAGCAACCACCAAAATAAGATTTGGTTGTCGCTTGAACTTATAGCCCAAATCTATTTCTTTTTTTTTTTTTCTTAAATACCCATGTTTCCTCAAAACATCATTTTATTTGTGTACTAATTATTTCAGACATGAGAACTGAGTATTTCAAATTTTTCCCAACGAAAGATTATAAAACAAAAGGAAGAAAAATAAAAATTTCAAATGGGACAAAAAAAATTTCCTAACATGATTAGGCCACCGTGCAGTCCGGTCCAATAACAACTAAAGCTAGGAGATAGCCTTTTTGGTTGCTGTTGTTGCCATTTGAGCGTGAGCATTGCCGAGCCTCTAGCACAGAGGACTTTTCGCTGGTGGTAGGGATCGGCTGATAGAAACAGCAACACACACTTCCAAGCAAGAAAGAAAGAGTTATTATTCGGATGTGATGTCAGTGCCGTCAGGATTGCTTCTTACAATGGCTTACCGTGCGGGGTTATTGTACAAAGCTTTGAACACAACCACTCACCGCTATTGTCGGAACCGATGCGGGCGGCCAGCAGTATTGGGTGTATTCCATGTGAAGGTACCAATCATCGATCTGCTGTTAATTATTTGAAGTTCCCGCTGGTTCCTGTTTGCGTGTGTTGTCAATTAGGAATAAGCCTGCTCCTCAAATTTCCCAACGCCCTTAAGCTCCTCATGTTCACTCATTGTCCAGGTCCAAAATAGTACTCTGATTCTCAACATTAAAAAAAAATAATAATAAATAATAATAATAAACACTTGCTCATGACCATACATAAAATAAAATAAAAAAAAAACACAAAATGCATATATGACATATGAAAAAAGAACTACTGAATCAGAACACCAACACCATTAATTCTACTCACGAACATCACATAAATACTATAATCGAAGTGGATCAGAAGAACACAAATTTATAAACATTTCATTTCGTGCATACACATTTATAAGCCATACATAGACATAATATATGGATTTGATATATACTTTTTTTTATTATTTTTTTTTACAACTGGTGCAAATTTTATTCAAAGCATCCGAGAGTTTTTCATTAAAAAAATTGAAAATCATATAAGAATAAAGCTCCACAGGAATCGACCAAATTGGTGCCGGTTATCAAATTGACTTTGGCAGCATCAATATGAACGAGCAAAATAGCAATATTATATTAAATAAGAATACAAAGAAAGAGAAAAAGATAAATAAAAAAAGGAGAGAGTATTTACACCTTTTGATGCAACGGAGGTAGCAAGGCCAATTGTAATAAAAACAATGGTAAAAACAAAAAAGAACTTTAATTAAAAAAACACACACAAAAAAAAAAAACCCTCAAACTTAGGTGGGAAATTTAAGAAATAAGGAAAGAAAGAAAACAATGTATTTCATTGTTGAGATAAACTCTAGGAAACACGGACCCAATATATAGAATTTGATGAAAACAAGGATTTAAAAGCCAAAACACCAATATATATAGCTTCAATTTCAAAAGTAAACAAGCAGAAACTTACTAAAATTAAAATTAAAATTTTTTAAAAAAAGATGAATTGTAACTTTATATAAAATTAGAAAAATAATATGTACAAGACTCCACTAGTTTTTTGACAAATTTAGCTAGAAATTGTGATCGGAAGGGCCAAAACAATAGAGAAAGAAAAGAAAAAATAAACATATAAATAAATAATGAAAAAAAGAAGAAGAAGAAGAAGAAGAAGAAGAAGAAAACAACAGAAATTGTGATCGCTCACTCAATCGTGTCCTGTTTAGAGAAATTGGAGAAATTGTATTCTTAAAACAAAAATTCATATATGTAAAAAAAAATAACACGGGCCACCAATAATCATTCAACTAAATAATTAAATAAATAAATAAATATTTAAATAAGTAAAAGTGCAAAATAGTGAGCAGTGGAAAAAGACAGATACATATTTTGAAATTGTGCTCTCTTCAATAAAGGTCAATTGAAATAAAAAATAATAAACAATAAATAATAAATAAATATATAAACCCCCCCCCAAAAAAACAAAAAAAAAATACAAAAACTTACTATACCAATGACACTTTTGTCTTTTAACCTCGTAATCAGTCCACTTAAAAAAAAAAAAACAAAAGAAAAAAAAAAAAAAAAAAAAGAAGAAGTTTATTATACCCACGAACAATTAGCAAAGCGCTCGACCATTCCGCTTTGAACCCGACTAGTTTATACCATATAAATGTACGATTTAAGACGCAGAAGTCCGGTCCGAAAGCGGATGCTCACAACAGACACGTATGACGGCGCGGAATAGGTGAGAGGAGGCGGGGGGGGGGAGACCAGCGAGAGCCTTCCGGCAATAAATGAGGAGACAACGCATGACCCCCAAGGTCCAAGATCTGCACTGCGCGCCTCTTTTAGATTCAATTACCAGGCACAGGTCTGCGTGACTCGACCGTTGTTTCTTAATTCTTTCACGCGAAATTCGCTTCTGAGATCCGGAGGCCCCCCTCCGGCCTCAACCGTGATTCGTAATGTGCGTGACTGACACAGATCGTATGACCAACATTTTAGGAGTTGGTGGTCGGTAAAATAAATAGGCCGTTAGATTAAACATGACCGAATGGCTGACAAAATAATCTTTTGGATTGTCGTTAATTTCTCTCCATATTTGGAAAGGTTTCTAACAATGTCCATTCTAAAACACACAAATCTTTTCCATTCAGACCAAGAAAGACGTGTGACTTCTACCAGTTCAGAGCGGTTCAACTTACGATCTGTTGGTGGAAGCCAGAACCGGAGCTGTCTCTTGGCTGAGTTCCCGGCCAGATGAGTGAAGTGTAACGTGCTGAATGGTGCCGGATGCCCAGACCACTTGTAAAGAAAATTACCCTTTCTAGATCTTTTTTTTTTTTTTTTTTTTTTTTACTTACATTCGAGCAGTTAAAAGCTTCCTTGACCTCTCGAGATTTAATCTTAAAAAAAAAAAACAACATATATATATATATATATATATTCTTAATATATAATTTACTTCAAAAAAAGAAAAAAGACAGTACTACTTTAGAATCTAGATGGTCTATTTCCCTATTGTTAAACCACCTAGGAAAGAGAGTTTAAGAAAGAGTCAATCATACTTAAAAAAATAAATATATTCTTAAAACTCAAACATGCAGCCCATATCTTTAATAAAAAAAAGAATAATTCTTATTGAGTTAATGGGAATCTCTCGTCTCTGCGATTATAATAAAGTAATTTTACTGTTACTCATCCTTAATATCAAATGGAACAAAATTATAAACTTTTTTAATTAAATATTATATGCGTAAGTATAAAAGAAAATAAAAATGAGAAACACATCTGGGCATGCATACGCACAAAGACCGTTTAGAATCGGAATTGCCATGAATTTATCCATAGTGGCTTCCCAATCAAATCCATATTACGATCGACTCTCAACCAAATCAATTCCAAATCAGATTGCCGCCCTGTTTATCTTCTTGCCATAATGCCGAAGAGGTGACTTTTATAATGACGTTTCCCCTTGGAGACAGATTTCTCATGGAACCCGTAGGAAGACATTGGATATTTGATTTGACAATATGCATGCCGTTCTGCTAAAATCTGCTAGAAATTGATGTCTTCAATTCAAACTTCACATATGTGCCAAATTAAAGAGTCGGCCAACCATGCCCAGTTTATGCAATTCAATTTTAAACATCAAAAACCCTTTTTTTTTTTTTTTTTGTTTTCCTCTGTATGTCACAATGCAAGTTGTGCACAGAATATTCTTAATGCACCACTATACAATATAACTGCTCTTAAGAAAAACATTGGTTACTCGATAAAGAGCACCGCTGCAAAATAATATTTATTAAGTAATATGGTAGACGCAAAAGGGTATTAAAATAAATTTTTATACTTAATTTTTTTTTTTTATATCTGTAAGATAAAATATGATTAGTCTCCATCTTCTGTTGTTCTATGTTAATTCTAAGTCATACACAGAATCTCTTTTAATGCACCCCTGCACAACAGAGCCCCTGCTAAGATAATATTAATTATTTGATAAAAAGTATTACTATATTGAGTAATATAATAAAGACAAAAGAATATCGAAATATTTTCATTTTATTTATTTTTTAAGTGTTAATACTTAATATTTTTTTTTATTTATAATAATAATAAAGTGAGGGGTGTTCTTACCTATAAGACTTCCACGTTACAGAATCAAGGGTTATGTACTTGCAACATTCGAACCATTTGTGATGGTAAAATCCGTCCGTTGGACCAAACGTCTCCTCAAAGAGCAATGTATTTAGTAAAGGTGCTTGTACGAGAAGAAATTTCCATTCCATATAGAATTATGGTACACCAGAAAGGTATAAAAAAGCTTATACTTGGGATTAGAAAAGAGGAGGAGGAGGAGCAGCAGGCGTGCATAAAACCATTTACAATTTGGAAAGTTCCAAGTACACACGCTTTATAGTTGATACGGTAAAACAGAGTGATGTTATGCCGCATTTAGTATTTGTTAAATGAAAAGAAAGTAAATTTTTATATAGAATTTATGTAATATCATATACTATTTATTTATATATGATTTTAAATATTACCTTATATAATATAAATCATTATCAATCGTGTACGCCGTATCATGTGAGTAAATGCCGACAACAGTGCTGAACTTAAATGCTAATTTGCTGGTTTTTATTTTATTTTATTTTATTTTATGAATCAAACTAATTAGCTGTTGTGAGAGGACATTTGCAGATTGCAAACGGGGACAAACCTCACAACACAATTTAATACACACATGGCAGGCCCTACCTGCCCCCATTGTCTCTCCATCTTCCCTCTACGCTCTCTCACATCAACCCTTCAAATATCAGCCCTCCGTCCCCAACCCCTTCTGGCTACTACATAAATGCCGTGGCATAGACCGAAAGCAACAGAGTCACAATCCAAAACAGCCATATTTAATCCCGTGGCTAGCTTATCCACTGTATATCTCTGACTTCCCAGTGCGCGTGAGATCAAGAAAATGAAGATCACTTCACTCTTTAGGAAGAATGGAACAGGGCAGCAGCAGCACCCTCCTTGGCAAAAATGGCCCTCATGCAAGCAACCCAAGACCCTTTCTTTCAGAGACAAGGATTGCATATTCAAGACAGTGAATTCTGTATTTTTCGATCCAGTCGTTGGGGTCGAAACACCCGAGTCATGGTTTACGAACTCATCAGAAACTACGAGCTTCTCCACCGAGTCAGATCGTCAGGACTTTGATGGGGAGTCATTGGAGGTGGTGGTGCGTGGAGCGAGATCTGAGAGGCTGTTTTTTGAGCCCGATGACACCAGTTCAATACTTGAAGAGGCGAAGCCTGGTGGGTTTCCATTCAAAGAGAGCGTAGTGCTAGCAATGGAGTCAGAGGATCCATATGCTGATTTCAGGAGGTCAATGGAGGAGATGGTGGAGTCACATGAACTCAAGGATTGGGAGGGCTTGGAGGAGTTGCTGGGTTGGTATTTAAGGGTCAATGGGAAGAAGAATCATGGGTTTATAATTGGAGCATTTGTTGATCTGCTTGTTAAGATTGCAGGTGCTTCTTCTTTTTCTTCTTGTTCTGCTTGCACTTCATTTTCTTCCGCTGTTTCTTCTTTTCCACCATCTCCTTTGCCTTCAGTCGAAGGTCACGATGAGATTGATGTCGAAGCAAAGATGGTGTCTTCTTGACTTCGTTTTTTATATAACTTTGATGTATATTCATATTGGGATCAAGTAAAAGAAAATGAATATTTATGAAACTTCCCAATATCTTCTCCTCCTTGATAAGGAGGATGCTCTGCCATTTCATTATGCTCTAATATGTATAGAATCATTTGCTTAATAAGTTTATTATGCGCGATCATGAATGATCAGTTGAATCAGATCCGACTTATAGTACTGTTCTTGCCATTTTGCAACCACTAGCTATTCTGGCTGACAGGCTGAGAAATGTGTTTCACCATGTGCATTTATGGGAGAAATGGCATTTTCTGGTAGACTAGTTATTTGAAGAGGATCCTGGCAGTTAGGCAATGAACACTGGCAAGCTAGTCACCATCCATGCTGTGGGTCTGCGGCACTATTTACACCAAAGTCCATGTCAAGTGTAAAAAGACCAATGGACAGAAAATCTTAGAAAAAGGAATTTGGATTAAAAGTAACTGCATTACAAATTATAAAGCAAGATGTCTCAACATAAAAGGTAAAAACTGTACGCATCAGTCCAGATCATTTCAAGTGGGACTTTTGAATTCATTGTGCGGTTTGCAGACACCCACAGACAAACTCATAAATTATAAAAACTAAAAAGAGAAAATTTTATTTGGAAAATTTTTTCAGTATACATTTGGCACAGCAAAATACACAATTTTTTAGTGGGTCCACCTGAAGATCACCAAGTTTTCGGTAATGTTTGGGCACTAAGAACGGAACCTCTTGGTTAAAACATATGGTGACAATTGAGTAATACCTCCCATTCCATCAAGAATCAAACTAGACTCCCAGTGAATGCGTTACCTTATATCCCATTCCAGTGATTTGTACAACTGTCCAAGCCATCATTTTTATCTCTTCTTCGCCAGGCTATTGTAGGGAAGTAAAAATGATATTCCTTTTCCCGCAAAATGATCCTATCCACACCAATTAAAGAAAAGCTCAAGAGTGATTGCTGCCAAGATGAGGTAATTTTCATCCGATTTCAAATGAAATCAGCATGCCTCTCACTCCCCACGCAGCCTACAGACCAATTTGCTGTGTTTCTTAGTAACCAACTACCAAATTTCCAGATCAGTAAAGGCACATTTTAGGAACTCCCTTATCAAATCGAGGAGAAGTTGTGCCCTCAGAGTGTGTTCGGTATGCTACCGTGGGGGTTAAAATTTACGGAAGTAAAGATTCTTTAATCTTTTAGTTTTATCGTACACATGACTCTAATGTATTTAACTATATTTTTCTGCCTCCTTTGATTATACTTTTCTTTAATTTCCTAACAAAATTAGTTCTCATGCATGCAACTTTGTTGCCAAACATACTTGAAAAAGATAATTAATTTTTACGCCAGCAAAAATTACACATGTAAATTCTATCGTAAATTTAAGAAAATCTAATGGCACTCAGATTTTAGATATATTTCCTTTGGATAGAGATGGTAAAATTTAAACATTATGGTGTCATTAAATTAAATTACAAAGAATGAAAATATTTTGTTTTCAATTTTGTTTGGCCAGTCATCTGGGTTTCGTTGTTGGAGAAATGTTCGTGCTGTACCTTCCTTTTTTTGTCAAATTTTGTACTATCTGGTCTATACTGCTCACAAGTTATATGAATAATGAAAAAAAAAGAGAGAGAGAAAACACATAAAGCACAAAAAAAAAAGAAAAAAAAAAGAGTGGATTGAAATTTATCTTTGTCATCTAAACAGGAACACTTGCGTAACTCCTGATGTCTGATCGCATTAATATTGGGCTGGGCCGATCTTGGACCGATGGGCCTCACTTTTCTGTTTTAGTGCGGCCGCATTTGTTGTCACACACAGGTATGATTTCAATTCACAGAGCCTTTCACAAGATTTCCGGTAATTAAAAAAAAATTAAAATTTTATTTTTAATATTTTAAATTTGAACTTTAAAAAATAATACAAAAATATAAAATTTATGAAAATTGTTAAGAGTTACCCTTATGTGCAGGCGTTGGGCTAATGGCCCTCCTAATTGACCAAAAAAACAAAAAATTCAAAGTCTTTTTCTTTTTTTCGTTTTTTTTTTATTGTGTGTGTGTGTGTGTGTATGTGTGTGTGTGGCGGTGGGGAATGGGGTGTTTGCATAGATTTCATACAATCGTTAAAGTTTGTTACATCCCAAAAAGAAAAGAAAAAAAAAAATTCAGTCTTCAATCATCGAAGACAATGTTGTTTTTTATCAGATCATTAAAGAAATTTTTATTCCTCTTCTTTAGTTCTTTTTGACAGGCCGGAATCAAGAAAGCAGCAATGGCCACATCTCCCAATTCTCTTCAAACAGACAGGCAGTCCTAGCTACTAGCTGCTTTTCATGTACATGTCCTTGTAATCGGCGGATTAGTCTTTCTTTCCCTGTTTTTTTTTTTTTTTTTTCCTTCTCTCTTTTTGCACCCTTTTCTTTATTTTATTTGATTTTATTTTTATGGAGTATAGTTTCACCTTTATTCTGCCTAGATCTTTGAGCAAGGTACATATAGCACATCAACCATACTGAGTATAGTTTCAAACAAAGTGATTATTCCATTCAAAGTTGTTAAAGCTAAAAGCTACCATAATCTTTGTATGATAAGAGAAGGCAGAGAGAGAGAGAGAGAGAGAGAGAGAGAGAGAGAGTTGCATCACATGCAAGCCACTTCCACATCCACTTCCACATCCAAAGCCCAAATATCTTGCCTGCCTAACACGAAAGGCACAAACCCAATGAATGATAATATCCCATACACCATTCTCTTGGTTTGCAAGCAACACAAGAGCCTGATAGCTACTTCCACTCGATACTTACCAATTCTGCTTGAATTCACTTCTAGATCGATACCTGAACTCAGTTCTCTTGTTATCCCACATGAAGCCAAGACCTCTGGAGCTGAGAGTCAAGCGTCTCTCCAGCTAAACCCTTGAAAGTTGCCGTACAAACACTTGTACAAGTTGATAAAAACATTCAATTAAGACAGAAGATGAGAACAGGAATTTACAGCGTACAGCAGGCACTTACTGCTGAGGCTGCAACTACAGTTAAGCAAGCATTTAGCCTTGCAAGACGGCGAGGACACGCCCAAGTCACTCCTCTCCATGTAGCAAGTGCAATGTTTGCATCTTCTAATGGCCATCTGAGGAGGGCTTGCCTTCAGTCCCACTCTCATCCTCTTCAATGCAAGGCCTTGGAGCTTTGCTTCAATGTGGCACTGAATCGCCTCCCTGCATCCACTTCTAGTGCCTTATTAGGCCCTCAGTCCTCTCTTCCTTCTCTGTCCAATGCATTAGTTGCAGCCTTTAAGCGTGCTCAGGCTCACCAACGGCGAGGCTCCATCGAAAACCAGCAACAGCCCATTTTGGCTCTGAAGATCGAGATACAACAGCTCATTATCTCTATTCTAGATGATCCTAGTGTGGGCAGAGTCATGAGGGAGGCTGGTTTCTCTAGCACACACGTGAAAAACAAGGTAGAACAAGCAGTTCCAATTTCTCTCGAGGTTGTCTCTCAAAATCAAAGTTCTACACAGGCCAGCAGCCAGTCCAACTCCAAAGAAAGCGCCAAACCTCACCTTGCCTCTCCTACATCTCAGTCATTACCTTTTAGTCAGTTTGGGGCCAGGCTGAGCAAACCTTCAGATCAAGCAGCAAGGAGTGATGATGTAATGAGTGTCTTAAACGCACTGGCGAGCAAAAAGAGGAACATTGTCATTACAGGAGAGTGCCTAGCTAATGCTGAGGGCATAGTTAGAGGAGTGATGGACAAGTTTGGGAAAGGCCATGCTCCTGGGGATTTAAGGTCTGCACGGTTCGTAACCTTCCCTTTATTCTCCTTGAGAAATCTTCCGAAGGAGGAGCTTGAGCAGAAGCTCGTCGAGCTTAGATGCATTATAAAAAGCTATATGAATAGAGGGGTGGTTTTGTATTTGGGTGATTTGAAATGGGTTTCTGATTTTTGGTCTACCTATGGAGAGCAAAGAAGAGGCTACTACTGCACAGTGGAACACATAATCATGGAACTCAAAAGATTGGTTCGAGGCATTATTGACGAAACTGGTAGATTTTGGCTCATGGGAATTGCTACTTTCCAAACCTACATGAAATGCAAAGCCAGCTACCCTTCTCTGGAGGCCCTTTGGGAACTTCATCCGATCACGGTCCCTGTTGGAAGTTTGAGCCTAAGTCTTAACCTTGACATTCATAGGTAACTTCGAAATAGTTCTAATTAATGTTTTAACTAGAACGCTTTTATTTGGATCCATGATCCTACGTTTGGTGTTGACGTAGGGCAATACACTAAAACTATTTTCTATCATTCTACAATTTATGTTATAATTTTCTGATTTTGTAGTTTATTTGGTTCTGTTTTTCACACTTCAATGGCGCTGTTAGGTCTTTACATACTCCTGTAACTCGTATCAATAATCAATCATGGTGTTGCTTTCCTCTCTTCTGCAGCGAGTCAAAATTGGAGTCCAGAAGCAAAGATTTCACAAGTGTGTCTCGTTGGCCACTTCTTGAATCTGGTGTTGATAACCACTCGACTTGCTGCATAGATTACTTTGATGACTTCAATAAAGACTCTCGGAGCCCAGTAAGCAGTATCTACCCCATCAAAGCGGCCAATACCAACATCACGGTTTCTACCACCTCAAGGTTGCCTCCATGGTTGCAGCGGCATGAAGAACAGTCTCGGCGAAATGGCATTGGAGATAAGGTAACTACATATACAACATCATAACTTTATGTCTTAGCTTATTGGGGACTCTAATCAACTGACAGTTCTGTCCATTGCCTCTTCTTTAGCAAGAATCAATCAATGCCGGTGATCTTGGCAAGAAACGGAACTCATTTTGTAATCCAGTCCCCAAATGGCTTTGTCCTCCTTCCTCCATTTCAACCTCATCACATGAGCACAACACCAGCTTGAATGAGAGACACAAGGAACTGGGTTGGCCAGTCATTTTTGAACCAAGACAGCTTCCTAAAGAGAATCAAATTGGGATGTCTGAGTCCGAGTACAAAAGTGAAGGCTATGACACTAAACCGGACCTTTTATCAAACCCCAACTCCAGCCCAAATTCAGCTTCTTCAAGTGAGGCAATAGATGACATGGACGGCCTTCAAAGCTTCAAGGAGTTCAACGCGGATAACTTGGAGATTCTATGTACATGCTTGGAGAAGAAGGTTCCATGGCAGAGGGACATTATTCCTGACATTTCAGCCACCATCCTCGAGTGCAGGTCTAGAATTCACAAAAGGAAAAGAAGTTTGACTTGCCAAGAAACCAAGGAGGAAACTTGGATGTTTTTCTCTGGTGTTGATTACCAGGGAAAAGAGAGAATTGCAAGGGAGATAGCTAGACTAGTTTTTGGTTCTCAAAGCAACTTCATTTCAATTGGTCTAAGCAATTTCTTATCAGCAAGGGCTGAATCAACTGAAGAATCCAAAAACAAGAGGTCAAGAGCTGAGTTGGGATGCGATTATTATGAGAGATTTGGCTTGGCCTTGAACGAGAATCCTCACCGTGTCTTCTTCATAAAGGATTTGGACCAAGTTGATCCTTGTTCTCTGAAGGGCATCAGAGATGCAATTGAAAGTGGTAGCGTGAGAGTTGCTGGTGGTGAAAATGTTCCTCTCAAGGATGCCATTGTTATTTTCAGCTGTGAAGGCTTCAGCCCGTCAGTTTCAAGTTCCCGCACACGTCCTAGGAGACCAAAAACTGCTGAGATGGATCACGAAGATAAGGACAAGGTTACCAACTTGGAGGAGAAGAGCTCTGTTGCCTCATTTGACTTAAATATAGCCATTGAGGGTGAGACCTCAGATGGATATTCAGTGGTTGAAAATGAAATTCTAGAAGCTGTGGACAAGCAGATTGTTTTCAAAGTCCAAGAACTGTAAATTTGTGGTGGGACCTAGGAGGGATACAATTTGTCAGTAGTTTCTCTTTGCTGAATTCTATTTTGTTTTTTTTTTTTTTTTTGTTCTCCTTTTAAACAGAGTGGTAAGAAGGGGATGAGAAGAAAGAAATTAGACTAGCATGACAAACAGAAATAGTTTCTGATCAATTTTTACATTGAGGGGTCTGCGCAGAATTTAGGCATCTATCCTTGTTTTGTTCTAATGTGTGCTTGATCAATTAGTTGCATGAAACATGTTGCAATTACATGGTGTCTTTTTCCTCTGAGATGTGTAACTCCACTTTTGAAAACCTTGCATACAATTGGTCATAATTATCAAGTGTTGTTTTCCTTCTTTCAGTTCTCTGTCTTGATCCAAAAATATAGAGGATCAAGGCAATCAAGAACTAGTTCTGTCTCATTACAGAATACCTCTACAATGGCTCACACAACTGCATAAATTCAGAATAGTAATCATTCCTGATACAACTATTCTGTTTGTTTTAGTAGAATAGAACCACCACACATGAAACTCTTGTTGCTTTGATTATATTCTCTCCCCCACCCCCCCCCTCATTCTCTCTGCGGTGACATCTAAAGAGGACACCACTAGTGACGTGCGTGCTTCAAAATGGGTTGGTGGAATCATGAACTTAAGATATGTAATCTTGGAACACTTGCTAGTTTCTTGTAAATTAAAGTAAAGAAAAATGCTACAAGATGGTACGAGACTAAATTTTTAATTTGTTTTGACTAATTCAAATAGATTCAACAATTTTTAAGTTATTTTTTGTGAACATCAAAAAAGGCATATAAAGAGTATTTCCTGTAATTTCAGACCGGAATTATCCATCAATGTCATAATTTAATATGGAAAACGCATACTACCCAAGCACTAATGGATCCACATGAATTCTTCTACACCTCAAGTACAAGCAATAACGAATCTGTTCTTTTTTTTTTTTTTTCTTTTCCCTTTTAAAGAAAGAGATTAATACCAAGCAAGAGGTTGAACTCAGTCCACCGAGCTCTTACGTGGTGGTAACTAATCATAAATTTTGAATCCTTATTCCCAATATATATATTGTACCTAAAGTTTGGACTGTCAAATTGTGAAATACGACTCATAACCTGGGGTCTGGGGCTATGCAAAGGCAGGGCCCCCTTTTCTCTTTCTGTTGAACGGTAAACACTTTCATAGTTTCATTCATTAAGGCTTGTAATTGCGTAGAGACAGTAGGGGCGTTCTTACATAATGTATGCAACCACTTCTTTGATCACCTTTCAGATTTCCATCCCCTGTATTCCCTTTTACCGGAAATAAGACTAACACTATACAGACAATTCAACAGCAAAGAGTCGGTCATGAAGTGCACAATGTATTAGCCACCCTTTAAGTGCAAAAGAAGGCCTACTTTATGAGTAAAAATGGAAAAAAAAAAAAAAATCGATTACAAAAGTGAACACCTTTTTTCTTTAGTGGATATGGGACGCTCACATGTCACATCATTTCTAAATATCTGGTTTATCATAAATCCTAACATTCTCATCTTAATTTGGAGAGTGCTAGAGGAGATGTTCAGCGGCTATAAAAGAGGATTAGTACGCATATAAAATAAGAAGCATCTAATATTGAGAACTACAAAAATAATAATATGCTCGAGCATCATAAAAGGAAGATATCTTTATGACTTAAGACGGGTTCCTTGGCTCATTGGAATAGTAGGAACCAGTAGAACGATTGGGATTTTGAAGGTACATCAGTTGTGATATTCTGAACAATGAACTACCCGGAAGTACAAATGTTGGAAGTTCCAAAATGTTCATCGCTGAGACTCATTTTTGCTTAGTCAATTCATATCCCCACCTTTTGTGTGTGTGTGTGTGTGTGTGTGTGTGTGTGTGTGTGTGTGTTTTAAAGGGCATCAACACATGGATGTGGATCACGAATGCAAGAATATACATAAGTTCACATTGCACTATCATGACCACTCATTGATCCTTATTATTGAGTGCAATCATATATCAAAAGATAAAACATTGTGCGCGATTATGATTGTGTTATGTGTGAACCCCTCCTGCATCCATCTATTTCTTCCCCCCTTTTTTTGAAATATATATATATATATATATATATATATATATATATATATATTGTCGTGTTCCTGCCAACCTAGCGTTCTATGCTCCATCAGAAAGAATTTATGGTGCATTCGTGATGAACTTTGACGCGACATAAATGCCAATCTACCTTGCACTATTATAACCATTAGAAATATATTTATAATATTCATCATCAAGTGGGATCAATAGATAAAAAAAAAAAAAAAAAAAAAACTAAAGAGGTGTACTAAAAATATAATGTATAAGTTCACATCTGGGACGTGTCAACCTACTGGCATCCATGCAACCTTACCACGTTCGTATACAGATGATTTGATACCGCGCGTTTAGATTTTGAAGCCTATTTCTCAAGCAGAAATAAATAAATTCCTTCCAACTTTTAGACAATGCCAGCACTTCCCTACTGATAACGTAAGGACACAAAGTACTGATTCGGTGGAGGTTTTAAAATTTTTCTTCTTAAAAGTTGACCTTAATTGTGGAATGAGCTTACTGCTCGCAGTTATCTAGAGAACGTGATCTGGAAATGATTATAACTAATCGAAAGGAATGGAAATAAAGAAAATGCAAAAAGCAACAGCGCACTAGTTTTATTCTTTTGAGGGGTCATTAATTCAGTAGAGTATTCAAAACGCACACACACACACACACTTTTCAAAGGCATTGCACCTTTATCTTTCAGCCTTCGTTACTTTCCATTTCTATATTGTCTCGTCCAAGAAAGCTTTTTCACTTCAAGCCTAAGACAGAGAGGCAGCATTAGTTGTGGGGTTTGCCAAAAATACAATGATGGAGACAAATTTTCCACACCTTAAACTTTTGCAGTCTTTAAAAAGGAGAAACTGAGGGAATGGCTGTTTTATGTACAAGGTCACTGTCATCTACACAAAGCTCCATGAAAGTAAGGGAATTCTATGGATCTGAAGCTCAACAATAACAAGTGTATAATTTAAAACTCCGACAAAAGAAAAAGGTTCTTGTTCGAATCATATTCCTAACTGCAGCAGCAAGAACGAAAGCAATCTTTTCTTGGATCCTTCGATCGTAATTTTCATCATATGATAATTTTTCAAAGGATGAAATTGCAGACTCTATATACATTAAAGTATAATATATGACTTATATTTTATATTTTATTTAATAATTTAAATTTTTAAATAAAATAAGTTGTGGGGTTGGCCAAAAAAATATAATGATGGAGACAAAATTTACGCACCTTAAATTTTCATTGTTTTTTTTTTTCTTCTTTTTGTTTAATTGACATCAATTGAAACTAAAATTTGAAATTTTCAATTTTTGACAGTATCATTGAACTAAAATTTATTGATAGGTTTGTTTTTTTTTTTTAATATTAACAACAATTTATTATTTAATTATGATTATAAGTTTAAATATCACTATTATTATATTTAATTATAAATTTCTTATTTGTTTATATTTCAGAGAGTCAAGAAAAACTTTTATTTCAAATGATTTTTTTATTAAAAAAATATTAAAATATAATATGTGATTTATATTTAAAATTTTATTTAATAATTTAAATTTTTAAATAAAATAATTTGTTTAACAATACATATGCTCAGAGAAAGATAAAGATGGATGCTAACCTCTTGTGGGGTTTATAAATAAACTTTTCGAAAGTAAAGCAGCATAAAAACTAGTCAAAAAGATGTGAGCTGGGTCTTGAAAGTTAACTAGAATATTTGATTACATAACCGATGGTCAGTGTGTTATAGTCTGGTAATTAAAAAATTGATCATTCCATGCAAAAGCCCTTAGTTGGAGTTTTCACCGAAGTATTTTTAGTCTTGAAAGTTAACGAGAATGTCGGATTAGATAGCTAATGGTTGTACTCTAGCGATCGATTGTTTTATGTAAAAGTCAAGGATTCAAACTTTTGATAAGTTAAATGAATTAATTGTATATCTAATATTATATGATGGTAAGAGTGATTAGTAATTCTTATTGGATAGTACAAAATTTCTCTTTTAATGAGTATATGAAATGTCATCCTATTTACCTATTTTATGGACCCAAATTAGATTTTGGATTTTTTGATTTGATATTATTAATTATGCTATCAAATGATTGTGTGGCTCAGTTGGTGATGACACTTGGGGTAGAAATTACAGCTATTTCAGTACTTCCCTTTCCCTCCATTATTAAAGTGTTTGGAACTGCAAAGGTTGCCTAGAGCTTTGTGTATTTCTGTCGGAGAAGCTCAGAGGTTTAGCAACCATTGGAAGCTATCAACATGCATAAACAAAGAGTGATGTTTATGCAATTATTTGTAATGTTTTTCTTCTCTGACAGCTATCAACATGCATAAACTAAATTGTTCTCCACAGCTTCATCTCTTAGTAAAACTATGTCTCTTTGACAGATTTGAATACCACTAATGCTACTTCAATTCCCTTCATTTTCTTTCAGGCCCATCGTGCTGGCGCCAATAAGCAAGCTTCACCACTGACAGAAATAAGCAAGAACCTAGTTCAAATCAATCGAAAGCCATAACCCTTTTCTAGACGATATGGAGGGCACACTCCCAACAAGAATAAACATTACTTATCAACTTATTAGAGCTTCTGCTTGCAGGTGTCCCATCTGTTTAACTAGTGAATAAAATACTTGATGTGTTTGATTGACCAAAGAGAGAAGAAAATGCAACACAAATCGAAACTGTGACTTGTTGCTTCATTGATCAGAATATTTTTTCGCATGAAAGCATTCCTGCCCTTTATTCAAAGAATACAATATTTAACTGCATCAAATTTGAGAAAGAGGTGAATTGACGGTCACCTTATTTAGCCTCTCAAACATTAAACACCACAAATCTTTTTCTTAACGTACTCGCCATCTTTGGAAGCTGCAGATGATATACAGAAGCCTGCAATAAGATAATCAACAACACCACTGCCTCCTTTTAAAAGCAGTCTGATAGAACGGTTCGAGAAGCCTAACAACTTAACTTGCCAAATAGAGTGTCATGAACTATGGTGCACAAGACCAACAACCCCACCTTTTGCCTGAAATTATCAAATCTACCGTTTGGAGTCACTCGAGTTCTTTCCTTCAAAGAATTCACCTAGCATCCTTTCCAAATCTTCTGCTGCGTACTTGATGTACTTCTGGGGATTCTTACCACTATCAACAAGAGGCCTGGAATGGTAGTAGGCAGATTCAAGCCAATTAGAACCAAGGCATGAGTATCATCAATGGCTTAAAACAACTCCATGATAGTACCATCAAATATATAATTACATTCAGAATGTCAAAAGGTACCTATGTTCTCAACAGTTTTACAAAAAATCTGTGGATCTTGATGAAAATTGGAGGTAGGTAGAAAACTTCTACGGCTCAACCATGGTGTTTCACAGCAATGTTTTTGTTGCAATAAAGTTCAAGAAACTACACATATTGGAGTATAAAGCATGTTGCACATGCAAAAATCCCCTACTAACCTAGATGTGTAGATGCTAGAATTTAAAAAACAAAAAAAAAAAAAAAAACAGTTGATTGACCAGTTCAACCACAAAGCTAAGTCCTTAATGGGGCCAGCTTCTGGATCAGTTTCTTAACAATCAATACACATAAAAAACTGAGGCACATATGCAGACCAAATGAAAACATACCCAAAACGTTTTACAAAAGATCTATAAGCAGGTAGCAGAACTTCGGCAACTGCAAGTCTTAGAGACTCCCGTAATTCAGTGTCAGGGACAGTCCACTGAGATTGTTTTTGGTGAAGTTCCTCAAATTGCACATTGAAGCTCCTAAGCCTGATTACATCTCACATTTCTCCATCAGTCAAATAAGTATGGCCAAACAAAAAAAAAAAAAAAAAACGATTGGACATGGAAAGTACATATGAAAGCATATTGCAATGAGATGACTTGACATTGACCTTTCTTTAATTAATGCTCTAGAGGCTCCACTGCCACTTCCTCCCTCACCAGGTCCCGTGCTACTTCCCCCTGATGAAGTTAGGCCATGTGTTGAAAGACATTGAAGAATCTGTGAACTCCCAACATCAGTATGGACAATGTTGAGTTCATTTACAATTCAACATCTTGAAGGATTATGACAATATGCATTCAATCACTTCATTTATAAGATGCTGAAAGAGAAGCAATTAATTTCAGAAAACAAACATAAAAAACCCCACAAATTAAAAAGTTGTCATTATATAGCAGTTTCAATCAATTAGGCTAATAGAAAAGCACCTTGGACCAAGCATTCCTTTTGTATTGATTTGCATGCTGCTGCACAATCCTTCTATGTCTTTGAACCCAATCATCTCCTAACAAGTCCTTAGCTTCAGATCTGAAAACAAAGTATCTCCAAAACTTGCATCCTAGAAAAGCTGGAAAAGCTTTAAGGAACTGCCAGAAAATATATGATCATGACGAACCTTCGCACAGATCTGACCATGTAGTGAACATTGTTCATGAGAAATAAGTGAGTCAGAGCTGGATCCTTATACTGCTTTGATTTCCCATCCAGGTTGCTTTGAAGAGCCTGCATTATTCGCATGGTAACAGCAGCTAACTTTGAACTTGTGTCACCTTTACTTTCAAATTCTTGGAAGAGTTGCATCAAGGTTGACTGGTAGCTGTAAGATTCAGTAATGTATTGAAACATTATATCGGAAAAAAAAGAAGAGCAAATGATTAAAAAAAATCTAGGATCATCTCAAAAAATAAATACACCATGCTATAGCAATAACAGAACCCATGGGTACTCAGGCATGCTCTGACAATAAAACCTAGAGTATAGGATAATTAAATTGTTGTTGAAAGCTCATCAAACAGTTCTGAGTTGAACTACTGCATAATGCTGAACACAACAAGCAGAAGCAACTACGTTCCCCACCAATCAGTAGTAATGGAGAAGAACCTTGTGTTCTGGATTTTTATAAGTTTTGAGTGATCAAAATAATTAGTTCCTTGCACCATACAAGATCTGCCTTCTTAAAACCAGCATGAGCCTCATGCACTTGGAAACCCTTTGTCAAGCAAAATTTGCAAGAACTTTGATTTAAATTTATCACAAAATGCAGGTTGGTTTGCATCTAAATGCTTTATAAACAAATAAATCGTAATGCACTGAGTGATAATATTTTTGCTTCCCTCCAACTGTTGGAAAAAATATCCCACACAGAGAAGTAGACTAATCAAACTTGACAATTGGTTAGAGAATTTACTCAAAGAGAAACTTCACATAGTTAATCACATAGCTTGTCAGAGGATGGACTGTTCCATCCAATACAGCCGTTTTGGTTGCATCTTTTTCAACTGCTTCTTCGAAATCACCAAAGGTTTCTTGAGCTGTCTGGGCAAGCCTTTTAGTCAAACCAAAAGTAGATTCTCTAATTTCAGTGCAAGCTTTGCCACAGAAAACTCCCTCAATCTGCCAAAAAAAAAAAAAAAAAGGCAGAGAGATACCTCTAATCGAAGAAAACCTATGTACAACCAGTAAAATGCCAGTTTACTTTGAAGCATTAGCCATACATCTGGGCGAATCTCTTGCATTATCTCATACATGTCTAGAAGAACAAATAACTTTTCTGGTGATCTCTTGCTCCTGGCAATTGCATCCCCAAAACTGAGAAGCATTGAGACACTACTGACAGTACATTCAGCAAAACATTGATCACGGAGAGAGTCAAACTCATCAAATACTCGATCACAAACTCTTCTCTCTCCAGAAAACAGAACTTTGACCTGTTAAAAATACAAAGAAGTCCCATTATATATAGTAGCCAAAAGTGAGTGGGCAAAAAGGACACCAATTACTCCCTCAAAAGGGGTAAAAAAATGTTGTGCAAGTTCAGCAAATTCTTACAGCAATGCGCATGAAATGAATCCAGTTCCCAATCTTAGCCTCCAAAACGTCCCACTGCATCTTTTGCACATCCTCCTTGCTAAGTTTTTCAACTCCCAATTTGTGGAGGCTTTCTTCCAAAACAGAATAACGTGTACCCCTAACAAGAAATAGAAAGTGACAATCCTGAGGAAATTAGCTAGACATTCGACAGAAGGATGTCATAATTTTGCATAAACATTTTGACCACCAGCTAATAGAAAAGTTTCCATCACATAGCATGGGATCCAAAATGAATTTGAACTTGCAAAGTAAAGACACCACATCTTCCTTATAAAATGGAATTCAGATGTCTCCTCTAGAAACTGATGAAAGGCTAAAAAGCTCATAGAAACAAAATGCAAGAGCTGAGTTTAGGCCTAAATCTAAGTGAAATCCACTAAATATTCCTCTTACTCATAACAGTCAGACATTTTTCTAATATCACATGATTTCAACATCTTATCTTGAACACAATAGCACTGTAGGAGCCAGCAGCATGGCAAATAGACCTTTGATTGTCAAGTCACTTTTATTTTCTTCACCATCTTCTTCTTCTTCCTTTTCTCTAAGCCAATTTATGGGATTGCTAAAGATCTTTAATGAGATACAAAATGTTTCAGCAGAGGAGTCAGATCTTGAATAATCTTTCTCTAAAATGCTATATCACTACACTAATGGAACCAAACAGGATATAAAAAGCTCTCACCTGTAAATTTTAAGTAACTGCTGTTGATGTCCAGCTTGAACCATTTGCTGGGCTAAATCATGCAACAAAGGCAGAACCCGAGGGGGTATGAGAGTAAGGTGTTTGAAATTCCCAATTTCTTGGTTACTGTTTTGATGCTCTGAGTGGCTGTTGGAAGAATGATTTCTGCCACCAGTATCACCGTGGTTTCTGGGCGATGCTGCAGTTGGCCGCATTGATTCAGGGAGGCACTCAAAGAGACGATCAGGTTCGACAGGTTTGCTGAAATTCCACAAAAAGGAAAAAAAAAAAAAAGAAAAAGAAAAGAAACAACAATAAAAGCTAATATCATGCACAAATTTGACTCAGAAGGCTAGGCAAACCACGTAAACCATTTCATCCACATCCTATCCCCACCCAGTGGAACACTGCTAGCAAGATAGTATTGTATACATTAACAGCCTATTATTGTTAAAAGAAATAGATGCAACTGTACAAAGTTGAAGTTTATTATTGCTGCCTATTAAATCAAAAGGATAAGCAAAATAATGCATCCTTCTCAGGAAGAAAATAAGAATAGTGAACTTTGACGAACGATGCCATCAATTTTGTTAGATACAACAACATTTTATCTAAAGCCACTGAAACAAAATACCCAGAAGACAGAAACGAGAAATTTCCTATACAAACTCAAGAAATGAGCCCATCTTCAAGAGATCCAACAATTTTTCAGGTCAAATACACCAAATCATACATTGAACAATTTTATAGATTATTTGCATCTCTCCCACATCAAGTCCCCAAACATGGCAAGCAAAAAGTTATTTAATTTTTGTGGATCCATCCACTTCTAACAAAAAGAGCCAAAATATACGTGTCAAATGGACAAAGCAACAAGGAGTTACAAGAAGAGGGGATGAAAGGAGGGGAAGGAAAGGGGAGAAAGTGAAAAGAATTCAAGAGAAACACATTACACATCAGATAACAGTAATAAACCAGACTAAACCCATTGTCAAACTTAAACAATTACAGTCTTCAAACTGATCCCATATGGAACATGGTAAATAGATCTGCACATCTATATGATATCCACAAACATATTTTACAAATGTATGCAATAAGCCAGAAAACATCAAACATGTCTTAAGAATGATATAAGTTGCAACAATGGGAAGCTCACACAGGCAATGTTCTATGGGACATAGCTTTCCACCAAAGTTTTAAGATGTATATCACTGTAACTAATCAGATGAGGATGCATATCACTGTAACTAATCAGGTAAGGCAGAAATCAGGCATCAAACTTGGTTGCCATACAATAAAAGCACAGCTTGGTCAAAAAAGGAAAAAAAAAAAGGCAAAGCATTTATTAAAGGTACCCAACAAAATAATGCCAAAAACATAAGCACATTGCATACCTGTAAGATGCTAATAGCTGCCTAAACTCATCTTCTAGCTTAGAAATAGCCTTAGTAAGTAGATTGTTTGCATTATTGAGCACCACATCACTGCTCTTAAAGCCTTTATTGCTGCTAAAAAAGTGAATGTTGTTTCTTAATTGATCAATTGCTTCTAGGTAACTCTCTAGGTCTTCATGTGGTCCCCTAAGTATTTTAGCCTCTGCCTGCAAATCAAGAAACAAGACTATCAACAAACGCAAACAGAAAATACATGCCACATGAATTAAAAGATCTCTTAGAATCAACAGCCAGGAAAAAAAAAAACAGAAAATCTAAGAAACCCTCGTGGAAGTTTCTCATACAAGCTACAAAAAGTTGAAGGGTCAAGAAAGAAATGTTTGTATATGTTCTTTGGAAAGCCTCAAGTTACCGAAAAAGGAAGTTAGGACTAAAAGTTTAAAGGAAAGAGAGCTAGTATGTCTTATGGAGTAAATTTCTCGTGCTCAAAATCAATAACACCAGAACAAAGGTAACAATAAAAGTGAAATAAATAAAGAAGGAAAAACAGCACAATGCAATCACCTTTGTCATCTTCATTGACAATGAGAGTGCTGTCATCATCACTATCATCTAAATAACAGCACCACACAGGAAAAGGAAAAATTCTTCACAAAACACAGAAAATATCAGTAAGAATAGAAGAAAGGGCTTCTAGTGTATAACACCAATTGGCAACATGATATCAAGGACTGTTACTAGCAACCATATCATGGGGAGGGGTTTTGGAGGTAATCAACAAACTTGATGAAGTTCTAGATCACCTTGGCATCTGAAAAAGAGTAGGAAGTGCAGCAGGTTGAAAAAAAATGGAGTTTAAAGAAGGAAAAGAGGAGTCCTTTTATTCCATGTTCCATGGGAAAAGCAACTGGCTAGGTAGGTGTCCTATAGTAAGAGCAGTAGTTATGAACCCTGTATAGGGTGCCATAAAAAAGACTTAGAAAAATATGGCAATCAACACATTTGGGCTGGGCTGGGCAGGGTAATCAAACAACAGTAACCTAATTTGCATTTCACCAGCAAGTAGCATGAATCCAATTCTCAACATTTTGTTTTACATGTTCCCTCCAAGTCACACCTCAGCTCAAACTTACACGACAGAAGCAGAAAGTGAAGCAACATGAAGGGCAAAGCAATGCCATCAGATAAAAGCCCATTTGTCGATAGTTGTGATGCACCTTTGATGTTCATTAGCCTCTTTTTTCCTCTTTCCTGTTGAAGATATCAACTCTTTACCAGGGCTCCATGTCTCAAAGTCATCTCTAGATGGTTAGACCCTTCTACTTACTCTCTTTAAAACATAAGAAAAAATAGCTATACAAAGTTAGGGGTTTTTGGGAACTAGCCTGCTTCAGTTTTTCACTGTTAAGAGTTATCATCTGGAATACAATTTGTACCCCCATCTGAATTGTAAAACAAACAAAAAGAATATCATAGTTTATTGGACTATGCTGAATCCAATTCCTCTTATCTTTACCTTCTGGTTTCCATAACCAATGACCATAGAAAGGTATAAGCACATTGAATAATGGAGTATAAAAGATGAGCCCAAGAGCAGAAGAATGAAAATAAGGGAGAAAAAAAAAAAGAATTTTCACAAAAACCAGTCTCATTTAAGAGGAAAAAAACCAGAAAACATCTAGAAAAAGATGATCTAGGCTCTTGTTAAGAAGAGACACAAGGAAAGAAAAGGTTCTATTCCCTGAAAAGCCATTAAAAAGTTATCTACCTATGCCAAGGGCATGATTTAACCCAGGATCAGAGTCAAAATTAGTATATAAGGAATGCTTCTCCAATCCCATATCCATACAATACAAGTGCAAAGAGCACAACCCAGGCATATAGATAAGAATATGAGGACTCAAAGCTAGGATAATTAGAGATAAGCATTTCCTTAATACCAAGAAGAGGCAACCGCTTAGAGCAAGCTATACTATTGAATGCCCTAAAGGGTAGCATTAGAAGTCCTTTAATTAAGCCTTTCCCATTGCAGTTGCATTAGAGAAAGTCATTGAAGCATCAGATCAGTTGTCCAAGAAGAAGGAAAAAGGCTATGACCCAATTAGTTAAACAACCAAGCAATGCAAAATTCTGAGTCTTAAGTCAAACCAACCTGCCGAGAAACGTCGAACTGTGCCAACACAACCTCTGCAGCCTTCAAGGTCTTGTCAATATTCTCGTGAGCTTTTCTTATAGCATGTGTTCTAACCTACAAAAGCAAGAACAAAAAAAATTGAAGTACATCTTTGGTAAAGTTGCTAAATTGTACCTGTCTTGCTCTGCTATTCAAATACAATGCTGTTTCAGGAAGCAATGATTAAAAAGCAAAACTGAAAGAAACAGCCAAAAAGTTTCGAAAGAAAAAATAACCCCAACACTTCAAAAAGGAATTCTTGATCAAGTGGGCATGATGTCATTAACCAATGAAGCCAGAAGAGACTTGGGAAAATGGATAAAAAAATGAAGTCTGGCGAGTTCATGTAATTCGCATATTTCTTTCTAACCCAGAAAAGAAAAGAAAAATAACATCTGAAGCAAACCATTTCAAAAAAGTCCACAAATTTAAGGTCCAACTTCATATTCATTCAATTTGAACACTTGAAACTTAGAATCCAATAGCAAGGACACGCCAATCTAATGTCAAAACTACTCTAAACACGAATGAATACAATGCAAATTCCTCAACCTCACATTTGGTTATGACTAATAACAAGAGAACAATGCAAAACTTATCCTTGTACTGTTCGGTTTCTAAAATCAAAATGGACAAAGGGAAGGACACCAAGTCAACGCAATCCGACCAAGTTCAAGTTTTTTTTTCTCCCCATCTGGGGTTCCTTCTGTTTAAAGTCAAATCCAAGATCTCGAATCCAAAACCGAGAAAAAGATGGCGGGTAGGAAGGTCACCTGAGTTGGGCGCATGGCGGTCTCGAGGACGGAAAGGCGGCTGTCAAAGGAGCCAAGAATGGAGACGACGCTAGCCGTGATGGTTTGGCTCTTTTGCAGTGCCTCCCTCATCTTCAATGCTCTCTCATTCAGCGAAGAATCCATGCCCCCCGTCACTGCAGCAGCTACCATCTTTCCCTTTTCTTTTCTTCTCTTTCTTCTTCTTCTTTTTCTTTTGAGCTTCAGCGTGCTTCTCTCTTTCCGAGAAGAGAAGACAAAATTTGTAACAGCGAAAAAACAGAGAGAGACAGGACTGTTCAAGACTAAAAAGAATGTTCTTCGTTAACTGTCCATTTATATTTAATAGCAAATATATCGTTATAAAAGGTAATAATTAAAATGATCATTAAAATTACATAATATAAAATATATAATTATTAATTAAATAAATATAATCTCTACTTAAAAAAAAAAGAAAAAAATATTTATCAATAAATATGATTCTATGTAACTTAAAATGATCCAATTGACAAAATTCGTCTCTCCTCTTTAAAAAATAATCAAATTAAATGATTCTAATAAACTTAAGTATGTAAATTAAAACTATCAATGTATAAATTAATTTAATTTAATAATTTAATTTTATTTTTTTTGATATATATTAAAAAAGAAATCAAGATAAATATAATTTTACTCCAAAAAAACATAAATAACTTTTGGTTTTCTTTAAACCACCGTTATTAATAAACTAGACAATTACTCACATTATATTAAAATTTAATTTTAATTTTTATTAATTTAACTAAAAATTACTATAAAATTATTTTATAAATTACTTAATAAAATTATTATAAAAATTGTTAAATTAAAAAAAATTTAAAACTTAACACCACTCTAGAAAAAATTACAAAAATTTACAAATAATTTATTGTTAAATTATATTTTATATTAATTGTAGGTATATAATATTTACGTTTATATAATCTAAATATTTTTATTTTTATTTAATACGAGAGTGAAATTTTATACACTCATTTATCACATTTTTTTTTATTGAATCTATTAACGTCTTTATTAGAAATTAGGAATTCTGATATCACTTATCATAAGATTATTATTCTTTTTTTAAAAGACAATTTATCAAAATATGCAGGATTCATATTTATATGATCGAAGATTTCGTCTTCTTATTAGATAAAAAGAGTCTTATTCGTTCGTCTGTCAGAGTTGCCATCTTTGCACGAATTTCCTTAGATATTTAATATAACATAATATGCATATGCTTTTGCCAAAAATTAAAATGTCAAGTTGAAGCCACAGAAGATCGAGGGGTGTGGAGTTTACAAATGACCAAATAATTATGATGGCACGCACAATTTTTTCGCATGCTTGAGAGATAGATTTTGTATCCGTTGGCCATTTGTGAGAAGCAAATGCTAGAACCCTCACAACAGAGAGTTTTATTAATTAAACCAATTTACAAACAGTAATTATTTTTTTAATATTAACAAATTTATTAGATTATAAATTATATAATAAGATAATTTTTTTTATATTTTTATAAATTTTATACTTCTCTTCAAAATTTAAAAATTAAAATTTTAAAAATACAAATTTAAACTTTTAAACACTACAATTTTTCGTAAGGACAACAAGAGTTGTTCTGAGAATGAGAAGCTCATCACATTTCGTTAAGTATTCATCATCGAGCACATTGAGCAGACGTTGAGCTAAACACAGACGCATCATAAGGTGGGGGGTTTAGGGGTGTAAACGAACTAACAAATTCGGTGGGGATTTAGTGATTTAATTTAGCAAAATTTCGTTTTGAAGTTTGATATTAAAATTCCTCTAGTAAATAAATTAAATTCGAATAAAAATAAACCCAATTGTAAAATTTTTTTAAATAATAATAAAATTATGAATATTTAATTATTTACGAAATTCCATAAATTTGAATTCTTTGCGTGATAAAATATATTTATAATTATATATTAAAAATAAATATTTATTTTCTAATTAGTTAATTTTATTAAAATAAATATTTTTACTAATTTAATTTTAATTAAAAATAATTATTATAATTTTAACTATTTTTATTAAGAACTTTAAAACTCAATCCGATAAAAGAAAAAAAAAAAGTTTCAAATCAACTCGGTTTATTAATTAAGAGTAATCGAGTTTCAAAAAGTTAAAATTCAACTTAATTGCGTCCCTGGTGGGGTTTAGACGTTGTAGGGTGGTTTGATTTTTTTTTTTTTTTAATTTTTAATTTTTAATTTTTTAGAACAGTTGAGAAAATTTTGTTAAAACCTCTTAATGTCGTGATCGAGTCTTAATAATTATATTTTATTCTTGGCGTTGCGAGCCGACCTTGTAATAAAAATAAAACAGAAAATCGCATCTTCAGGGGCATTTAGGTAAAATCACTACCACAGCGCTATAACGAGTTGCAGAGCATATCGGAAAGCCCGAGCAATGGCCTTAAGCCGAACCCTTCTCTCGTACAATAATAATAATATAATAATCAGAGTCCTCCCAGTTCGTCGTCCCCTGCAGCAGCTGCTTCAGATTGTTGCCAGGTCCACTTTATCTTTCCATAACTACCCTTTTCCTGAATTTACCAGGCAACCGCTCCTCCATCCAAATGCTTGCCGTGCAGTAATGTCCAGTGCTTTGTCTTTGTTTTCATCATCATCATCATCATCATCATCATCATCTTTGTCTTCTTCTATGGAATCTCCTCCTGAAGGATACAGAAGAAACGTGGGTATTTGTCTCATCAATCCGTCTAAGAAGGTTGGTTGCATATATTGACTTTCTGTGTGCTTGTGTTTAACTCTATAAATTTGATCGTGTGCTTGTATGGATAACGTGGGCATGGGAACTGTTGCAGATATTTGCTGCCTCGAGGCTGGACATGCCCAATGCTTGGCAGATGCCTCAGGTACTGTTGAAATTCTTCCTCGCGGTTGGCCTTATTGTTCTTTTGTTTTTTTTTTTTTTTCTCCTTTTCCTTTCCATTTTATGAATCTTGGTATGTGTTTATTTTTGTTTAGTTTATTATTATTTCTGAGAATCATTGTGGTCAGTTGGCTCCTTGTTAGAAAAATTTATGTTGGGCATAACCCATTTGTGAATTACGATTGGAGAGTTGAAAAAAACATGAACTATTAGATTTGGGCTGTGCTTATTGCGGGAAAAGATCCCGTCTTTCAGGGAGAAGCTGCTCATTGTGGAAAAAGATACCCTCTTTTAGTGAAAAGTTGAGAAGATGATTAATGTGTGTGAGAGGAAAGCCGATCAATATAGGAATTATCTGGAAGCATGCCTGAAACTATTTTAATATGGTTAATTTTGAAGAGGGTTTAAAACACTTGCCCATGCACAAACATGTTACGTCTTCTATTGACTATGTGAGATAGAAGAGCATCCATATTATCCACTTTCTGCAAGCTGGCTTTGAAGGTGTAAGAGCTACAGCTTGTAGTACAGTGACCACTCTAATGCTTTGGTGCTGCTGGTGGTAGCAGTAGCCTTTTGAATGTATGACATTCTTATGAAACTTTAAGTTTTATCTCCGGAAGATTTCATTTGTTGGTAACATTTATTTCTCCATGTGAAACAGGGTGGTATAGATGAGCATGAAGATCCGAAAGTTGCTGCCTTGAGGGAGCTAAAAGAAGAGACAGGAGTTAGTTCAGCAGAAGTTCTTGGGGAGGTTTGGCTTTAAATTTTCTTCTTTCTTGCTTCTGGTCTTTTGATGGATTTTCCATGTTAAAGCCTTTTGACAAACCTTGTTGAGATTTTGTTTGATTCTCGTAAAGCGTGTGATTAAGAAGAAGCTAGTGCTTAATGAAGATTTCTTTTATTGGTATTAGGTGGCTTATTCTCTACTTTTGCATCTCAATAAGTAAATGAATTTCAGTATCAAACCTAACCAGGGTGGAAGACTTGCTATGAGCCATTTCACATAGAACACGTTGTCTTTGTTAATCACAAATTCTGGTCTTTAAATTGAATTCTATAGAGTCAATGAGACTGCCCGGAATTGAGTTGTTATGTGTTATATTGTCCATTTCTCCATATATATAAATAATTGCATGCCAGGCAAGTCTAAAAATTGCTGAAGCCTAGGCTCTCCTGCAACCATTTCTTTGCCCAAGAGAACTTCTCACACTCCAGCAACAAATTCTTTGTTAACATCTCCTTTCTCTGTTCTGCATAACCAGCTTCTAAACTGCCTTTGAAAAGGGACATCTGAAGTATAAGTGCTCCCTGCTTTCCTCCTCCTCTCCACAAAGAACAATGGTGAGATCAACTTTTATTCCTCGATCCAGCAACCCATCATTAGTACTTAAATAAAGCTAGGCTTAGGTATGAAACATGATTCCTATAAGAGCTTGTACCAATCCACTCCAATAGACTTAGATTTGATAGCTTCCAATGAAACTTGGTTGTTAGTAGCAAGTAGTTTTTCAACTCTGTTCTCCATACTCTGATTGGGGCACACAATTCTACAAAAACAGTCTTGAACATTAACTAGTTCTTCAGACATAGCTGGAAGCCATTCCAGTTATTCCCATCAATTGTTCAGCAACTCTTGCTTGACTGTGAATCCCAGAAGCATAGGAAATTCTGCCAGGAAGGTTTTTAACAAATAATCAATTTTCCCACCAAAGGAGAGCGGTTTTACCATCTATAGCATGGTGAATTAGTGTCTAGGCTTTCTCTCTATCTTTAATAATGTTTTTCTGATAAGCATCTTACTCTAAAGACAAACTGTTGTAAGGGATGAAATGTGGCTTTCATTATGCACAGAAGATTGAACTTAATGATTATTCTGGATTGAGCAAGCTTTGGGGTGTTAAAAACAGCATTTTTTTCCCCAACATATGGGTGTTTTATAAAATGTTTATTTCTCAAATAATAACAAAAAAAAAAAAAATGTTCTCAACAAGAAAGGAGAAGAAAAGGGAAAAGGTCAGTCCAGAAGTAAAGTTTGGTAGAAATGCTTCTGAGTAGAAATATATTATTCTAAATATTATGTTTCTCTTTTTTATCACTTGAGGCAAAAGCACAAACTTCTTGTTTTACACCCTTTCCTTAATCACTTGAAAAATTATCTGTTAACTATTTTTACACTAGATACCCAGTTTGCAATTCAATTCCATATGATATGAAACTGCAAGGTTTGGAGCACCGTGGATGGGTCTTATATCACACCTATCTTCCATCAAATATGCATTTTCATTCTTCCTACCAACTTTGTATTCATGTTGTAGGTGTACTAATAACATCGTTAAACCAGCTAACTTCTATGGCAGTACTTAATTTGTTTGAGAAAAATGTGACTGTTTTCATTTTTTCTTCCTAGGAAAATATCTTTTGAGTATCCTGCTGAGCTTTCTTGTTAATGGGTACTATTGGGTGGGGGAGTTGGTTCAATTACAGAAATTGAATTTGGAATCAAACACTTCAGATACCATTTCAGATTTTTTCTTATGATTTCCATTTCCCTGTGGTGCCCGTGCATGGGTTGAGATTACCATCTTGGCTTAATAGTGAGGCTTAAACTTTTGTTTTTATGGAAGTAACTGTCTGCATTTGTTGTTTATTGCCTTTCTCCCCATTGCCTGTACTCATGCCTTGCATCATTTTTGTCAACAAATCACTTTATCAACATTGAATTTTCATACCTTGCCCAGATTTGCGGTTATATACTTCTTGTTCTAGACTTTCTGTTGGCATTTTATCTAAATTCGTCTAGTTCCTCACTGAAAATGCATAAACAACTACAAATGTGGTAAAGTTTAATTTTGTTTGATTTTTTAGTGGGAAGGAAAAAAAATATAGCGTAGAGACATCACTTTATTATGTAGCTCTCTCTCTCTCTCTTTTTCTGTTGCATATTCATCCCATGTTTGAAGTTTTTAATTCACCGGCTGAAATATTGGGTTCTATCATATGCTTTGTGTATCTTTAAAATTGTCACTCTTTATGGTGCTGAGTTTACTCAACAGTTTTCTGTGCGCAGGTGCCTTACTGGTTGGCCTATGACTTTCCAGCAGAAGTCAGGGAAAAGCTTAAGCATGAATGGGGATCAGACTGGAAAGGCCAGGCACAGAAGTGGTGAGTATTACAGGGTGTCTCATTTGGCATGTTATAGAAGATGAATTGTATTTGACCAGATGAACATCTAACAGCTCCAGTCTGAACAAATTCTACCAAACATAGAAATTGTTTGGGATTGTACTTGATGCCAACTGCATTAGTTGCTGAAGGACTGAAACTGATACAGATGTCCCCTCCTGGTTTTTTTCTCCAGTACATATTCATGCTAATCACAATGAAATGTGTACACAAAAACACAGGTTTCTTCTCAAGCTCACAGGGAAGGATGAGGAGATCAATCTTTTGGGTGATGGCATTGAAAAACCTGAGTTTGGCGAGTGGACATGGATGTCACCAGAGCAAATTATCGACCTTGTGGGTAGATGCTAACACACAACCATTGATTTGTCAGCATCAAACCAGATAAACTATAGCATTCTAGTGCTGTTATGCATTAATCTTTTATTCTTGTCTTCATGTTATATGCAGGCAGTGGATTTCAAGAAACCTGTTTACAAGGAAGTTTTGGCTGCATTCGCTCCCTATCTCCAATAAGCTCATACCAACTATTAGCAGGGAAGAGACCAAAAGAAAGAATAAGTCTGTTGGTACTGAATCAAATGAGCTATTATATTTTCAATTACATCTTTTTGATGCATTTAAAGTCTTTGTGACCTCCTGATATTCTAATTGGAAACCTGAAGATATTCCTACTGTCATTTTTGAAATTTGAACAGAGGAGAGTAAATATAAGTCCTCTTTAGAGGAAAGGTAAGTTACTGCTCAACTTTTCATGTTCTTTAGAATATAAGAAAAGTATTGTCCTTGCTCAAAGAAAAGAGATTATGGTGGGAGAGCAACTTTCTTTGGCTCTGTGGTTGCCTGAGCTCCTGGGAATCCATTAAACTGGATTCAGAAAAGGGTAGCCTTTTAACTAGAATTGAAAGGGGCTCAGGTGCTTAGGTTTTGGTTTCAATTCTAGGCCGATTCTAGTCTTGTTCTAAGTTTCAGTCCATTTGTATTAGTTTTTTTTTTTTTTGTTTAAGTTGTAATTTTGTTGTTGCTCTATCTCCTAAGAATTTTTATTTCTTTTTTTTTTTAATGTCTTTATGTAAATTTTCTTTGTCCGTTGCCTTTTGGGGGGGTAATCTAAATTAGTTTTTAAGATATTATACCGGTAGTGAGAATCTCTACAAAAAATTAAGGCACAGAATCATTGAAATATGTGAAACTAAGCAAAAGAGATTTTATTAATGACATTAAAATCGAATTTACGTTAGTATCTCACGTTCTTATTATTGTAAATATTGTACAAAATTTTGAGTGAACAAATTGTTGTTATCCATCAAAGAGATTAATTTATTCTATGGTAGGATAACAAAACATAGTTTCATAAATTAACCACACCTAAACCAATTTCACGAGAAATCAATGTACATGACTAATATGAATAATTCTTATAAATTTTCACTAAGTTTATAGTCTAACTTAATAATCTTTGATATATCTCTTCTCAGTTTAATTTAAAAAGATATTATTTTTTTAAAATAAATGTCTTATACATGTATTTAATTTGAATTATTCTTTCAATCATGTTAATATTTAAATTTAATTATAAATATTTTATAAATATTTTTTTAGAAATAAATTTTAATTATTTTCTAATTTTTCAAAATTTATGTAAATATACTTCTTACTAATTTCTCTAAATAAGAAGTTAGTAAAAATTCTTTGCAAATTTGTACCCTTACTTAAAATGCGCAAGTGACCTTGAAAAAAAGATAAGATAATGAAATAGTTTCAAAAATTAATATTTTAAGTTATTGCTTTATAAGGATAAAAATCACTCTCTCAGAATAGTAACCTTTAATTCTCTTTTTATTTGAGAGATTTAAGACATGCTAGCCTAGCAGAAATTCAAAATATTTACCTTGGATTCTTATGTCAGAATTATTAACCTAACTGACCATTAAACTAGATTCTACGCTTTTATGTATTTATATAGAGATTTTAAAGTTACTTATGTTCAAGGTTTTCTCCACAACTCTTAAAAGCTCAACTTGGAAATGGTATTTTGAGCTCCTTCTAATCAATTACAAATGTAGAATACTTATAGGGTTAAGAACCACCCCTTTCGAATAGTAACCTTTGATTTTCTTCTTATCTACGAGATCCAAGACATACTAACCTAGTATAAATTCAAAATGCTTACCTTAGATTTTTTATGTTGGAATCATTGACATGATCAACCATTAGACTAGGTTCCACATCTTTATATCTTTATATGGAGTTTCCAAAGTTATCAATGTATAAGGCTTTTTCCATAACTTTTAAGAGTTTAACTCAAAGATGGTATTTTGAGCTTTTCCCTAATCAATTGCAAATATGGAATACTTAAGTTGACAATTCATGTCCCAGTCTGTTACTAGTAAGAGATGAAAAAATGCCTTAACAACATTGATGGACATATACCAGTAACCTAATGAATCTTTAAAAAAATACATTTTAGGTTTTAATAAGGAAATGCTAGAAATATAAGGCTTGAATTTGACATCACTCTAACTATCTTATACACTAGCTTATGAAAGTTATGCTTTATCCATTTATTGGACAAGAATCCACTGAAAAAAAGCCTTAGCAACATTGATAAAGTTCTGCTAGTAACATAATGAATCTTTAAAGGAATACATCTTAGGTTTTAATAAGGAAATGTTGGAAATATAAAACTTAAACTTTGACATCGCTCTAATGATCTTCTACATTGACTTATAAAAGTTCCACTTTACCTATTTATTAGACAAGAATATACTAAAGGACTTTGTAGAAGTCATGTCTTAAGCAGAAAAGTATATTCGAGTAAAAAAGGTCTTATTGATTGACAAAAAGGTTGAAGGACATTAAAAAGTCCAAAAAAGGAAACAAATATGCTTTTTTTCTTTATCCTCCTTAAGAAGGAGGAATTGTAGTCTTGAGCTAAATCACTATCACTATACTTTATTAACAACAACTTGAGCTAACATTATAATGGAAATAAGTGAAAAAAAAAACATAGTCAATTCATCATAACGACTTTTCTTAAATATACAATGTTGTGACATAAGGAAATTTTGTTGTCTTCATAATGATCACAATCATTATACCGAGGAGTGTTGTAACCCTAAGGATGAAACTAAAAGACTAATACAAAGATGCATGCTTTAAAAGTATGTAAGAAAAGAAAATCAATGTTAGTTTGAAAATGAAAACTACTCCCTAAGAAAGGAAGTATGGTGAAATTTGAGAGTTACATCTTGGTTAATTTAAAGAAGTTTCTATCAAACATCTTTGAAAGAAGTTTCTAACTTTGACAAGTGTTGGAGAAGATTAAGGAGATTAGAAATAGGTTTACAAACTTTAAGTGGCTTAGGCCAAAGGAAAAAAAAGCTAATCAACTTTGAAATTTCTAGCATAGGATTAAAAAAGGAGCAACTTTGAGAAAGGGGTATTTCTATAAAAGGATTGGAGCAAGTCCCTTTAGACTTAGCCAATTTAAAGAAAAAAATAATGCAGGTAGGAGAAAGGCTTAACCTCAAACTAAAAAAGGTATTGATTGCTTTCTTAAGGTGTATTAAAGTTGTATTACGTGGGTTTTAGCTAAATGTTAAGAATATATTGAAAAGTCATGTCCCACAAGCCTATGTAAACCCATATTTTCTCCTTATAAAATAATGAAAAAAAAGAAACTTCTCTCCATTTAGACAAGTTGCTAGCAACGAGGAAATAGACAAGTTACTTGTTACAAAAGTCATCAATGAAGTAACTTACATAACTTAGTTGACCAATATAGTTATCAAATGAAAGGCTAATAATAAATAAAGAATGTGGGTTTATTTCACAAATCTCAATAAAGTTTTTCCTAAAGATAATTACCCATTTTCACGCATTGACTAGTTAATTGATGAAATTCTCAAATATAAACTTTTAACATTTATAGATACTTTCCTTGGTTATAACAAAATTTTGATGTATGAACTGGATCAGGATAAGACTACTTTTATCTCTAACAGGGACACCTATTGTTACAAAGTAATGTTATTTTGACTTAAAAATTCTAGAGTAATATACCAATGTTATGTCAATAAAATGCTTAAATATTAGATTGGAAAAAATGTGAAACTTTATCTAGATGACATATTAGTCAAAAACAAATCTTTTTTGGAGTATATAGTTAACCTCCAATAAACTTTTGACACTTTAAATTAATATAATATGAAGTTGAACTTAACCAAAATTGCTTTCGGTGTATAATTTAGAAAACTTTTAAGGTTTATGGTCTCTCATAAGGTGTTGTATCTTTATTTTATTCACTTTAATTAAAAAGTTACATTACCTCTCTCTCTCTCTCTCTCTGGGCAATTAATTTATAATTAGATTGTGATAAGTTTTATTTGAATCACATTAGAGTTGTATTTAAACATAAGAAAGAAAAGAAAAAAAGAATAAAAAAATAAAAAAAGAGAAAATGAAAAAAGAAAAAGAAAAAAAAGGAAAAAAAGGGAAAAAAAAAGAAAAAATAGTAATTTATTAGTGAGATAAAAATAAATATCAAATTACAAATTATAAGACCTAACTAGAAAGTCTAAGGGATTAACCTATTATAAGGAAAGAGAACTTATAATATCTAACTTTAACATTAGGGAGTTAAATTACAAAAGAAAGCTTACAGTTTCAATACATCTAACTTATAGCCCAAATCCATTTAACCCATAGTTGAAATACATTCAAAGTCTCCTAAGGGAATTATAAAGTAAGAATGAGCCTTAACTCCATTAAGCCTAAGATCTAAGGCAAAAAGAACGAGCCTTTAGACTCTAAAATGCTTAAGTTATAAAATAATAAGCATTAGCTCTAATAATGCCCAAAAATCAGCAAGTCCAAGCTCACCTATAAGCTTACATAAGTGCACTATTTGCATTAGTAAAAGAAATACAATTTTAATAATGAAAAGATCACATAGATCAATAAATCAATGAGGCATAGCTAATTCTCTTATAAAAGGAGGACCCTAACAGCAGCAACAGGGGGGAGATAGAAGAAAAATGGTTAAGAGAAAAAAAAAAAAAGACAATTGAAAGAATATATATAGAAAACAAAAAAAGCAAAAAGTCTAGCAATATCATTGTTCATCATTCATAGCTAGAAAATCACCCCACACGCCTAAGTTGAAAAGGTAAAAAAAAAATGTATTTATTAGGAAAGAGACAGTCCCTATAACATGGAGGTTTTGCTAAAATAGAAGATTTAGTTATAAATATCCTTTCGTATTGACATTAAATGTACCAAGATGCACACCAAGCACATCCCTTATTCCTTACATGTTAGATTCATGGTGATAATCATCAATGGACAAATATCATTACATTTTTTTTTGAAAAAAAAAAACATAATAAGCAAAAGAGAGGAAAAAGATGGTAGACAACTTAGTAAATGCGTAAGAAAGACACAGAGAATCAAAGAAAAGTTCCCAACATCATTATTATATAAAGACCTTTTTTCTTTTTTTCATTGGTAAGAGTGAAAGAAGCAATTGTGAAGACATTTTGCCTAGACCAAATGGAGGAAAAGTAGTGATAATAGTCAAAGCCACACATATATTCAATAAAGTGATA
This sequence comes from Bruguiera parviflora, assembly GCA_019804595.1. NCBI lineage: Eukaryota > Viridiplantae > Streptophyta > Magnoliopsida > Malpighiales > Rhizophoraceae > Bruguiera > Bruguiera parviflora. The sequence goes on along the minus strand of CM034048.1, from coordinate 6,756,239 downwards.
TATAAGGTATTATAACATTTATTCATCACTTTTTCCATCCTTCCATAAATGATATTAAGAATACCATAAAACCAAAAAGTACATTTGAATAATTTGATATACTTCACTGACTATGTTTAAGAAAAAGTTAAGGAAAACTCTTTTAAGGAGCTAATAACTAACCTTAGTAAAGGACTCTTTCTTTCTTCATGTCATTCATATATTATGCATTTATATTCTTGTTTAGATTTTTTAGTTAGTTTTCATTTATTTGATTAATTCTTTCTAGTCTTTTTTTTGTTAACTTTGAAAATGACATTTTTCTTTTAGCTTTTTTTTTTTCATTATTATTCTTTACATTAATGTGGCCTACATAAACTTGAACAAAGTAATCTACACTTACAAAGAAGATCAATCCTAACCTTGAAATTTAGTTTTTCTTCAATACCATTTGCTGTCATTTATTGTTTCCTAATTCAATCGAATAAAGGATGCTTTTTTAGATAAGAATGGAGCTTATTTCTTACTACCTTTTTCTAATAAATTTATCATAATAAATCAAATCAATCTATTTTAAGTTAGTAGAGCACACTACAAATAATAACCAACAAACTAAAAAACTTCAAATGAGAAAAAACACAAAAAGATATTTATTTGACCTTTAAGTTACTCATCACTTCCCACAACACTTATATTTTCCTTTCTTCGCTCCATTTCTTTGCAAAAGAATACTTCAAGGTTAGTTTTTTCTTTTTTACCTTTTTTTTTGTTTTAATCTTCTAAATACAACATTAGTTGATATGTTCTTATGTAATTTGTCTTTAGAAATAAATAGATCAACTAAAAGTAGGTTCATTGACTTTTCTTTTTTATAGTTTTTTGGTGACCAACGCTGAAATTTAGTCACTAAAACTATTATTTATAATGGTTGCCAATTAAGCTAGTAGCTTGCCAACCAATCTTTTCCTCTCTCCTTGTACATGAAATTGAATATTTTAAAACATAAAGAAAAAAATTAAATAAAAACATGAAAATTTTAAAACATTTTTTTAAATACCTAATCAATGGGTTAATTTGACTTGATTTAATTAGATTAGATTGACTCAATTCTTCCTTCTTCCTTGTTGACATTATGACTCAGATTTGGGTTTATAAACACCAACCTATTCTAAAATAGCCTTACTTTTAGATCAAAATCACTTTCTTCCTTAAGAACATTAAACACTCCATCAATAATCACACATTTTTTAGATCCCAACTAAAAAAAATTGAAACACCATATACTATTGCAAAAATAGCAAACCTATCATTGTCTTTTCCTTTCCTTAACATTTAGAAGAAAGAATGATAACACACACAAAATAAATAAATACTTTTCTTCTTTAAAAATCCAAAAATAACAAAAAAGAAGAAAAGTAGAAATATCAAAATAAGAAAAAGCTATTTTTAGAGAAAAACTTTAAAGAAAACCCATAAATAGGAAAAAAAAGGAAAAATTCCTAAAAAAATGATTAAGATTTTTCACCCAGTGCTTAAAATGGTTTATTTGGTACTTGAGATCATGGAATCAGACTTTTAAACTTTATAGAACATAAAGACTATCATAACCTTTGAATCCTAAACCTTGGAAATCAAGTTTCTAAAATCCCAAAAAAAGTGATCTACCACTAAAACTCAAGCCTAAATGAGTGTGGTTGTATTATAAGTGGAATAAAAGCAAGGAAACCATAACATTTTGGAGACTTTGGCAACTAAAAGGGGTATAATGGTCTAAGGATTCAAAAATGATGAAAGTGGGAAGAGAGGAAAAAGACGAAGCCACATAAGGTAGAGAAATTATAAAATAAGATAAGGTTTTAACAAAAAGAACAAATATATTTGGATCCAAAATAACATCATTTTGGTGTTCTAAACTTAACCCTTTTCATAAAAAATGACATCATTTTGATATTCTAAATAGTTCTTTTAGTTTTAAAACAAACTACTTCTTAACTTCAAAACAATAATGATTTGGTGTTCTATACCTAATGCCCCTTATCAAAAATAATGTCACTTTAACATTCATCATAGTTCCCTCAACTTCAAAATGACATTGTTTTAAGTTTTGAGCTTCTATAGTAATATTCCTTAAGTCTAAAACAATTTTATTTTGACATTTTAGACCTAGCTCTTCTCATCCAAAATGACGTTATTTTAGCATTTAGCATAGCTCTCTTGATTTTTAAATGACGTTATTTTGGACTTTTGGGATATTATTCCCTAACTTTAAAATGACCTAGTTTTAGTCTATCTCACAAATTAAAATAAAAAAATTTAGAAAAAAAAAAGAAAAAGAGGGAATTTTGGTTATTAGGTTTGCATAAATGATAATTATGTATCAATTTTGACTTAAAGCTATAACATTTTGATTATATATTCATTTCCCAAAAAAATAAATTTTTTTGAACTTAAAGTATTAAAATAAAAGTTCAAAGTCTTTTGTTTAATCCAAAAATCACAAAATTTTAAAAATTTTCAAAATGTAATCAAGTTTATACATAAATATCCTTAAATCTTAAAAATCAAAATCAAAATTCTAAAGAATATCAAATTTAAAATTTTAAAAGAGAAAAAAATCTAAAATTTCACATTTTCTTTTTATCTTTAATAGCTTAGTATTGTAGATACTTAAATAAGTCCTTAGATCATATTTAGTTAATAAACATAGCCATATTTTCAAGTTTACAAAATTATTTTTCTAATATATTAACCTTTGAGATTAATTTTGTAACAATTAAATTTAGCATAAGTATTTTACAATGGTTAATGGAGTTTGGGGTGTTTGATGTATTGTTTCAACTAAAAAGGTCAATAAAAGGCCAAAGTTTGGCTAGTTTCATTAATGAATACACAAAATTCAAAACATTTAAAGTAATTCCTCCAAGTTTAGCTTTTTAACTCATTTATATCAATAGGACCTCAAATACAGAAGGAAGTGGAATAAGAATCATCATCCAAGATCTTATGAATATGGTCCTTGAATATGACCTTAAATTCTAATTTACAACATCTAACAATAAAGTTAAGTTTAAGGCCTTGATCATAAGGCTTAACATTATTAAAGCATTAATAGTTAAAAGGATAAAAGTGCATAATGACTTGTTGTTAGTTATGGATCAAGTTACAAAATATTACAAAGCAAAGGAAGGAAACATGACAAGGTATTTATAAGAGGTAAGGAAGACCCAAGATAAGTTAATCAAAGTGGGAGTTCAACTCAAATTGATTAAGATTCTTGAGATGGAGAATGTAAGGGCAAATGAATTATCTAGCTTTTAACTAGTTTGGAATGAGTGATATAAATGATTAGTCATAATAGAAATGCTAGAGTAGACCAACTAAATGAAGATTAAAGTCAATGTTATTCCTATCCATAATAATCCTACATAGATAGACTTAATCATCAAAACATTAGATTTATGGAATCTTAAGGGACTGAATAGAGGTAAGAAAAATCAAGAATAAAGTGGATTGATACACCTTGTCCAATAAAAGGTTGTATAAGAGGTTGTTTAGTTTATTGCTCTTAAAGTGTCTGATTAGAGAAAAAAAGTAAGTAGATACTTAACAATATTTATGAAAGAGTTTATGAAAATCACATAAGAGGTTGAGTAATAATAACCAAAGTACTAAAATAATGGTTTTATTAGCCAGTAATGATGCACGACTAGATAAAATTGGCTAAAAAATTTGATAGTTATCAAAGGTTTGCAAACTTATGTTAATTAGTATCATCTTAATTGACCTTGTTTAGATCCCCTGGCCCTTCAATCAATAAGGCCTTGACCTTATTGGCCCTTTCTCAATAGCTATAAGGAGAAGAAAGTTCATGATTGTAACTATCAACTACTTTACCAAGTGGACAAAAGCTGAACCTTTATATATTATAATTGAGGCCAACATTTGAAAGTTCATATAGAGATCTATTGTATGTAAGTTTAGTATTCCTTAGGTCATCATTATTGATAATAACAAGTAAATTGATAACTTTGAATTTAGAAACTTTTACAAAAACTTGAGAATTCATCTAAAGTTTACAATAGTCAAACATCCTTAGTTTATGAATAGGTGAAGGTTACTAACAAGTTTATTATCTAAGTACTAATTTATAGACTAGGCAAGTCAAAAGGATAATGGACAAATGAGCTATCAACCATTTTATAGGCTTATTGCATTACATCCTAGATAACAATAATCAAGACACCTTATGACTTGGTTTTTAGAGATGAAGCTATAATTCTGGCAAAAGTAAGAGAACCTAGTCACTGATATTACTATTTTGAAGAGAATTCCAATGAAGACAACCTTAGGACAAGCCTTGACTTTGCTTAAAAAAATCTAAACCTAAGAATAAGTCTTGATTAATATGATAGCATATTAATAAAAAATGACCCAATAACATAATTCTCTATAAATGGGGATTCATTAAGAGTAAAAAGGAATGAGCAAGTTGGCACCAAATTAGAAATTACAAGTTAAAGCAAGTAAATGAAAATTGACAAGTACTTTAGACATAAAAGATCTATAAAGATGGACAAAAAGACTTAACAATGACTCTAAGTACAAAAAGGCACGATATGCTAAGACATCTTGGCATTTACATTTTGATCCTAGATATTAAAGGAAGAAATCTAAAAAGGTTAAAGTTCAAGAATATGAAATGGAAATAATATTGTAATAAAACATAAAATTTGGTGAAAATAGGAAATCTCCTCTTATTAAAAATTGCAAAAATACATAGGTGTAGTTATTTTTATTTACCTAGTTTCATGAATATCTAGTATAACTAAAATCATAAAAATATAGAGGATCAACCATTCTTGTACACTTGACTGCATAGGCATGAGGAAAGGAAATTCCTAGACATTATAATCACACCTCGGGCTTATATTGAGGATATATCTATAACTTTATTTAGATAGATCATGCTAAAGAGTTGGTCTAATTGCCTAAAATAGACCATAGGACATTGTTGGCATTTGTTGACTCATATCATATATCTAATATAGTTCTCTAAGGATTGTGGGTCTGACTTGTGGCCTCAGAGACAAGTGAATCCATTATGGGGATGTTAAAGGACGTGCATACCCCCTTATAAAAATTCATCAACATAATCAAAAGGGCTTACCTAAAATTCTTCCAAGAACGACTTTTTAACAATTGAAAAAACCCTTATTGAGAATTTTGTAGGTATTTAAAATGACTAGCACTTAGATTTGCATAAAATCCTATATCCCCCTATAGACAAACACTCTATTTTTCTTAGCATTATAATCACTTAAAAACAAAACTAATTCTAAATACATATATATTGATACATAATCTTGCACATTTGGGCATAATAAGTTGCTGAATACCAGTATGATTATGATACCAAGATATACATCTTCTCCTTATTAAAAGGTTTCATCAACTTCCATCCTACACTTATTGCCAATAGTAAGAATGTAAAATGTATTTTAAATTGAAATGAGGTAAAAATGAGAGGGACTATCCTTAGTATATATATAAAGGGGGGAACTAGTGAGAAATTAATACCTATTAACTTGTAATAAATGAGGGCATTAACAATGTTGGCTCAATAACACTTTGTTAAAAGAAAAAAAAAAGAGGAACAAATGGCAAAAGTGAAAAGCAAAAACTTTTATTTGGTTGAAGTATAATGATTTAGTGTTGTTGTATTCAGTTATTGGTACAAGGACTTAGTGTTCCAAATTAGCCTAATTGTTAGAAAGATATATGTCACAATGCTATTAGGGATCTTAGCTTAGAAAAATTCCTATTATTTATCTCCCTCTTTTCCAAGACAACTTGATTGGAGGAAGCAATACCTTTAAAGGGGATCTTAAGCTTAATGATCTTAACCTTATGATCGTTAACCTATTTAATTATATCATAATCAATTTAGTAGTGATGGGTGCCTTCCTTTTTCAATTCTTCCTTCAAATCCTACGCTTTGAAATTAGTGACCTCAAGTGATTCATTAGAAGCCATTTTTTTCCTTAACTCTTAAATAGTGGCATTTATATGTTACTTTGCAAAAGTTAACTTGCCAACCTAGTTTTTAAGATGGGCATAAACCTCTTTTTCTATATAATGCCTTCAAAAAACAAAAGTCTTACTTAGTTTCTCCAAGCCTTAGAGTAGGTTACCCTTACGAAGATATAAGTCTTTCCACTTAGTAAGTGTTATCTTCGATACTAGTAATTCCAATTAGTGTTTGTACTTCTACTTAAAAATCCTTGGGGACCTTAACCACTCAAAGATTCTTTGTTGTCCTTTAAGGCTTCAATTAATGACAAAATAATGAAGAGCAATTGCCTAAATGATTATTTCTCTTTTTTAGATATTTTTATATCAACAAAAAGCGGAGGAGCAAAAAGATTTATTAACATAGGCATTTCAATCATAATCCTTTCCTTATCAGTTGGATTCATTCCATTTGCCATTTGTTTATCAATGGTAGGATAAAGTGTCTATTAGATAACTTTATACATTTATCAGGACTTTCCAGGTTGATATATTCTATAACATACTCTAAATTTCTCTTATTCTTTTACTTATCTACAAGTTTCTTTAAAAAAAAAAAAAAGACCTTTATAACCTTAATATCCTTAAATGTTATATTGGAATTTTGGCCAAATGATACAAATAAAAATATGAGGATCCTAAGGGACAATTACCATATAACAAATTTACTAAAGAAAGAAAATTCATTAATTTCTTAACTAATGTCCATGCTAGGATTTATGCTAAGATCAGTAATTCTATGATCAATTCCTTTTTGCTTAGTCCCTGACTTTAATCCGTAGTGAAACATCTAGCCATGAAAATTGAAACTCTAATACTCATACTGTTCCTATCTCTTAGAGCTTAAACATTAAACGGGGTTACGGGGATACATCGTATCTTGATTGTAAATAAATTCCTAAGAAACTTAGTAGTCTAAAAGCAAAAAAAACAAATGCACTCCCTCTGGATCGAACAAAGGCTATGACATATTTATATTAGAAAAATGGGGTGCATTGAATAGTTTCCTTATATGTCCCTTTTTATCCATACTTAATAAGAGCATTAACATTTAATAAACACCTAATAAATAGGGTAGCTATCATTTTCCCTTACCAACCTTAGAAAAAAGAACGTGAGCCACCATACACACCTTTTTTCTATAGGCCCCTAACTCTTTATCCCACATAGAGAGATCATATTCATCTTATTATTGTCTGATAGTATAAATATCCTTGTCCTTTTTGTAGGTTATAGTAATAACTTAATATAAGTGAAGCAAAATAATCCTAGTTACAATATCACCCATTTAGGAACTTAAAATTACTAACCCCTTTATCAAAATCCAAAAATCGAGCATTAATTGACTTAGTGTGATCCCTATATGGATAAGGAATTCTTGAAGAATCTAATGTAAATACAAATTGGTAACCCCTATATGGATAAGGAAATACAAATTGGTGACCAAGTGATCTAAGTATATACTAGTAAACCTAGAAGGAGGGCAATGAGCCTTCTTGACAAATACAAGAAGAACTAAATGTGTATCTCCACAAAATAAGTACTAATCTTGAAATTTAAGATCCTTTGATAAGACCTCATATGTGTTAAAAACCTAATGACTTTCAGCATTCCACAATATAGTGTGTGGAAATCTCTATTACTATAGCATTATAGTTAAGGGCATCTACACAAGATCTTTATACTAGGAAATATTTGAATCCAAGTAAAAACTTAAAGGTTTTAAAATGTGATACTTATAGCATGTGATACTTAATATAATAATAGGATTATAGCTATCTGTTTGCTTAGGACCTTAAAAGTACCACTGTAAAACATCAAGAAAATGAAACATGCCTTAAAGGGTCCAATGGCCCTTATTTTTATAATTGTTAAAAGTTAATGAATAAAGATGTGAGACACATCCCTCTTAATGACATGTCAAGGCCTAATAGAGCCAAAAGCTTTAGAAGAAAAAAACTAACAAGTAAATTGTAAAGTAAAAACTATAGGTTTTAGATTTATCAAATAATAAAATTAAAATCAATTTATCTTTTAACTTGAATCTTAGGTCATTATGAAGCAATTGAGATTTATACTCAAAGCTTATAAAAGGTGCAAAGGTAATAATATCATTTTTCATCTTATTTAAACTCTTTACCCCAAAGTCTTTTAAGAAAATAATTCAATAACTAACATTAATGCTAGCCGAGGTAAATGTTTGAATGCATATCCTTAAGTTTGTTTCTTTAAGTGTTAAAAATTAATTTGAGAATCATTGAGAAAATGTTTAAGGTCACTTGTTGAATATGACATGCATTTCTAATAGAAAGAGCAAGTAGAACTTCCTTGGTAACTTAAAGCTCATTTTTTAGATTCTCAACTTTTCTTTGGAGTTCTTTCATACTTTTCAACCTTTTTATAGAGGTAGACCACTTAGTCCTTTACCTTATTTGCTCAATAATGCCTTTTTGCTTTATTATTTGTGTTTTTAAACTTTTTATACTGATGAGCACCATTTCTCTTCAAAAGAGTTTTATCATATCCAAACTTTTAGCTAAATCCCTTATTTTAGTATTTTGTAAAACTAACAACTATTGATCAAATTATAAACTTCTTAAAAAAAAAAAGAGATACTTTTACTTTTACCTTTACTTAATTATACACTTTTTGTTTTTTTTTTTTTTTGAGAGGCTTCAGCTTTATCTAAGGGTTGCTCTCTTATAACTTTTTCTAGCATGAGAACTTTCTTTGATGTGAACCTTGGGGTAAGTATCATGGTTAAAAGGTTTTAAGGAAATTAACCTAGAAAAGGCCTTTGTAGTAGTCTCTTCGATACTTAACTTTTTAAGCCATTTGAGAATTATGGAGTCATTGTCTTTTAGGGTTAGGCATTTCTTTCTTTAGTCCTTAAGATTCCACATAAATAGGTAAGATGTAGGGTTATAATCTTTAAAATATATGAACTTGTTTTTGAACTCGTGTTCGTAAGGATCTTTACGTAGCTTCACTTTACATTTAGCCTAGCATGATAATTGGTATAACCTATTACAATTTTGTATCTTCTTAAATTATAGACATACAATAATGCTCAAACATGAAGAGTGCAACCAACCTTATAAGTAATTTCTTGTACCATGACAATATTTAACTAATTGTTAAGTTGCAACTATTTGGGAGCGATCTTATAATATTTGAAGAATCTTTAAAAGACCTTCAGGGTAGGTAGGTTTAATCCTAAGGCCAAAACCATAACATAAAGATAGGTAAATCTTTTAAGTACCTAACAAGCTCACTTAGAGGGATTAAGAAGGTAAATCCAAATGGTTTTTTTTTTCTTGTTATCAATTTGGTGCATATATCTCATGAGTTTGAGATTGGTCTTTAGGAGGATTAATTTATGCATCTTAGTGACACACTTGAGAAGTTTGTAAAAGGTAGCGAGAAGAATATCACTTTCATTAGTCTTATCATCCTTAACAGTCACTATTATAAGAGTAACCTCTTTATGACTGTGATGAAACCCTTATTCTAAAAGACTTAAGTTAGGGAGAGGCCTATAGAGGTAGGGTATTACTAGAAGATCCTAAATAAATGTCTACTAAAGATAGGTAAGATCTGAAAATGGGTTAGAAACTTACCCTATCACCAAAGGCCATGACAAGTAATAAGGATAAAAATGAGAAGGAAAAAGCTCTAAAGATATAAATAGGGAGAAAAGAAGGCCTATTACAAACAGTTTCCTCTAAAAAAATTAAATAAGGATAAAAGTACAAATATTGCTTATAAATAATCAATGGGTGGGAAAATAAATAGTAAACCCAATAAGAGTTAATGTCTTTTGAGTATTTAAGTATCATTTGAAGTATGAAGCGGCTCTTTAGTCTAAATTTTTTGAAGAAATTAGGACTTTCAAAGGAGTGACAAATAATAAGGATAATTTTTTATGAATTACCAATGAGCTCCTAACTTAACCTAATAATACATGATAAGCCTCTCCTTAGTTTGACCTAGGGAAAATGCCTTATTCTTAAGATAAATGCAACACCATTTAGGCTTAATGTATACAACTCATTTGAATTATTCCTTTGACCATGTCTTCACTTAAATTTGGCTATAAATACCTAATAGATATCATTTATAAAGTATGTATTAATTATTGTTTAACTTTATTAGCTCTTACATAATCACATGTCTTATTGATTTTAACATTAGGGTGTTAACACCAAGTTCAAACTTAGCACCCATTAGCACATGTTATAAATATGATATAACCTAAATATTTAAATTTGGACCTTCCTTAATTTAGCCTCATTAAGTTTTAGTTAGAGTAACAATATTTTTTTTCATCATGCACGACAAAATAAATTAATTAATTTATTTATTTTTAATTATAAAAATAAGAAAATAGTAACGTTGGATGTATATTTAATTTTACTGAAAGTCTTAATAAAGAATTAAACCCATAACTTTTGTTTAGTAATACAAGGTAAGTAATCACCTATACAAAATTTTGTTTTTTTCTTTAATTAATTCATTTAGAAATAACTATAAAAATATTCTATATGCTTAATATAAACATAATGAAATTTATGAAATTAAAGAGAATCATAACAATAATTAGTATTCTTCTTTGATATAATCACTAATTTTGTCTCTAATTTTTTATTATTAATATTTTTACAAAAATATATCTCAAAATAAAAATGCTCCAACCTTGAAAAATAGTAAAAAACTCTGATATGTCATTAACATGCACCGCCTATACTCACTTCACAATAGACAACCACCATATTTCTAATGCGGTCCTTTGACCATGAATATGCATTTAAACAAAATAATGTAATAAGTTGAAAGGAAATATTAGTAAAACAAAAGTTGAATACTATAAAATTAAATGATCATATGCAAAATAATAATAATAAATTTGATTGCACCACGTGACGAGTCTCGAAAAAAGCTAATCACTTCTTCCATGTGATTTCCGATAAAAATTTTGCAGGAAAATTTTCAAATAGAAATGACAATTTGACAAATTAATTAACGGCTGATCTGAACCAAATAGCATCATCTTATCTCAAAGAACGCAAAATCCTAGAGCTTAAATTACCAGCAGAAAACTCCATAGCATCTTAATGATATAGCCACATCCAAGTTCAATCTTCCTTCTTGTAAATTTCGCTACCAATTAATTAACAATGTGCTTTCAACGTTTTTTTTTTAAAATATATATATATAAAAAATTCCCAATTAGTAGTAGAATGCGTACAAGCCACCGAGCATATGCTTATTTGGAAAACTAAGTGTCGTGACTTGACCTCTATTACCTTGATCTCCATTGCTTTGACAGCACTCTGAGACTTACCAACTAACCCTTTCGTAGGTGTCGCGGGAAACATCAACGGAAAATGCAATCTAAAAAGGAACCGCAAATAAAGGCCGAAGGGTTAGGATTATGATGGTGAAATTATCATTATGCGCTGCCCTTAATTTCAACAAATATAGTAAATGGGAAAAGTTAGAGAGATAACGTGAGATAGAAGAAAAGGTAAAAAGTAAATAAAAGTGTAAATCTCAAATTTGTTTTGCTCTATTATTTTGGTGTCGTTTTCACTCCTCGATGCTCAATTCTTTCCTACTTCCGAATGTCTTTAACTTCTCCATAAATCCTCCGTAAATCATAATAAATTATTTTTAAATCTAGAAGGTGGTGAGAGAAATGATCCAAAAATGTGAAAAAAAAAAAAAACGGAGAGAGAAGAAATATGCATCGTAATAATATATATATATATATATATATATATTAAAAGATTTATTCTCCATTGCTTTAGCCCTTTTATCTTTGCAAGAGGCTTTAAAGAAGGGTTTGCCATAAAGTCTCTTCACAATCCAGAGAGCCTTTTCCATTGGGCCACCACAATGCTAACTCAATGCGTTCTTATCCTTTCTTTGAATACAAGCAGAGAAAACGCCATACGGTCAGTTATACTTTGTTGTATTGTAGCATATGATCACTGCACAATAACATATATGGTTCTTTGGTATTTTATAAAATTTCTGCTGCCCTCGTCAATAAATTTAACCTTACACTTTTAATTTATGAACTTAGAACTTTTGGACGGACTCAAATTATAAGATCATTATAATCTTATGATCTAAATTATAGTTTTAATTGTCTCAACTTTACTACTATTCAATAAATTTAAATCTTATATTTTTAATTTTATCATTAATTCTTTATATATATATAAAAGAAAATATATCTACTAATAATAGGTCGTCCGACATTACCAAGTTTTTAAAATATTTAAACTAGATTTAAAAAAAAAAAAGATTTTCTATGTATCGCTACTAATTGAAAATATGTAGGTCTAACACAAGTAGTTAAATTATGAGCAATCTATAGAAATGATTGGATATAAATGATGATCTTTAACGATTATACATTTTTCAGTGTAGAGTTCTTCATCAACGGTATTGTAACGTCTATTAAAAAAAAAAAAATCATCTATTTGAAATACTACATTAGATACTCTAAAAGATATAGAAACAAACCATATAACTTATATGAATACATTCATAAAGATAAAAAAAAAAAAAACTAAAAATAATTTAATTGATCTAATTTACTAAAATATTAATGTAAATTTATTATGTCGATTCTATGTCTTTCTCCATTATTTATCGAATACACAAGGTTTATAAAATAGATTTGATCAAAATAGTTTGAATATGTATATAATATATTATTATGTGTATTTACGATATTATTAGATATGTTATTATTGCCACAATAAAGTTGAGATTTCAATCTCTTTTAATTCTACGCAAACATGCTAACGTTATGTTTTATTGACACAACATTAACTTTCTGAAATATATTAAAATCGTGTTCTAACTCCAAAGCACATTTTGATGTACATTTTAAATACTTTTACGTTTTCATCGTCCAGTAAGATTAACAGTAATGGTACCATTTCTACTCCAAATGCCCCCGCGAAAACTTAAAAAGTTGAGATATTCGATTGTCATCTCAGTAAAAATTTGAGAATTAAATTGAAATGTGAGGTAAAGTTTATAGAACATATTATTGCTTTGGCCGAGAACAAACTCGAACTGGAGAATTAAAGTAATTAATCAGCCCCATCTCTCTCTCTCTCTCTCTCTCTCTCTCGCTCTACCCTTCACGTCCAAAGCCTCCCTTCAACCCGCCTGCTTTTGACGTTGGGGGGACATTACACTACAGAGAGGTGCCCAACAAAGAAAAATAAAAACCCATCAGCAGCAACGACTGAAGAGACAAGCAAACGGACAGACAGACAGACACCAAGTAGTAGAGACACCGTGATCAACAAAAGAAAGCAAGCACCGCCTATCTCTCTATCTTCGGAAAAAGGAATTGAAAAAAAAAAAAAAAAGAAAAGAAAAAAACAAGCAAAGCCGAAAAAGCCAACCATGTTCAAAGCTTCTTCACCAATAATCTACTCTTTTGCACTCGTGCTTTCTCTTTCTGTACTCTACCTCTTCGTCCCTCAAATCATCCCTCCCCAAAACGCTCGAGACCTCAATCTCTTGGAGGAACTCGACGATATCGCTCTCTTCCGCAGAGCCCTGAACCCAGCGGCCGACAGTCGTCACCAAGTCTCCCATTTGGCTACCAAGAACCCCACCCCGAAGGTCGCCTTCCTTTTCCTCACAAACTCCGACCTCAAATTCGCTCCTTTATGGGAACGCTTCTTGCAGGGGAATGCCCACCTCTGCAACGTCTACGTCCACGCCGATCCTCTCTCCGACGTGTCGGTTCCCGGCGGGATTTTCAAGACCCAGTTCGTTCCGAGCAAGAGAACCCAGAGAGGTTCGCCTTCTTTGGTCTCCGCCGAGCGCAGGCTCATAGCCCGTGCCATTCTCGACGACCCATTTAACCTATACTTCGCTCTCGTATCCCAGCATTGCATCCCTCTTCACTCTTTTCGATTTGTGCACAACACCCTGTTCGGAAACAACGCTTTGCAAGCGTTTGCCTCCCAATCCCGCCACCGGAGCTTCGTAGAGATCCTCTCGGAGGACCCCAACTTGGCGGATCGGTACAACGCCCGGGGAGGCGAAGAGACGATGTTGCCGGAAGTCCCATTTGGGAAATTCCGGGCCGGGTCTCAGTTCTTCGTGCTGGCCAAGAGGCATGCTAAGCTTGTCCTTCAAGACAAGAAATTGTGGAGGAAGTTCAGGCGACCTTGCTTGAACCCGGACTCGTGTTACCCAGAAGAACACTATTTTCCCACTCTTTTGTCGATGGCGGATCCGAAGGGTTGCAGTCATCACACGCTGACTCACGTCAATTGGACTGGCTGCTTTGATGGCCATCCGCATCTGTATCAACCCCACGAAATCTCTCCGGATTTGGTCCTCAGGCTGAGAAAATCCAATTCCAATTCGAGCTCCACTTCCTCTTCTTCTTTTTCTTACCTTTTCGCCAGGAAATTCTCGCCGGATTGCTTGCAGCCGTTGATGGATATTGCTGACGATGTCATCTTCAAGGATTGATTAGTGGGGGCCCGCTCCCCCCCTCCTTTTTTTTCGGTACGTAATAATTATAGCATTTCTTTTTTATTCCAATTATATCACACGAGCATCTATTTCTTTTCCAATTTGCTATTCTCTCTCTCTCCCTCTCTCTCTCTCTGTGTTTTATTTTTTATTTTTTTATTTTTTGGAATTTCTTTGTAGGTGGGGTTTCATTAAAGTTTGCCCCACCCGGTTAGTCTCATCCTCAACTCCGAAATACCATAAATCGAAATAATTTAAAATCTAAATTAATGGTGAACCAAAACCTCATTAATCCAAATGATGTGTGAAACGAAATCAAGGTAACTGGGAAGTGAGATTTAGCAGTTTTTGTCTTTGAAGAGTGAAATATAAAGCTTGTGCAGGGTAAGGATTTTCCATTTAGACAAAATCTATACTAACCTCCCAATTAAGAGATATTGCTTGGCGTAGCCTAATCGAAACGGTTGAAAGAGTTGCATTATGTAATTAGATTTGCTGCTCTTTTCCCTTCTGTGTTTTTTTTGTTTGATAAAATTGCAGCATTTCGTATATAGATTATATGAATTTTAAGAATCCGCACCTCTCTTTTTATGTCCTTTGTCGAACAAGACGTACGTTGGCTATCGGGGATCGCGGGGGTTTGATAAAGACGTACGTTGCATGTTTATCTTTTGAAGAGAAGGAATTCATATTGGGGTGGGTAAATTTCATACTTGAATCACTAGATAGAACTTGGGTAGATGGTATAAACGTACATAAAACTGTTTCCAATGATTAACTTTTAGGATTAAAAAACCATTAAATCCCCTAACAATAATTTTTTTGGTTGGTTGAGGTTTATTTAACGACTTCTGTGCCGACCAATTGTTGGTGACTGATAGTTTGAGACTAACAGTTGATGACGATCAAGGAAAAATGTTTGGGCGTGGGAGATTTGTTTGCTTGGCGTTTCAGGGAGATTGATAGAAGAAAAGCGAGTCTCCATCAATGGAGAATATGAGAAGGAAAGAAAGAATATAGAAAGGAAAGATATAGGAAAAGTGGTGGATGGGGGGGGGTCCCTATGTAATTATTACTTCAAGTTGCTGCTAAACACCTCAAAAAATCTCTAAACAAGATAAAGATTAAAGCATTTACATTTTCCACCACAATCTAATAACACACTTTAGTCGGCAAAGCATCACATCGTCACATTCCATAGGTTCGGTAGAACATTAATTATCATTTTTCTTGTATAAATAGCTACACCCCACTTAGTTTTGTGGAATATTAATTGCCATCTTTCAGTTGCGTTTCCCTGGAATCGTCAACTTCAACTCATTTGAAAGACATTTTCCACTCAAACTTCACCCAGTCTGTTTTAATGTGATCTTCAAGTCGCCACGAACGTTTTTTAAGTATAACATGATTTTAAGTTGGATGTGGGGTCACTTATTATTACGTTATTAAGCATACCTTTTTTGAAGTACCATTGCATTTTTGGAGAAAACGAACTTGCACTCCATAACATTTTAAGGTCTAGGAAAAGGTGGTTCTGGGAAACTTCTCTCTCTTTCTTTTGTTTACCTTGTGTGCAATTTAGTCAAGTGTTTCGGATGACTAGGGACAAAGCCTCTGATGCTCCATTGGACCATTAAAGTTTCTTTTGGCATCCTCACGTCATTGGCTGCATTTTACCCTTGCAGATTGAGCAGAAGGCCTAATGTGGACTTTTCTTTGGACACTGGGAGTGGAGAGGAATCATGTCGGTGGTGGTGTGGTGGAGGCCTAATGTGGCCTCCCTAATTTTCAGAGAAGCTCCCTTTGCACAGGAAATCATAATTTGTATATCATAATGTGGCCTAATGTGCCTTTGCTTCTGTTTATTTTATCGGTAGAGGTGAAGAAATGGAGAGGCGGTGGGCATGCAGTGTAGTGGGGCTCGTTGCCCCTTCCTTTTTAGTGAAGAAAAAGTCTCTAATGGGGACTTCTAGGACCAGTCGGCCCCTGCAGTCGTTGCCCCTGCAGTCGGCCCTTGCTCGTTAAGTGGGCAAGTGGCATTTGGTTTAATGTTACAAAAGGGTAACCGAAAAGCAATCTCTAATGGCATTTTGATTTCGAATGCGTTAAATGAAAATCAATGAACTGTTAAAATCTCAAAAATTTAGAAGTTCCCGTAACAAACAACCCTTTAAAGACTCTTTTTGTAAAAAAAAAAAAAATTTGGTGCTTTTTTATTTTTCAACTTATTCATGATTTTATATTATAAAAATTTATTCATTATCTTTTATTTTAACTAAAATTTATTTTCTATGTGATATAAGAGTATGAGTAAGCTATACTCATAAAAATAGATGAGCTAAAATAAAATTTTCTTTTTTTTTTCTTTGAACTAAATTTCTTGCTTCTATACCGCTTTCTGTAATTCTCGAGTGTAACTCATCTCTGAAGGGATGGAATGCGAATTAATTATAGTTATTTATGTTTCAATTACGATCGGTTACTTTGAGCAGACGCTTTCCTTTTGTATAAAAGAATTTATATTTCGGTCTTGATATTTCTACTTTCGCACTCGAAGTCATATTTGTAAGAGCACACCACATGAGGTGTTCACTGATAAATATGCGAATGCATGCACGTGATCTATGCATGCACTTGCATGCTCTTTTGGCGGAACTCATCTTCAAACTGGGATTAGTTAATAACATGCCATGAACAAAAAGACACAAGACTAGGCTGGCCTACTTTAATAAAGGGCCTCATCTTCGACAGATAATGCCTCCCTGAGCTTTTAAGTTGCGCTCCATAGACGAAATGAAACGCAAGTCGAAACCAGGCTGGCCCAGACCATTTTTGGCCAGCCATATTCACCCCATGTCGCTCGGTTGGTTTGTCAGTTTAAGGATGCTGACGATATGTATAATACAAATGATATCTAATATCTTCTAGCTGTAATCTTTGGGGTAAAGGTTTAATATCTTTCTTTTGAAATTCTTGAGTTGACACAGAACGCAAACCGAATGCAAGAAGATACAGATGGAAGAAACGCAAATAGAACAAAAGAAGCAGAAGAAGAAGATACCATGACAAAAACCTCTAAAATTTTATTGATAAAATGTTGTGAATACAAAAGAAAATAAAAAAAACATACAAAAACTTAGCAGAAACATTTTGAAAATCAAAGGTCCTTTAGAAAGTTCTAGTGATTGCTCTCTAAAAGCACTCCTTGCCTCTTTACATACCATAAAGACTTATTTATAGAAATGTTCCTTTGAATGACTTAAGTCCTTACATCATGGATATAATAATTTAGTATAATGTCATTATTTACATATTATTCATTATTACAAAATGGACAGAACTTTTAAATAAAGAGATAAAAAATGTTTGTCATGAAGATACTCTTAGTTGTAAAGTTATATGATTATATCAAATACATAGTTAAGATTTTTATAATTAGGTCAATCCACTTTTACTTTTATTTTAAGAAATTTGTAATAATGTTTTTTTCAACTTTTTCTTATAATCTTATGGAAATGAGTTGAATGTCAAAAGTACCCGTATTTTGTTTTAGTAATAAGAAAAGTTGATTGTTCCGTTGGAGGAGTTTCATAATTAGTTTTTTCTTGAATTTGATGTATCTAATTAATAATAGCTTTTTGATATGCTTATATGGTGGGAACAAAAGGCCAATATTTTATACTTATTTCTAATAGGGGTTAAGAAACATTGATATCTTTTTTAATAGAATAATTTTAATCTAAAATCCATGAAATCTTGAAAGTTATTGCAAATAAGTAGCCTAAAAAGAAACTTAGATTTCAATTGGTTTATGTGAATAATAAGAATCCTTCTTAAATTAGTTTTAAGAAGATATGCATGTTTCATATAAAATTGACTCCCTACTCATGGAACTAACTTAGAAAATTTATGGAACAATTATAACTAAATTATATAAACCGTAAATTATTCTAATTTTATAGATATAATAGATTTGTTTATGTATTAATATAATCTTGATAATTGTAAGTTGAAGGTATAAGTTATTGAAAGAACTTTTTATAGTAATAAGTTAAGGCTAAACATTATTAAAGATAAATTATTTTAGTTTTTTTCTTTAAAGTTGAGACTTTAAGTATTTTTAACTTGAAAAGAGTTATTCGATTAAAATCTTACTTGTTTGTAGTATGAATAATATTAACTGATTCTAAATTTATGAATATAAACTCATAGAAATATTTGATTATATTTTTATCATCAAGTGAAAAATGGAAGTTTGTTCGAAAAAACTTTAGCAAAAAAAATTTTTAAAACCTTGTTGTTGATGTTTTGCTTCTAATAAGCAAAAGGGTATCGATACTAGCTTAACAACATATTTGGTGGGAGACGTAAAATTTCGTTTAATAAGAGAAGATATTAGTTGGGAGAAAAAGGTCATGAAGGTCTAGTATTAACAGTTGATGGTACAAATTCTGAAATAATCTAAAAGGCTTATTACTAATTTCTTGGTGTAAGAGAAATACAAGACTTTGCGGTAATTAAGCCAAAAATGTGAACTTATTAGTAGAAAAGGAAGTGAATGCTGGTAATTTATTTAAAATAAATAGTAAGGACCTTTATGCTTAACCATATTAAATTACTCTTTTACTACCTTTCACTACTCATTTCACCACTCATTTTAGTAATTGTTCATTATTATTTAGGAACTTTTTGAAGAGCAAATTAGATAAATTATTATAATCCTTTTTGATAAATTTAATTTTAAAATCAAAATTTAGAATTTAAAATTTTCATCTAGCAAAATTTATTTGTAAACTAAATTTTTACCATTGTTTTCTTAAATATATTTAGTAAGTTGGTAATCAATACAAAAACCTTTAAGTAAAAAAATCATTTTACAATATCATAATACATACAACAATACTTAAAATGTTTTTTTAACAGTTGAATAATTGACATGTGGTCTTTGCCAAATTCCATAATAATATTTTATTATAGATTATTTATTATTAATTTTTTGTTTTAATATTCTACTATAACTAAGTTAGATGCATATATTTTAATTATTAAGGGAAAAAAATTTAAAGTCTAGAACTCCTAAACAAGGTAAATTTTCAATTAATGATTTTAATTTTTTTTAAATGACTTGTGTCATTCTTATGTCCATTTAGGAGGATTTTTTTTTTTTTATCTAAATCTTAATTATTTCTAAAATTTGAAATAAAACTAGAAATATGATTAAAATATCTTTAAAATAATTTAAATTTGTGTATTTCATTAAGAAAATTATTAGCAAATTTATAGATCAATTTACAAGAATAATAGTATCTTGATATAAATTATATCCTAAAAATTTAATCTTAACATAATTTTATTTTAGAAATTGGAAAATTAAACCATTTGTTTTAAAAATATTATGAAATTTTCTAAGATACTTAAAATGTTTAGTTATAGATTTAAAAAAATATTTGTACATCATCTATGTAAATTATTGTGAATTTCATATAATAATTAAATATATCATTCATAACATTTTGAAATATATAAGACATATTTTTTTAAATCAAATGACATAATATTCTATTTATAATATTCAAATAAGACCATAAAAATAGTTTTGTACTTATCTTTATCATCAATTTGTATTTGCCAAAATTTTGATTTTATATTAAATTTGGAAAATATGATTGTTTTTGTTAGTTTTTTGATTAAATCTTTATTTTAAAATTTTATTTAATAATTTGTAGCTTATTACTAATCTAAATACACCTATTCTTTGTTATTTACATTGAAAACAAAACATGATTATGGTTATTCACTAGGTTTAATTATGCATTTTTCTAGTAATTTATTAATTCTCTTTTTACAATGTGTTAATAGTTTTTTATTCGTTTGCATTAGTCTTACTTTTGTAGGAATATTTTTCTTATCAAAATCCTTTATATATGATAATCTTATAACATGTTTATTTCTATTCCAAAACATAATAGATATATTAGCACAAACTTTGGATTCAAATTGTTTTGAGAAATCTTGAATAATCTTTTGATTCTCTTCCTTTTATAAATCTATCTTAATTTTCTTAATAATTTATATATTGATTTAAAACATTTCAATGCTTCTTTTTTATTATTAATATAGGTTGTTTAAATATTGAAATATCCTTTAATAGATTAATTTTAAAGATTTTTGGTTTAGATATAAAGTCAAAATAAATTTCTTTGTTAGTAATAGTTGTAACAATATAGTGTGAATTAATACTAAAAGTATAAATATGTGCAAGAAAAGATGTTCCTAATATTAAGACTTGGCTTAGATCTTTATTTAAAATAAATGTATTTTTAAAATACATAACTTCTTTACAAATATAAATATTTGATAATTTATAATTAATTTTCAATTTATCATCATCAACACTTCTTAAAACTTGACTTACTTTCTCATAATATGTTGTAGGTATAATTCTTTCTTGCATATAATTACTATCAATACTAAAGTTAATTAATGCTACTAAAATAATATAATACTCATTAGTCATGACTAAATTTATTTATGTATATTATTTTTGAAATTATGTTTTATTTATAACATTCAAAATTTTATTTGAGAAATTTTTATATTTAAAGTTTCATTTATTATTTCCTTATTTCTTTCATTATGGTTAATTCATAATTTAATTAAACTTACTTTATTTTTTTAATAATTCTATTTCTACCTTTTGACTTCTAACTTCTTAATGTAAATCATTTAATGTAAATTTATTTGTATTAAAAGAACACTATGTATAAATAATTTTTTAATAAATATAGTTGTCTTGGATTGATAAGAAATCTTGTAAAAATTAACTCTTTTAATTTTATTAAATAATCTCTTTCAATTTATGGATCATTTATTTTAACTATTATATATATTAATAATTCTTTATGTTTTATAATAACATTAATAAAACCTCTCACACTATTATTAATATTACTACTACTTAAATGATATTTAATCATTAAATTCATCTATTATTTCTTTATCTATATCTAATATTTTTTTAATTAAATTGATAATTTTATTTTTAATCTTTTCTTTTATTTGTAAAGTTTAAACCTATTATTTTAACTTACACTAAATTTTATAATATCTTTCTTATCTACACTTAAAGTAAATTATTTGTTTTTTATTATTTTGAACTTTTCTTTTTCCCCCTTTGATTAGATTTATAAAATATATTAGTTTTATAAAAAGTTTTTGGAGAAGCATTCACATAATTATAAACTTTTTTTAAAAAAAATTTCTAAAATTTTTAATTTGCTTGCTTTTTATTTTTAAACGTGATAACATAGGGCTTTCCACAAAATATTTATTAAAATTAATTTTTATTAATAAAATTTCACATTTTGGCATTTTTTCTCGAGGCATTATGTTTTGAGTGTTGAAAGTAAAATTTTATATATTTCTCGATCTGGTCAATATACTCTAAAAAAATAATAAATTAAAAGTTAAAAATTTTTCTCTATTATGATCAAATAAGGATATAGAATAGTTAGAATAACAATTAAAATAAATAAAATCATTAATAAGATTTGACTCAAAATTAACATATAAAGAATCAGTAAAATCTATTAGTTTAACTTTTCTAAAACATGTTAATTTAAGGGTATCTATTTCTAATCTGTTTTTAGACTTCATTATAACTTATATTAATTCTATATATAAAAATTAATAATTTGTTTTATAAAATTTTAGAGTTTTTTCTATTCATAAAGGGTTAATACACTATTTTATTTGCTACCTTTATGTGATATATCAAATTTAACTTGATCTTTAAAAAGTAATAATTTAATAATATAATTTTTTTTATAACAATTATTGCTAAGCATTGAATTGAGTTGATGGAAAACATTTAGATTACTAATGTGGTGTATTAACATAAAAGGGAAATTGAGATGTATAAAAGGCAAAATGGCGACAAGGACACATATAAACCTTAATTAGGCCAAGGCCAAACCCAAATGACTTTAAACCTAAAGGGTAATAATGCATTAATCTAATATTATTAAATGAAAATGATTCAAAAAAAAAAAAGCACAAACATGTAATTTTGAAAATGAAATTTATTTAAACATAAAAATAAACATAATTAAGTTAAAAATATTGTTGTTATTGTAATATAATAAAACAAAAGGCAAAATACTAGAAACTTAATTGTAAGTTATTTTGAAAGAGAAAATGAGTATGTAAGATAGCAAATGAGTGAGATGACTACTTGAGGGAGCATCCTTAAGTAAGAGAGTGAGTAATAAGAAGAAAACAAAAGTGAGATAAATAAATGATTAAGAGACTGTATGGCTCATAAAAGTTGAAAAGAGGCAAAAAGTAGCAAAAGCATTATAATTCCTTGGGACCTATTTAAGAGATAATGGTAGCTTACAATTTTTAAAGTTTAAGGGACAAGGGTCATTATAAAGGCATCGAATTGAGTATCTTTGATTTTTGTAGAAAATAAACTATTCTAATGTGTTATTTATTTAAATTTATAGATTAGTAGGGTTATGAATTTTAAATTTGAGTGATGAGTTAATGAGATTAGGGTTAATACAAATTATGAATTAATCTATTTGGACCTAAAGCTAGATTAGGTGCTATTATGATTTTTTTTTCCAAAATTTTTAAGTGCTTATTCTAATATCTTTCTTTAACTTTTGATGTTGTATATTCTTTAGAGCTTAAGTTTTGTTTCTTGTAGTAATCATTTTAGCTAAGGTTTTGTTAAAAAAAAATATTTATTTGTAATTAAAGGAAATTGATTAATTGATATCAATTGTGGAATTAAGATTGCAAAATAAATAATTACTATTAATAATAAAATAGGTTATAATGTTATGAGATATAAATTTGGTGAATAATTTCTATTTATGATTGTGGGATTAAGATTGTAGAATAAATAATCTCTCTTTATGATAAAATTGACTGTGGTGTTATAAGATAGTAAATTTAATAAAGTAGGTTAAAACTTTGTCATTTCTTAATTATTTATCAATCAAAAGCAACTTGTTTTCCTTATATGCAACTTTTTTTTATATGGAAATGATAGTTAACCAGCCATTAATATAATTAATAATATAATTCATTATGGTGGGACCATAGTATAATTAAAAAGGCATGGATAAAGTAATGTGGTTAGCTACATGTTCATGTTCTTTAACCAATCATATGAGTTAATGAAATATTTTGGTAGGATATGTAACTAGTCAATGCTTGATTTGTTGAATTAAATGGTAAAGATAAAAGAGTATACTGTATACATTTATATTTTGTATGTGGTTAAACCTATGATAGCCATTATCGAGGATATTGCAAATGTAGGAGGTCGTGTGGAAAAGAACCTAATAGTGCGATTGAGAATATGAGAGACAATGTTAGGAATGTAAAAAATAAAGTTAAGAGGGATAATGATCCTATTGATAAAGTGGTGATACAATCATTTATTTGTCATACACTTAGTGAACAGTTGGGCCATCAGTCAAGTTAGACTACTCATGATGAGAAATAATGTACAAAAGATACTAGAAATATATAAAAGCAAAAACACCATTGTTGTGATACTAATGTATCAAAATAACGCCCTAAGAACTAATATGATGGCAATAAGAAAAAGGTTAATGCAACGGATTTAAGTTCAAATAAAGAAAACTTTGATTATATTTCAAGTAAAGAGTGTAACACTAATGATGAGCTTGATGATGAGGATATGATGATTGATGATGAAGAGTATGTGAACATAAGGAACAAAGGAAAAAGTGCGAAACATATTAAAGCATCTAGATATGAGGCTTATAATGAACCATAATGGCATAAAGGGAAAAAGATTACTGATATGTATATAGGTAAGGTTGAGGAAATTTCTGATCATGGTGGATGACATAATGGGTATGATAATTTTGATGTCGAGGTTAACACACTAGAAAGTAATGATAAATATGATTTGGAAATTCATAGTAGAGAAATAAGAAAAAGGAAAAAGTTTAAGTGGATGAACCTAATTATAATCTTAAATGTCTATAATTTATAATTAAGATGAGATTTAAAGGGGTAGGCCAGTTCAAGAAATGCATTCAAAGATATGTTATTATTAATAAGTATGTAATAACTTAGAGAATAACTTGTGATTGGAGAATAATGACAGCCTACACAAGTGGTTATTTATAGAGGGTATATGTAGCATGAGGAAGAAAAAAGAACATTTTCATAATAAAATCAATATTTGATAGGCATACATATTGCAAGGTTATAATAAATAAACAAGTGATTGTGGTTTGATTGGCTAAAGAGTATTTTATAAGTTTAAAAAATGCCCATATGGTCTTTAAAGGAAATAATGAAAGATATTAGTGAAAAATTTGCCTCAATAGTTACCAAAATGCAATAGTCCAAAGCTAAGAAAAAAAAAAATTATTATGTTAAGGTAATTCAATAAAGAACAATAAAGTAAACTCATATCATATAAAGCTAAACTTATGTCTACATATCTAAGCAATTTATTTCAACTTAAGACAAATTCAATAGCAAATAAAGAGAAACTTGTTTTGTCTAGATTTTTTTTTTTTTGGGTTTGCTACTTTAAAAGTTAGTTTCTTGGCTAAATGTATGCAAGTTATAGGTCTTGATGAATTTTTTTTAAGACAATTTTAAGGGGACCATTGTTAAATATAATTAGAAAAGACAAAAATAAATAAATATATCCTATATCATGAGCTGTTATTACTAAAAGGAATAATGAGAATTGGATTTAATTTTTAGGACTATTAACATATCATTTTGGAATTACTAATGGCTTCATATAGACTATTATAAGCAACCAACAAAAGGTATTTTAACTTATAAATGTTTGTTATTCACTTAATAAATATAATTGTAAAAATTTAATGTTATCAACACATTTACTAGTTTTTACATTATAGGGCTTGTATAATGCAATTAAGAAAAGGTTACTGCTTGCTAAACATTATAATTTTGTAAGACATATTTATACTAATTGACACAAAATTTAAATGATACATTGTGAAGAAGTGCTTTTAGAAAACAATGAAAAGCACTACTCCATAAGATTTTTAAAGTGTGCTTAAAGAAATGAAACAATTAAGCCCTAAAGCTTATGATGATTTCAACAATAAGCAAATGCAAAAATTTGTGAAAGTTATCATAAGTACATGGCCAAAATGTGATATGATCGATAATAACATCTTAAAGTGTTTCAATGATTATATTTTGGAGGTAAGGATAAAAAGCATTATTAACATACATAAAGACATATATGAGGCATTTATGGAAAGATTTAAACAGAAAAAGAAGTTAATGGAGTAATTAAAGGCTGTCATCTGTCCTTATATACAAAAAAAGTATGAAAATATCAAATTTGAATTAAGAATGTATATTATAAGGTTAAATGGGACATTAAAATTTAAGGTTTTATGTTACAACGATAGATATATTATTGATATGTATTCTCTCAACTATAATTGTAAAGAGTGGGACTTGATTGAAATCCTTTATAAACATATAGTTACTTGCATAAATCACTAAATAATAAAGCTATATGACTATATTAATAAGTGTTACAAGCAAACAACATATTTGTAGGCTTATGGCAAAGCCATTAAGCCATTAAATGGGATGAAGATGTGATTTGTAATAAAAAACAACACCATACTACCTTTACCATACAACATAATGCTTGGTAAATTAAAGAAGGCAAAGAGATGAGATATAAATAAGTGACCCAAAAGATATAGAAATATATCTAAAGTTAAAGTTTAGAAGCAATGTCAACTATGCCATGAGTACGAGCATAACAAAAGAGTTTATTTGCAAACTAACATTCCAACACCAATTCCAATGCCAAAAAGTAGTGTATGTGAAGACAAAGAGTATAAGTGTTTTCATGTTGTATTAATCTCATTTCCAATGCCACATTTCTAATTTTTTAATTCTTATTTTATAAGCCAAAAAGAAGAGGAGATCATGAAAAGAACCAAATACAACAGAATAAGCATGACAAAATTAGATAAATGGGGAACAAGGACTATAAAACTCAATTAAACCAAATGCCAAAAAAGTAAGCACAAATTATGTTTTAAAATTTTTTATTTCAACAAATATTCAACTTTAACTATATGATTCAGTTTATAGGTCAAAGGAAAAGGGAGACCAAGGAAAGACCATAATGCTACATTAAACGGTTTAACAATGGCAGCAAAAGTTAACAAATTTATTAGTAGGCCTAGAATTAGGAAAATGACTACAAAAGTTAATCCACCATCCCTAACATATAGGAAAAAATTCCCCTTAAAAATGAGATAAGTTAGAAAGGGTGTCGAAGTTATGATATCGACAAAAGCTGGTAATGTCTATATGAGGGTACATTTACCAATAAAACGTCTTTTCTAATTTGAATGAAAATCAAATGCTTTTACTAAATACTTGAGTAACAACTTTGTACTATTATTTCAAATGCCTTCATATCATCCTAAAACATTAGTCTTTAGCCTTAACCAAGTCCTGGTAGTTATTACATAAGCTCATAGACACATATTACCCTTTCAATAGGATCATATGTTATATAGTACATTGATATGCAAGATACATTTATTGGGAATCAATCATTTGCAAATTATAACCTAAATGTGTTATTTTTTGAGCAATTGGCTATTGCTTTTACCATAATTATGAATTGTACTTTTAAAATAATTGGATTGTGCTATGTTGGATTAAGCATTTGTAATAATTAAGGATTTTTTTTTCATAATTAGGAATTGTGTTGTATTTCATTGTGTATTTGCAACAATTTAAGATTATGTTGTTGAAAACCTTATGGATTGTGATCTTTTTTTCTTTTAATCTTATTATCCAAGCAAAAAAAAAAAAAGTTAAAAATCATTAACTCCTATGCCAACAACTGTTTTTTTAAGTATGACAGAGAGTGAAGACTTTTCTCTTTACAATTTAGCACCTAAAAGTTGATAGGAGTTCCTTTTCCTTTCCATTATCCTTTGTAAACTATAATGGCAAATGTCTAACCCTTCTTTGAATTCAACATAATTGGAACAATCAATGACTAAATTCATTCATGATCCACAAACAATTACTATAAAAAGTTCTCTTAAAAATTTATACCTCTAACTTATAACTATCAAAATTATATTATTATATAAACAAATGTGGTATACTTATGAAATTATAACAATTTATAGTTTATACATTTAAGCTATAATTGTTACATAGATTTTCTAAGTTAATTTCATAAGTGGTGGATTAATTATGGATTAAATATGCATATCTTCCAAAAGTTACTTTAAGAAGGATTTTCATTATTCACAAAAACCAATCAAAATCCTAATTTCTTTTTAAATTGCTTATTTGTAATAACGTTTAAATTTTCATAAATTTTAAGTTGAAATTCTTTTATTAAAGAAAGATATCCTACTGCTTATTGTCTTATATTAGTATGGTATTAAATGATGGTTTTAAGTTCCCATAATAAAAGCATGTTAAGAAATTATTATTAAAGAATTACATCAAATTCAAGGAAAGATTATTTTTAAAACTTTATCAACATAATAGTTAATTTTTCTTATTATTAAAAATAAAATACATGCATCTTTGACACCTTACTTATCTTCAAAAAAATATATGAAAAGGTTGAAAAAGAGGTGTTATTGCAAATTTTTTTATGATGAAAGTGAAAGTTAAGTTGACTCTTATTGCCATTCTCTCTCAGGATGATTTATTTTTTAAATAAAACTTTCACTTATATAGCTCTTTGTACTTTTTTCTTTTCTAACGCTTTTAAATCTTTTATTTGCTTTCTAATACTTTCCGTTCATTCTCTTAACTTTTTAAAATTTACTTCATTCATCATCTCATGTAAGTTTGATTGAGTGTCAGATGGGTTAGTACAAATAAGTTCTAATCCTGTAATAGGTAATATTAGAGTAACGATTTCATCCTATGTATAATCCGGTTGTTGTTGAAGTTTTGAGCATGACAAACGAGAAATGATTTGCTCTTTTACTAAAACTCTTACTTACATAACTTTCTTATACTTTTTACTCTCTTAGCGATTCCAGCACTTTTACTTACCTCGCAATAATTTTTATTTATTCCCTTAACTCTCTAAAACTTATTTAGTTCATCTTCTTATATAAAATTAACTAAATATCACATAGACTAATATGAATAAAGTCTAATTCTGTGATAAGTTGTATCATAAATGTTTTTATTAAATTTATTATACTCAACTATTGGATAAAATTTTTAATAATAAATAATAGTACACTTCATTACATATAAAAATAAAATATTATTTTTTAAATATAAATTTTAATTTGTCAATTTTATAATTAATTCTGCATGTTATATTTGACAAAATATGGGCTCATCTAATATTGTCGGAAGGCACTACTGCTACCGACAAAACAAGGAGGTAATTATATTTTTCTTATTTTTATTTTTATTATATATATATATATATATATATAAATTAATAATGTGAAAAAATACATATGGAAGTCGAAGGAATCCAGGAAAGTTCTAGGAAGTAGAGAAAAAAAAACAATTAAACGTCGGTTTCGATTTCAGATCCGAAATTCAACGCAGAATACGTAAAGAGAGAGAACAAGAAAAGAAAAAGCAGAAGAGGAAGATGAGGCGAGTGTTTGGCGCTAAGAAAGACAAAGAGCCTCCTCCTACCGTTCAGGATGCCTCTGACAGGGTCTCTCTCTCGCTCATTGAAATTTGCATATAAATTTACTTTTTCTTAGTCTTTTTGTTCTTCTTTCTGAATTTGAATCATTGGTTTTTTTTTTTTTTTTGTTTTCCAAAAGCAAATTTGAACAGGAATTATTATTGTTATTAGTCTTTTTACAGAAAAAAAAAAAAAGTAGAAGAGGAAAGAAAAAAATGGGCTGTTGGCTTTTGATCTGGAACGGAAAGGCTATCTTGTTTTGGATTGCTGCTAATGGCTTGAATTTGGGTTGTTGGGTTCAGATTAACAAAAGAGGGGAATCTGTGGATGACAAGGTCAAGAAGTTGGATGCTGAACTCGCCAGATATAAGGAACAGATTAAGAAAACCCGGCCCGGACCTGCTCAGGAGGCCGTCAAAGCTCGAGCCATGCGGGTTCTTAAGCAGAAGCGTATGTAAGTACTGTTATTTTAGCACCATTTTGCTCATTGTGTGAGATATCTTTCGCTAGTTACCTTCACATTATTCGTCAGTCTACTTCATTATGATTGATTTGGTACAAAGAGTCTCCTAATTTGATGCTGTCATCTTTTTCTTGAGCCTGATACTCTTTGAGATCTCATGGGCCATTTGTGGTTTGCGATTAGGAGCTATCATGGAGACTTATTTCTAAAGTTATTAACTGACTAGTGCAAGGCATCATCGTTGGGTGTTTAGATGTTTAGATGAAAGGAGTGTGCTTGAGTTTGTGTTTCAGAAATAGGCTGTATTCAAGTTAACCAGCTGTAATTTTCTTTCATCTACTTCAAGAAGATCTCTCTAAGAATTATAGTATTCTATGAATCATTGGTAACATGTAGTTCAGCCCTGTATCAAACAATGATATGGAACCATGAAGTTGTATACAAATTAAAAATTTTGAATTCTAAGATACGTCTTATGTGGGTTTGTGAAATAAAATTTTCAAAAAAAAAAACTCTATTGTTCTCTACTAACACACTCCTCCCCTTCCCACCCACACAACTTCCCTAAGATTTCACGATTCAAAAAAAAAGTTTGATTGACATTTATTTGCTGAATTCAATGAAAAGAAAAGTTTTGGGGCTGATGCTGGATTTTCTACTGCATGTGTTGCTTAATAAATTTGATCATTGTGCATGTGGATGGTGTTTGGGTTGATCTTGTTGTTGTTTGTTGTAGACCAGAATAAAATGATTATATTTTTCACATTTTGGCACTAGCATAATGGCGTGAGTTTTCTTCTGCCACTCGCATACACAAAACATAATTTTCTTGGACAGGTATGAAGGACAACGGGATATGCTCTATAATCAGACATTCAACCTGGATCAAGTTGGATTTGCAACTGAGGGTATTAAAGATGCTCAACAAACTGTATGTCCTGACTGAAGCCTCTGTAGTTGGAATATGCCAAATCTTTGGAATAATGATCTTGATGGCCTTAGCATGCATAGGCAATAAACGAAAGGTTAATTACCAATTTTGATTGCTGTGTAAACACAGAAAAAGTTCATGGACTGAAAAAAAGTCAATTTCATTGAGTACACTATTTACATCCTTCATAAATGTCGAATGTTAATTTGTGGTATATAATCTTTTTGTCCCTTCCTCCTTGGTGATTGTTCATTGTTCCCCCTTTCCAGTCACCTAGTGTTGTCCTCTTCTTAAGTGTTTGGACATATGTTCTACCATGGATCTATGTACTGTTGACTTTTTTGATATGATGCTTTAGATGTGATATCATATCACTCAGGTGGCATGTTTGTGGAAATATCTTTGACTCATATTTAGCAGAATTTATGCTATAATTAACCTAGTTTGGCTCATAATGTCTTTTCTTTTTTGTGTGTGTGTGAAAAAACTGTGTTTATGTGATGGTAAATTGGACTTCAATACAAGTTAGTGATCTGTTTAGGAATGAAGTAAATTATGCATGGAACCCACTACCTTGTAGTTTAGGAGATCCATGATTCAAGTTACCTAGGAAGTAGGATCTACTGAGATTTTTAGTGGCATGCTAGATATTCATCTTGAAATATCCATTTTCCTTGGTAGCACCCAAAGGAACATGATTCAAGGCATGCCAAGTGGAGCTTTGTTGCTTTTACTCTGATTGGAACCTGCTGCCTACCTCATCATAGGTAGGGAGAAACATTTGTGTCTAGGGGAAATGATGTGATAAATTCTTGCATTAAAATTTTTCTTGACCAGTTTAGTGTGCTGATTGCTTTATCTCTTTCAAGTTAAAAGACAGATACACCAGGAGGATTTTATAGGGAATTAAGAATTTTGTTTATTTCCATCTTGTTATTTTCAGATGTCAGCATTGAAATCTGCCAACAAGGAGCTGAAAGGAATGATGAAAACTGTAAAGATTCAAGACATAGATGTAAGTGATATCGCAATATCTCTTCTGCCTTTTACTGCTTTTGCATTGCATTCTTTGGAGGATTCATGGTGCTAAATTGTTTGCGTTGTCATCCTTAGAATTTGCAAGATGAGATGATGGATCTGATGGATGTAAGTCATGAGATTCAAGAGACCCTGGGTAGAAGTTATAATGTTCCTGATGATATTGATGAGGAAGAACTTATGGGTGGTAAGCTGAAATATTGCTTTAAATTCGATTGAGTTCTTTTGAAATAATAGAAATTCTATTTATGATTTATTCTCCTCCTCTGTTTGACCTTTTTAAGAGTGTTTTCTTGAAATGTCATACCCTGTCTCTGATATTCCTTTTCCATGGTCAAATATTAAGTTTCTTTAGAAATTTTCCCCACACTACAGAAACTGGCTTTGTCATGATGCCATGATTAAAGACACAGACTGGACAAAGTAGCCTTATTCAATATGATACAGTTATATGTTTACCCTATGATTTAGTATTTTAGCATATGCTTTTCTTGATATTTTTCTCTTCCCCCCTTTTGGCTTCAATAGGAATTTGAATGGGAGGATTTTTGTTTTTTGTACCTCCATTATTGTGCTGGCTTATTTCTTGATGCAGAACTTGATGCACTGGAAGCAGACATGGGTTTGGAAACTGAAGCCGATGGTGTGCCTTCTTATTTGCAACCCGACAAGGAACCTGATTTGGATTCAGAACTCAACTTGCCTTCAGCACCTGCAGGACATACAACACAACCAGCTGGCAGATCCAATGCCCAGGTAAATCTGACACTGAAGGTGTTAATTCTTTCTTTTGTTTAATTGCTGAATAATATGTGAAAGATGAAATTCTGTGACCCATCGGAAAAGTCTGCCTCTCAATGCAATTGGCTGTGGTGCCCCATCATTGCATAGCCAATTTGCGTAGTATGCATGCGAGAAGAACTTGCTGCAGCCATATGTTTACTTTTGTTAATCTATTAAATCGGCTGCTCTTTAACATGTTAAATAAAGGCCAAGAAACTATTCTGCATAAGAATCCTGTTTGTGTGACTCGTGGGGGGGAGGGGCGGGGGAAAGGAACTTGTTTGTATATGCCTGAAGAACGTGTTTTTCAGTGTCAAAAAGGTTCAACTTCTTTTCCAAGAATCTCTTATCAATTTAATTTTCTTTTGGTTCATAATTTAAACAAAAAAGCTGGAAAATCTATAGAATTCATCTCTGAAAGTCCAAAAATTGGAAAAATTTGCCAGCCCCTGGTTTTTCCTTTTTCTTTTTGGTATATATTCCCTGATTTTTCTTAACAGATAGAGAATTGTTCGGGCTTTCTTCCTAAATGTATTGAAACATAAGGCTTTAAATCTTCTTGCAAGTTCAATGGAGCAGCTTGTTTTCTGTGAGCACACCTTGAAATTATGTTGCCTGTGCATCTGATATTCTCACTTTGCTTGGCGTCCTCCGCATACTGTTTTTCTTGTCACTTGCCAGTTCTTATCTGCGAGCTCTTGTTTTGACAGGCTGAGGATGAATTGGGTTTACCTGCTGTCCCTCGGGCATCAATTCGTGGTTAGGAAACTGTATTTTGTGATCCGCCATCCACTTGTAAATTCAATTGGAGCCAGATGGTATGCCGTTTTTTAATGTTTGTAGCAGAATTTACTCTGTTTGATACAGCCGTCTATTTATATTTTGCAGTTTGGTTATACCTTTGTGTTTTCTCTTTTTCTTTTCTGACAAGGTGTATTAAGTACTGTAGATATACACATGAAAGAAGAATGACGGGGATAAACACGTTTGGAACTTCTACGAGTGCATAAATGTGTTTTGTATTGGTTAGTTATGTCTTCTATTCATTTAGCCTGAAATGCATATTAGCCTGAAATGCAAGTGCTTGGCATACGAAGCACAGAAATTCTAGGTAGCCAGGTGGCAGATCCAAGAATTATAGGCAGTGTGACCAACTTTACTTGTAATTAATAAAATTATAATATATAAATAATAAAAAAGTTATCAAAATTTATTTTATATATATATATATATATATATATATTATGGAAACAACAATGAATACTTTTTATATATTTACATACTTTATTCTTTAAAATGTTTTAATAATTAAAAATTTAAATTTTTATTATGAAAAGTAGAGGTAGAATTTATAAAAAAAAAAAAATGATAAATTGATTATTACTGAGTAATTTTTGATATGATGTCTTAGAATGAAAATAATAATAATAATAATGTAAGAGACTCTTATTTTGCAATTATCGAAAGATTTACCAATATTTTTCTACTATATTTTAGGGGGAAAATGTATTTTTGTGTAACTTACGACTTTTTAATAACAGAATTAGTTTTTTTTTTTTGTGTGTGTTTTAAATTCGTCCTCAAATTTTATATATTGAGTAAAAATACAACGAAATCATTAGATATATGGAAAATAAAAAATAAAAACTATCAAAACACCAATTATTTGAATTTTGAAAGCAACAGACCGAAGTCGATCCCTTCCATCGAATTAGAATTGAGTAAATTTACTTAAATTTTGTGTACCTCAACAATTTCGGATTTCGCATGTAATAAAATTTTTACCTCTTTAAGTAGTAACCGTGACTCCGCCACCACTACTATAGTGAGTTCTTACGAAGAAACAGAAAATGAAAATTGGCTTCTCTATCACTCGACTTGTGCGGCCTGGAGGCAGGAGGAAAAAGAGACAGAGAAGCTATAAAATATTGGATTACTCGAGTACACAATGAAAACGTCACACTTCCCGTCCTCGGCACTTCTTAAATAAGTTCAAATGCCTAATTAAATAACCCCCACTCCCCATCAAAGATTTGACAAAGCATTTGAAAACGCCATACCAAAAACTAGAGTCCTATAACGACAGATGAAGTTAAACATGTATATATCATTTGCTTATTCTGGCAAATAATCAGTCAAGCCCACCCACACTGCTCATGCGCGTCTATCCTGTCAGAAGATCAACTGCATTTGCTTGCCGTCACTTACTGCTGACCACACTGGACCCTCTGGGCACCACCATGCATATCCTCGTCTTCATCGTATGCTTCCTGGGCCCTCTGTTGTTTTCGGCGCATCTCCTCCTCCATGTTCACATCATGTAAGGTAGTCTCCTCACATTCATCCAGCTCCATGTCTGTTGGCTGAACTGAATTTCTTAGGGGCAGCACGGCCTCCACGGCCTTGCAATGGTCAGGGTTCAGCGAGTCTGGGAAATCGATGGTGAAATGGAAGTACAATTTCCCCCTCATAAAGGACCTTTGATACATTGGCATACCCTCATCATTTATGGCTTTGTACTGATCTGTGGTGGACAAAAGTTAAGGACGGAAAAATGTAAGCGGCAGACTTAGGAAACAAGATTAAGATGTCAGTAGTCAAAGCCACTAGTCATCCATTGACAAGTAGAACAATGAGTGAGAGTTAGAACTGGCCAAATGGATTGGTGAATCAGAGATCGGGCAACTCCTTAAAGCACAGGTATTAGGGCTGAAATCCCACACTGCTCCCTCCCTCCTACCTACCTACATTTAAGATGATTTAAAAGGCAAAAAGGGTATACTGCAACTTACCATGCTTGACTACTTCCCCAGGTTGAGATTTTATGAGAAGTTGCCTTGAATCCAAATGAGTCAATATAAATTGGAAGCCACAAAGTGCCTCTGTAAGAGACAGGGTGTGCTCTACAAAAAGGTCATCACCCCTTCGAGTAAATTTAGGATGCTCCTTTTGTTGAAGGACAAAGACGATATCCCCTGTGATTGTGTCTGGCTGCTCGTATAGCATTAAAAATATAAAAATTAAAAATTAAAAAACCAATCAGGATGTAAACAACCAGCAAGCAGAACATTTAAATATCTTGATTAGAGAACTTTTCACAACATAAAATTAATTTAATGGGAAAGAATCGAATATGTGACATTACTTACAGCTTCATCAGCCTCTCCAGGGTATGTAATCCTCTGCCCATTTTTCATGCCCTTCTCAACTGTCACTTCTAGCACTTTCTTCTCCTGAACTACCTTTTCACCCTTGCACATCAGACAGCGGTCCCTGTCATTGATGGTCTCACCAGTACCCTTACACTCATTACAAGGATGCTGCATTTGTTGGATCATAGAAGGTCCAAGATGTCTTATGGAGACCTTCATTCCAGAACCTTGGCAACCTGAACATTTCATCGATGCACCTGACTTGGACCCTTTACTGCAAATTTAACATAAGAACCCTGTATTAACCTCATCAATAGGAAAACTCTACAAACCAATAAAAAAAGAAGGAAACAATAAAAAGCTCAACACAGGAACACGCACTTCTACTGTATTTTAAACACTAACCCCTTGCATTTGGAGCAGATCACATTGCGTGAGAGAGACAGCTTCTTGGATGTGCCATTGTAGACATCCTCCAAAGAAACCTTCATAGAATGGATCACATCCTCACCCTTTCTTTGCCTTCGGCCTCTACTGCTACCACCACCTTGTGAAGATAAAATTATATTTCGAGACATTTACATCCACTACTTAACTCAATCCAAAGGAGAATTGCAGGTTCTATTCTTTCTTTGGTGCTGAAGATCCTTACCACCGAATGGATTGCCGCCAAAGAAGGATTGGAATATGTCAAATGGGTCATGGCCCCCACCTCCAACACCCATTCCTTCCTTGAGTGCATCCTCGCCATATTGGTCATATATCTCACGTTTCTCTGGGTCGCTCAGAACCTCATATGCTTGGGCCAATTCTTTGAACTGAATCATAAACAAATTGTCACCAGTCAATATCAATAAAACTACAGCCGTCACCATAACAATCATAGTTTCCCAGAAATTTGACGAACGTTTTGTTGAAGATTTAATGAAATTTGTCAAGGACCTGATGCGGTGAAAGAACAAGATTAACTAATAAATAAGTAGATGAGAAGTCCACTAAGACACAACGGCTGTGCAGCAGAAAACAAACGCACTCCAACAGACAATCACAACACCAATACAAGTAATCAAAAGAATGAGGGAAATGTGTTGGACTACACAGTAGAGTACACAGATTAAATACTCCATTACCCACACATAAGATCCCCTTGGCATAGCACAGTGATCTCCGCACCATCAGGCAATCTCCACAATATTGGAATAAATACCAAACTCCAATCCATCTTCACACAAACCCAGTAAACCAACAGATCCACTTCCAAATTGATCAAATCGATCCTCACAGACGACAGAAAAATGCCGTCAACTCAAAAAAAAAAAAAAAAAAAAAACCAGAAATAAGCCATTAATCCAATCAACATACAGAAAATACCACAAGTTGATTCATAAAAAAATTAATTAAAAAATAAAAAATAATAATAACAAAAATAAAGGGGAAAAGGCACATGCTTTTTCAGGGTCACCGCCCTTGTCAGGATGGTTCTTAATAGCAGCTTTCCTATAAGCCTTCTTGAGATCATCCTGAGAAGCGTTCTTTGAGACCCCAAGAATCTCATAGTACTTGGTGTTATCGCTCTTCCTTGGTGCTCTACCGAACATCTTCACTTAACTATTATCGCGGCGGCAGTAGATCCCTAAGGAAAACATAAACAAAGACCCATATAACCAAAATCGAGGTCAAGAGATCAAAAAGACCGGAACTTTACCAAGGAAACAAAAGAAACGTACGACGTACGGGCTCTCGGTCTCGGGGTTACAGAGAGCCCAGAGCTCACACGGGACGGCCAGGTAGGTGCGAAGAGGGCTTGCTGCTGGGTCAGATCTGAGTATATAATGGCGTAAATGGAGCGGTGGAGATCGCTCGTTTATGCGCCACTGGCAGAGGTTGGGACGATCGCATCGATGGAGGCCGTGGAAATTTTCTTTTGTGTTTTAACTTTTGTTATCGAATTGCTACATACAATCACAACTACGGGGTCCACAGTGCACCGACCAGTCAAAACCATGGTCCGTACAGTCTTGGTTTGGCAGCGGCCCAGCACCGAATAATGTTGAACGTGGTGCAATAAACTCCCCTGTTCTCTTTTTTTTTTTTTTTTTCTTCGGAATTAAGAACCACTTGTTAATATTATTATCACTTAAATAACAATGATAATAATAATAATAATAATAATTTTTAATAAATTTCTTACGCGTTTGATTACATTAATTATCTAATTTGAATTTTTTGGAAAACGGAGTGGTGCCGAGAAAATTCGAACTTAGGCAATAACGTCTGCTTGTTCGAGAATTTCATTTGTCCCACACGCACGCTTCTTGATTCTAAAACAGGTTTATTACAACCTTGAATTTAAGGAGACAGATGGTGTTTTAATCTGAATTGGTAACATTAACTTCTTGTGAAATTTTTATGAGCCTC
Organism: Bruguiera parviflora; assembly: GCA_019804595.1. Classification (NCBI taxonomy): domain Eukaryota; kingdom Viridiplantae; phylum Streptophyta; class Magnoliopsida; order Malpighiales; family Rhizophoraceae; genus Bruguiera; species Bruguiera parviflora. Next base: position 6,718,173 of record CM034048.1, on the reverse strand, counting down.
GCTGAATTTACGATCGGCGCGGTGGCTCGAGAGAGTGATGGACCAAAGGGTACACTAGTAGCATCATTTTTTTATTTTTTATTTTTGTTTTTTTTGGTGAAGTAGTAGTGGCATTCTTCTTGATAACATAGACAATTGAACCACAGCTTCGTGTCAAATCTCAGGCCAAAACTTTACGGCAAGAGGAAAACGAGAGCACCGATGAGTCTACACCAAATTTGCCTTTCTTGGATTGCCTATGCATTGCCTTGCCGTGCACGTACAAGTTTACGGGTCCCACCAGATAAAGAGCCAACAGCAGAAGCAATGCACGAGAGATATTGCCAGCTGCTAGCGAGAAGTGCCACAATATCATAATGATCAAGAGTATGCACAACTTCAGGTGTCTTCAAAATGATATAAAGCCACATTAGAGCATTTAAGGATTAGCTCGACAGACGCCACACTCTGCATAAGCATAAGCAATTATGTGCATTTTGACTGACATGAGTGGCCGATGATGGGCAGTTATGATAGATACAATGGGATGGCTTTCCTTCTCCAGTTCCTAAACTCAACTCGATGCATTGTCTTTCACGTAGAACCTGCATGCAAAGCCTCAGATAGATCGAGTTCTGAGCAAAATAGTCAAGAGATTTAACCATTTCAAACAGCACCAAATCCTTCTCACGGTCAAGCAGACCTGTCCAATCCAAAGGTCACAGGTTCTTGTTTTGAGAAGATTTTTGGTTCACAGTTATCCTCGGGAAAGGGGTAAACTCCAGTTAGCAAATCTTCACATCATCAAGGTGCAAGGGTTGTTCTGACAACGAGGAAGAAGTCCCCCAGTGTTCCCACTAAGCAGTGGATTCTTTCAACACCTTTTCTTGCCAAGACATAAAATTCCAGTTAGTATATGTTTCCTTCACTTCTGCGCAGGTGCATTTACTTAAAATACATCTTGGTTGGACTAGAAAATTGCAATGTATTTCTGGTGGCAGACAGTGGGCAGCAGCACGCTCCATCGGAGGATGAGCTGCTGACTTTGAGGAGTATTATTTCCATAACATGATTAATGGTACCTTTATTTTTGGAGTTGGCCTGGAGCTAAAGACAAAGGAGGGCTTTCAAAAACAGAGGTATATCTCTCAGGTATTGCATATAAATAGTGTTATCTTCATGTTTTTTCTATGCAAAAGTCTTGATGCTTATACTTGTGTCGGCTTTGTTTCCATGTTTTCCGTATGACCTTCTAACTTCTGTATCCAGGTTGCAACATATCTGTGACCTTTGTTGGACCTTTAGGCTCATAAGAGAAAAAGAGATAAAAAAGGGATAAGAATGATTGTGGCTTGCTCTAGCAAATGATCAAATGAAAAAACATCAGGCAACAAATCTGTTAATATAATGTACAATGTAAAAAGGAGTAAAGGTGAACGACGCAACAGCTAGTTCAAAGACACTTTGCAAACAAAATTAAATAGTGAAGCCAATTCAGCATATAAAACCTGATAAAGAAAGCTCCCTGGAAAAGGGAGGGGGAAGGCCGAAGGGGAATGACTGATGAACAATAAATCTAAACAGGTAATCTTCCTCTTAGTTAAAATTAATGCCTGCCAATTACCAAATAAGCAAATTTGAAAATAAATAAATAAAAGAAAACAAAAGATTATACTTTGCTTTCTCCACCATGCATCAGCATCAGCTTGAAGGGATTTCTACACCATGACTGCTCATGGTCAGTTCTGACCACAACAATGAGCAACTGGTCACCAGGCCTATAAGACAATAATGACCTTGAATTTGCCACTACACACAGCTGACCTCGACTGGTAGCACCCTTTCTTAAGGCCTGCAACGGCATAATAACCTTCAGCATAGTGATATAGACATAGTTCCCTGTTTTAAGTTTTATCAGTGTTTAAATGATACCAATCCATAAGTAGCATAACGGACTGTAATTACCTGGCCTGAACTGGTAGTCCTCCTCCTTCAGGACTGCTGCATAATGCCTCCATTTTGATTATATATTATAGTTCCTTCAATGAATGATATACCTTAGCAGGATAACCTACTTCGTTTGGCCTCGAACAACGGATTCAACATGGCATTAAGCTGCTGCCTGTGAGCCACCAAAGTCACTCTCCTGGCCTTTAAAACACCAAGCCGCAATGTTGAGAAAGTATGATCATCTGGTGGTATTTCCTTATGCAGCATTTCATTGAAAAGGAGCACAGCCTTATCTATATCTCCAACTCTACAATATCCAGACAAGAGAGCTGTGTATGTAACTGTATCAGGTTGTATTCCTCTATCAATCATATCATCGAAAAGCCTTAAAGCTTCCTTAATGTTGTTTGCTTTACAGTGGCTGTCAATCAAAACAGTGTAACAAATACTGTCGAGTTGTATATCCGTGTCTTTCATTTCCCTCCAAAAGGCTTTAGCTATCTTTTCCTTTTTTTTCATGGAATCAAGACTTTGCTTTGAGCAACCATCAAGCAAAACTGTGTAAGTGATAACATCGGGTTTAATCCCTCTATTCTCCATGTCTTGCAAAAGATCATAGCCCTCCCTCAAGCAGTTCACCCTACAATAACCATTTATCATCATTGTGTAAGTAACCAAATCAATTACTCTGGAACTGACCATAATGTCAAAGATATGCCGAGCCTTTTTCATTTCTCCAGCACGGCAAAGTGCACCTATGACTTTACTATACATGATTTTATTGGGACTGACTTGCAAAGCTAGCATTGTCTCAAGCAACAAGAGGGCTTTGCGATTGTCACCTTCCATACAGAGATTAGAGAGCAGTTTTAAACAAGAATTTTTCTTCATTATATGTCCCTGCTTGGATAACCTAATAAATAATTCAAAGGCTTCATCTGTATGATTCGCTTCACAGTAACCACTGACCAAGGCACTATAATTTTCCAGGCACTTATCCTCCAGATTATCCAGAAAAATTTCAGCATCCTCCACCTTACCTCCCGTACACAAGCCTTCAATGATCATATTATGTGTGACAGTGTTAGGTTTAAGACCCTCGGCCTCCATGTAATGTAACAAGTTAAGCACCATTTGTGTATGACCATTTCTAGAAAACCCATCAGCAAGTATATTATAAGTAATAACATCAGGGTTGAGCCCATTCTCTTTCATTTCCTCCAAAAACTTTACAGCCTCAACTAGTCTTCCTTTGAGGCAATAACCTCTAATCAAAGTAGTGTAGTTTACAACATCCGGAAAAATCTGCTTACCCTTCATATCAACTAGCAATGTGGCAGCTTCTTCCAATTTCCCCAGCTTGCACAGTGCATACATTACAACATTGTAACAAGCCTGATCAAGGAAAATCCCCATCTCCCTAAATTCCTGAAATTGAATTGCAGCTTCAGAAACCATGCCAATCTGAACCAACCCTTGAAGAATTGAGCTTACTATCACACAATTAGTCTTCATACCTTTTGATGCCATTGCATTATGAAGGACCAAAGCTTTGGGTAATTTTCCAACTCTGCAAAACCCACAAATCAAGGCACCATATATATACACATCTGGAACAAACCCCAGCTTTTCCATCTCAAGCAAGATACTTTCAGCCTCTTTCAGTTTCATATCTTTGCAGAAACTACGAATCAAAACTGTAAAAGCAAACACAGGTATTGGAAGATTTGCATTTGTCAATGCTCTAAGAACTTCCAGCCCCAGGTCCAGCCTTCCATGCATACAAAGCCCTTCGATATATGTTGAGTAAGCAAAAGCACTTGGAGTCACTCCACTTTCCTCCATCTCCCGAAACACATCAACCACTTCTTCCCAACTGCCTTTGACACAAAATGCCTTGATAGCGATGGCATAAGTATATTTGTTTGGGATCACACCAATGCCCTTCAAAAGCCGATAAATGGCCACGGCTGTATCCACTTTCCCACACCCAATCAAACGGTTCATAAGATAATTACACGACAATATATGTGGAACTAGTCCAAGGTACTGTACTTGGCAGAGAATATCAATGGCCCCATCAAACATTCCAGCATTGACGTAAAGCTTAACCAATACATCAGACACTCGAACAAGCACTGCGGAGCACTCGCTCTCTGCCAAAGCCCGAAACAGCTGTGGAATCTCAATATCTGAATTCCCACGTTTCCCAGCAACTTCCAACAAAACAGAATCCAATTTCCTATCCAAACCCCAAAAACACAAGATTTTAATGATAGCTGCGTAAGTACAAGCATCGTGACGAAACCCACTTTTGTTAATTTGGTTAAAGAAGTCAAATGCCAGCCTGGGCTCTGCTCTCAGGCGGTTCAAAGTTTCGACAACCTTAAAAGTGTCCACCGATTCAAGGGTGTCTAGTTCTGCGAAGCAGCTACTTATAAGGTTCTGCTTGCGTGTGTGTACGGCCAGCTCTTCTGGAATGGAATCTGTGAAGATGGCCGTGGGGTTCAGGTGGGCAAGAGCTGAGACAGCGTAAAATCGAACTATGTGAACATGTTTGACAAATTGTCTACGAGAGATGATCTTAACAGATGATGACACCCACATGGAAATCAGAAGACATTGAAAAGATATGGGCAAATGAAAGACGGGCTTACATGAACGAGAGAGGAGGAGCAGCTCGAGGCCTGGAACTGGAACGGCTTTTAGCGCTTTGTTCGGTCGAATGATTTCAGGGGTGGGAGAGACAGCCGCGACAACATGATAAACCATGAAGTCTGAAGCCACCCTCCTTGAAACCCCTCGAAGACACGGCCTGGGGCAACCCTGAATTCCCCTTCTTGCCCCTCTCGGGACGAGCTTCAAAGAGTCGCCGAAAAGACCTTTTTGTTAGTACATAATAGGGTTTTCGCAGATCGCTCTTAACTCGCCAATCCGAATGGTCGAGAGACCCGCACCCACCCGCCAACGTCGAAAGAAAAAGGCCAATAAAATAAAACAATTAATTAATTAATTGTCTGCGAAATTACATCTCAACGGTTTTTACAAGCGAAGATGAACTGAATAAGTATTAAATAGTCACGACATAATGAATCTCAATTTTCGAAAATCTTACTTTTAAAGACACACCTAAACTTAATTTAAGTTCATGAAATTTGCTTAATGGACTGGTCCTATCTTTCATACGTATGGCAATGCGGCCCTTTTTTGTCAAATGTCCTTCTTTAAATAGTGGCAATGAATAATTTTTATTTTGTTTTTTTTTTTTAAAAGAGGGAGAATAATTTTATTATTATTATTTATTTACTATTATTATTATTATTTTTTGGATTAAGCCTTAGGCAATTGATACCAAAGCAAAGTCCTTTATGCGAGTGGCTGTGGCTAGTGGTCGTATTCTTGGCTGTCTATCCCGTCATACGAGATGAATTCGACACGGGGCCTAGCCTTATATTCGGACTAAGAGCACCTGTTTTTACCTTTGCTAACTTGAATCACTGTGTACTCTAGACATTGAGTTTTGTGGGTAGAGAGAGATACCTGCAGACGTTTTGGTCCGATTGGTGTATTGGTTACGGGTCAAGGTTTTAAACAAACCATCATTGGCAGCTTGGATGTTGAATATCATGCAAATTTGTTTAATTCAAACTGCGAACCTCCTGGTACATGCTAACAAAAATTCAGAATCATTTTCAGTTAAATTTTTTAATAGTTCGTGGAACAAAATTATTTATTTCAGAATTATTTTCAGTTAAATTTTTTAGTAATTAGTGGAACAAAATTATTTATTTATTTATTTATTTATCTATCTTTCTTTAAAGAAGGGTAATTTATATGATGCAATCCAAGTCTACTGAACTCTTAATGAGTTAAAATTTAAGAGTTTAGGCTTTTATTTTTCAAATCATAATTTTTGATCGTGAGAATTAGATACAAGCCTCCTAATAAATGAACCCAAAAAAAAAAAAAGAATGAATTTTCACAAAAAAAAAAAAGAAAGAAAATTATTTTAATAGGAGATATTAATCATCGTGAGCTATATAACTTATAAGACATAGAATTACTTATATGAGTAATGAGAAGACATTTTGTAGTCAATATGGAGCTAAAATTTTTTAATTTTTTAATTTTTTTTTACAATACAGAGAAAAATACATGCTCAATAATACTCGGACATCCCAGATACACGCCATTGACATCAAAATTGGTTAATTCGAATTAAAGTAAAATTCTTTATACGGTAAATGCCGAGACATGACATATTAAATGCACCGTTTTTAGCATAAAGTAATTTTAAAATAGAAAAATTACATGAACAAAGGATTTTTGTTTCAGAAATGCAATGCGAGGTGATGATACGCTATAGCCAACGAATAGAAATGTACAACCAGGTAGTCTCAGAAACATTTCAATGGGAGTCGCCTCTCGGTAAGTAAAGTCAATCGAGACTTAATGTCATAGGCCAAAATTTTCACCCGAAACATAGAACTTGTGACGGCACTAAATCTCACTTGATTTTAACCAAACCGTCACACGAGACACAAACAGCGTTTATAGGAATAACTTCTCAATTTTTATTATTTTTCCTAAAGTATATAAAAGCCTATCGTACATGTATTTTTTCAATACTTCTCTGTGTGTTTACAGTTATCCCGATTATCCGAGTTCTCCCGAATTCCTCTCCCTCGGCTACCACACTATACTCATTTATAGTATTAGTAGTTGACACCTGCAACTATTTAAAGTCATGAATGATTTAATCACCAAACCAATCATGCATAGTAGGGCTTCTTACTTTGAGATAACTTTTTCACTAACTCATTAGATCATGCATCTTCATTCAAGAAGAGCATAACACCTTATCAAGTACTTCTTGCTCTATTTTCTGCAATTGCCTACGTTTTCTTTTCTTCAAAGAGATTTTGCTAACATATTTTACTTGGATAGGACTTTTTACTTCAATTTCTATAACTGTTTACGTTCTCTTTCTTTTAAGGAGCTTCTGTCAACACATTTATCTTATATAGGGCTTTTGGAATCCTGTAAAACTGTCATCTCTGGCACTGCCATGTGTTAATGGAGATAACCATCCACTATCTCATATTCTGGTGGCCCCTAGACAGTCAATTCTGCCATGATCCGTCCCATCACTTTTCAGGTACCGGCTGACCGCAACCGGTCCTAGTTTGACGCTAACCCGAGCCCGTGTTGGTGCACCCACATGTTGTCATTGTCGGGCCTGTGAGGCATGGAGTTAGCCTCGCTAACAGTGAGAGACATGCACTATCTCTCTGTAGTACATTAAGAAATCTTGTCATATAATAAGAGGAAATATTGATATATCCAAGTAATCACATCTCTCGTTCTTTTAATTGTTGCGCTCCCCGAGTGCTGCTAGCATGCCTTCCAACGGTTCTTTGTGATTCTCATGCTTAAAACTCTCGCCCACACTTTTTCGTGACTGTAATATGTGTCTGATTGATGTTAATGTCACAGTTCGCATCTGTCTCTTCCGATTTACTGTCATGCACATCAATCCCTGAGTTTGTCTTATTTCCTTTGACGTATTTCTCTCACGCCAACTTCATGTTGAGTATTGATACAAGTCTCACTAATACTTACATTTTCCTATCCCGAAACTTAGGGGGCTAATACTTAACCTCAAACTTGTAAGGGGTTCATTGCAATGGACGATTTCTTCTCCATTCTGCTCTAGTTGAATTCAATGAATTTTGGTATATAGGATGTAACTGCAAGCAACACGTTAAAAGTGTAACATAAATTTGGTTTGCAGAGTACCTCGAGAAGTACTCTTTCGACAACTGTCTTGCATAATTGTCGCTAAATCATTTACTGGCTCATCTTTCATTTTTCGTCACCAAAGGGTATAGACTATTTGTGACGGGCAAAATTAGTGATAACACACAGTTAAATAGTTACTAATATAAATGACCAATTTACAACGCATTTTTTCAACATAGTCACTAAACATTATGCTAATTGGCAACTAATGTTTTCAAATGGTCACTAAAAGTTGTATACATTGGCGACTAACTTGAGTAGTCGCCGCTAAATGATTTTTCTATTTGTGAGTAAGTGAATATGCAACTAAGTCTGTAAATAGTTACTAATTTTTATTTATTTTTAACTAAAATGACAAAATAATCACAAAATGTGTCATGCAATCACTTTTAATAATAATTACAATTATTTATACCTCATTGATATAAAATACTTTTATATGCGTTCTATCTTTATAAGAAAATAACACAATCAAATAAAATAAGAAACATTATATTAAATATAAATCTAGTCAATATGTATTGCATGTCTAAATACATAAATTGAAAAGCTAATAATACCCCAATATCAAGATTTACAAAAAGTTATGCATGCTTCATAATTCCAATGAACAAAGAATCAGGGGGTTGGGGAATTGTTCTGGCCATGTTATCAAGTCCTGCAATAAAAGCACAAATTTGATATAAGTTTCTCCCGAATCAATTGATCGGGAAAAAAGACAAATGGACCTTATCAATTCATTGCAAGCTAGGAACTAACAATCTAGTTAATTTGTCACATTTCATCTCTGTCAATGAGATTGCAAATACACACAAGTCTCTAGTGAGATCCAAGCTATTCAATATGATGAGAATGAACACCACAATCATTAAATCAATTGCATTCACTCACACAACATAAGTTTTCTTGCAAGTTACCAACCATTAAATGACAGTTAAAAGACATATACAATGAAATTTCAGGTAGTGGATTTGTACTTAATGGAGTAAAAAATTTTGGGATATATGTAAACTAATTGGTTATTTATCCACATTCACAAGCTCAAACGTTCAATTCTGCACAGTAAACCAATTTTCTAATCTGATCCCCCTGGTTTCCTTCAACTATCAAGTGACAAATCCTAAAATTTACTCCATTTCAATATACAAGATTTAAACTTAATGCAAGGAGGGGCATAATAATATTTTCAATTAGTCGCCTAAATGATTTTCACAAAGAATAAAATATGTAAATCCCAAGTAGAAACTAAAAATACAATAAACCTACATTCATCAACTTCCATACTTGTAAGCTCATTAATCTAAGGTGAAGGCATGCTTACAAGAAAGGAGCCAATCGTACCTCTTACTTCTCTTGTAATGCTATAAAGTTGAGTAATAAAACACCAAACAACTAACATTCCTATTCATACTAGTAGTTTTCAGAGCACCAGATAAAGAACAAAAGATTACCCGTAGAAATGGTCTTTCGCTGAATTTCAACGATGGACGCTGTGACATCAATCACGTACGGAGAACCCTTGGCTAATTCAAAAGTCAGCAAGACCCCTTTTGATCATTTATCGAAGACGGCAGAATAGGTAAAACATACAGAACTAATACCCTAAATTACAAACTATAAATGAGAAAAACAGAACAAAAGGAATGACTTGAGAACAATACTCTATGAATCGTATATTTAATCTTACTAAAATTTTTAACAGATGTTCGAACCAATGATCTTTGACATAACAACAAATCACTTCTTCACCATTAAACCACAACTTTCGATCGTCTTTGAAGAAGCTTTCAAGTTTGAATTTTGAACAATGACATATATGAGATTAAGTTTATTGGGATCCCCGATCTCAGCATGGTTTAATATATCTTTAATCGAACTAAAAATGTATAAATATAGGTGAAGACATACAGAGTTAGGTCTAATAGGATCATTTGATTTTATTCCAATTAACCTGTCTCTGACCGAACCGAAAATATATAAATGAAAGCTACGAGAATTATTGATTAATCAAGAGGCACCCAAGGTAACCCTAACTCCAAACAAAAATAAAAAAAAAAAATAATAATAATAATAATTAAAAAAAACAAACATATTTTTAGTTACACGGCCTTACATGCTCTATGACAGACGCAGATGACGCATGTAGCATAGATAAATTATAACTATTATTGTCGACGATTGATCATTATCCACAAGGTTAAGAATGCCAATCCTTTGACTTCCATGTGAATTATTGTGCAATATAAAATCCGCAGCAGTTTGGCAGTAACCGCTGGCGTGCTAAAAGAAGCTCCCCCAGAAAATGGCATTCGGAGAAATTGACATTAGGCTTCGAATTTAACAAGCCAGTTGACTTCTATTCAATTCGCCAGGCACATGCATTATTGCCGTGCCGCGCGCGCATGCCAATCTTTTCCTTCCCCCCCCCCCTTTTTTTCTTTCTTAAATGCGCATTGGTATGCATGGATACACCATTTTTAGATGCGGAAATTAAACGCAGTTTACATCATTTCCATAACCCTTTAATGTGTGCACCATGACGACATTGCTTACGCACCTGCACATGTCTCCACTCGTACCTCCCTCTCGTTTTTTTCTCTTCGTTCTGTGTTTTTCTCCCCCACATTCCAACACGCAAAAAGAAAGGAAGAAGGGAACTTGACGTCTCTACTCTCTCTGTATACATATTTCTATTTCTTTATTGTGTTTTTTATCCACCACACATAGCATCCTTGATTAAAGTCTGCACTACTCAAGTCCATCACCATATAAAAACTACAATCACAACAAGGCAATAAGCAATCTTTTACATACACCCCTAGTTCCACAAGCTATATAGACTACCACACCAAAATACTTTTTGCTTTTTTATATAGTTTTCATTTATCAAGAATGAATAGCACCACCAATGGTACTACTTGTAGCACTACTACTTCTTGTGGTGGTACATTTGCTCTCGTTTTTGGACTTGCCATTGGTGTTCTTTCACTAATATCCATCGTCGCTCTTGCCTCCTATTTCTGCACCCGCAAGAAAATGCTTACAGTTGGCAATGGAGACCGCGGCTCCATTTCCATCGAAGACGCCGACCAAGACCACTCGGTCATCCTCGAGATGGGCGGTCTCGACGAGGCCACTCTTGACGGCTATCCAAAGCTCCTCTACTCGCAGGCGAAGGCAAAACAGATCAGAGTTGGTGATGGTTCTGTGGAATCTTGCTGCTCAATATGCCTGGCAGACTACAAGGAACAGGACATGCTCCGTCATCTTCCTGATTGTGGTCACCTCTTTCATATACAATGCATCGATCCATGGCTAAAGCTGCATCCTTCATGCCCTATTTGTCGAAATTTAGCAGTCCAATCTCCAAGGTTTAGTGTCACAGAGTCAGCTCCAACGGAAAACCGGCAGACGTTCTATGATTCGTGGTTTGTACAATTGATGCGCCAATTTAGAAGATTCCATATTCCCAACAGTTGATTTTGTTAAAATATTTCTAATCAATAATATTAGAATATTTTTAAATAATATTTTATTAAAAATTTATTTATAATATAATTAGAGTACTAATTTTAAATATAATTAAAATATTAATAAATATATTTAATAAATAATACTTGTGTTTGAGTTTTCTATTTAATTCACAAAAAGTTCTTATTTAAACAAATAAATTATTTAATTATTGAAAGCAGCACCACACGGGCTATTACCTTTATGTTGGACTTAAAGAATTGTATTCCTTGGATACTTATGTGATTTTCTTTTTTTAATAGAAAAAAGTGGCACCAAAAATAAAAAAATTTATTTTCTTAATTAATGTAATTGGTGTCCGAGCATAACTTAAAGAATTATAATTTTTTTTTTAGAAAAGGACAATGACTTATTTTTAAATTAAATAAAAATAAAAATAAGTCATTATGTTTTGATCGTTAGTTGCATTGTTTGAAATAAAAGTTAACTACATGAAGAGATATAAAATTGTTTCAATTTCTTTACTTATAGGTATCATTCATTAATGTTATTTACAATCTTATGCTTAATAACCTATGAACTTGAATGTTATAATCTTTTTTAATAAATATTAAGTTATATTTTTATATTCATATTTTAAAATTAATCACCAAAATGATTATATTAATATATTTAACTTTATATATATATATTATGATTATAATGTGATTGTTATTAAAGTAACTAAATTAGAATGCTTAAATCAATATACATGAATTATTATTATATTTTATTAATTACCAAAATAATTAAATTAACATATTTAATAATATATATAAATAAGTTATTTATTTATAATTTTAATAAAATATCTATTAATAGAGAATAATTAAATAAATTGATATTATTAATTACTAAAATTTTAAAATTTATCTAAAAATAAATTATTAGCTTATAATTAGTAATATAATTAATTTAAATTAATATTTTAGTTAAATATATTTGTTTATAAAAAATATCAAATATAATTTGTTAAAAATATTTAGTTTATTTTTTAAAATTAATATATAGTATTACTTATGACAATATATTATAAGATTTTTTAAAAGAAAATTATAATATATTTTAATTATTTTATTCAACTTATAATTAATTATGAACATTTATAATTATACAACTAGTTTAATACACTTACATATTCTATCTATTATTTTGTTTATTAAATTAAACTTCTCATAATGATATAAACAAGTTGACTTGTACTATTAGTTAATAAGTTCACTAATATTATATATTCAAATAATGAGTAAGAAGAGTTACATCAATAAACTTGGGAATGAAATAACAGGTTGAATTATATATTTTTAAAAGTGATTGTTACCGATAATAATAAAAAAATTATTTCATAAATAAAAAATATAAAAAATATATTTGCGATTTGTGGAAAAACAATTATATTTAAGGACAAATCACTTGTTAGTACTCTTATAATAGAACTTGCAATCATGAAATTTACTAAGTTGCATATTATACAAGAGTACATTATTAAAATTACTAATTTTGCAGTAAAATTTAATACCTTAAGATTAATATTATATGGCTTTTTTCTAATGCAATTTATTTTGAATTTACTTTCTCTTAAATATATGTCATTTTAAACTTATTACAATAGTATAAAGAAAAAGTGAAATGTTAATGAATTAGCCAATTTGTTCATTTAAGATGAAATAATACAGATAAATTAAGTGAGTTACTTAATTAATTTCATGAATAAGAAAGTTAAAAAAAGAATAAAAGTAAAAGTCATCTAATTTAAGAAAGGAAAAGGCCTATTTGTACTCCTTAAGTTAAAAAGAAGAAATGAATAAGTTGAATAATATTAGAAAAAATACCTGAAACATAAGTTTTGATTCAAAAAATAAAAGGTAAATTAAATACCTTGGTATATTTTAAATCAAATTTAGTTGATGTTTCTTATTGTACTTAATGGTTTAAATTAAGTTGCATGGATGTTTGGAGTTGCCTAACGGAAGCAAAAATCCACATGAAAAAAATTAGACTTTTAAATGATTAGTAATTATTTTATTAGTTACCTAAATAAGTTTTAAAAATATAACCATAGTTTAAGAATTATATAAACTAGTAATGTAGAATTTACTAAAATTGATGAAGTTAATAAGAGTAATAAATGTCAAAATGTAGGCATAACAAAATTAAAGTAAATATATATTTTTTTTATCCATAACAATTTATCCATTTACTATGATACTTAATGTTATTTCAAAAATTAAAAAACATTTGGATAAAGAGATACTCCTTAAAAAAACAAACTCATAACTAACTAATATAAATAAATGACAAAGGGTACTATTAAAAAGATTGTTATCCGAAAAATACTTAAGGGGAGGTGAATTGGATAAATAAAAGACACATGCCTATAATGTATATAGTGTGATAAATAAAATGATTGTAACAAAAAGCTTAATTTGGCATGTAAATAGATTAATACAATTATAATAATGCTAATAATGATGAGAGATAAGAAAATAAATCAAACAATTTTAATTTGTATGACTAACAACCAACTTACATAAAGGAAAAATATTAAAACATGTTATGATAAAAAAGTTATTAAGTGTGTGAATTTGTATAATCAAAATAGTTGAAAGTAGGGAGAATTAGACATTATGGTTTATAAAGGTTTGGAACTTTTGTTTCTATATTCTTTTCCTAAAATCATCATTTTGAGAATTTTGAATCCATTATCAAGCTCTTTAATAAGAAAAAGACAAATTATGATAATAATATGATCTTTGATCATTATCATATAAAGGTCTAAGACCTTGTTACAATACACTTATATAAATGTATTTTTTAAATTCGTAATCTCTCAATTTTATAACTTTAAAATACTCACAAAATTTTCTTTAAAATTTTACTTATTCTTAACATTTTTACTCTCTCGTACACTCTTGCAAAAATAACTCAATAAAAGATTTTTGGTCACTTTTATTTTGTTGTTGTAAATGGGGTTATATATATATATATATATATATAACAAAGTCATTAGAATTTCTAAATCAAAAAGGTAAGCATATTCTGTTAATCCATTAAGAAGGTAATTACTATCGAGATATTTTCATATCAAGAAAATTTGTCCATTGGTTCATCAAAAAGGCAATTGGCTATTAGAATATTTCTACACCAAGAAAGTTTGTCTATTGATTCATCAAGAAGACAATTGTTTATTAGTACATATAATCAATTATATGTGTTGAAAACTCTTATTAGTGCTCATTCAAGATTTCATTTTCCAAATTTATGAATATTTCTTATAATGGTGCTCTTTCAAATTAAGAATCTATCTATCTATATAAAACACAGAGTTGATTCTAAATCAATTCAGGTCAAGATACTACAATTAAAATATCTTCCTCATTTGAAAGAAATTAAATATTATGCAATTGAAATAATTCCAACAATGAGATCTTAAGATTCTTTCCAAAATAGTAATTTTTTCTTTAATTATATATAATAGGTGTGTCAAGCTATAAGTTATAAAAAAAAAATGGTTTTACTAGCATTAAAAGTTATTAAAAATAAGTTTTGCCACCACAAACTTAATTTTCCAAAAATTAATTGCAACACATAAGTTTTAGTATATAATAGACAAATAAAATTTTATACCATATGAAAATAATATTATACAAACAAATATAATTACCTATGAATTACTGAAGAATCTTGGCATTAAAAAATTAAATAGCATATGATTTAGCATTGTTCATCTTTTTAATGATCGTAATATGATTGATTTTATAAGAGCTCCCTCTCAAACCATGTACTGTTAAAAGAAAAAGAATGTGCATAGTAAATTAAGAGTTCATAATATTAATGAATAAATATAATATATATGTAATAGCTATGAATAATTCATCCAAAATTATTAAAAGATGAAAATAATAAGCTATCTAAAATAAATCTAGGCTAAGTTAAGTATGGCAATAAGGGAACAACATTACTTCTCCCTCTCTAGCATCATAAAAAGAAAGAGCTTGTATTTAGCCACTTTTTGCTTCATAGTAACCCAAGAGAACATTCATTGGTGAATCCATACTAAGTAGTGCATATCTCATCTAAAAGCTTGAGAATAACACTTATGTCTTCATATAAGAGTTCAATGACCATTTAAAGATCAATTATATCTTGAAATATCAAGCCAATGTTATGTGAAATAACCTAGGGGGTTGATAGTAAGTCCTTTGTTGTTGAAGATGGTGAGCTAAAAAAGGGTAAATAGGGTTAAAAGGCTTTCACTTATAAAGAAGCTAAGGAACTAGAAGGACCTTTGGTTAAAGATAAAGTTTTTTTTTTTTTTAAGGTAAAGATAATGAGTTAGTGTCATAAAAAATAAGGATAAATGGAGGAGTACTAGCAATAAGTTTTTTTTTTTTAAAGGGTTTTGTAATTTTTGGCCATAGAAAGGCTAAGTTGTAATGATAAGTTTGCTTGTTTTATGGTGCAAGATTATTTATCTAGCTTTAAGGAAGAGAGACAATAGATTAATGTAAAAAAGACAAAACCTAACACCAATGTATATATAAAGCAATAAGATGAAATTAAATGGAGAATTTTGGAAAAGAGCATGAAACATTATGATTAAAAAGGGTAAAGAGTTGGCAATAAATGGGACAATTGGTAGTTCTCCAAATTAATTAAGGATGGTTATGAAACCAAGACAAAATGTGGAAGAGAGTTGGCAACTAAATAAATCAAGATTGTTGTGAAGCCAAAAAGGAATATAGAAAAAAGTTGTTAACTTTTTAAATAAATCAAGATTGCTTGTAAAACCAAGAAAGAATAGATTTAGACAATTGGCAATTTTCCATTTTGCCAAGAGTGAGCTTTTCTTACTATTCTGAGAGTATAAATAAATAAATAAATAAGCATATCTTAGGTTGAAATAAAATAAGAAAAAAACAAAAACACATTTTATTATACATATATGTGAACTAAAATGTATAATTGAGAGTTTAAACCATATTTACCATCTTTAAATGCTATTTAATGTTTAAGAATTTATCCTTACTCAAAGGCTTTATAAATATGTCTACAAGTTGATCATTCCTACCCATAAACTCATGAACAACATCTTCTTTTAGCACATGATTTTGGATAAAATGATGTTTAAGATTTATATGTTTAGTTTTAGAATGATAAATGTTGTTTTCAGTAAGGTTTATAATACTAATGTTGTCATATAAAATAAAAACTCTAGACAAACACAACTTGAAATGCTCAAGAGTTTGCTTGGTGCAAAGGATTTGTAAGCAATCATTGCCTATGACAAGATATTCAATTTGAGTTGTTGAAAGTGCTATAAAATTCTACTTCTAACTAAACCAAAGCATTAATGCACAACCTAAGAGTTAGCAAGTATTGGTGGTATTTCTTTTATCAAGCCAATCACTAGCCTAATCAGAGTTCAACTAACCCATAAGGTTAAATGTTAGCCTAAGTCGGTAGTTTGTTTATTGTAATGAAATACCATTTTCAATGTAACTAAATGTTACTTTTTTAAGTAATGATTGAAATCGAACACATAAGTACATAGCAAATATAATGTCAGGCCCATTAGCAGTAAGGTAAAGAAAACTTTCAATCATAGCTCGATATAGTTTATTATCTATTTTCTTACCAATTTCACCCTTACCAAGTTTCATAGATGTTGGCATTGGTGTATTGCAAGACTTTGAATTCTTCGTTCTAAACTTTTTCAATATTTCTCTTACATACTTAGTCTAGTTAATAAGAATTTTATTCATACTTTGCTTGATTTGTAAGCTTAGGATGAAACTAAATTCCCCCACCATGCTTATTTTAAATTCCTTCTCCATTTAAGAAGCAAATTGTTGGCACAAAAAATTGTTAATGGCACCAGAAAAAAAAAATACCATCAATATAAATTTACACAATCAATAAATCTTTATTTTTTTGCCTTTATGAAAAATATAGTGTTCACCTTACCTCTTATGAAACTTGTTTTAATTAAAAAAGGAGCTAAGTTTCTTATACGAAGTTTGAGTGGTTTGCTTTAATCCATATAAAACTTTAAAAAGCTTAAACACATGATCAAGAAATTTAATGCTCTTAAAGCCTAGAAGTAGTTTAACATATACTTCTTCGACAATAAACCCATTAATAAACACACTTTTCCTATTTATTAGATATAATGTAAAATTCATAAAAGATGCTTACGCTAGTAAAATGCAAATGACTTATATTCTAACTACAAGTGCAAAGGTCTCATCATAATTTATTTCCTCTTCTTGATTATATCTCTTAGCCACTAGTCTAGCTGTATTTCAAACTATCTTATCAATCTCATTTAATTTGTTGCAAAACACCCACTTAGTGTCTATGATAAAATGGTCTCTGAGTTTAGGGACTAAGGTCAATTCTTGGTTTCTTTTAAATTGTTTTAACTCATACTCTATGGTATGCAACCAATGCTCATCACTCAATACTTCTTCTACATTTTTAAGCTATATTTGAAAATTAAGTGCTCAGTTGGTGTTTAAGTGCCTAGATGATGATTTAATCTTAAAACGATCAAAAACATTACCGAGGATTTGATCTTGAAATGATTTATTGGCATGTTGTCATTCTCATAGTGCCTTGTAAACCACATTTTACAAGCTACTTGAATTTTCAAGGTTTGAATTGCTTAGGTTGGGTTACTTTTTTTTAATACTATCGTCATTACTGTGAGCTTCTTTACTTAGTGAATTGGTTGAAATTATTTCTACATTTTCTAAAGCATCTTCCTTTCTTAGATTAAAAGGGCTTGTTTTATCAAAATTAATATGCATAAGCTCTTCTACTACCAATGATTTCTTATTAAAAATTCTATATGTTTTACTCAAAGAAGAGTATCCTAAGAAAATACCTTTTTTGAATCAAATTTTCCAAGATTATCTTTAGTATTTAGGATAAAACACTTATATCTAAAAATCTTAAAATAATTGATTCATTGTTTTCTCCTATTTCAAAATTCGTAAGAAGTCTTTTTAAGTAAAGGGTGAATTAAAACCTAGTTTAACACATAACATGTCATATAAATAGCTTCAACCTAAAAGTATTCAGGCAAGTTAAACTCATTTTGCATTATTTAAGTCATCTTTTACAATATTTTATTTTTATGTTCAACCAACACATTATATTGAGGTATTCTTGGGGCTAAAAATTTGTGAGAAATTTCTTAAGCATTACAAAATTTTTTGAAACCTTTATTCTGAAATTCTAGCTTAGGTAGCCCCTTTCACAAGATTATGGTTATTTAATTTAGATAATAATTTCATACTTGCATGTCTTAAACACTTATACCAAATACAAAACTTTTCATTTACAAAAGTTAAATATTGGTCATTTCAATTAGTAAAGGAGTGAAGATGAACATAAATATTATCAGATTTATTTGTAGTAAATAAAGTTTTAATTGTTTTGAAATTGAAAACAACACATACATTGGGCTTAAAAGAAACTTTATAACAACTATCACAAAACTGACTAATGCTAAGTAAATTGAATTTAAGATCATTGATTATGGAGACATTATCAATAGTAAGAGAACTACCTTTATCAATCTTTCCAATGTTAATTCTCTTACCTTTAACATTGTCTTTGAATGTTGCATTTTCTCTATTAATTACTTTAAGAAAAAGAAAGTTTTCCATATTGCTGGTCATATGTTTAAAGTATCTACTATCTAAGTACCATTTTTTTTCTTCCAATTTTTTAAACGAACCTATATAAGTTTTATCTAATTTTAGGTACCTATATTTGATTAAGTCTTTTTAGGTAAATTTTAAATCTTTTTACATCACCATAAAAAATTTTTAATGTCATGAATACTTTTTCTAATGTTACATGCATGAATTATATGTTCAAAATCACCATCATAATAACATTTAATATAATATTTTTCATGTTTTCATACAAAAACAAACGCGATGCTTTAATGAAATTGTGTGTGTGAGGTTAAGAAGCATGGGAAGTAATTGGTCATACCATTATATGTGTGGTGGCTATGCCAAAATGATTTTCTAGTCAAACTATAAGGAACTTTATATTGTCGTAAGATAAAGGACTTAAATGTCATAGCTTTTTTTTATCTCCATAACTTTCTTTTTGAATACCATCTCATATGTGAATAATGAACCCACTAGTTCATTTAAAGGCAATGTGTTCAAATTCTTTGATTTTGAAATTATAATAGCCTCCGAATTTTATGATTTTAGGAGTGACTTAGGTAACTTTTAAATGATTTCTACATTATCAAAGTTCTTTTTAAGATTTTGCAAATAATTAACAATGCTAGTAAATTTTGTATACATTTTAGTAATGTTCTCATCATTACTCACTTCAAATAATTCATATGTATAAGAATATTAATCCTAGCATCCTTAACTTAGGTGGTTTTCTCATATGTCAACATAAGATTATCTTATATCTCTTTAGCTAACTTAGGCGGTTTCCTCATATGCTAACACAAGATTGTATTCATTTGAGGTTATGGCATAATAGAGTAAGTATTTAACTTTAGAGTTAAGATTTTAGTTTTTGAAATTTTTTAAGCAGTACTCACTCTTAAGTTTATTGATAGTGACTATTTTCGATTTTAGAGATTTTTCTAAGACCTTGAGAAATAATTGGCCATATAATAAAGTCAATATTAAAGGTATATGGTTATTTTATTTTTTCCAAAAGCTAAAGTTTGTGTCATTGAAGATAGGAGGTCTAACAGAGTTACAACCTTTAGGGTGACATATAGGTTAAAAGGAATTCATAGATCAACTTTAAGTAGTGAAGCTAGTGATTTAAAGATTAAGCTTTATTATAATTATTCATCTTAAAAATACCAAAGATAAGGGTGAATTGGGTAAATGAAAGGCATATGGTTATAATACATGTAATATGAAAAATAAAATGATTACAACAAAAAATTTAATATGATATGCAAATGGATTAATGCTACTATGATAAAACTAATAATGACTATAAATAAGAAAATAAATCAAACATATTTAATTCATAAGACCAGTAACCAACTTGCGTAGAAAAAAATATTAAAATATACTCGAGCAAAAGAATTGTTAAATGTGTAAATTTGTATAATAAAAGTAATTGAGAGTAATAAGAATTAGACACGGTAATTTATAAAAGTTTGAAACTCTGGTTCTTACATTCTTTTCCTAATACCACTATCTTAGAAATTTTAAATTTGATTGTCGAGCTCCCTCATAAGAAAAAGACCAATTATAGTAATAATATGATCTTTGATCACATTCTTTTTGTATAAGGTAATGACCTTGTACAACACACTCGCACAAATATGTTTCTTAATCTCCTAATCTCTTAATCTTATAATCTTAAAATGCTCACATAATTTTCTTTAAAATTTTACTTGCTCTTAATAATTTTTCTCTTGTACACTCTTGCAAAAACAATTTAATACAAGCTCCTTAGTCTCTTTTATTTCATTACTATAAATGGGTTATGTATATAACCTAAGATAAAATTATTGGAATTTCAAAATCAAAGAGCAAGCTTTTTTTTTTTTTGGTTCATTAATAAAGTAATAGTCTTTGGAATATTTCCATACCAAGAAAATTTGTATATTGGTCCAAAAAAAGGCAATTATCTATTGAAATATTTCTAAAACATGAAAATTTGTCTGTTGGTCTATTAAGAAGGCAATTGTCTATAAGTGCAAATAATTGCTACATGTGTAGAAAAGTCTTATTGGTGCTCTTTCAAGATTTCACTTTCCAAATTCAAGAATATTTGTCCCGATAATACCCTTTCAAATTGAAAATCAATCTATCCATATAAGGTACAAAATTGATTTTCCAAATCAATCCAAGTCAAGATACTTCAACTAAGAAATCTTCCTTATTTAAAAGAAATTAAACATTGTATAACAAAAATAATTCTAGTAATGAGATCTTAAGGTTCTTGCCAAAATAGGAATTTTTCTTTAATCTTTTGGAACACGTGTGTCAAGTTGTCAAGTTTCACTAATATTAAGAGTTATTAAAAATAAATTTTGCTAGTAGGAATTTATTTTTTCAAATTGACTTTCACCAATGCAAACTTAATTTTTCAAAAATTAATTAAAATGCATAAGTTTCAATATGTAATAGATAAACAAATGTTTTGTGACATATGATAATAATATTATGCTAACAAATATGGTTAGCTATAAATCACTCAATTATGTTGGCATATCAAAATGATATAATATATGATCTAATAAAGATTTCAAAAGAGAAAGAAAATCAATTAATTTGGATAATTATGTAGTTTTTTTTTTTTTTGTAAGAGTCAAAATATTGATATTGAAATTGATAAAAATCTAATTTTGTTTTTATATGTCAAAGAAACTATTTATTAAAAATAATTATGACATCGATAGTTTAATATGATTTGAACTTATATTAAAGATATGTGAAAACTACCTTTTTAAAGAAAAATCTTGAAAAGAAAGTTTATAAAAATCAACCTAAAGGTTTCTTTCATTGGAGATAAAGATTAAATATTGTGTAAACTAAAGAAGTTAATATATAAACTGAAACAAGTTTCTTTATAATTGTATATTAAGTTTCATAATATCATATCTTTTGAATTTAAGAAAAAATATCATTAATTGATGCATATACCAAAGATCAGAGAGAATAAATTTATTTTTTAATCTTGCATATTGATAATATATTACTTGTTGTTAACATTTTAAGTGTATTATATGAGATCAAAGAATTTCTTTGAAAAAATTTTATAATAAAAGATATGAAAGAGACATATATGTGATAAGAATAGAAATATTTTGTAATAGATTAAAATAAATAAAAATTATTTCCAAAATAGTTATATCAAAAAAATTTTTTTTAATTTAATATGAGTAAGTATTTACTTAGAGGTACTCTTGTATAAAAGGTAACAAATTTGATCTTATGTAATATTCCAAGAATGATGTGAAATATAAGAAAATGGAATTAATTTCATACACCTTTGTTGTTAGTAATTTAATGTATTTGCTAATATGTATTTATGGTAAAAATATTAGACACATGTAAAAATAATATTAAAATGAATCACTAAAAAATTACATTGAAAATATTAAGATACTTGCAAGCATTAAAGAATTATATACTTATAGATAAAAAATCTAATTACTTAAATATAATTAAATATTCAAATTCATACTTTACTGGATGCATTACTAATAGAAAATTTATTTTTATGTGTTCTTAATAAGAAAATGAATAATTTTGTAAAATAATAAAAAATTATTTATTTTTATTTTATCTATTATAAGAGCAAAGTTTATAATATAATTTAAAATTATAATTTATATACTACAATTATGGAATATTATAAATTTAGAGCTATCAGTGTCATTACTAAGTTACCAAAACTTTATGTGATAGTTTTACAACAATATTGTTTTGCAAAAATGATAAATAATTAAAGAGTATCAAATTTAATGAGAATTAAAAATATTTTGTCTTAAAAAATTTTAAAAATAAAAAATTTTTATAAAATATTAATTAATCTCATGGTGGTAAATTAATATGAAAATTCATAGTTAATATTTATAGAGAAATTATTCTTAAAATAAATTTTAATTATAATAATAATATAATAATATTATAAACTTATTAATATATTTCTAATACATATTATATATTTTTTGTTATCTTATAATCATTTATATATTACTATTTTAAAGTTATTAAAATAAATTTTATAATAGATTGCAAGTGTTTTATTATATAAAAGAAAGTATTATGAATAAATAAAACATAACTATCATAATTCATATTAAATAATTTATTATATTATAATAAAGTTATAAGAAATTGGTTGTTATCATTTGTATATAATAATTAATGTAATACATTTTAATTATACAAAATAGGATAATGTTAGAATATTTTTAATTAATAGTATTAAAATATTTTTATACAATATCATTCATAATATAATTCAATTAACAAAAAATAATTTTGTATTGTATTACTCTATTAAGGACAATAATCTTAAATATAATAATAATTATATCTAATTTAAATTTTATAATTATATATATATATATATATATATATATATATAATTATATTTTTTTAATACACAAACATTACATTTAAGAGAAATCAATTATGATATTAATGTGAACCGTTTAAATGTATTAATGATTTTACTTCTCATAAATTCAAATATATTATTTATAGTGCAATTTATATAAAATTATTTAATTTTATAATCTAAAAATGATAAATTTATTTAAAAACTCTATCTGACTTTGGCGAGGTATATAAATATGAACAAGTTCAAATATTTCTAGCATTCTTATTAAGCAAGTTCAAACAAGAAATTCTCCACGTTAAGGCCACTTGTTGAAGTTTTGGTCAATGACTCGCCAAGAAATATATGAATTAGCAAGATTCTTATGGATCTAGATTTCATTAATTTACCGAAAAAGTGAATGAACTTGTAATCAAAAGATAAAAGCATAGGGATAAATTACTTTTGTACTGTTTTTTTTTTTTTCTTTAAATGTAATCATGCATATTAGAGGGCTAAAATATGCAACTAAGAATCAATGGTAGTGCAAAATGTATGGTTATGTATCAATCTAAGCTGACTTTATGCAATTATATGTTTTTAACTATTTACTCGAGGTCGAGAGGTTGTGGACAGCTCAATTAATTGTGATATGTGGAGTCAAGATCTGGGTAGGGTGTCAAATGCTGAAATTTATATGTACTCGGATCTTTTAAAGTCAGCTTTAATCAAACCACTTGCACACAGCTGTCATAACTTCGAAGATGATATCATCTTAGCATTCAAGAAGAAAAAAATATATGTCCAACCCCATGGTTGAGCGCAAATCTGCGTTCTTAACCTACATTTTTTCAATATTTAATACTAAAAAGCTAGATGATTAAGATCAAATGTGCTGAGTTATGACTATAAACATTATGAGAAAAGTTGGTGATATAATTCTGAAGCATCCCCCCCCCTTTTTTTGGGTACATTTACATTTACATTTACAATTAAAATGCCTATTTTATGAGAATTTGAAGGGGTACGTTTCCCCCAAGAGTTTTTTCTTGTAGCCAACCAATAAATACAGTCGGTTACTCCCAAATCTCATTATTAATTTGGCGTAATAAACACACACTGCTACATCAACACAATGCACCAACTTGAAATGATTTCAACAATAAAAGGGCAACACTCTTATCTTTTGGCAAAGTATGTGACTTATGTTGAGAAGAATTAGAGTGATTCAGATCACAAAGTTGCATCTCACAAGTTAAAAGACATTTAACCATCGAATGCACCAAACCGAAAAATATAAAAATAAAAATAGAAACCGGTAGCACCCCGCAGTTTACATCTTAGAATGTATATGCACTAGTGTTCATCACGATGAACCTCCATCGAAGGTGTCCGAGCTTAGAAAATGTGTAGCATACGTATTCATACTCTTATTTTCACAAAAAAAAAAAAAAAAAAAGTTAGAAATTATGATCATGAAGTCAGAATAGAATAGAGTAACATTTATGTTATACTAAGATCTGCCCTCCCAAGATGGAATATTTTTTGGAATTACTCGGGTTTTTTCGTTAAACCAAAAGACGCACGGTATAATAGTACTGAATCAAGCAAATGTTTAGCAATTGCTCATGCTGTATGTTTGGCCCCGAGGAAAAACCGATGGCTGTTCTTTTGACCAATGTGAAGATATTTTTCTCACGTCGGCACATCATGCACAAAGCCTATTGATTAAACTATTACAAACATGCACAAACACTTGCATCACACACACAGACACAACCCTACCAGACAGATGAAAACGCCAATAGTTTTTCGAAATGCTTAGCACAGACCGTTAATTGTCTCGATGATTGTATTATGGGTAACAAAACCTTAAAAGAAAAAGAAAAGGGGTCAATAGAACAATAGCAAGAATGCATAGCCCCACCCACATGTCATTAGAATTGAATTACCACAACTCCTCCTTAATTTTATATCGAGAGCCCCACTAGAATCACCTCTAGATACCCCTCCTGGCGGCGCAGTGCCATTATGATCACCTGGAACTGGAGACGGTGACACGCTTGGGGACGGTTGTGGTGCCAACAAACCGGCTGGAGATGGTGCCAAAGGTGGCAAGGAAGGGCGGGAGGACAATGGCAATGGTGATGGTGACGGAGTTGGTGGGTAATCTGCTGAATGCTCGTGGACAGAGATTGAAATTTTTAGGCCTAAATCACAATAGTTGGAGATGTTGCAAATGTAGTAGAACACACCCTCTTCGCTTAGTACAACGACTGCTGGGCTGGCAGTTAAGATTTTGGTGGGATTGCTTGCGGAGCAGCTCTCATAGTCTAGCCTTGGCACTTGTATCACGTTAAAGAACTCCGATTGGAAGTCAAAAACTGCATTGATCACGAGAACACTTTTTACTCTATATATACATGATGGGATGGGATGGGATGGGATGGGATGGGACGGGATTCAAGTATACGTATCTTCAAGAAGCCTGAGTTGGGAAACAAGGAACCCAAAATCGGAGAATGAATAATTTGAGTAGGATTCGAACAAATAACATTTCACGAGCTTTGGAAACATCATCTAAACGTGAAATCTGAATCTAAGGACAATGAGTTTATAAGTTTTTTGACACTTCCATGATGTTTTCCAATGTAAGAATATTAGCCTCTTACTTCACAGTTGACACTTTAAGATAATCAAACAACAAAATGTCTTGAGATCCTCTCCTAAGAACCCATATATCTGTGCTGAATAAACAACTAAAATGTTCTTTCTAATTACAGCCTCGCTAACTTTTAACCATAACAACATTCTAATAGATATGATATAATTTTATTTGTTAAATTCATAATTGTGATGGTGGATTAAGTTTACCATCAGAGAGAGGATTTTCTTTTTAAAAGACAATAACAAGAAGAAGAAGTGTATGCTGAATGAATTAACATGACATGCAAAGGTACATACCTAGCGAATCAGCGATATAGAGGGTAATTGAGGAGGACCATTTGGTATAAAAGTCAGGGTATGGTGGAATGGACCAGACTGAGTCCCCTACTGTGTACTGCACGCCCAAGGAGACATCAATGGATGCAATTACAGCTACTAGCATTGCAGCTATGGTGATGCAGAAGCCCTTTAGCAATTCCATCAGTCGCACTCATGGACTTGCACACACACTGTCGTACATGCACGAGAGAGAGAGAGAGAGAGAGAGAGAGTGTGTGCTTGTGGCTTGGCTTCCTGTGTTCTACCGTTACAAAGAATGCGGAAGAGTGCAAAATGGAAAGTATTTGAAGAGCCAGCCGCCAATCTTGCCGTTCAAGATAAGGGAACAGTTCGATAAGGAGTAGCTGCTCATTTAAGAACGGGTAGATTCATGCAGCAATTTCTAACACTAAAAAACAAATGTAACCTACTGACACCCAACAGCAGAAATTTTGTTTCTGTTTTACCATCTTAAGTTGAATTTTCCTCCAAAGCAAAAGGTGCACGAATATTTGCCATCACCCATTTTCCTAAAATGCAGGTTGAGTTGACATTCTACGGTTTAGAACTAGATTTAGACAACAAATCAAGTCCCCCCCCCCTCTTTAAATTCTAGGCCTAATATTAGCCCACCTCCATTATTTTATGATTGGAGTCCTGATCTGTTCCCTTGGTTAATGAGGATAAACCCATTTTAGCATACTCTTTTTTTGATACTCTAGTTCAGTGTCTGTCTCACTCGATTGGGTTTGCTGTATAAAATCATCACCATCCCTTCAAACTCTTGCACCAGAGCATTTCCCAGCCTTTTCTTCATGTTCATCAATTTCCGTCTAAATAGACCTGACGGCTGTCTGCTGGCTGTAATTCGGCTCCCCACACTCCAATGAGTTCAAGTTGTCAGCTGAGAGTGCTCAGCAAGAATTAGCTTGATATTACAATCTACAGACATTGGCTCTTAACTTAAATACAGAGGTTGTTGGATTATGGTTAAGCCCGTGTAAACTAGATCAGTTCCACATAGGTGACATCACATTCTACAATTTATGCTTCAAGATAATCTGATAGCAGCTTAAGTCGATAGTATGCCCAAAGTAGGGAAAATTTTGGGGGAAAGATAGGGTTACAGTCAACATATGGGAGACAAGCGTGGCACAATTGGGTTTCAAATGCAAATTCAATAGATGATTTTCAGCAATAATGGCTGAATGCAGTACAAGCAAATGGTAGTTGGGTCAACTTCTGGTGTCTTTATGTCTCTACTGGGCCGTGCTCCTTTAAGTATCTGTCAAAGGAATTTATGAGCTAAGCAGCAAATGAAAGATGCTGGATTTATGGCACTGGATATCAGTTGCGGAAGCTTCAGCGACGGAAAAAAAATTGGGTTCAGCCTTCACTGCAATGACCTCATGTTGGCAGCAATGCCTAGCCTAGACATGCACAGATTAGTGCAATGAAGCCACCTAGTTGAGCTCCGCTTTTCATCAATGATGGGTAACTGAGAGGAGCAGCCAGTCTTCGTTATCTTTCACATTCCCTTGCAACTAAGTAGTAAAGGAGCTTAACAATCTTCCCTGCTGTAGTCTGGCCTTCTCAAAGACCAGCTCATTCCATGAGCTTTTCTCAGCATGCATAGGGACAACCAATTCCGAGGGCTTTGTCATACAATTGAATGGCCTGTAACATGGTTCCATTAATCAGATGCAAGTAAATGAGCATAGAGAGAGAAGGTATTGCTACCACAGATCTTATACATGGTCATATGAAAAGACTCAACTCCAAGATTTTGGAGTTCTGGAGCTGAACCAAATATGAAAGTACCCAAACTTGGCTCTACAGAGAATATGCTGTGGCTTAAGCTTAAAAAACTTTAACAAGTCAGCTTCAGCTTCACCGCAGTCTATCAAGCTCAGGCAAGGTTTAGTACTGCTTCGCCTGACAAGACCTTAAGAGCCCAAAACTCAAGAACAAATCTAAATAAATACATAAATAAAACTTTCAGAAATTAGCCCCAAAAGAGAGAAAACAAAAAAAAAACAGCATAAGTTGGCAAAAGTATGAAATGTTACCCAAAAGTTCTGAGACATCAAACACAACTCTTATTGTTTGCAGCTCAGAATCTTTAGCAATGCCATATTAGAACTTCAATTCAATTTAATTTAACTTTGCATATTTTTGGAAAAATTCCAACAGTTACAAAGGACTCTTGGTTTTAGACTAAAATGCAACAAAGGTGATATTAAATGGTCCAAACCAAAATTCTGTTACCTAAAAGAAAAACCAACCACCCCTTAATTTAACCCAACCAAACAGTTAAGCAAAAATCCAAATACAGAACAATAAAAAACCATGACCTGAAGGCACATAGCAAATCAAATGCATTATCTTCAAACAGCTTTTTGGAACAATAAAATTCTGCTTGGTATCATTGAATATGGCAAACATGTAAATATTTTCTTTCTGTCATTTCGTCGCACTATCCAAGAGTTTATTTCAGTCATAGATGCAACCACTTAGTGCAATGAAACATTAAGCCACAGAAAGGATTAAATGCAAGGAAAATAAGGCAACCAAAGCATCCACCTCAACAATCTAGAGTCTTGCATGCATCTTATCCCCATTTGATGGGTCCACAAGAGACAAGGCTAAACTTTCTTTACTTCCATTCCTTTTGGAGGCTGCACTTCCACTTGTTTTGGAACAAAGGTAGGCTAATGACTGCAGCCATGACACTAACGTTGGCTTGCGTGTGACATCATCAGATTCAGCAACCAATGTATATAAGTCATTCAGAACCACATTCTGTCCATCTCTTGGTAACCGGAGAATTAGCTGGGCCAACAATCTCATTAATTCAGGTAGCACCTGCAGTGAAACACAGGCCAATGCTGAACACATCCAACAGTCCAAGCACCAAAATCACACAATATAGGGCAATTAGTCAGTTCACAAAAGTATTCCATGGTCCTTTCTAACTTGAAACAAAACACTTGGTGCAAAAACTCTTCACTTAATGCACACATTCATATAATGTCTCAGAGGGATATTAAACCTGCTAACAACAGAAGAGTAAATGTAAATGCTTCTATTGGTTTGACAGGGAGAAAACCAATAAATGGATCACTTCTTACTTGTATGTCAACCAAAGAAACAAGCCGCAAAGCCAACTGTAGGATTTCCTTACAAGGCTCTGACTCTCCTTGCCAATTCTTCCCCGTATCAAGTTTTTGAGTGTTAGTATCAGCGCAAAGCATGTTAACCTTTTCTACGAGGCTGTGGATACAATAAAAAGTGGCTGGACTTCCAGCAGGAAGATTTCGTATCAAAGCTGCAACTCCAGAAGCCATACCCTCAAAAGGGGTAGCACCAGGATATCCCTACATTCATATGAAGAAAGGTTAGTGTTGACTACAATAAAGCATGGCATATATTCACCAATATGGTTCTTGGCTACCGCCAAAGATCTCTGTATGTAGTAGAAAGCAAGTTGCTCCTTCAACAACACACTTTCATTATTGTCCGGATCCTTCTCCACAGATAGGAATGCCACAAACATAGAATGTGAAGCTTGGGCTACTTTTCCATTTGGATGTTCCATATATCTAGTTCCACTTTTAAGGAACCACAATTTATGCAGACCACATTACAATTGCAATTTTTGAGAAACCTGTTTAATTAATAGAGGATACAAGAACATAGTTTGAGCTACCACTCTTCTAAATATTGGGCCGGGCAAGCGTTCAATGCAAGTTGGAATAACACGCAGGTAAAACAAAATGCGTGCAGTTTGCACTTCATCATTAAACCATGCATATTCCATTTCGGGCAGGAACTCTGTGAGGCAATATTCCCAAATAAGTGACACAAAAAAAATGTAGGCCAAACTGAAAAATAAGACTTAAAAAGGAGGAACAAGATTATTACAGCATGTAATGCAACAAATAATACTAAGAAAAAAAAACACACACACACACACACACATAGAAGATATACCTTGAGGTTTTGTCAAATGGGTATATGAGGGCATGGATTCTACAAAAGAGATACATCCTGTCTCCTTTTCTTGTACAGTTACAACAACACATCTTATTGTATCTATATATTCTGGCAAACGCATGCGTCGAAAATACTCCAAACAAGAGAATGACACTAATATGGATATAGATGTCTCTGCCTGAGAGTCAGACAAGATTTTTGAATTCAGCTTGTGCTTAGTGACAGATGAGGCAAAAACTACAACCATAAGAAAGGCAGACTCGGCTATTTTCTCAATATTGCCAAGGAATTCATCCTCTCGGCCACGAAGCAAGAAAGCCACTTGCCGATGTCTGAAGTAGAGTTCTTGGCAGAAGTGCCATACCATTTTTTCCACTATGGCTTTGTTCTCCTCATCTGTAGAAGCATACTGATTGCATAAAACACCACTTATGGCCCCTGCTTCTTTAAAAGGTATACTTTTAATATGTTCTTTAACCTTCTGAGGCACCAATCCAGTAGTGGCAGAATTTCTCTCAAGAATCATCCTATAAATCCTCTGCAGAGGAAAGACTTCTGTCAGCAATGCTGAGGCAAGGGTTATGAGTAGAGGGGGGCGGGAAGACACCGATCCAGCCCGAGCCAAAGCCAAACAAGTACAGTATAACAGAAGACTAGTTGTGGAATCATCATCTAAAGTAGAAAAGCCTTCTGTTTTAGAGGTCAAAGCTTGCGCAACAAATTCCATTCGATTTTCTGCAGAAATCCTTAGTTGGGAAACAATCTGAAACCCCGGACTATTTGGTATAGACCTATTCAAAGCTCTCAGAGAGCCTGAAGCTGCCATGACAAGAGCAAATGGAACATAATTTGCCTTTAAGGTTTCTATGAATATTTGCAATTTCTCTTGAGAACGGGATTCAATGAAACCAGATATAACCCATTCAACCAAATGCAATATCATGAGCCCATGAGAAACAGAACTACGAGGCCCATCCTCCTTCCCCCAAATGCCC
The DNA here is from genome assembly GCA_019804595.1 of Bruguiera parviflora. Classification (NCBI taxonomy): domain Eukaryota; kingdom Viridiplantae; phylum Streptophyta; class Magnoliopsida; order Malpighiales; family Rhizophoraceae; genus Bruguiera; species Bruguiera parviflora. Next base: position 6,686,890 of record CM034048.1, on the reverse strand, counting down.
AGCAATGCATCCAAAATTCTAGCACAGTGAATATTCTGAGAGGAAGATAAACTGTAACCAATTCCTGCAAGAATATCAGGGATAAGCCCATCAGAAGAGCTACATATGCTGTACTCTTCGTCCAAAAGCTTACACAGCAACTCCAAGCACACAGTGCTAGAGGTTTCTGATACAGAAGGAGCAAAAGATAAAGCACCTAGAAGGAGAACACCTCTGGATAATAGCTCAGGGCTCTTCCTAAAGCTAAATTGAGGACCTAACAGGTTAGAAAGAACCTCCACACAAGAGTCAATAAGTACCGAAGAAGGTCTGAACAATTTCCTGACCCAGATATAAAGAAGCCACAGGAAGAGAGGATACGATTCATGAGGTAGGACGAGGTTTGGAGAGGATAGAATGGACAGTAGAAGCTTTGCCTGAGGGTCTGCGACATGGAGGGATGTTTGCGAGTCAAGAAGGATTTTCAGAGACTGAATATGATAGGACTGGAATGATTGGTGTTGAAGGGAGTCTCTAAGCTCAGCCCACGCTTGAATAATGGAACGGGCAGACGAGGAAGAGTTTGTTGTGCTGATGCCGGTGCTGCTGCCACCACTGCTATTCCTCCTCAACCATTCTTCAAGGAAAAATGCATTAGCTTGCCTGGCCATTTTGCTATTTCAAACTGCAAAAAGGCATATATATTAATAGATAAATCAAACCAAAAAAAAAAAAAAAAAACTTTTGCTCAGACAGCCAATCAACTCTTCGCATGTCTGCCTTAGCTTTTCCATTTACCCGACAATAAACAAAAGACTAATCGAAATTCAACTTAAGTCGATCTTCTGTTTTGTTTTTCTTTGGGGCAATAAAACATTAAAGAAAGAAAATTCAAAAGAACCCCAGTTGAATAGACAGGAAAGTAGCACAAAAAGGGCCAAATGATTACATTAACTGAAGCGAGTTGAAAGACAAATACAAGTCTCTCATCGTTGCAAGGGGCAAGTCAGAACGCAAAATGTAAGTTACCCAGATGAGAAATAACTGAAGGCTTGCTTGCTCCACTTTTGCTTTCTGCTCTTTCTTCTTCTTCTTCTTCAGCTTCCTCCGCCGCCTCCGCCTCCGCCTCCTCGGCTTCTTGTCTGCTGGGACCGGTTCTGTTTTGCTGCCTAGGTTTGCCAAAAAGCCTACCAAAAAAGACGTGCTTACCAAAACGACAGAAGAAACTAGAAAAACGACATAGCTAATTCTAAGAAGAAACTATTACCGAACATTTTTCTTTTCTCTTCGTGAAATATATATATATATATATATATATAACTAAATAAATAAATCTATAAATATTTATTTTTTCTTAAAAGAAAAAAGAAAAAGAAACGGACGGAAAAATAATAACAATAATAATAATAATAATAATAATAATAAATGAATTATCGGCTTCGTCTCCATCTCCGAAGCTATGCTGCTGCGATTCCACTTGGAAATTTAAGAAGCCATTCACTTTCCATTTCCAGGTTCAGTAATCAGCAATCTCATTCATTCCCTTTGCTTTTTGCTTTTTCTTTTTTTTTTTTCCTCATCTCTTTTTTTTTTTTAATTTTTTTTTAGAGGTTTGCTTTTGCAGTGATTACAAAATGGACGGCGGTGATCTCTCCATTTCCAAGGTGACGGTAGTCGAGGATCTTCAGTTGCTCCGAGGCAAAATCGCTGCAATTCGTAAGGCGGGCCCCGCCAAACTCCAGGTCTTTTTATTATTATTATTTTATTTTTCCTTTTTAGTTCTAATATCGGTTGGTGTGTTCTTTTTTTTTTTTGGTTGAGGGAAATTTCTTGTTTTCTGGAAGGATTTTTTTTTTTTTTAAATTTTTGTTTCTATTGTTCGTGTTTATGATCAGGTGATAGCAGATTTTGATGCCACATTAACCAAGTATTTCGTGAATGGCCGCCGGGGACAGAGTAAGTACCTACATTGTTTTTTCTACACTTGTATAATATAATGTTGTAGCAGCTGATGGCCAGCCCTGGGCAGGATTGGCTCATTTGACAATGGCAAACCAACGATTCTGTGTTTTTGTTTGCATTTTTCTTTTTGGTTTCAGAATTTTGAAAGTGGGTTTGATTTCTTTTCCCAATGTGAATACTATTCTTTCTGATGGCCTTTTAATAGGCAGTCATGGCCTCCTACAGCAAGGGAATCCGGAGTACGATGCAAAAAGGCAAGCATTGTATGAATACTATCATCCCTTGGAATTCTCTCCAGAAATTCCAATCCAAGAGAAAACCAAGCTCATGCAGGAGTGGTATGTGTGCCAATGCTTGCTCTGTCTATTCCCCGCTACAAGGATTGAAAGTGGTGTGAAATAAGACCTAATTGCTTTTGTTTTTTCCTCCCTAATCCTCGTATCCAAAATTTAGCTTGTGTTTTCAGAAATTGAAGTTGTTAGTGAAAATGTTGGTTTCTGATTCAGGTGGGGGAAAACACATAATCTGTTGATTGAGGGAGGCCTAACATATGATGCAATTAGGGACTCTGTCACTAATTCTGCAATTGCATTTAGGGAGGGTGTTGTTGAGCTCTTTGAATTCTTGGAGGTAAATTTCTATCTTTATGAGATTACTTTGTGCAAGATATGATAAGTAAGAGTGTACAAAGATGACTGACAGACAGGGTGCAGTTTAAATGTCCGCATGAAGTGCATAAAAGTTGTGCAAACTTCAAAAAATGAGGAAAATAATGACTCAAAATTTAGTTTATATTCTGTGTTCCATACTTGAAAGATCTACAGATTGAAGCAGACATCAAGTTTGTCCCCAATGGCATTGTAATGCAGTGGATTCTGATTTGGAGTCATGTCTGTTTTTGTGATGTTATCTGTTTTGGGGTTTCTTTTCTGAACAGTATGTTCCTTTGCTAGCCATTTACTGAAATTTGTTCATTTGGAGAAAAAAAAAAAAAAGCTTAAACCAAAAAAAAAGTACAAAAAAAGCATCAAGTTCATCTTAAGGTTGCTGCATTTATTGTCCATGAACTTCTTCAATGTCTACGTTTTCTTCATTGTTGGGATATACCACATCAAAGAACATGAAAATGCTGCTAGACCTCTACCTCCCAAAAATTTCTTCATTACTTAATGTAATAACAAGGAATCTAACATGGTGACCGACAGTGTAAATGTGTTCTTTTTAAGGCAGTTATGTAAATGCATTTGTCCATTATTAGTTTTGCTAAAAAATCTAAGTTTGGTAGGTTGCAACGAGTCATAATGTTCAAATTTTCGATTTTTTATCTTCTATGTGGTCCGAAGCATCTCACTTATGTTTATTTAATATTTTTATTTGGACAAGTGCATCCTGTGTGGCATGTGAGACCTCAAGGCTGCCACCTTTTGTATTCTGTCATCTTTTGCCTTATCTACTGTTTGTCTTCGAATTTTGACAGGAAAGAGACATTCCTGTGCTCATATTTTCAGCAGGGCTTGCAGATATTATAGAGGAGGTTAGTCATGGCTCCCCAGTAGTCGCTATGAATCAATGGTATCTGAATCTGACTTCTCTTTTGTTCTATTTCCTCTTCTTTCAACTTTACCAGGTTCTGAGGCAGAAAATCCACAGATCTTTTAAAAACGTTAAGATTGTGTCAAACCGGATGGTATTCGACAATGATGGTCGCCTTGTTTCTTTCAAAGGTGTTAATCTCAGCTTTTCCCCATATCCATTCTGCCAAGGACATTCTTGTCTTTGCAAGGGAATACCTTCTCTGGCTGATATGAAATGGACATTTATATGCCCTTTTGGCATAATTTTCTTCCATGTCTATCACATCTTTTGTGAGGAACTGAAGAAAACTGTCTACTCAGATGAGTTTTTGTTTTGATGACCAATAATTGATAAGATCTCTCTCTCTTGCCTCCCCCCCCCCCTCTCTAATCGTTTTTTCCTTTCTCAATGTGTTGTATATGTTCAGATAAATAGGGTAAGATCGCATTTGGGCACTGAGAACACTAACAGAGCACTCTCTTACTCCCACTTCATTTACTGCTTTCAATAATTTTTAAACATTCACATGAGACTCAATTATGGTAGACTGCCCATGTATTTGTTTTTTCAACATATCGTAGTTCTGACTCTTGTCTTTGGACTGATTTGATTACAGGGAAATTGATTCACAGTTTAAATAAAAACGAGCATGCTCTTGATATGGCTGGTCCTGTTCATGAGCACCTTGGTGATGCTAATGGGCTAATTGATGACAGTGCCTCAGTGAAAAAGAGAACAAATGTACTGCTTCTTGGTGATCACCTGGGAGACTTGGGAATGTCTGACGGTTTGGACTACAAGACTCGAATTTCTGCAGGTTTCCTGTAAGTTTATGAGACTTCATCTCTTTCAATACAACTTGCACAGTCAACTGTCTACATATCAAAGGAGAACAATCATAGTTAGTCATGATTGATTCTCCCCAGGTGAGTCCAAGGCTGCACCTCCATGCTCAGCCTTTGCATTCAGGATTTTTACCTCCTGCATGCTTGCTTCAAGGTTCAAACCTGCCCTGCTTTGCAGGATTATTTGTTAAATGCTAACAATTGTTAGCCAACTTTGAGGTTGGTGAGGGCTTGAACTGATCCAACCTCCAAAAAAGGAGCTTTAAGCTCCCAAGCAGTGGCCTTGAGCTATAGCTTATTGGTTATATTGCATGATAGCCTTGAACCTTTAAATAGGGGTTTGTGCAGCTCACCTTGATTGAGTTTTGTTAAGATGAAAAGTGATAATTAACATGCCATAGTGAGAGTGTAATTGTCCTTCACACTGATGCAACTGGGCTTGAACCTTTATTAGGTGAAAACTTTTGATGTGTTGCTTTGGGATTTTGACTGCTGCAAAATTTTGTTCCATGAAAAATGAAACAATAATGTTTAGTTCTACTGTGCAGGTGATTGATTTTCAATGTTAGTGTGCCAAATGGTCAGTGTATAGTTGTGTGCTAGGGTCAATGTAGAGTTGTTGTGTGCTAGCGTCTGAAGTAATTTCCCACGATCTTGTTTAAAATATCAAGTAGCAAAATGATGAGAACTTAGGGTTTTGGGAATAGGGATTTGAAATATGAAGTGAGAAATTGGGGATTGAAAATAAGAAATAAAAGAAATAGGATCAGCTTTCAATGATCGTTTCGAGGGGATCAGCTTTCAATGATCGTTTCGAGAGGATCGACCTCCAATAAACTAAATGTTTTGATAATATTATTGTCTACCTTCAAAAGTCATAGGGTATTATAATTATATAAACTTAACAGACGATATAATCTCACCTATTAGGGGATATAATCTCGCCTATTAATGCGGAAATAATAACGGATAATTATTAAGTAATAAAAGAGAATTATAATGGGGATCATATCAAGATTGTATCATTCCTCCGTCCTTCAAAAATAGTCTTGTCCTCAAGGCTGACTGGTAATAAAGTTTGGAAATTGATTTGCAAAAGAATGATAGAACTCCCAAGTAGCATCCTCAACAGGGAGGTTAGTTCATTGAATTAGGATTTGGATCACAGCTCGATTTCTACGTTTGATAATTCGACAATTTAGGATGGCTTGCGGCTGAAGGTTAACCTCTCATGTGCCGGTAATGTCAGGCAATTGGTTTTGTATTACCACACGATCTCCTACCTTCTTTTTCAAGCAAGAGACATAAAAGACAAGATGTATTTTTGATCCTGCTGGTAAGTTAAGATGGTAGGCAACAAGACCAATGCGCTCCAAAATTTGGTATGACCTAAAGAAACAAGGAGATAATTTCATTGAGGAGTGGATAGTGATGGATAACTGCCGATATGGTTGGAGTCTAAGATAGACCCAATATCCCACAAAAAATTCTCGCTCCGTACGATGCATATCCACGTGTTGTTTCATACGGGCTTGGGCTGCAATAAGGTTGTTTTTCAGGAGTTGGAGTAACCTGTCTATGTCTTGTAAGTCCCTATCGACCTGATCTACGTGAAATAATCCAGCTATATACCTTATGAGAGTAGGTGGAACGCGCCCATGAACTGCTTGAAATGGAGACATCTTTGTAGAGGAATAATAAGTGGTATTATACCACCATTTGGCCCAAGGAAGTCATATTACTCAATTCTTTGACTTGTTATTTGCAAAGCAACGAAGGTAGTTTTCTAAACATCGGTTGACTACCTCAGTTTGTCCATCTATTTGTGGGTGATAGGCAGTGCTCATATTTAGTTACGTCCCTTGCAAGTGGAATAGTTCTTTCCAAAAATTACTGGTAAAGATCTTATCTCGGTCACTGACAATCGATTTAGGAACGCCATGGAGTTTTACAATATTGTCAACAAAAACTCAAACAATACTAGCAGCAGTATAAGGGTGGTTAACCACACAAAAATGAGCATACTTGGTCAAGCAATCAACAACAATAAAAATAATGAATTTACCTTGAAAAAGTGAGAGTCCCTCAATAAAATCTATAGAGATGTCTGTCCAAACTTCTTCTGAGATAGGTAAAGGTTGAAGAAGTCCTGAAGATGCCACAGATTCACTCTTGTGATGTTGGCATACATCACATTCAGCTACAAACTTTCTAATTTCCTCTTTCATACCTTTTCAATAAAACTCCTTATCAACACGCTTGTAGATACGAAGAAATCCTGAGTAGCCAGCAGTTAAGGATGCATGGTATTCCTATATGATTGTGTCCTTGTAGTGAGAATGAGAAACAAGTACCAATCTCCCTTTATAACATAAATTTTGAGAATTCTAAGTGTAATGAGTAATAAAATTATGACTTGTCTGTAGTTGTTCAATGATCTCTCGAGTTTCATGATCATTCCACCACTCTCTTCTAATTTGTGCAATTGTAGTACAGGCGGGGATAAAGAGTACTACCACTTCAGTCTGCTTCAGAATACGAGATAATGCATCAGCTACCAAATTCTCACTTCCCTTTTCATAAACGATCTCGTAATTGTAACCTAGTAATTTAGAAATTCATTTCTGTTGTTTCATAGAGGAGATTCGCTGCTCCAATAAATATTTCAGACTTCTATGGTTGGTTCAAATTTGAAAACGCCTCCCAATGAGATACGGACATCATTTTGAAACTGTATGAACAATAGCTAGTATCTCCTTGTCATAAACAAACAGACTGAGGTGTTTTGGTGATAATGCTTTACTAATAAAGGCGATAGGACGACCTTCTTGCATTAATACTGCACTGATTCTAATTCTGGAAGCATCAAATTCAATAACAAATACCTTACTAAATTCTGGCAAGGCAAGAATTGGGGTGGTGGTCATGACTCGCTTGAGTCGATCAAATGCCTCCTCTGCTTTGTCATTCTAGTTAAATGAATCCTTCTTCAAGAGAGTCGTTAATTCAGTACTAATCTTTCCGTAGTCACGAGCAAACTTGCGGTAATAATTAGTCAATTCCAAAAAGTCTTGTAGTGCCTTGATCGTCTTTGGAATTGGCTAATCCAGCATCACTTGAATTTTAGAGGGGTCAACCGCCACACCTTCTTTGGAGATAACATGACCAAGATACTTAACTATTGGGCTAGCAAAGTTGCATTTTGTCTTCTTAACAAATAGAGAGTTCTCATGCAAGGTAGTGAATACAGTCCGCAAATGTACTTTAAGAGAAGAACTATACACCAAAATATCATCAAAAAATATTAGGACAAACTTACGTAAATACGGTCAAAAGATGTCATTCATTAAACTCTGGAATGTTGACGGTGCGTTGGTAAGCCCAAAGGGCGTTACCAAGAACTCGTAATGGCCATCATGTGTCCTGAAAGTAGTTTTTTGAATATCCTCTTTATGGACTCGGATTTAGTGATATCCCGACCTTAAATCCAGTTTAGTGAATAGTTGAGTACCTTTAAATTCGTCTAATAATTCATCAACCACAGGAATAAGATATTTATCCTTCATAGTGATGTGGTTGAGTGCCCGATAGTCCACACACATCCTCCAAGAGTCGTCCTTTTTTACTAAAAGGACAGGAGATGAGTATGGGCTAACATTTGGTCTGACGATGCCAACTTCTAACATCTTTTTAACAATTTTCTCAATTTCTCCTTTTTTGAAGTGTGGATAACGGTAAGGTCGAATATTAACAGGTGTATTCTCGGATAATAACGGAATATGATGGTCGTGTGTCCTTTGCGGGGGTAGACTTGCGAGCTCAGCAAACAATTTAAAGAATTCGGTCAATAGTGTTGTAACCTCCTTCTGTTGTATAAAATGTGATTTGGCCACTTTTGCATCTGTCAACTGCACCAGGAACCTTTGTCCTGCCTTCTATAGTACCTTCTCCATTCGATGACTACTAACAGTGGTAATTTTACCCCTACGCCTCCCATGTAATTCCACTGGATATCCGTTCAATAGAAACTTCATTCTTAACCTAGAGAAATTTCAAATAATATCTCCCAAGGTCCGCAAACAATCAGTACCAAGAATAATTTCATAATTTTCTAGGGATAGTAAGAAAAGATCAACATAAACGATCTGACTTTATAACACGAGTTTTACCTTTGTGCACTTCCCTTGACATGTCAAATTTCTCCTGTCTGCAACCTTTAGAACAAACTTGTCACAGTTCTCAATTGAAAATGTAAGTTTTTTGACGATTTTCTTATCTATAAAGTTATTAGTACTACCCAAGTCAATTAGTACCATTATCAATTATCTCTTGAGGGATCTATCAATCTTCATAGTTTGTGGGTTTGAATACCCAGCTAAAGCATGCACCGCAGGCTCATTTACGTATTCAACAAAAGTGTCATCACCATCTGGGCCCGTGTGGTCCTCACTTATTTTTTTAGTCTTCTCAATTGACTCAATTATTAAAAGCTTCCCTTGCTTACTACAGTGTTCCTTGTGTCGCTTCTCATCACAGTGCCAACACAACTCTTAGGTCATCCGCTCTTTTAATTGTTCTTAGGTTAAGCATCTAATGTTAGAAGAACAAGTAAAAGAGAGTGAGTTGGTGTTACTCTCAATAGGTTTACTGGCCACTTTAGCAGATGATCAACAGTTTTCAGCACCTAACTTCTCCTCCTGTAGGTGAGCAAAGGAGATAGCTGCTACCATTGTTTGTAGTTGGCGAGCCTTGACTTCCCGTTAGATATCAGTAGTAAGTCCTTTAACGAATGTTCCCACCAATTGCTTTTCAGACCAATCTTTAGCTCGATTGGCAAGTCACTCGAATCAGCTTTAATATTCGAGGACAGTGGATGTCTAACGAATTTTTGTGAGCTCTCCATCAACATTGTGGTATTCCGAGGGCCCAAATCGCACAAGAAGGCCTTTAGTGAATTCAACTCACGTTGGAACTCCGCCACATGTTTCGACCCAATCATACCATTAGATTACATCACTTTCTAATTGAATAGAAGCAATTTCAACTTTAAGGAGTTCTGGTGTACGATGAAAGCGAAAATATTTTTCTATCCGGGAGATCTAAGCTGTTGGATCACTCTCATCCCAGCGAGAAAATTCTACCCTCGTGTGTGATCGGGTATAGTCACGATTGGTGCCTTCACAGGATTTCATAGGTTCTCCTTGCTTATTAGTAGATCCAGAAATATTATCTCTTGATCGACTCCGTGATTCAGAAAGAACTATATGTTCGAGTTTTTTGAAGGACTCTTGCATTTGTTCGAATTTCTTAAAAGATTCTTGCACCAGAGACAATAATTCTTTAACTCGGGATGCTCTGACATTTGAATCGAAAAAGTTGTGTGAAGACATATTATAAGATTGCAAGTTGGTGATACTTAGGATTCTTTTTTGTTGTCGGGTAAAGGGCATAAACCCTTTTTTTTTTTTTTGGTAGGAAAGGATGGAACAGAATCCTAAGAACGCTGCTCTGATATCAGATGATGAGAATCTAGAGTTTAAGGAATAGGAATTTAAAATATGGAGTGAGAAATTAGGGATTGAAAATAAGAAATAAAAGAAATAGAATTGATCGCTTTGAGGGGATCAGTTTCCAATAATCACTTCGAGGGAATCGACCTCCAATAAGATAAATGTTTTGATAATATTATTATCTGTCTTCAAAAGTCATAGAACATTACAATTATATAAATTTAACAGATGATATAATCTCACATATTAGGGATATAATTCTGTCTATTAAAGAATATAATCTCGCCTATTAATGCGAAAATAATAACAGATAATTATTAAGTAATAAAAGAGAATTATAGTAGAGATCGCATCAAGATCGTATCACAAAAGTTTACATATCTTTTGTTTGCAAGGCTGCCCTGATCGGGGAAGGGGGTGCCAAGATAAAAGTGTTAGGTTATAAATGAACATTCAAATAAAAAAGAGGGGACCCAAAGTTGATATACAACCTATTTTATTCTTTTCTTTTTCTTTTGTTGGGGGGAGGTGTGGAGGGGAGATCGGGCTACATTTACTAAACACACAAGCACAAATTATGGTTAGTGGTTAGTACTGTGATTCTTCAAAGCGCCCACCCACCCCCCTCCAAAAAAAAAAATAGAAAAAAAACACCCAAGACTTTGCATACTTCTCTCCCTGTTTGTCTGCTATGCTGGTTTGCCAATTGTCAAACTGTAGTGCCTTTGTACTTCCATATATGTCTTTCATGCATTCGTCTATGATTTATTTTTTGCAAAGAGTGAGATGTATAATAAGATAAACAATGTATTTCTTTCTTATTCCGTTATGTTGTGTGCTAATATCTAATTGATAAATCGAGGGATGATTGGTAAATTGGGCTTGCAACCCTCAAGCTTGAAAACAACTGCTTCTTTATAAAGAATTATAATGCTAGAAATACTAGAACTTCTGTCAAGTTTTTCCAAGGAAAAAAATACATATATATTCTTTTGAATGTAAAAGAGGTAGAAAAATAAAATATCATAATTTTTATAAAATAACATATTTTTTTATTTAAAAGATTTTATTTTTAGCTTTTTATGCAACAACAGAACCAGGTTGATTTTTAAGGGAGTTCATTTTAAAAAATTTCCAGTACTGACTTAAACCACATTGAGTATTGACAGAAAAACACTAAACCACAGGAAGTCTCCAGGTATTGTATTCAAATAAAAAGGATAAAGGTGCTGATTATCCTTACTGGGATTCTACTTATGGGATCATGGTTCAGTAGTTTCATTTTGCATTTTCTGTTAATCAATATATAGACCTATGCTCAACTATGTGAACATCTGTTTCAGGAATGACAACATCGAGCATAACCTTGGTAACTACCGCAAAGCATTTGATATTGTTTATCTGGTGAGTTAACGTCTTTTGTTTTTTTGAAGTTTTTGTCATGAAGTTTGTCATGGTAACATTAGAAAGAAAATAGAGAATACACTATCTAGGACCCTAAGAATACAATTTATAACTCTAGATTGCAAAAATCATGTCCCCTTGCTTTTTGCCCTTCTCCCCTTGTCAGTCAGTGCTGAACTACTCAGCCCTCAGGTATTCGTAAGCATGATTATTACCATAAAATTAACCATCTTTTGAGGATCATTTCTTACAAGCTCCTCAAATGAGGCAAGCTTCCAACGGTATTGTAAGCAGGCTTAAATATTTATTTTTCTCTAAAGATGAGGGGCACCATTGAACACAGGATATTTCATTTTGAAACCTTGAACTCAGGTGATCTTTTTTCCAATATTAGCTGAAACTGACTTTTGCAGAATGATGCGCCCATGTGGGGAGTAGTCAAGCTTGTTTCTCAGCTTTGTTCAACCGAAGGCAATTAGATTCAATAGTCATAAATTGTTTAGTGTATTCTCAAGCTTTGGCTGAGTGGATATCATCAACTGGCTTACTATACCTGCATGATTCTTTCTTATGGAAGTGCATTACGTAATTTACCTGACAAATTCTTGAGGTTGGAGTTTCAATTCTGAGGCCAAGCGGCATAAGCAGATGATGCTCATTATTTTACTGAAATGGCCAGGGCAATATTTTTTTAATTCATTCTTCTGCACAGGAATCAGGTGACAACCATGGTTTTTTGTCACCATGCACCTGCCTATTCTAGTTTATCGACCACCTATTCTGTTCTGTGTTAGACAGATCAATCGTTTGCTTGCCATGACAATGTTTGTTTTTTTTTTTTTCTCTAATGAACGTAATAATGTAGTTGTTTTGAAATATGTTACATATGTGGAAATGACTCTACCCTGGTACTTTTTTTTTTTTTTTTCTGTTCGTAGAGATTGTGATTTGAAGTTTAAATGTGAAATTAAAAATTTTAAGTAATTTTATGGGGAAGTAATGGCGAGTACCACCATTTTGGCAGTAAGAGAATGCAACCCTCTCGATTCAATGGCATGTACTCTAGATGGTCCCCGGCTATTGCCATAGGTTTTAAGAGTTTGGGATCAAGGCCTGCTTGTATATTGGAGAGTCTAGCAAAAAGGGAGGATCTACACCTACATACAAGCTCTATGTACACCGTGTCACCAATTATTTGAATTGGCCATTATCATTGGGCAAGAGCAAAATGTGAAAATCTTCCCTTCTCCTTACTTACGTACTAACCACTTGATTGGACTGACAAATTTCCAAAGGATAAGCAAAGAGAATCCTTCAGTGAAGAATTCTCCAAAACAATGGGTCTACTATTCTATTTGTGTAGCATAACTTTTACCTACTTGAAACAATCAATTGGCAAGAAAATAACCAAATGCATCCGTTGAAACTCTTAATTGACTAAGAAGAATATTTAAGTTAATTTAGTAGAGTAGCTTCAATAATAAAAAAATAAAATAAAATTGAAGAGTATATTTTTATTAATTAAGTTATTTTATTATAATTTAGAATTTATGTTTTTTTTTTTTCAGAATAATTGAAAGTTTAATAAATATTAAATTGAAAATTTAAATCTCATTTAGGAAATAGGTAAAAAAATAGTTACTAATTTTTTAAAAAATGATATTATGAAAAATTAATTAATAATAAAAAAAATTAGAATAAAAAAAAAAGTAAAAATTTACTGTCAATTTTATAATTAGAAAATATTGTGGTCAACTTACAATGATAAAGAACTCTGTAAGAGTACCAAATTTGACTTATTTTCTATAGATAAAATTGAATCCAGAAAAAAGGGAGGGGGTCGCGATAATTACTGAAAGGAAAATTTTACAACTTTATATAGGAAGTTCTCTACGCAAAAGGGGCGAAAGCTGAAGCGAATGAAAATGTTGGTGCATCAGCAACTGATGTGCCTGCGGACGGATGCTCCAAATTTGTATAATGGAACTCGATTTGAAGCCGGTGATGGAGAGGCACGGATGCCATCAAGCCCTTGTTGATATCGGCCTGCAATTCTCTTATGGGAATTGCGGCCATGAAGCTCTTTATGTACTCCTTGCAGGATTCCTTTCCTTCACACACTAGTTCCTCTTCTTCAGTCTCATTCTTTCCTGTCTCATTCGAGCTCGAAGACTGAGTTCCTTCAGGCGAACTTTTTTCCTTCAAGCTGCTTGTTTTTGCCTTGTTCTTGCCAGGATTTTCATCTGACACTTCAGCCTCCTTAGATAGTCGACGGATTGCTGCGTCCTTATCAAATTTTAACACATAAGCTTGATTGCATCCTTCAAAGAATCTTTCCCCCAGAGTGTCAATGATATAGTAGGCGTCCTGGGCAATCTTAAGGATGAAAAAGTGGTCATTCCAACTTACAATGTAGACAAGAGGATCACAATTATTAGGCCATTCTGATGCATACTGGCTAATCTTCTCCCAAATACTATCGAAGGACATTGCATCTTGAAGGAATTCAAAATGCTCTCCTTCCAGGCCTTCTGGATGGAAAAATCCAATAAAGGACCTCTCTGGAACTACAGAGAGGGGACGAATTTTAGCCTGGAGGATGGTTTCGAGATCAAAGTGCTTGTCAGGAAACCGCTTTCTATAGTCCTCATTCTCACATAAGTTTCTCCACTCTAACGACCCATCCCTGATCAGACTGTCAAATTCGGACTTGATGGGGACTTCATAGAGGTTTGAATTCAACCAATTTGCAATAACTCCAACCAGGGCTGTACAAGCACTCTCTCCTGCCACACATTCACTCCTTTGATCTATTGATGCAAAAAATACCTGAGCTTGGAGCTTCATGAGTCCATCACGGCTTATCACTTCTTTTGGCTCCCAGCTGCCTACTGCAAAATTATTATCACCAAATTCTGAGAAGGATGATCTACTGGTTGTGGGACTTTCTTCAGATTTACTCCACTGCCATTGTCATAATGTTGGATATGAGATTAGATGCACTATCGACACTAAGAAGATGAAATAATAGCAGACCCAACAGAAGAAAGATGAAAGTGAAAGCAAAATGTGTACCCCGAAATTGGACTCATCTGAAGATCTGAGCTGCCTTCTATCAAAGTCAATGTCGTCACCACCCTCTTCTCTATAGTCCTTTTTGAGGAGCGGCTCCCCTTTAGCTTTAGGCTTATATCTAAAACCCATGTTCCTTTTCCTCCAGGGTAAGATTCCACGCTTTGGACTCCATCTCAACTTCTGTTCTTGGACTGATGTTGCTGAAAGTTCAACACAAGAAGATTCAGTTCCGAGTTTGTGGTTGTTGTAGTATACCCAGCCCTCATCTTCAGCATCGAACATGGAGCTCAAGTAAAGCAGTCCTCTAGGAAAATTTGCATAGGCCAATGTTTCATAATTGACAGACAATTGAGCTCCAGAATCTCCATCACTCTCCTCCGAGTCCCTCTGAGCATCATCGTCGAGTGAATCTGTATCAAACCGGTAGTTGCATTCAGCATCTCCGCTTCTGACATCATTGTTCTCGTCTTCATGGAAAGCCTCGTTTTCCCCTCGGCAGATTGTTAACTTTCTTAGGCCCGCTTTAAGAACAGGATGTTCATCTTTCTTAGCTGATGATTCTACTACAGAAGAGGGTAGTTGTTGGATAGGCTCTACCAATCTCTGCACTGCCTGAGGATGTTCTGGGATGGTTCTCAGCTCTATCACCCCAATCGATAACTGCATTTCATTCAAATGAAGGCAACTAAGAATAATTGAGGATACTGGTTGTCAAACACTTCTGACGGAATTGAAAAGGACTTACACAAAGTGTTGGATGACCCTGAACATTGCCACTGGTAGCCATTAAAGGAACACAGATTTCAAGCTCTTTTTCCTTAGCTGCTGTTGCAAATTCAGCAAGATTTAAAACAGCAGCTCCAACAATAAGGAACTTGTCAACTGGCCCCTGCCTCAAGCCCTGAGACCATTGAAAAGGAAATAAAACGAACTTCTATGATCAGAGCCTATGACAAATAATGAACTTACTAAATATTACCAAAGATCAACTACTAGAATGATGAGTGAAATCAAACTTTTTGGGTTTAAAGACTGACAAATTTAAATCCACATCGTTGCAGTCTCGAATTGTAGAACAAAGGAAGCAAATTATAATCATTGAACAAATGGACAAAATTGCTTGAGGGACCAGGGCTCTGACAGACAAGCTGATAAGATTCTACAGCAAGGAATATGCCACTAATTGTCAACTATCAGCGAGTGACATTATCTATCTTTATAACGACATCCACTCTATGTGAAGCCTACCACTTTGGATTCATCACCACGAAGACCTCAGATTGCACGAACAAATCAGAAAAAAGATAAAAAAAAACAAAAACAAAAAAGAACAAAACAAGAAAAAAAAAGAATTCCAAAAGAATTGTTAATCATCCCAAGGTCATTGTACCCATCCGCATGCACAAGCGTGTTTTTGAAGGCATAGTGCTAACCTCAAACTAATTTGATCACATGGAAAGAGTTCGATACTTTAGAAACCACAAAACAGGCAAATACACAAAAATTTCTACTGTGTTGTTGCCCTCACAAGAAAAAGTGCAAAACCCGCTGAGCTCCACTTCCAAGGAATCATGGAAAAATATAATGTTCTTTTTTTTCTTTTTTTTTTCCTCGCAATATTTTTCCACAGAATAATACAATTACAGTGAAAATAACAAAAATAATTTTTTGCAAGAAAAGTTGAGGAAAAAAAGAATAATTAAAAGAACCAGCGATCACTCAATAGAGCAAAATAAAAGATTCAGCGAGATCATCTAGATGCTGACCAAAAGTCTCTTACAATTGTCAAAAAGGCCACAGACTATCAAGAGATAATCAATTTCATGTTCACGGTCCGAAACCCATGAATTGGAATACCTCCCTACTCGTTGTTAGAGAATAAAATTGGTTGGGGCGAGGGAGCTTGTTATAGAGAACATGAATGTTCTCTCTTAAACAAAGTCAGACCCTCCAATTGGAATGAAAAAGAAAAAAGAAAAAAGAAAGTAAATAAAAATTAATTTCAAGAATCAATGAAAGATGAAAGGATCAATATGAAAGAACTAAAAGAACTCACCTCGAAGACTGTAAGTACAACCTCCCAAGGAAAAATAGCACACAACCTGTATCCTGAAAATGGGCAGTCAATCTTGAACTCCTCATTCCATTCAAAGGCCCCATCACCACAGGCCCTGCCTTCGTCAGTGAAATTTCTCTTAACAGAGTGCCTGAGACCTCCCAAGGCAATACTTTTTTGACCCTTCCACTTTACCTCGATCACCAATCTGTTCTTGCTCGCATCATTAGCATTATCATCATCAGATTGTGCCAAAGTCAGGCCTTGCAGTCTGTGAATCACCAGCTTGGCCTCAGATTTTCTTGACGACAGGTATGGCCATGATGGCCATCTCATCATCTTAACCACCATTCTTTTTGGCCCAAGTGCAGACACTTTTTTGTGAGGTGACAGCTAACTGCTAATTAAAGTGAAGCTCAGAAACAAAGTCTTTTGGAACTTAGAAAAGATTGTGAGAAATGGGTATTGGAGATTTAGTGATCATTTTCTAAAAAGTCAAATGTAAATTATCTTGAGAAAGAAAAAAAAAAAAAAAGAATGATAAGATTATCTAAGCCTTTTTGGTATGATAAGATTGTGTAGCCCTTTTGGTTTTCTAGTGAAATAAATGCAAGAATATCTGTGGCTGGTGATGATGCTGTAGTTTGAATTTTATAATCAAGATTGCCTAAAAGTTCCAGTGACAGTGATTATACTTTTTTCTACTATATAATTGAGAATTGAGATAAAAGAGAAGGAAAAAAAAAAGCGCTAAACTTTCTCGAGAAAACCCTGCGGGGTAAGGGTGCGGCTTAAATTCTGAACTTTTATTTTTTATTTTTTTTTTTATATATTTTTTCATATTGTTTACGTCGTGTGGAATACAACGTTGGCTGCTGATGGGCGAGAGGGGCCGGCGATGAATATAAAATAACAATAAAACTAACCGCCAGCGTCTCTCTTCACATTTGCAACATTGGCTTCCCTTCCACAGCGGTCCTTCTACAAGCTATCTATAATATTATGACCCTCTATGTGTCTTCTACATCTTTCTATTTCTCGTCAACTTTCTCTTTCTCAACTTTCTTGACTTCCTTGGGGTGAAAAAAACAAATTGTAATTAACTTCCACGTTACAAATTCATGATTTCTACTCGTGTTCTTTTTTTTTTTTTTAATTTGTATAATGGTAGTCAAATGTTAATATTTACAACGTAGCACAAAAAAAAAAAAAAAACAGAGAGAGAGAGAGAGAGTAATTTTTAATTTTTTTTTTATTTTTTATGTTTGAGTATATAGAACTTCTATTCATGCATCTGTTAAGGTGACTTCACGTCGTAGAATGATATTTTTCTGTATATACAAGATTTTTTCCCCACATACTTTTTTGTGAGCGCATTTGTTTTTGATTGGAGCTGTGTACCAAACCAACGAGAGTCGAATGAGTGAGAGGAGAAGCCCTTTTTCCTTGTCAACCCGAGCCCATCTTTATTAAAAATACTTTTCAAAGGTAGAACCCCGAATGCACTAAGCTGATGCGGAGAAACGCAACTTAAGATTATTTGGAAAGCGACTTTAATCCTGATTAACCAAAAAATCTTACCTGGTGACACCCTTACAAGGAAATTTTTTAAAAATAAATAAATAAATAAAACTGTTCATCGAGACCTTTGTAAGGTCAACAACATAAATAGTGGTGTTATTAACGAGGGTTATTATTAACTTGTTAAATAATTCAAATTGATGGCTAGTCTCTGTTGGGTGATTCCTTGGCTTGGCTTGGCTTGATGCACTGCTAGAAAATTATATAATTAGAATCATGTCAGCAAACTTCATAGATAAAATAAAAAATAAAAAAAAAAAGATTATTATTCATGCCTCGATGGTGTAGTGGCAGCACAACTGCGGGCACAAACACTCTAGATGATGAATAGTCCAGAGTAATGAATCTACACATTCTTGTTATAAAGTTCTTCAACACAAAAAAGAATAATCAAATAAGAAACCATAATGGTTAGGCTTTAGAATTACCCAATAGCTCAATCAGGAGGTAAGGAGAGGGACTCATTTAACTTGACTTACTCCTGACATCCAACCTCTAATGTTTAATATCCAGCAAAAATGGCTGAACTTGAAGAGATACTCAATTAGCTAGAAGACCCATTTGCCTTTTTGTAATTTTTTTTTTTCCTACTATAAACCGACAACTGCATCTCGTTCAATAAACAAGAACCACATAAGAAGAAATAGTTTCCAAACATCTGAAGAGAACGAATCAGAAATTTAGCTTGCCCTCCTCTCTTTCTCTCTCCCCTTAAAAGAGTTCAGATTTCATAGAGTTGTCTCTTCTGTATCTTGTATAAATATTATTAGAGGCCGAATGTTTAGATGGTTGTAGTTTGCTTGAAAAAGAAGAAAAGACTTGATTTGTTGGTAATTATTTCATCTTTTACTATAGTTGGTAATTATATTTATTAAATTATCGATTTATTGTTCAAAATTAAAAATTTTGATTATTTATTTTGCAGTGTATTTATTGGATAAACAAACCTTTGATTCCCAACTGTCTTAACATATCAAAAGAAAAATGGAAGACAGAAGTCTTGACAACTTGAGGCAACGAGTTCATAATGAATGGTACAGTAAATTAACAGGAAGAGACAATTTACAATTGATGCCTCGGAAGGAATGATTAATGTGACTATCTATGAGAACAATTGCTCAATTAAACGACACACAGGTACAAAACAAAGTAGTGATTGCAGGACGATTGAACCCCGACATCCATGCGAACTCTGCAAACAAGTTGGAAATATTTGCTGTCTATTTGTCCTTGTCTTTCTAGATGAAGTTCAATTACTTACTCGTCTCATTTTTCCCTTTGCTTTCCCTTCTTTATGATCGTTGACTGCAAAGAAGGAAGCCAAAGTTTCAAACTTTCGGTTACAAGAAATTTGAAAAATTAAAAAAGAAGAGGCCATCATGTTCAACTGTAGCCATAGAGGCTTCGGTGCTTGCCTTCAGTATGAAGCACTTCTATGGAGTACCGTTTCAACTCCCTAGCTGTTTGCAGGCAAACATCAACATCCTTCCAGTGTGAAAGCTTAGATTATAACTCAGCTAGCCCATGTCAAACTTCAAATTCATCAAGACTTTTTATTAAGATCAAATGCTTTGCTGGGACCAACACTGAAGAGATTGTTGAGCATCTAAAAGGTGGGGCTATTTGCTTGCTGGACCCAGCAAAGCATTTGAGCTGATATTTAAGTTAGGAGTTTAAGATGCAGACCAACGGAACCCGAATGCTGCTTTGCGCTGTAAAAAAGCAATTCATCGATGCAATCTGCATTGACACGTGCCTACGGTGTGACAGATAAAATGATCCCAAAATAAAAAAAAATTAAGTGTGGTAGTTAAATAGGTTAATGCAATATTTATATAAATACTTAGATAGAGTAGAAACAAGAAAATAAATCAAATAAATTTAATTTTTAAAAACAACCAACCTGCCTAAAAAAGAAAATAGAGTAATTAAAATACATTATGGTGAAAAGCTTGCTGCAATGTTTGAGATTGTACAATAATAATAACTGAGAGTAAAAAGAAAAATAAAATATGACGATTTATAAATGTTCCAAATTCTTATTCTTACATTCTTTCTATAAGACCCCTATCCACCATCACGAGAGTTTCGAGTCTATTGTTGGACTCCCCAATTACAAGGAAACTAATTACAACAACGAAGTGATCATTGAGCACAACCACTCAAAAATTTACAACTTTATTACAACATAATCATACAAACTTGTTTCTAAATCTCTCAATCTCATGTTTTAGAACCTTATAATACTCACAAAACTTTCTTTAGACCTACACTTGCTCCTGATAATGATCTCTCCTTTGTGCACTCTTAGTTTATTAAACTTAGCAACTCAGTATAAGCTTCTTATGAGGAGGGTTTTGGCTGCTGCGTGGGGAGCTATTTATAAAACAAAAGGTTGGTCAGGAATCCATTTTAAAAAGCTAGCCGTTGGAGAGAATAATCAAGTAGCAGTTGGTGATGATTTTGAGCTTCTATATCCAGTTTGGATAAAATTTTTCCGCCATGAAAGCCTTCCTTATGGGATGAATTTTGAACGTTACTTTGATCTTCTTGTCATTGGATAAGATCTTGATATTCAAGACTTCCATATTTGGTTTGAGCAAGATTTTCCAGCCGTGAAAACCTATTTTGTTGATCAAATGTTACTTTGAATGTTATGTAGCTGGAATTCTAGCCCCAAAAATGAAAATTTTCCCAGTTAAAAAAGTCTTGCTCCAGCTTGATCTTGGTGGCATCCCGGTCTTCATTTTGGACAAAGAAATTGTTTCCTCGAGGAGTTTTAACAAATATTTTGTCTTTGATCTCCTTGTCCATGTATTGCACAAATTGTATTATAAATAAATTGACTCAAGGTAGTTCAAAGACGAAAGGCTCCATCCTTAAGCTTAAAAATAAAAATAAAAATAAAAATAAAAGAGTTTTGCCAACACGAGGAAAATTTTCAATTTAAGTTTTGCCAGCGCAAGCTTATTTTTCTTTGCATCAAGTTAAACTCTAATTTTTTCTTTGCTCGTCCCTTCAAATCCATGTGCAACTAACAAGCTACGACTACAAAACACTTAAATAAAAGTTTACGGCATGACTACATAAAACAAATCAAGGTCCCATTGCCGAGTGTGTTTTGTGTGTGGAATCAACCCACAAACTTGCCATATGAAGATTAATATAAGTGTTATATATCTCATAACCAAAAATATACCGTCATAAAGTGCTCAAATATGAATTTAAAAAAAATCACAACTTAAGGCAACTGAATAAGCACAAATAAACATTGAAAACTATCTTGATAACAACCCAATTTTGTTGACATATCAAAATATATAGCACATGATATACCATTTTCCCTCTTTTTTATGATGACAACATAATTAATTTTATAAGAGCTCCCCCAAAAACCATACTCCTCAAGAAAAAAAAAACTAAAAAAGAAATAATAACATAATTAGAAAATTAAGAATTTATAAATATAATAAACATGCAAATAAATAGTCTAAGAATAAAGACCTCTAAACTAACACAATTCTAAATAATAAAGGACATATAAGTTGTTGGAAAAAAAAAAAAAAAAGGGGTCAAATAGGTAGAATCAAGGTGCTTAAATAAGTGGAATCAAGGTGGAGAGGCAAAAAGAATCATAGAGAATCAATGCAACTTCTCCCTTATTGGCATCATTAAAAGGGATTGAAATAAAACATTCATCTATAAATCCTTATTAAGTAGCACAAATCTTATCTAAGATCTCTCAAATAACACTTATATCTTCACGCAAAGTCTTAATGGCCCTTTGAAAATCTAGCATGGTTCGACAATGCCTTAATGGTGAATATTTGAGACGTTGTTTGAAATAGTATAAGGGGTCAGTTATAACTCCTTTGTTGGTAAGGATGATGAGTTAAAAGTGGGTGAAAAACACTAAGATGCTCTCATTTATTAAGAAGCAAGTGATGTCATAGGACTTTTGGCTAGAGACCTTTTTTTTTTTTTAGGCGAATGCATTAGGTGAATAAGTTCCTCACTTGGATTTGGATGGGCTTAGTTTTGGTAATAAGTTCCTCACTTGGGATAGCAAGGGTATCAAAGGTCTTGCTTGTTTCATGGAGAGCCATCAATTGTATTGCTTTAAAAAAGAACATGCATAAAGCATTTGAAGGCTTAGTAATATGATTTATAAATCAATAGGGTAATTTAAGGGAAAAAAAAAGAGGAGAATCATAAAATATTAAAAGAGAAGGAAATGTATCAATGGTCTAATATAGGAAGACTTTAAGAAAATACAAAATAAAAGGTGGAAGATTTGGACACTAAACAAAAAGAATTTTGATCTAAGATTGAAAAGAAGCCAAAAATAATTTATAATCCTAAAGCCATATAAGGAAAGAATTTATAGCCTATAAGTAGTGGCTGTCTACCAGCCCAAGTAGTATTTTAATAACAAGAATTTAGGTGGAACATGAGTTGTTGGCTTAATAGCATAAAGGAAAGAAACATATAAGACAAACAAATGATTCTTGTTTAAGGATCAAAAAAGGTCAATAAAGAAAAAAAGGAGAATGTTACGGATCAATCAAAGAGCATATAAGAAGATTTTGTTTAGCAACAGTGCAACTTTAGAGAGAAAAAATTTTTGAGAAAAAAGTTGCATACAAAAGATCAATCAAAGCACATCTTAAGCAGTATGTAATCATTAAAAAATATCAAAAACACATTTAAAAATGATTGAATGTGAACCAAATTGCAAGAATAAGAACTTAAGATGTGTCTACTATTCCTAATGCTCTTTAATACTTAAAAACCTATTTTTACTTAAGAGTTTTGTAAAAATACTTGCAAATTGATTATTTATTCCTATAAACTCAAGAACAACATCCTTTATAAGCATATGATCTTGAATAAACTGATGTCTAAATTTTATATACTTGGTTCTAAATGATAAATGACATTCTTAGCGAAATTTATGGTACTAGTGTTGCCATATAAAATAAGAACTTTAAAAGAATACAACTTGAAATCCTCAAGAATTTGCTTAATGTAAAGAAGTTATAAACAACTTTTTATGATATGTTATTTAGCTTTTAGTTGCAAGAAGTACTATATAATTTTGCTTTTGGCTAAACCATGAAACTAATATACTTCCTAAGAATTTGCAAGTACCAATGGTACTTTTCCTATCAAGCTAATCATTGGCTCAATCCAAGTTTAAATAACCTATAAAGTTAAATGTCTTCTCTCTATGATAATAAAGGGCTAAACTAGTAAACCCTTTAATATAACAAAGTATCTATTTTAATGTAATTAAATATGACTCTTTAAGTGATAATCAAAAATGAGCACATAAACACATAACAAACATGATGTTTAACTTACTAATAGTAAAGTAAAAAAATACTTTTAATCATACCTTGATATTGTTTTTCATTTACCCTCTTATTAATTTCATCATTATCAAGTTTTATGAATTTTGGCATTAATGTACTACAAGATTTTGAATCTTCCATTCCAAACTTTTTTAATATCTCTCTCTTATACTTTATTTGACTAATGAGAATTTCATTGATGCTTTGCTTAATTTGTAGGCTTAGGAAAAAAAAAACCTAAGTTCTCCCATCATGCTTATTTTGAATTTTTTTCTCTATTTAAATAGCAAATTCCTTATAAAAAAAATGCCAATAACATCAAAAATAATACCAGTAGCATAAATTTTAATAATTAATAAATTTTTATTTTTTACCTTTATAAACAACATAGTATCTATCTTATCTTTTAAGAATCTTTTATTAATAAAAAATGAATTGAGTCATTCATACTAAATTTAGGGAGCTTGCTTAAATATATAAAAGGATTTAAATAGTTTAGAAATATGATTAAGAAATTTAGTATTTTTAAAACTTAGTGGTTGTTTAATATATACTTTTTAGACAATAAAACTATTAAGGAACACATTTATTACTTCTATTTAATATAAAGTGAAATTCACAAAAGATGTATATGTAAGTAGGATATGAATGGCTTTTAATCTAGCAATAGGTATAAAGGTCTCATTCTACTATATTCCTTCTTTTTAATTGTAACTTTTGGCCACTAATTTTGCCTTGTTTCAAACTATCTTCCCATTTTCATTTAATTTGTTACAAAACACTTACTTGGAGTTTATGATAGGATAGTCTTCAGGTCTAGAAATTAAGACTCACACTTAGTTCTTCTCAAATTATCTTAACTTATCCTTTACAGCAGACACCTAATGGTCATCAATTAAGGCTTTTTCTACATGTTTGGTCTCTATTTGAGAAATGAGTGCTAAATTGTTGTTTGAGTTCTTAAATGTTAGCATGGTCTAAAAGGGATCATAAATATTACTAATAATTTGATTTTCAAATGATTTGTCAACATGTCTCTGTTCTTTTAGCAACTTATGAACCATATTTTTCAAGTTACCTAAATTTTTAAGGTTTTAATTGCTTAGCTCAAATTACTCTTTTTTATTGTTGTGTTTCTTTGTTTGATGAATCAATTAAGTTTATTCCTACATTATTTAAAACATCTTTTTTTCTATTTGTTTCATCAAAATTAATATGCATGGACTCTTTTACTATTAATGATCTCTTATTAAATACTTTATATGTTATGCTAGAAGTATTTTAAGAAGATACTTCATTGGCCTTTGAATTAAATTGTTCAAGATTGTTTTTAGTATTTAATATGAAATACTTACAACAAAAAATCTTAAAATAATTGATTTGTAATTTTGCCCATTCCATAACTTATCAGGAATCTTTGTAAGTAAGAGATGAATTAGAATCTAATTTGACACATAACATACTATATAAACAATTTTGGCCCAAAAATATTTAGGCAAGTTAAACTCATTTAACATTATTCAAGTAATCTCTTGTAAGGTTCTATTTTTATATCCAACCACTTTACTATGTTAAGGCATTCTTAAGGCTAAAAAATTATAAAAGATTCCTTAAGCATCACAAAACTTTTCAAATTTTTTATTCTCAAATTCTCCTCCATGGTTACTTTTAATTAAAGTAATGAAGTATCCCTTCTCATTTTACAAGTGCTTGCAAAGTCTCTTAAAGTCTTTCAATTCCTCATCCTTGTAAGGAATAAGACTCATGCAAACCTCATGTAATCATCTATTATAACAAAAGCATAACGTTTGTCATCTAAAATAGAGACTTTAAATGGATTAAAAGATTTATATGTAATAATTAAAGATATTCGGTAGTAAACAATACTTATTTACTCTTAAAAGAGCATTTTATTGTTATCACAAAGTTGACTAATACTAAATAAATTATATTTAAAACCATCAATTAAGAAGATATTATCAATGATAAAAGAATTTCTCATACTAATCTTCTTAATATTAATTATCTTACTTTTTACATTGTCCTCAAATGTTAATTTTTCTTCATTAATTACTTTTAAGATAAAAAAAAAAATTGCATTGTGAGTCATATGCTTTGAACATCCATTATTTAAGTACCACTTATTTTCCTTTATATGACTTTTCAAACAGACCTATATGAATTTTATCTAATTTTAAGTACCTAAATTTGTTTGGCCCTTTTTAAGGAAGCCTAAGTGCTTTTCCCACCATTATAAGAATTTCTCATGTTATGAATATTTTTTTTAATGATACATGCATGAATCATATGTCTACAATCATCACGGCAATGACATCTAACATGATATTTTTCATGTAAGAATGAATGTTTATGTGATACTTTAATGAAATTATGCATGTAAAGTTGAGATGCATAGGATAAAATGCTAGTCAAATCATTATATGTATGGTGATTATGCCAAAATGATTTTTACAGTAATGCATGTTTATACATAAATGCATGATTTTATTTTTAGATAATGTGGGTACACGTGATTTTGTGTAAGCAACCATAATTTAAATTTTAAAAGGATTATATGAGTGATTAAAAACCAATTCAAATGTATCATTGATCAGTGTTTGAGAATCAAACAATAAATCAAGTTTTTCATTCCTTTTAACAAACTTTAAGAAAAAATTTTGGAAGTTCTTATTTTCCTTTTTTAAATGAAAGTTTTTCTTTTTAAGTTTGTTTAAAGCAATATTACATACTTTTTGTAAATTCTTACTCTCTTATATATGCTTTATTTTTACTTTTTAAGATTTTATTTTCTCACCTTATTACTTTAAATTAAGCATTGAGATCACTAAATCTAGTTACTTGTTTGAACATTTCTTTATTTATGCATTTAATCATATAAATCATCCAAATATTATCATACGAATCATAGTCAAAGTTTATCTCATTGTCTTTTCCTATAAAGTAAATGTAGTTTGCTGCATCACCAAAATATTTGTTGTTTAAGTTGTTGAAATTGTCCCAAGTGGCCTTATAAGCCTTCTTAGCTAACTTTTTCCTTTTTTTCTTATTAAGACAAATTATCATTTTATGCTTGGGTTTGTTACACTTATAATAAACAATCTCCTTCTTTTATATCAATCATTTTTTATGGAATGCTTGAATAACTTTCTATCAAGCTACTTTTTCTTCATTAAAAATTTTTGAAATTTTCATGCAAGTATCACAAACTCTTCTTAATCTTGCTTATTGAATGAATTATCATCCTCATCATCTCCTTGATCATTATTGGCTTCTTTTTTAGTTGAGTTGAAGGACTTGAATGTCATACCTTTCTATTTCTTTATAGCTTTTTTTTTTTTTTCAAATGTCATCTCATATGTGAGTAATGAACCCACCAACTCATTCAAAGGTAATATGCATAAGTCCTCTAACTTCAAAATTACAATCACCTTCAAGTTTTATGATTCCAAGATTAACCCAAGTAACTTCTGAATGAGTTATGTATTATCAAAGGTCTTTCCAAAATTTCTTAATAAAAAATTTAAAATGTTAATAAATTATAAATACATTTCAGTAATAATCCCATCACTACTTATCTCAAATAATTCAAAATTACATATAAAAATATTGATCTTAATGTCCTTGATTTAGGTTATTCCTTTGTCTATCACCAAAAGTTGTTTTACATCTCTTTAGCTGACTAACAAGAGAAAATATAGTTCTATTCATGTAGGGTCATGGCATAATAGAGCAAGTATTTGGTTTTGAAGTTAAGATTTTGCATTTTGAAATCTTTTGAGTTGTACTTACTCTTAGGTTTATCAATAGTAACTTCATTCTTGATTTTAGTTATTCTCCTAGGACTTTGAGAAATAATTGAACAAATAGTATAGTTATATCATTAAACATATGTAGTCATTTTATTTTTCTAATAACTAAAATTTGTGCCATCAAAGATCAAAGGTCTAAAAGAATTATCATTATTAAGGAGACATATAGGTAAAAGAGAAGTCATTAATCAACTTTAAGTAATAAAGCTAATAATTCAGAGACATTGCCTTGATACCAATTATTGGTCTTAAAAATATCAAGAGGAGGGTCAATCGAGTTAACAAAAGACACGTACTTATGATTTAAGTAGTATTACAAATAAAATAATTACAGTATAAAAAATTGATCATGATAAGCAAATAAGTTAATCCAATATTTGTATAAATACTTATATAGACTAAAGATAAAACAAATAAATCAAATAAATGTAATTTTTAAGAATAGTAACCAACTAGTATAAAAAAATTAGAATAATTAAAATGCAATATAATGAAAAAGTTCTTGTTATGTGTGAACTTATACAATAATAATAACTGAGTAAAGAGACAGAAGTAAGACATGATGATTTACAGAAGTTTAGAACTTTTATTCCTATGTCTTCTCCTAACTACTGTTTTAAGAGTTTTGAATCCATTATTTAGCCCCCAACCAAGAGGAAACTAATTACAACAATAAAATTATTGTCGATCACAACCACATAAAGATCTATAACCTTATTATAACTCAATAACACAAACTTTTTTCTTAAACCCTCTATCTCATATTTCATAGTCTTGTAATGCTCATAAAATCTTCTTTAGAACCATATCTACTCCAATGATCTCTCTCTTATGAATTATTAATTTTTCAAACTTAACAACTCAATATAAGTTCCTTATAAAGATGGTTTTGGCTGTTATATAAGGAGGTATTTATACACCACAAGGGTAGTTAAGAACCCATTTAAAAAAGTTAGTTGTTAGAGAGAGTAATCAAGTAGCCCTTAATGATGATTTGAAGCTTCCATATATGGTTTGGATAAGATTTTCCAGTCATTAAAGCCTTCCTTATGAGGTGAATTTTTAGCATTACTTTGGTCTTCATGTCATTAGACATGATCTTGATATTTGAGGCTTTCATATTTGGCTTGGACAAGATTTTCCAGCCATTAAAACCTTCCTTATTGACCAAATTTTGAACATTATATAGCTAGAAAAATTTCCAACATTAAGGTTTGCAATTTCTTGCCAAAAATGAGAATTTTTCTAGTTAGACAAATTCTTGCTCCAATTTGATCTTGGTAGCATCATGGTCTTCATTTTGGACCAAGAAATTGTTTCCTTGAGAAGCTTCAACAAGGAGGAGACGCTCCATCCATTCTCTAACCTTCAAAAGAAAATTTGAACTCCAATCGTTTCTTTGCTCGTCCTTTCAAATCCATGTGCAACTAATGAGTTACGATTAGAAAACACTTAAATAAAAGTTAACAACATGTCTCTACAAAAAAATCAAGGTCTCACTGCCCAGTGTGTTTTCCAAAAGAATTCTTATGATGTTGTATGTGGAATCAGCCCATAAACTTACCATATAAAGATTAATATAAGTGCTCCATCTCATAGCCAAAAATACATCCTCATAAGGTGCACAAATATGAATTAAAAAAATCATAACTCAAGGTAACGGAATAAGCACAAACGGACAATGAGAACAATCATGATAATAACCAAATTTTGTTAGCATATCAAAATATATAGCACACAATCTAACATTCAGTGCTTCTGATTACTCTTTCTGCATATCCCACTCCTGCAGCAAGATGAGGATCCTCATTGCGGATCTTTGCATATAAGATCATCTAGACGTTCATGTTTGTGTAGAGGCTTCCTCAATGAAGCTCATTGTGGTCAGCTAGAGATTAGTTAGTTTTTGGTTTGACTTAAGAACATGTTATTTACTTAATTAGCAATTATTGGGCAGGAATGGAATGACAAAGAAAGATTCATATAGTCTGGCTTCAATTAAATTTGGGATAAAGTCTTAACTAATCACATTCCTTTATGTCCTTAAATGAATGCAAGATTTTTTTTTCTTTTTTCTAAAATTACCATCAACACTCAATTCAGAATGAAGACATTGATAAACACAGTGTTGATTGGAGATAAATGAAAGAGTTATGTTTGTTATTAGTTTAGAAATGTGTCAAATAGACCTGTAAATGATCTTTTTTTTTTTTAAATGCCAAAAATAAACTAAAGTAATCAAAGGCAGTATAAAAATATAATAAAGTAAAAACCAAAGGCTATCCTCTTCTTGGAAGTGCCTTTCCCACCATATCTGCCATGAGTAAGCCATATAAGCCCGGTGGAGGATGCTCTCAAAGAATGAACGGCTCTCCATTAGCAGTGCCTAGGTTTGTTAAGAAATCCGCACAAAAATTCTACTCACGAAAATTTTAACTGCAAATGACAATCCTAAGAAAGCTTCGGCCAAGACAGGACAGCAAAGATTAGCTTCTCATCCTTCCTTTGTAATTCTCTGGATAGCCAGCAAAGAATTTGTCTCCACAATTGTACTTCGGAAGCCTTTGTCCCAAGCAATTTGTCATACAATGCAAATGAGTCTTAGTTCAGCACTTATAGCTACGGGGACACCACAACTCCCCAAAAAACCATAGATCCAGCGACTACAATTGTCTCTTACTAAACCACCAAATCCAGCCAACCCCGGAGCCCCCCTAGCACAATCATCTACATTAATCTTCGTATAATGAGCCTCCCGTGGGTGCTAATTAATAAGGTAACCCTGCGGCTGAGTAATCCACCCCCTTGTCCCTTCTCCCTTCTAAGAAGCACTGGGAAAGTAATGGACAGATCATGACAGAATTGACTCTCTATGAGTCACCAAAATAAGAGATAGTAGGTAGTTATCTCTATCAAAATATGGGAGTAACAAATATAGCAGATTTGCATATTTCCAGAAGGTTTATTCAAACCAAATGTGTTGATATGACTTCTTTAAAAGAAAGAGAACATAGATAATTGCATAAAATGGAGCAAGAAAACTCTTTATAAGGTGTCAAGTTCTCCTTAAATGTAGATGTATAATCTAGTAAATTAGTGGAGAAGTTATTCTAAAATGAGGAGCCCTACTATGTATAATTGGTTTAGTAAGTCACGTATGATCCTAGGTAATTGGAGGTGTCAATTATTAATATTATAAATAGATATAGTGTAGTAGCAAAAAATTACAACAAAAAAAACACACAGAGAAATATTAAGAGAATACTTATGTGAGAGATTTATAAATTTTTTATATATTTTATAAAAAATAATAAAAATTAAAAAGTATTTTCTGTAAACACTTTATGTTTCTTGTGTAAACAATTTGATTAAAATTAAGTAAGATTTAATACTATAAAAAGGTTTGAATTTTGATTGAAAATTTTTGCCATGTGATTACTGGTACCAAAACTCAAAGATTTCGAACGCACGCTTTCAAGCACAATGCCCCGGCTAGAGTGGAAAGGAGCTGCCATTGACGAGCATCATCTTATTTCGACTATTCCATAAAAGCCACACAGTAGATATAAAAATGGCTTGATAAGAAAACCCCCAAATGGTAATTCCGGCATCTAAACTCCCACTCTTAAGCCAAGATCTAAATGAGCCAGGGCGCTGCTCCAAAGCCAACAATTGGTGTATGGTATCCCATACTTGTCTCGCATCTTCGCAACCATAAAGCACGTGCTTTATTGTCTCCCATACTATGCCACACTGATCACAGAATCCATTATTTGTGAGTTGGCAAACAAATCAATGAGCATTAATGAGAAGTATATTCCTCCAAACCAGCCACAAAAAAGTTTGCATATATCGCATAACTGGAAGTTGCCAAAGCCATTCCCAATTTTTCAAAATAATGGAACCCGCACCGCACACATTCCAGACCACAATGTTCATGAGGGGTTTGGAACAAACAGCGAACTCCCTTCTTTTGGCAACTGGGGCTGAGACCTGGGAAATCACCGTATTATCCGTGTCAAGAGCCACAACCTCTGCCGGTGTGCCTGCAAAGCCATAACCAATTCTTGGTAATAACCTGACGCGGCTTCCAAAGATGCCCTCCCCCCCCCCCCCCACCAACTTGTTGCTCTTCATTAACTCCGGTGTCATCAACAAGAACCGAGAATCTTGACCCTTCAGAGTGATTATTTTGGATAGGATTTGTTTCCTTCCTCGTCAACCTTTCGGGCCTGAACCTTTTGACCAGCCCGTCGCCCCCGTTTCTGCCCGTGCATCCAGGGCCTAAAATGGATCGACGTGCGGATTCGGACTGACCAATTCCATCGGCCGTCCGAGGTGGTCCGGAGCATCGTGAGTTGCCATATGAAGTTTCGGACATGGACGGTTCTAGCTTGACTGCACTCACAACAAATTACTGGCAAGCCTTAAATAGGTGATCAAAGCCGATAAATAAATACAAATAAAAAAAGAAAATAGAGATGTAAGTAGGTAGATAAGTAGATGTAAAACGGCACCTAATTTTGGAGTATTAATTAACCAATTTTGGTTATTTACTTTGTGATATTATATTCAGCCTCCCACTTAGATGTAATAGTTTGACTTGTTAGATGCTTCGAACCAAGCCAAGCCATGGAAATTCAGCCTCCACACTGTCCCTACTGTGTGAAGTTTACAACTCGGAACAGGTGGGCTAAGATGACCTCAGAAAATTAGAAAAGCTTACACAATGCCATCTTGTAGCTTTTCCTCTCGCCCATCTGCGCCCTGCCAACTTCCAAACATCAGGGGAAAAAGGAAAAATCAGTGAGTAGGAATTCTGCAATTAAAGTTGCTCATTGAGTTGAAATGAATTTGTTAGCAAAATGAGTGAGGAGCTAACGGACTGCTGTTTTGAAATGGAACTCCGACATGGAACTCCACCTGCTTCGGATCCAACTAAACCTTGGGTTCATCGTTACAAGTCCCAAGTCCGGAAAAAGGAGGGACGTTGCGGTAGTTTGGTTGCCAGTAGAAAACTAGTCAAATTCTTTTGACACGAATCTTAGTTGGATGTGTCTAATGTATACCTACAACTGCTCCAATTATGCTATGAAGGGTGACCAAATCCAGGGATGGCCAGAGAAGAGAGAGAGAGAGAGAGAGAGAGATGACGGCCTAAATTGACTTGGCAGTCTTTGGTTAGGAAGGATTACTTGGACATGTCTAGCTTAGACCCATGTTATCAAAATTAGATGCGAGTCTTGTCTCATGCGCGAGACTTTAATCTTTACAATCCAAGAGAAGGGTAAGTAGACCCGGAACTAAGAATGCTTCTTCGTATGTTGTTTGGATATCTAATTTAAGGAACTGCAGAATAATAGATTTGTCCCTGGTTCACAGGTTTGAACTTCTAATTCTTTTTCTGCTCCTCTCTATTCTTTCTTTTCCACATCAACTTCATGTGAGAAAATATCCAGGTCTATCCATGGTCCGGTAGATTTTGATCTTCATCGATTTTCTGCCGGATTTTATAGTTGACAGAGGGTCACATCATTGTGCCATTCTCTGATTTAAGAAAATGCCAGTTGAAAAATAGACCTTGAAAAGGGAAAAGATAAAAAATTGCCAACTATATCAATTTTGACTACATCAAAGGGTCTGCATCGGACTTTGTGTTTGTCATCGCCAAATCTGAGCCCAGGTAAAGGAGGAGGGTTGCAGTAGGTTTGTGACTTTTTCCCCTTCTTTCTTTATGATTTCTCCTCGTAGATTTGTCCCTATGCTTTCTTTGTATTCCCTCAAATTCTTTTGTACTTCTACATCAATTGGCTTAGACAAAGCAAATATTTCATTGATTAAATTCTTTCATTATATCATAGCACGTCTTTTTTTGTTGAGATTTTAAGCGTGAACGCGAGAATTGTATAGTTAAAAAGTCTTATATTACAAGTGAGAAAGAAGAATAAGTAATTTATAAGTGAGAAGGAACCATAAATCCAAGAGTCAGATTTCTCTCTGTTTTAGACTCTCGCATTTATGTTACAAAGCAAATAAACCTTTGTATGGTTTCTCATCTCTTCTAGAATTTGTTTTCTTTCAAAAAAAACAAAAAAAAAAAAAGTAAGCAGAATAGTTTTCATATCCCTTATATACCAATTTTGAGAGGGCTCTGTGCTTCTTGTTTTTGTTATTGGTAGTTCTTTTTATGCATTTTTTTTTTTTTATGCAAATTGGCTGTCTGAGGCATGTGCGTCATAGTGGTCTCGCAAGGAGAAATTAATGTAAGTTTTTGCACTGATGAATTATCTTCTTGTGCTTAATTTAAGTAGGTCAAGGGGGCTATGGAAGCCTATGATTGAATAACATTTGAGAGGTTGACAAAGTCAAATAACCATTAAAGAAGCCTAATGTCGTGGGAACTGAGTGTGTTGTTCGGGTGACATGTTTTGAAATTCACATTTTCTTATTTCTTCATATGTTTGAACTAAAGGAAATGACAAGGTCATGAAATTCATAGCGAAAAAAAGTGCGTCTGACAAGGTCGTGAATGTGTGCCCCCCACCACGCCTCCAACAGATTGAGTTAAAGATGATGACTAGGGCTTATGCACAGTTATAATGCTTTACTATTGCTTGCTGCTTCAGAAAATAATTGAGATCAATACCCAGTACCAGGAAAAATTATCAACACTTCGAGTCCAACAAACCAATCGAAGAGAAGAGTTTCTCCGCAAGGAATTACGGAGACGGTTGAGTAAATACCAACGAGCTGGATGGAGCTGCTTCCCCCACCAATGGTTTCCAGGTTTCTCGTGGCTATAGTGATGGAGCTGTTGCAGGTGCTGATGGGTTTGTTCTTGGGGCATATGTCACTAGTCGGCTTGATTCCTACGGGGACCGGGATCGACCCCGCCTTGCTGAGGGTCTAGGCACGTCAGGAGCTGAGGGGAGGGTTCCATATCCCGCTGGTCGTGTTTACAATAATGCAGGAGCCCGTGCTTACAATAATGCAGGAGCCCGTTATCACCATTGATGGAGCTTGAAACAAATGGCCGGGTCTGGTCACATGCGCATACCAAAATGGACCGGTTAGAGTCCTCGTTGAATGTGATTTTACACAAGGGGGGGGGCCTCCATACCTCTACTGTTCCCCGTCAAACCAGGACCAACATGGATGTGTCTTCACGTAGTAATTTTCGATAATCTTCGGCGAATTGCTCCCTCAAATTCTTTATATTTTGTAGCGTACTAGCGATTAAGATAATTTTTGTCGGATAATATTTGGACTTTTTTTTTTCTTTTCTTTTGAGATTCTCAATTCTTTTAATTATTATATATACACTTAATATGAACGGAAAACTTATAAACTTACATAAATTCGAGTTTGTAATAAATTATGGATTTTTGGCAGCAAATTTATCAATTTGTCTCGAATTCTCTTTTTCCTTTTTTTTTTTAATTTTTTCCTTTTTTGGCTATCACGGTCGCGATATCCTCAATCAGTTTGCACGTACGAAATTGAGGAGTTGATATCTTCATCCAGAGCATAGCAGGCAATTGATCATCTCTGAAGTTCGTATTGTCTTAATGGGTAAAAGAAGGTACAGTTTTCCCATACCTGTTTGGGGCATTTAGTACATAATAACCCACTTTTCCTCGCTGGCGGCACATATGAACCAACAATTGTTTTCATTTGCAGGCCAATAAAATCTCAGTTAATAATTTACAATTTTGCTCAAATTTAGATTTCATTTCTTTCAAGATTTGGATGATCCCGCTTTACATTGGTTGGAACAAACACATTTAAAAAAAAAACAAAAAGACCATTTCTGACATATTCCCATTTCCTAATATTTTTCTTTACCACATGCCAGTTTATGGTGAAATCAATGAATCAATATCCTGACTGAGGAAAAAGAGCTAATTCTGAAACCACTCGGCTTCACATCCTTTTCTGGGATACATTAGGATCCATATACAGGGTAATATTTTCAGCCACATAAACATAGGGTCGTCCACACATGCGCATATCAGAACACCATTACAGATAAGAGATACACTGCTGCTATAATTACTTCACACATCGACAGATCACACCATATCTGAATAGATTAAATTTCCAATCACAGTCTCTATCCCTGCACACACACACATGGCCTCTCTTCGTATGCTACAATGCGCGAGTCTCAAGCACTAGTATACACTGTGCTATACAGTATTACTAGTTAGTTTTTGCATCGTGCATAAAATTTAGAGCAGCTAGCACCCGTCTCACTCAGTCAATTGCCACAATTCTCCAAAGATCTTTCGCGAAGCGAGCTCCCCAGAATTCAACAGAAGTTAAGCAAAACAAAGCGGTCCAACAACCTAAGGAACTTTCTTAAACAAATTCATATTAGATTTCTGATTTTACGTTACATATGACCGGTACAGAGACTATGGCAGCAAGCAAATTTGCTTTAACCATAAATCCTACGAGCTAAATCTATTACAACACAAATTCTTTACCTAAGAAGACTAGCGCAAAACTGCGACCAACTTATGCCCACCTTGTTAACTGCAGACTTCACTCTTAAAGAAAGCAAAATTGTAAACGGGCAAACAGAATAGTACATTTGCAGAGGCTGAAAAAGGCAGATTTTCTCACCTTCACCATCATTGGATAACTGAGCCAACAATCATCAACAGCAAAATGTTTGCTGCTATTTCATCATTATAATTAAAATTATTGGTCCACAAATTGCAGATATCCAACAGCTCTGACAGGAAACCAGTCTCCCTTAATGACTCCCGTGCTTCACTTTTTCCGTGGTGTTGGCCTCTTGGCCTTTATAAATCTCCTACCGGACTTCTCACCACCGCCAGTGCCCAAGGAGAAGCTCCCTGCACCATTAAGCTCTAAGCTGCCAGAAGCCTGAAAGGGTGAAGTGTTCGGTGGGGTAGATAGATTTGCTTGGCCTCCAAACTGGAAGGGATTCACTGCTGATGGTACTGGAGAGACAAACTGATTTATTCCTGATGGAGCTGTTGAACCAAAGGCAAAACTGGATGATAGTGGTGCAGCAGGTTGTTGACCAGATAAAGAAGCCGTAGGAGTGGATGCTTGAACTGTGTCCTCAGCCATGCTATCCTCCATGCTCATTTGATCATTGTTAATGGATGGTGATGAACCAAATGTGAAGCCAGGAGTTGAATTACCAAACACTAGTTGCGATTGAGTACCAGCTTCAGGAGATCCAAAGGAAAAGGGGGAACCAGATGGCATGGTGCTGGATGATCCATACACTGCAGATGTGCTCCTGGTACCAGCATCAGAAGCAGAGGCTCCAAAGGTAAAGCTAGAGGAAGAGGTTGAAGAGTTAAATGTAGAACCAAATATGGGAGACTGAGATGTTGGCCAGCCAGAACCAAACACAGTAGAAGTGGTACTAGAGCTAGAAGTATTGGCCTCCAATGGGGAAGAAGATGATCCAAAGGTAGCACCAGAACCGAACAGGGTAGGTGCAGTAGAAGAATTAAATAGAGAACTCCCAGATGATAAAGCTGTATTCCCAGTCAACCCAAAAGAAGGAGATGACACAGATGAGCCAAATTGCAAAGGCATGCTCTGAGATGAAGAGTCAGTTCCAGCTGCAGATGCTTGAGCACTAGATGCACTACCATTACTAAAGGGATGGGCACCCAGAGATTGACTAGCAGCAGTTGAAGCAGTAGCTCCACCATTGAAGCTGAATGTACTACTTGTGGTGGTTGTAACTGCAGAAGATGTACCACCAAAAAGGCAAGTTCCAGTTGTAATTGCAGGTGACACAACACCAAAAGTGTTGCTTCCTGTGCTCATAGTTCCAGATGATGCACCACCAAAAAGACCAATCTCAGAGCCTATAAGTGCAGAGGATTTACCACCAAAAGGAGAGCCATTTAGACTAGCAACGCTGGTTTCCTTGGTCTTGGCTTCAGCTGATTCTTTCTCAACAGTTGCTGAAACTGATGAAGATGTTAATGATGAAACTGCAGTGGACCCAAATTTGAAAATAGGGGCA
Source organism: Bruguiera parviflora (assembly GCA_019804595.1). NCBI lineage: Eukaryota > Viridiplantae > Streptophyta > Magnoliopsida > Malpighiales > Rhizophoraceae > Bruguiera > Bruguiera parviflora. The sequence goes on along the minus strand of CM034048.1, from coordinate 6,649,695 downwards.
GCTGTAAAGGCTGGTGCTGATGCTGACACAGGGAGGCTGCTACTATTGGTGGCCATTTCAGAGGTGGTTGTAACAGCAGTGGCACCACTGCCAATCTTATCAATAGCAATTGAAGGGCTGCTTGATGAAATCTGAGATGGAGCTGATGAAAAAAATGAAGGGGTAGATGCAAGAGGTCCATTGGGTAGGGTCAAACTCTTCACAGGGGCACCAAATGTTGATACACTAGGCGATGGGCTTGGTAGAGATGGAAGTACAATTTCTGCTGACCTAGAATTAACACTAGTCTTCAAGCCATTCCCTTTTTCAGCTTTATCTAAATCAGTAAGCCCTTTTGTTCCAAATTCGGGTGCAAGTCTGTGCACAATGCAAGGGAAAATTCTTTAATTACTTGAACTAAGATTTCATATTTTTTCACTTTCGAGATGATATGGCCAATGCTACTTGGAGCTTAACTGGGAAAACAGGAATCACAAGGAAACTTAACCGAGACAATGTCAGAATAAATTAAAGTGTTTTGCAGCAGACACAAGACTCCATGTCTAAGACATGCACAACATCAGTACATTAATCTAGAAAGATCACCAATTCAATGTTGCAAACAAAGATAATAAGGCCCCCAAGACCAAATATTCAGTCAGAAATAGAAACAGAGATATACACCATCAAGGTTGTACTCCCATACTATCAAATAAAGAATTTCCCATGACCCACCTACACACACATAGAAATCCCCCTCATCATAGTTCTCCAAAGTTGGATAGCATTTTTTTCCCAGAATTTATCCTATGTTTTCACCTTATTAGTTGTATGCCAAGTCAGTATTATAGCCCCAAAGACGGCTACTAGATACTTTATGCTGAAGAGACACCCAACTGAGAATTTGAACAGCATTTTTGTGTTAACAAGATGACTTGTACATTTTTAAACATGCTACTTTCAGAACAACCCAAGGAAGGAAAGATAGAAATACATGCATTGTCCTTTGGGAAGCAAATTGTCAGTGCTCCAGCTGAGCAGGGTCCAAAAAACCCTTGATATCCCCTAGAAGAACCGAGAAATGTTCACACAATTTTCCTAATGTAGCCAGTAGTAGTTCTCTTGACTGCTGTCATAGTTGAGAAGTAGGAATCAAGCAATTCCCAACTTATCAAGGAGAAAGAAAAAGAACCAATCAATTCCTGTTTCTCCTTTTGTTGTTTAATTCACCAGAAGGAAAAGAAAGTCATATGTAGGCAATGATGTCGTGCCTTTCAGGAAATCAACATCAAGCCACAAATACTAACCTGCTTGAGCTTTCTGGTCTGGCATTTTCTGAAGGATTAGACTTAGGACCCAACGAATCACTCACAACTGCTGATGAGGAAGCAAATACAAATTGGGGCACTTTCTCCGCAGTTTTAATATTGTTTTCCACGGTGGTAACACTGCCATTTTGTTTTTTTGGTAAGACTTTCTCCCTAAAGCTAAATATGGGGGGAGCAAAATGCAACTTATCTGGTGGAGGAGCTTCAGATGCTACAGCTGACAGACTATGTACCAATGTCTGTTGCATGGTCATGCTGGGTAATGCAGTAGCCTGGAATGTAAATCCAGCATTCTTTTCGGCAGCCATATATCCATCAGCATTTCCGGCAGATTTTTGGTTCAGTGTAGAACTTGCTGTGAGGTTGCCTTCAGATGACACTGGAGGATTCTCCAATACACTAATCTCAGGAGCAGTTGTCTTATTTCCAGCCACAGTTGCTTCCAGCTTGTGTCTTCCTTCAGCCAATGTAGCAGATGCTGTCACATCATCATCATCATCATCAAGCTCCAAGTAGTCCTGCAAACAACAAAAAAGATGTTATCGTTACATTACAATAGTGAAAAACAAGAATGATAAGTACCAGCACTTAACATAAGTTACCAAGCTAATTTTCTCCAACCCTGCACTGCATCACCATAGAAATGATTTTCTCCCAATGCAACCACAACCAAAGTCAAAAAAATAAAACTCAGACCTAGAGCTGTACTTGAGACAAAATTGAAACTATTAAACTGACTTCAGATCTAACAAAGTGAACATATAAATGGACTCCCAAAGGTACCATATTAATGTTGCAAGTAAAACAAACAAACTTAACAAGGCATCACACGTACCTCATGGGCAGTCATCTGGAAAGACCGTTTGTTTTGATGAGGCTGACCAACAGACTTCGCAGCAGAGGGAGTTACTGTGATCGCATTAGTCACACCACTCCTTGTAGGATCAACCATATCTACTGCAGAAGCCAACTTATCGGAAGTAATATCATATTTTAATGGATCATTTTCTATAAACTCCTCTTTATGAGACATCAAGTCTTGCATATCAGGTAAACAGATCTCTTGTTCAACATCTAATTTATTATCCTGAACATTCTCCAGAAACTTGGAAGAATCTATGCTATCCAGGCTTCTGAGAGCTGGCCCACGTAACATGGACGGAGACAACTTGGTTGGTGATTTCTCCCTTGATGAAACTAACGCATCCAGTTGCTGCAATATTTTCGAAGCTGTCTCACTGGATTTGGAGGGTAGAGGTCTCAAACCAGATTGATGAATGCTGCTATTATCCTTTTCAACTGATGGCAAACCCATTAAAGCAGGCTTTGGCATTGCAACGGGTTGTTGAACAGAATCAGAACCATTGCCAGTTCCACGGATAGACCCAGAAGAATAAAAGATGCCAGATTTTTGACGAATTCTTCGTATTGGGCCCACAGATCCTATATCATTTTGCAATACCGAAATCCTTCGTTTCAAGGCCTGCAAAAAACAACAAAATTTCAGTCATTTACTGTTAAATGGAACTACAGAATGTATGGATGACTTCATCACTCATACCCCTTGTTTAGATCCAGGATAGTTACTGTTCTCCCACATGCTCTGAGATGATGATGACGGACCAGCAAAAACATCCGTTGCAGTCCCTGAATGCTAGAAAATTGACACAATACCATCAACAACGAAAATCAAGTATTAATAATCCAAACAGGAAAGTGATTTATCCAAAATTCAACCTGGTGGGTGGTTGCAGGTTGAACTCTGAAGTATGGCGTTCGAGCCATACTGTATATAGCAGATCTGCCTCGAGATCTTGGTGTTACAAAACCATTTGCAGGAAACCCAGCACGGCCTGAAGGTTTAGATACAATTGACGTAATCGGCGAATCTGAAGGAAGTGGCCTATTGGTCAGTGAAGATGCACCTTCTCTCCATGATTGACCACGAGAAGCTAATGTTGATGGGGACAATTTTGAAGCCCTACTATCCATGTACGCTTTTGCAAGCTCTGCAGGCGTAGCAACATCCTCATCAACCACCTGAGAACATGACAGTGGTGAGGTCAAAATAATAGACAAGGTACAAGATTAAAAAGTAGGTCCAAAGTCCCAATGTGCATAATAATTGTGTTTGTGTGCAATTGACATAAGCAAGCATGAAAATAATGCCCAGCCATCAACACTATTTGCGTATCAGTGAAGAAGAAAAGATAAAACATAGTCAAATTTTCCTACCTTTGAAGCAACATTAGGCGCTGACACAAGGTGACTTCCAATCCCATTCTCAATAACTGGAACAATCGGAAGATCTTCCTTCTTATCATGAGATAACTCTGCTTTTGAAATGATTGTTTCAGAATTCTTCTCTTCATCCCCAACATGAAGATCAACACTTCTTGATTGCAACAGGGCTGTCAGTCGATCAATCTCTGATCTGTGGTATAAATGGAGACAACATTATTAGGCATCTCTGCAGAAACACTGTCAAAAAGTGGCAATTCATAACTACATATTAGCAAAAGATGGATCCTGCAATAAGGCTTCCACAAAGGGGGTAGCATAATTAAGGTTACTTCACAGTCTACCAAGAACACAAAAGATGCTAGCAAATGAGGAAGCATTGTCAATAAAAAATGCACAAATGGATACCAAGAAAAAGCAACCAGTGTAGCAGTACAATATCTACAATGACTCCACAAACCTACCAAGTTCATGCATTACTATCAATATTGCTTTAAGTCAAATTGATGGAGCCAACAATGCATAGTAAATAGACAGGCCAAAAAAAGTACAAAGAAGAAGTATGCTTTGATGCAAAATTGGAGAAGTTACAATCACAAGTACAAAATTACCAGCAGTTTTAAGTCAATAGAATACATTCCAACAATGACTTGCCTTGTAAATGTTTTCTGCTTAAGCATTAGCTCCAGTTCAGTAACTCCATATCTGTCAGAAATATTAAATGCAGTATCCTGTCCATTTGCAGCTGCCCATGGTGTGCCAGGAGGACCCTTTGATGATAAATTTGCATGAATGAATGCAAAGAAAATGAAAATATTAAATAAGTGATGATAGCCATGTCCTTTGAAATCAAACCACATGAAATTTTGAATTTATGATAGAACACAATTGCAAACATATAGGAAGCATCTAATTTGTTTGAAGAGCAATTTGTGGTTAAGTTTATACAATGAGTGATATCAACCAATAATGATACGAACAAGTAATAACCAAAAAAAGAGAAAACAATGCTAAGGAGACTAGTCATCCAAGCGATCAGCAATTCCAAGAGCACTCTTTTCATCATTCAACTTGGGCAGTAACTCCAGATGTGACATTTAAATGCTGTTCAGTTTAATGTAATTATTCACCATCTCCACAGCTCCACTAATCATAATTTCTCGTGCATTAAATCCAAAATGTTCAACCATTGCCACATGCAATACTGAATGATATTCACCAAAGTGGGATTGTCAAATGCAAATTTCCAAATTCATGAGTTCAACAACCTTGCAAACCCAGCATTAACCCAAGGAGATAGAAAGTCCATGTGGAGCGTCACAAACAGAACATAAAGGGCCCAATCTCCACCGACAACAAATCCAGAATACAGAAGGCATTTATAGCAATGGCAAGTTCAGGATTCAAACTTACCATGAGAACTGCTTCCTGTTGCTCATCCACGTCTCTCTGGCTTATTGCTATAAAAAACAAAACGCTCATGGTTTTTTGAACAAAAAAAAAAAAAAAAAATACTTTAAATATAAATGAGAAAATTCATTATCACATGACCACAAGAAAATTTCTTCAAACAATAAATCATTGGACAAAAAATTCGACAGCTCAAGACAGAGATAACTGTCTCCATCAAAACTAACAGTTAAATAACAAAGGCCCAAATTTTCAATAATACCAAATCCATAAAACTAGCACAATAAATATAAACCTAACTGGCATTTCCAAACCTATCTTACATTCTGCTAAAAGCGGGACTAAGAGGTTAAGAAGAGGGAAAAAAAAAAAAGAAAGGTAAAGCAACCAAACAACGTGACTCCCCAGTTCTGTGAACCAGAATTTTAATTGCCTTAATTCCAGCACTAGAGATAACAAAGACGAAACCCAAAATAAATTTCCCCAATTTAACCAAAACCCTAATCTTTGCCCCAAAAAGAAAAGCATTTTTCGCACAATGATGCAAAACCGATTCCGGAGAACAGCCAAATAAAAAAACAAAAGAAAAAGTTCTCGTAGATAATTACAGATACTAACCTGGCTCCAGCAGCTCGGGTGGCGGAGGGGGAGGGAGGCGCTTCCGGAAAACAGAAGCGAAAAGCCTATGGGCGCCGGACGCAATGAGCCGCTGCGCCGGATCCACCAACTTCGAAAGCCAACTGTTGTTGCCGCCGCTGCCAAGGCCAGTATTCCGAGCAGAGGTCGCAGGGCGATCGTAAGGCGTCGTCTGCGTGGTCCTTCGGAACGGCCGCTTCCTGAACTTCCCGAAACTCGCTCCGTCTTCGTACGGACTCTCGTAACGGTTTCGAGCCGCCGCCATGGAGAACGCTCTCTAATTAGGGTTACGGTAGGCTGTAGGGAGGCTAAAGCTCGTAGAGAGAGGAAAAGACAGAGACGGACGGAGAGGGAGAGATTCGTAATCGGGGTATTTATTTATTTATTTATTTATTTATTTATTATTGTCCGGAGAGAAAAGACAGAGGAAACAATAGAAAATTAATTTTTTAAAAAATAACAAAAAGAAAATATGTATACGTATTCGTATATATTACTCATAATACTATCCAACGGCCTCCGGATGCAGTGTATCTGTTTTGGTTAATCATGCTAACGTGACGGTCGGCTGTGGCGTTAGAGTGACAACAACGCTCATGCCACCGGCAACAAGCAAATGTGATGAAAAATGAACGGTAATGATGTCACTGTGATGCCTTAATTTGTTGCTTTGTCTTGCACTTAAAACTACAAATCGAATTATTAATCATAATTAATTCAAGTTGGGCGGGGAAAAATCGAATAAATAAAAATTATAATTTATTCCTCAACTTACTATCAATTACTTTATATATATATATATACACTAGTTTCACAATCAATAAATTTATTATATATTTTAAAATATATATTTCATTTTAATAAAAAATAATATATAAATTTTTTAAATGAAAAATAAAATTTAGAGTAGTTATTTATTTAAAAATTAAAAAAATAAATTATATATATATATATATTTATAAAAAATATAAATTTTAAAAAAATTAAGAATTCAAAATACTTTTTTTCTCTAAAAATTATTTTTATTTTTTATTTTTTTAATTATAAATATTTGTATTGCATATATTTTTAATATATATATAAATTTGTTAATATAAATTAGATAAATTATAATGCATATTAAATTATAATTAAGTAAATTAAATGAATTAAATGTATATTAAAATTATAATTTTATTAAAATATTTAAAAAAATATTACAAACCAACTATTGATGAATTAAATTTTTAAATTATTTTTAAAATTAAGCAAATTGCAATACAAAATATTTTATTAATTTTCTTTCAATTTTAATTATATGTGTGTGTATATATATCTATTAATTTTAAGTCTACACAATACATAAATTATAACTAATTATCGATGAATTTTAAAATATATATTTATATAGATAATAATTATTTTACTTTTCAACTTCAAATTAGAATTATATAATTTTTATCCTTCAAACTTTGAGTTTGATGAAATTTTATAAACAACCACAAAATCAGTGCAACTATTCAAAATAATTGAATTTTAAATTTTTAAAATTTTTTTAATATAATTATAAACATTTATCAATTTTTATTTGAATTTTAAACCTTAAAAATTCACCCTAACTAAATACTATTTTAGATGAAAAAATAAATAACTGTCAAATACATGACAAAATACAGTCAAAAGCTAAAAAAATAGACACATTTAAGATTTGAAAGTACATCTCTCCCCGTCGATAGAATCCCTAATTCCTAAATTGGGGCAGTTCAACCTACCTACTTAAAATAGAATGACAATGGAGGCACAAAAAGCCACCCGCGCGCCAAAACAAAAGCAGCCATTGCTGTGTCATGAGACGTATAAATTGAAATACCACGGGGCAAAATTTATTGATGATTAATTAATGTAACATTACTTTTAATTAGATAACTAAGTATTTTATGTCACTTGCTAGCATATCAAATATAAGTCACAAACAATCTAAGAATATCTTCTTGATATTTGCCCCCAAATTGAAAATCTCTTTCATTCCCACTTCCAAGTCCTAATCCCACGTTAAAGAGGAATTTCGAAATTTCATCCTGACGTATTATTAAGCAAATCTAGATGCCTTTCAAAAATTTATCCTAATTTTTATTAAATTCTTATCTTCAAACAAGTTGTTAAACAAGTTTTAAAATATAAATTGTTTATTTATTTTAAATGAGTCAAATTTATTTTTATTTAAATTTAATTTATTTATTAAATAAAATTATGCGCTTGTGTAATAAAGTTGAGTGTCTCGTCAACAATTAACTTCGGGCAACAACTGACATTTGTTTAAAATAATTGGCGTGGTAGTAATTACTTTAGCAATTTAACTACATCGGCATGCGCAATTGTAAATTTGATCCATTGCGTTAATGCCTAAGGTTAAGATTTTGTAAACTTCTTGGTCAAGAAATGAAGGTGAACTATAATTGAAGTATGATAGTCTATTGCAATAAATTATAATAGAATGGTGAAATTGATTGAGAAATTCGACAACCATTGACGTCTTTGATCAATACCGTATATGCAATGTAAATCACTGGTCCACCAACTTCGAATTTAGCGGTGAAGTTCAACAAACAATCGCAGAGAATTGTCTAATTAGCGAAAGGATGTGTCGCTTATCATATTCAATGAAATTTGATATTCAAGGGGACTGTCTTTTCAATCTTGACCTCAATGACTTTTGACCAAACAACATGGGTGGCCTGCACAACGTAAGAAGATTAAAATAGTATTTGTTTTAATGTTCAGATTCTGTTCGACTGTAAAAGGCACATGACAGTCAGGATAATATTTTTTTTATTTTTATTTTTTTGAAGGCTCACTCATTTCTGATAATAGTTTCCCAAATGACTTGTAGACAAAACTAAATGTTATGGTGGCAATCACAAACCGTTTATAGATATGGCTTTTAAGTGTAAAAGATATATATATATATTTTTTCTTTATTTTATATATTCCCTTTCTTTGATTAATGAAAAATCACCATATAATTTTTTTTTTATTATTGAAAATGTTCAACGTTGGGTTGCATGTCGTGTGTGCGCTGTGCACGTAATGTACGTCCTTTCCTATCAATAAGACGGCAATGGAGACAAGAAGATCACCAAGAAGGAGCGACTCCATGTTCTCTTGTGCCCTAGAAATGCTCACCACAAGACATCCTCTCCCCCGTAAGGTACTCGTGATTCTCGCAGCCATTTCCGCCGTTCTCTTCTTCTTCACATCATCCTGGCAGTACCCTTCTCTCCATTCTCTATGTTATTGGTGTTAGCTCAGTAAGAAAGAAGATTAAAAAAAATAAAGAATCACTCTATTCATTTTACTGCTCATAATGATACTATCATAAGTCTAAACCATATAAAACAAATAAGAAAAAGCACAAAGTCTTTATGAAAATTATAAGAGGTAAGATCAAAAAAATCAAAAACACTTTTTTTGTAAAAGAGATTGGTCACTTTAAAAAAGAGTGTCTATTGATTATATTAGTATTGAATTAATGATAATGTACCTATTAACTAAAGATTTGTCACCAAAAATATTTACTAAATATATCAAATGGATGGACATTTTGAACAAGTCCTTATTCTCTTAAAAGTTAATATTTTATACTGCTCATATTATTGTAACACTTATGAATTCAATTAAGGTTATAATTTTATTTGCGCTTTTGTTATTTATATTAAATTGTATACAATTATAGTTTATAAGATAACTAATAACATATTTGAAAATAACAATTTAATGTCTCAATGTTTTTCGGTTAAGTTATTATGAATTATGATGAATATGTGACATATGAAAGGAATCATATTACTAAAAGATATGTGACTGCCATGATCCAATCATTTTAATTCAGTCAAATATTATGGTTTGATAATTTCTAAATATTGTGCACACTTATTTGTTATTGATTCATCATGTCATAACATGGGCTAAATGGGAGATTGTTAAATTAATTGATACAAGTGGCCCTTGTTATTTAAAGCATTACCAAATATAAAGGTCTAATATAATGGTCGATTGGGCATAACGATAAATTAGGTCATCGGGTTTAAAATCCCTCAACTCTCCCTATTTAAAAATAATAGTTATAGGAAAAGAGGGGTAATTTCATCATTATAGTTTTTTTTTTCTTGAAAGTGAAAGTGATTAAATTAGATAGGGGTGTTGAATATTATGGTAAATTCAATGAAAATGGACAATGTCCTAATCCATTTGCAAAACTTCTTAAAAGTCAAGGCATATGTGCACAGTATACAATGCCTGGTACACCACAACAGAATGGTGTAACGAAAAGGAGGAATCACACACTTATGGATATGGTTAGGAGCATGTTAAGTTATAGTATTGTACCTTTATCCTAATGGATGCATGTATTAAAAACTGCTACATATCTACTGAACAAAATTCCTAGTAAGGTTATCCCTAAGACTCCTTATGAGTTATAGATAGGTAGGAAACCCAGTTTAAGAAACTTTCATGTTTGGGGTTGTTCAGCAGAAATAGGGATATATAATCCACATGAAAAGAAGCTTGATGCAAGAACCATTGTTGGTTACTTCATTGGCTATCCTGAAAAGTCCAAAGGGTATAAGTCCTATTGTCCTAACCATAATACTAGAATAGTTGAGTCTGGTAATGCTCAATTTATTAAAAATGGTCAATTCAGTGGGAGTGGAGAATCACAAAAAGTAGATATTAGAGAATTACAAAATAAAAGATCCACAGTGAGCACTTCTACTTAAGTTATTATTCCCACACCTAGTGTTTCTACTCAATTTGTTATCTTTGTATGTCGCGTAACTGTAATACAACAAAAGGAACAATAATTTGAGTAAAAACACTAGGTGTGGGGATAACAACTTAAGTAGAAGTGCTTATTGTGGATCTTTCATTTTGTAATTCTCTAATATCTACTTTTCGTGATTCCTCATTCCTACTGAATTGACCATTTTTAATGAACCGAGTATTACCAGACTTAACTATTCTAGTACTATGATTAGGACAATAGAACCTATACCCTTGTTCTATTTTTTTTGGTTTCTCTAATGGTGGAGAAAAGAAAAAAAAAAACTATAATGATGAAGTTACCCTTATTTTCCTGTAATTGTTAACTTTAAATAGGGAAAGTGGAGAGATTTTAAACCCAATAACCTAAATTACTATTATACCCAACCGACCATCATATTGAACCTTTTATATTTAGTCATACTTTAAATAATAAAGGCTATTTGTATCAATTAATTTAACAATCTCTCACTTGGCCCATGTTATGACATAATAAATCAATAACAAATAAGTATGCACCATACTTAGAGATCATTAAACCATAATATTTGACTGAATTAAAATAATTAGATCTTGACGGTCACGTATCTTTTAGCGATATGATTCTTTCCATATATCACATATTCATCATAATTCATAATAACTTAACTGAGGAACATTACGAATTTAAATTTTCATTTCCAAATACGTTATTAGTTATCTCATAAACTATAACTGTATATAACTTAATATAGATAACAAAAATGCAAACAAAACCATAATCTTAATTGAATTCATAAGTGTTATAATAATATAAGTAGTACAAAATATTAACTTTTAAGAGAATGAGGACCTATTCAAAATGCTCATCCGTTTAACATGTCTAGTAAATGTTTTTGGTGGTAAACCTTTAGTTAACAGATCCACTATCATTAATTCAGTACCAATATGCTCAATGGACACTGTTTTTTGAAGTGACCAATTTTTTTTACAAAAGAAGCTTTTTTTATCCTTTTGGATCTGACCTCTAGTGACTTTCATAGAGACTTTGTTTTTCTTCTTATTTTTTTATATGATTTAGACTTGCTAGCGTTAGTATTATTATGAACAACAGTAAGATGAATAAAGTGATCCTTCAACTTCTTTAATCTCCCTTTTTCTTGAACTAACATAACCTTAATTTCTTGAAGATTTCATTTCTTTTTGATAGTCTTATAATTCACTTAGAACTAATTAAATTCAAGAGGCAACAAGTTGATCATAAATTGAACCAAGAAAGATTCATTAACATTCATGCCCATTATCTTCAACTTTACCGCTAGATTAGCCATATTAGTCATATAATCATGAATAAGTTGTGACCAATCAAATTTCTTGGTCGTCAGCTTACTCATTAAACTTTCTACAATAGATTTATCAGCTATATCTGATTGAGAGTATTCCTTAATTCTTATCATAAATTCCCTTGCATTTTTCGTTTTAGGCATCGATGACTTAACATTTTCAATTATTGACATTTGCATCAAATTCAAACTCAACCTATTAGACCATTCCCAAGCATCATGATGAGACTTATCAGATATTGTACTAGTTTCAGAAATGACTGCAAGCTTTTCATCCGAGATGATTGCTAAATCCAAACCCAAAACACTCAAATGAAACTGAATATGCTTAGACCATTCTGCATAATTCAGCCCATTGAATTTGATCATCGCATTACCCAAGGCAAATATATGATTAAAAGTTATAAACATAATCCAAATTTACACATTAATACTTTAAATAAATTCAAATAGATTCAGATGCATACATTACAAACTTTGATTATATATTTAAGTTCACCTTTAGGTGATTCTCAAATATATAACTTTAATCAATAATAATACTAATTTAGATATACTTTGATAGATCGATCAATTATACTAAAATTAACATAAATATTATTTTTGGATATGCAATTATATTTACTCACTATATCAATGAATCTTTTTTAGTATCATTAATTATAAGTAATGATTTATCTTTAAATGATCTCTTAATCTTATAATTAATAACCATAATTATTAATTTTAAATCTGTACAACAATTGGAGGTCCAAGTTAACAAGACACCATTTCATGATCGCCATCCCAATAATCTTGGTGACCGTCGTTGAATTCTTGCCATCATCATTAATGGCGTCGCCGCTGTCGTCGATCAAAGGGTTTCTTGCAATGCCTAGGCCACCGCCTATGTCGTCCTTGCTGTCTGAAGGGCGGTTACCTTGGGTGGTTGCGGCTTTGATCGTCCGTTACTTGTAATGGCACGGTTCCAATCATGGATACACGAGCGATGGCCATGGCCCTTTGCGTTCTAGCAATAAATGTGTTGTTATATATATATCGGAATTTGTTTCATTTCCATGTTCATATTGCTTTCTTAAAAATTTTTGTTGTGATTAAAAATTAGATGGAAGCAATCAAGCTAGGATTATTAGAAATGATAGAATTCTATGTAAAATTAGGGTTTGAAGTTGTTTTTTTTTTTTTTTTTTCTCTCTTCTTCAAATTACCCGCATACCTCGGATTATATTTCTATCTTTTTACTGGCCTCTAATGTTGTGTCAATATTATGTTTTGTTCTATACATTGCTGAAACATTTGTCGGTCCATACTTCAATAATTTTTTTTAAAATAAAAATTTAAATTATTAATCAATACAGTATTTCATTTCGTTCTTTTTTTTCTTTTCTTTTAAAAGAAGCAAACTATTCGATGAAACTGATCATCATTGAACACGCCGGTCCCAATGTTCAAACCCAGTTTTTTAATATTCTTACTTTGTTATTTCCGCAAGCTCATCTTGTACTGCATGTGGATCAGCACCGCAATTGGGGGCCAGGCCTTCTCGATCTTGCTGTGCGGTTCAAAACCGGACGAGTCCAAAAGCACATATACATTCGAAAAGCAATGTAAAAGCGTGACCGAACTGGGTCCTTTAAGAGCCTGCAAAATTCAATCGGCCATGAACAGTCCAATCTCCAAGACTATGAACTATGAAACGGCGTCGGTCAGCATACTTCTCCGTTCTTCTATTCTGTCCTGTTTGGACTGGGGCATCTCCGCTCTCTTTCCTCCCCCCCCCCTCTCTCTCTCTCCCTCCAAAAATTATATACATATATATATATATAAAAAAGCAAAAAAAGGAAGCAACGAGATGACACAAATCCAAATCGATCTCGATCGTACTGATTTAGCTCTGAAACACACCCAATGTGAGGTTGTGCTGAACTCTGTCGTGGGATCTTCGCGTGGAGATCATACGAGGATAACTCTGATAACAAATCGTAAGACGAGACATGCCAAATGTCGTGTTTCTTTGCCCACCATCAAATGTGAGTACGAGGTTCAAAAGTGTATAAGAATTATTTATAAATTTAGTATTTTAAAATATTATATTAATATTTATTTTTTTATTATTAAAAATATTAAAATTGGACTCAATTCAATAAATTGACTTTAAGTTGTTTACAAATTTTGACATAGAATTCAATTCAAGAATAATATGATCTGAAAATAATCTAAATTTAAAATTAATAAAAATTGTAAAATTAAATTTAAATTTGATGTAAATAATCTATCTCTTTTTTTTTTTACACTTAAAAGACAAAAAAATGTAAAATAAAAAATATATGTGTACATATTTTTTGATTTATAGGTATTACATATCAAATTCTAAAATTATAATATCTAAATCATAGATTTTACGTGAACAAATAAATTTATATTATTTTTATTATAAATTTTATGAATATTTATTTATAAAAATTAAATAAATTTATAAGTTAATATTTATTTATATTTTTACTTATTATTTTATTTATATATACATAAATATATATGCATCATACATGTACACCAATTTACTGTTATATATTATACAAATATATTTCATTCAATTTACATATATTTTAATTTATTATAAATATTTAATTATTTTATTTATTTTATATAATTACCTATTTTTTATATTTATAATATTTTTAAATTTTACACTCATATGTTATAAATGACACACATATATAATATTTTTAAATATTTTATAAAAATTAATATATTAAAATAATAATATATTTTTATCTAATACAATATATATATATATAAATAGTGAATTAACATTCAATTAAATCTAAATAATAAAATAAAAATTAGCAGGAAAACAAAAAACTTATATGTTTTGGACACAAATTAATATATAAAAATGTTAATAATAAATAATAATATGTACAACTATTTTAATATTTAAAAAAATTATTAGAAAAAGGGATTTTTATATAGTAATTATGAAAATCAAGTGACTAAATTCAAAATTATTTGAAAATAACTTAATTCACAAATAATTTAATTTTAAATAATTATAAATTAAAGTAGCACTACTCAAATTTAATTTGATGAATTATTTTGATACTTTCATTTATCATTAATAGTGTGCATTTATTTATTTGATTTATCTCTCTTAAGGTTTCAAACCTGAAGCATTTAATGATAAAAATGCCTCAAAAACTATTTAGCTAAGATCTATCTTTTCTTCAATTTTTTCAATTTCTGTTCGATTAAAACGAGTGTTCATTGCTAGGCCTACTAGACAAGGGTTACGGTAATTTAGCGGGCGAATCATGAACGGAGCAGACCTAAAAAAAACAAAAAAGGACACTTTACTTAAGTCGTAAGTTAGATGGGAAGTGAAGCTTTCCTACGCTTTAACTTTTTTATGAATGCGACCTCAGTTTTTGAGAAACCCAAAATGACCCATTCAAACAATTTTGTGATGCTCCTTTGTTTATAAAGTAAAGTGTTATTAATATTATTTTCTTTAATTTTTTCTTGGTGAAAAAAAAATGAAAAAGTAGGAAAAATCGCACCTAATTCTTGCTAAATTGGATCACTGCATTAAATATAAGAATAAATTTTATAACATTCAACAAAAATTATTAATTACTCATAAAATTATATGAAATTGGATGTATATTTAATTTGTTAAATATTTTAATAATAATTCAAATTTATGATTATATAGTATAAATGAAATCTTTTAATCACTTATACCATTCAATTGGTGGTTATTATTATTATTATTATTATTATTTTTAATTTGTATCAATTAAATTACTAGCAATTTGTGTTTTGATCACAGATATTGTGGCGAGTGAAACTATGTAGCATTTAACTTTGGCCATCCAAAAACAAGCCGGAAAATGTTGCACACATTTGCCGTTACATTCTAAGCTTGCAATAACCTTTCTTTCTATTGTTCCTTTCCTTTAAAATAAAAAAAAAAAATTTATCGTATTGCATGAATTTATTAAAAATGGGAATAAGACTTTAAGAAATCTTAAATTTTTGATAAATTTGTAGTTGAGTCCTAAATAATTTTAGATTTTTAAACTAATCCTTAACATTTAATTTTTCATTATATATAGATTTTTTTAGATAAGAATTGATTACATTATTAGATAATTAATTTAATTTAATAAAAATAGTATAAAAAACACTAAAAAGTTCTAAAATATATTTATAAGTATTTTTTGCTAAATTCTTTCTTTTTTTATATAAAAAGAGAAAAACTCTAAAACTCTCTCTTTAAAAAAAATTAATAAAGAAAGAATTTAAGATTTTTGTCTTAAAAGAAGAAAATTTAGAGAAATATGCACGTGAAGATATTTTTATATTTTTAGAATATATTTTAATAAAATATCTAATAATTTAATTAATTTCTTTAACAAAATTTATATAAAATGAAAATTTAAGATTTAAAATTAATGTAAATTTTTTTTAAAATTATATTATTAAAAATAAAATAAATAAAATATATAACAATGAGTATAATGAATACGTTGTGAATGAAATAAAAAATACTTTAACAAAATTTAACTTAATAATATTATATTTAGTTTCAAAATGATGGGTTTTAAATTCAAGTCATGATAAAAGTAATTAATAGTAATAAAAATGATGCGGAGAACAAATCTTTAAAATTCTTTTGGTATAATAAGAACGATAAATCTATTATCTTAAAATGATCAACTTGATTTAAAAAAGAAAATAATATAAAATTTGGTTAAATTTTAATTGAATATTAAAGTAAAATTAAACATAATTAGTAATTATAACTTAATGATTACCAAATATAAAATTAGGTGATATCTAGAGTTTCAAATTCAACTAGATAAAAAAAAAAAAAGAAGATTAAATATTAGTAAGTTAATTAACATATTGTTTTGCAAGCTTCAAGTGTTATGCCCAAATGCCACTCACAGAGATATATTTTTAAATTATGTATATATATATATATATATATATATATTTCTAGGATTTGGTTTCTTCCCTCTTCCACTTTATGACAACAGCAACAGCGGCAACCGCAACAATAACAATAAAAAATAGGAAGTTTGGTCGGTAAAGACTAAAGTCGTGTTACCATTCTAACATATTTTTTGGCAGAAAATTCCGAGATTGCCCCTTCCTCTAACAAAACCCCTATCTCCCTCCTCCGTTCAGGTCCATCTCTGTCGCGGTACATCTCTCTCTCTCTCTCTCTCTCTCTCTCTCTCTCTCTCGCTCTCTTGCTCTCTCGCTCTCGATATAATACATACATACATACATACATACATACATACATAATTCGATAGAAATATCACATCATTACTGCCACCCTCTCCGATTAGTTGATTGTGCGGACGGCGATGACTCTGATGACTCCTCCGCCGCTGGATGTAATTCAACCCAAAATCTCCGAGCTAATCGCACGCACTTCGTTGGCTGGCTGTGTTTTCGTTTTATTTCAGTTCAATCTTGCTACTTTAGTTTCTGTGTTTGGGGAGGCGATTCGAGCTTTTCAGTAGTTATGAGAAGATAGATGTTTCTGTGCATCGTAACATTGAAGGGATTCGATCAGCAGATCCATGCCCCTTTTCCCCCCTGTCGACGACCTTTTGTTTTACTTTTAATAGCCTTAACTAATTTTCTCTCTTTTTTATTATTTTGATATTTTGAAACTTTTTAGTTATTTGTATTTTGCAGCAGCAGCAGCAGCAGGACGATGAGATGCTGGTCCCACACTCCGACTTCGTGGACGGTCCTCAGCCCATGGAAGGTGCATTCCTTCCCTCCTTCCCCTTGGAACCCTCAAGCTCGACTCGATTTCGTTGTCTTTTTTTTTTTTTCTTTTCTTTTTTGGTGGTTTTAGATAAGCTGAATTGAGCTAATGATTGTTCTTTGTGTGTATTGCTTCACTAGTTGTAGTTTTGAATTGTGGGTCGAACCCTGATTTGAAATGTTGGGGTTCGGTTTATTTTCCTTATTAGCAATTATATTGAGAATAGAAATGCTGGGTTTTTGATTACGAATTAATGCCTTCTTTTTTCTCTCTTTTTTAAAAAAATATTTTAAAGCAGCACAATCCGAGGCGGCAAGTGCAGTAGATGCGCAATCATTAGATGATCCACCATCAGCAAGGTTCACATGGACCATTGATAATTTTTCAAGACTTAATACCAAGAAGCTTTACTCTGATATCTTTGTTGTTGGAGGCTACAAATGGTTTGTTGACCTCTTCAGTGTTTGTCATACATAGTCCGCGCAGTCTTCTATTACTCAATCCAGTACAGTCATGTTTGATCAATAAATCATTGCATTGGTAGGCGGATACTGATTTTTCCAAAGGGGAACAATGTGGATCATTTATCGATGTATCTAGATGTTGCAGATTCTGTAACTTTGCCATATGGGTGGAGTAGATATGCACAGTTCAGTTTATCAGTTGTCAATCAGATTCATCAGAAATACTCAATCCGGAAAGGTATTGTGTTGCTACTTTATGAGGTGGAACTCTTTGATCTATCCTTTTGCATCTGTCCATAATTCTCCTGTGCTGCAGTTGCCTTTATTGTTTGACTTGACCTTGGTCATTGTGTTAGTCAGTGAATGCACACACGTAAGATGTTTAAGGTATCTTTTTCCCTTTTCTAATTGGGGCAATTCACATAGCAGAAATGGTATGGAATTTATTTTCAGTATCGTCTCAAATTTCATCATTGCTAGTTTCTTAATGAAGTTTTCAACTTTCCTTTTTCTTTTATGTGATGCTTTCCATGCTATGTACTTTTGTTGTGGATTTGTTTTGGTTTTGTCATTGGCAAGTTATGCCTGATGTCAATTCATGTAATTAATCATGATCTGTATTTGTCTCATGATCAAACAATACACACTTTGTAAGCACCTGCTCATTTGTATATGATAATCCCTGGAGGTGCCAAAAATTAAAAAGAAACTTTTTCCTTACTTGCATCGTAAGCTGCTTTTGGGCCTGAATAGGATTTGCACATTTGATTAATTTAGTTTGCTATAGTTTGTAAAGGAAGTGATAGCAAAGACATGATTGCAGTTCCATATGTGACTCTACTGATGCTTACTGTAGGAGTGCTTAATTGATTAAGGTAGAATCAATTGCAAGCATGGAATTGTATAATATTTGCAAGAAAAAACACAATTTTCTCTGTTACCATGTATTTTTCTTGTTTTCTACTGCACGAGTTGGGTGAATTTCACAGAATAATGTAATCTCACTGTTCATGGTGGGGAGAGTTATAGTTTGGGTTCTAATAGAAGAATGCCAATCATTTGTGGAATACTTTAGGTTTTCAGACTGTGGAGATAATAGAATATAACATTAGCGTATCATTCAAAATTTTGTGTCAAAGTCAACTTGCTTGTAACAGTAGGTCATTCTTTGTAATTTTTACCATGATTTTCGGGAAAAAAAAAAAAAGCAACGAAGATTTTTGGATACTGAACTCATTAGATGAAACATTGTAAAAGAGTTAAGGCTTATGCAATATGAGTCCATGATATTTGGCATCTCGGGTACCTGTAAACAAAAGGATGCTGATGATCACTTTGGCTAGTAGCAACACTAGGTTGAATAAGCAACTGCTATATCTGCTGGCCTTTGTAGGTTGCTTAGGATCATGGATGAAATATGGGTACCTACTCAAGAGTATAGTAACTTAATTTTGAACATTTGGGATAGAGGCTTATCTACAGAAGTACCTCATTAACTAAAAGCAGCCCGAGGATGAATATCCCTGGTAAATTTATGATATTTGCTGTTCAGAAGATTTTTCTATGACCACTGGTGCTAATTTGATTATCTGTACAATGATAAATGTGAAAAATTAGGAAATTTATGATGGGGGTTCATCATTGCTGAGTATAAGTATCTTGTATTGGTTTGTCTAAGTCCCTAGGAAGCAATTGATTAATACATACAGATATGGTTTACTGGAAATTCGTCATTTGAACATCAGACAGTAGCATTAACTGCCAGCACTGCCTCAATGACTAGAATGCCACCATCATCACCAGTACTACCACCATTTTATTTTGGTTTCTAGATTCTGTGTCATGGGTTAAATATAATGTGAATAATCTTTTAACAATTTGATAAATTCTGTGCCATGGTTTTGAAATGATGGTTGGTGGGTAAAGTGCAAATCTCAAATCAATTTACTGAAAATGTAACCTTGACTGTTCAGTATCCTCTTCCTTTTAAGGGGAATATATTGACCCCACAAGTGAAAAAATGGAATTTAATATTTGTTTCCTTGAAAAAGTGGACATGTGCCTTTTAGGTGGATGCTTTATATTTTGAAAAATCAACAACTGGTCGAATCCCTCGGAAGAAAAATAATAACTGATATGTTAATTTGTTTGATATATGTTTAAAAATTCTTCAGTGATGACTGCTCTGTCTTTTCTTCAGAAACACAACACCAGTTCAATGCACGTGAGAGTGACTGGGGCTTCACTCCATTCATGCCTCTTGGGGAGTTATATGATCCTGTTCGAGGTTATCTGGTCAACGACACATGCATAGTTGAAGCTGATGTTGCTGTTCGTAGGGTGACTGATTACTGGTCACTTTATTCAAAAAAGGAGACAGGTTATGTGGGACTTAAGAACCAAGGAGCTACTTGTTATATGAATTCTCTCCTTCAAACACTGTACCATATTCCGTACTTCAGAAAGGTTAATATATCCAGTTATCATAACTTGAGCTATTGGAATTTATCCATGAGGGCAATGTCTGAAAAGTTAATTACAGGCTGTGTATCATATGCCAACAACTGAGAACGATATGCCGTCAGGGAGCATTCCTTTGGCTTTGCAGAGTTTGTTTTATAAGCTTCAGTATAGTGATACCAGTGTAGCTACAAAAGAGTTGACAAAGTCTTTTGGCTGGGATACATATGATTCTTTCATGCAGCATGATGTACAAGAACTTAATAGGGTTCTTTGTGAGAAGCTTGAAGATAAAATGAAGGTAGGTGGGTTTTGTTACTTTAGGCTTCTCCTGTTCATTACTCTATTGAGTTAGAAGGATTGTTAAAGTTTTATGTTTTATTTTGTTGGCATAGGGCACTGTTGTGGAGGGAACAATACAGCAGTTATTTGAAGGGCATCACATGAATTATATTGAATGCATCAATGTGGATTACAAGTCTACAAGAAAGGAATCATTTTATGGTAAACTTTTAGGTTCTTGAGGATGACTTTATTATCAGACATTCATCTTATGGGCTTTATACAAACTTGCTAACATATCATTGCAGATCTTCAGCTTGATGTCAAAGGGTGTCGAGATGTTTATGCTTCTTTTGACAAATATGTGGAAGTGGAGCGTCTTGAGGGTGACAATAAGTATCATGCTGAACAGTATGGTCTGCAGGTGAGGTGCTTTTGGAAAGCTTAGCACTTTGAGGCTTTGTTGTGTTAACTTGTTTACAAGAGCTCCTGCTTCCATAGTGCAGCATTTTCCAAATCTCAAATCTTTGTGTTATTTGTATTTGATTGTCTTTTTTCTTTGAGGAGTTTTTGCCATAGAAAGTAATGTAGAACTTGTCATTATCCATTTTGTTTTGAAATTGCTACAGAATGTGTTTATTTATTTGGTTTGCTCATTTCCTTTTGGCTTGTTTTACTATTTGTTGATTGCTTTCTAGTGTTTGATTTTTGAAAAATGTTTCTAATGCCCCTCATTTTGTGAAAATTTCCAGGATGCTAGGAAAGGTGTCCTGTTCATTGACTTCCCCCCTGTGCTTCAACTTCAATTAAAACGGTTTGAGTATGATTTTATGCGAGACACTATGGTAAAGGTTAGCATTGAATAAATGGTTGTATGCCTTTTATATTTATATGTACAACTAGCTTGTAGCCATGTGCAATTAGTTATTCAAATTTGTACTTTAAGGTAAAAAAAGGGCATCCCAGTGAATGCGCCTCCCTCTGGTTTAGGGGAATGTGTCTATTGTTAGCAACCTTCTCTTTTCATTTTGCAAAAAGGTTGTTTCCATGACTTGGAATTCATGACTTTTTGGTCACAGAAGAACAACCTTATCTTGGCATTACCCTAGTTTACTCACACCCTAAATGGTTATTAAAACAAACATTTTGTCTGCAATTAAAAAAATTGTTAAGATGTTGAATCTCGATACATGCCAATGCAGTGGGGAAATAATAAATTAGAAGAAAAGGTACAAGAGACTTTATGCCCCACTTTCAATTCCGTACCTGCTCTTTTATACAACAGTGGGGGGAACACAAAAGACAGTGGAAAAATAAGCATGCCATGATTGAGTTAATACCTATCAAAACCATTTTTCTGATTTGTTTGCTTTCCAGCATCCATTATTCACATACCCTAAATTTTTTGAAGTATTTGTTATAGTTGTTTTAGAAAGTTAGACTAATAAACTAGTATGTTGACATTGCAATGAGAAATAAAAAAAAAAAAAAGAAGCTTTAAAAAGCACATAAGAGCATCCTCTTGGCACAAGACAGAACTAACTTTAATATATGTACAAGCTATTTATGCTTGGTTGCATAAGACAAAACTAACTTTATGTACAAGCTATTCACATACTGCTGCTTGAGAAATGTTTGAAAATGTATTCTCCTTTCTATTTGAGTTCTAATATTTTGTTCAAGTCGACACAGAAAGTCGGATTGCTACTGGGAATGAGCTCATTAATGATAATCAAGCTTTCAAGTGTAAACAAGGCAACCTTAGTCCTGTTCTACCCTTGCGCATTATTATGCAAATTGGAAGTAAAAATATCAACAAATGATAAGAACTAGCTTTTCTCCCATGCCAAGCTTGAAGTTGCTCACAAACAGCTTACCTTATTTTTGGTCATATAGGCTTCACTTGAAACAAAAGTTTCGATGTTTACTTGTACCTTTGCATAGATGGAGAGGTGGAGATTTTATACATGGTTTAATCTCTCTGGCCAAGTGGATCATGAAACTAACATCTTGAGACAATCAACTTTGCTGCTAACTGGCAAGCTGCAAAATCTTCTTCTTGCCCTCTGATCCCCCTCTCTTCAACTTTTTGATGGTCCATTTGCTTGGATCTCATCCACTTTGACAATTTTGCCTCCATCCCTTTTTCATTCATCAGAAACAAAAGAAAAGTTGCCTTTTCAGTATTTGACCATCATCAGGCCTTCAAGGCATATATGGCATTAGTTGTCTTCTCTTCTTAGGACGATGGTCTTGGTTGGGATATAGGTTAATATTGGGTGAAATGTCAAAGTTTTTGTTCGATATTCAAAGATTTTTTTTTTTTTTCTCTTGATGCTTGTTGCTCTTCTATTGTGCCTTTTCTTGTATCCCCACTTCCTTTTGGGTCTTTGTATGGTCTCAACCTTGTGCTGACAACCTGCAGATAAATGATCGCTATGAGTTCCCTTTGCAACTTGACCTTGATAGAGAAAATGGAAAATATTTATCACCTGAGGCAGACAGAAGTGTCCGCAATCTGTATGCCCTTCACAGGTACCAGCTGTCCTATTTTCTTGAGCTTCTGTCAAATGTTCCTACCCTTACCATCTTGGTGATTTCTACTGTTTTTGGTGAAAATTCCCGAGTTTAAAAAAGAGTATTGGACCCTATTTTGCTTGTTGTGGATGCCGTGTTCTAAAATTGTGGCAGAGAGCCTGTATGATGCTCAAGTTAATAATTGGTAATCATAATATCCTAATAAAAAGTGAGGAATGCAGTTTCTACTGCCCTAATCTAATTATGAAAATAAACTGTAGTGATATAATTGATTGTTATCACTGTCCCACAGAATGTTTCCTCACTATTCTGGTAATAAGTTTATGGCCTAGTTAAATATGTCACCCCGATTTATTTATGATCTTATTTTTCTTTTCTCTTTCATTTTTGATTTTTAACTTTATTTTTGGTACCAATACATCAAGAAGTGGTTTAGATTGAGCTGCTAATTTGCCAACAGATGCATTCAAGTGTCAGAGTTCGCCCTATATGCTTGATAGGATATATATCAGGTTGAGATGTAATCATGTAATTCAGTTACTGGGTTCCCTGATCGTTATTTCATTTTTGTTATATTTATATTACGCTTTCCACAATACAATGAATTGGGGGAAAGAGGCTTAGATAGTGACCCAGCTAAATTTGGCATTAATGCTTAGTTTAATTAAGTTTAGTTTGAGTTACTCTATCATGTTCATGGTTCCACTTTTTGTTGTTTTGGTTGACTGTTGTCATCATTACAATCAACGGTATAGGGCATTTCATTCCTTACATTCTACTTCCTTTCTTTTCTTTTATTGAGATTTATCTTCTGCTTTCTGTGCAATGGGGTTAACCTGTTGACAGTATGATTGGATTTTCCAACTGAAGTGTATTGCTGACCTTTGTAATGCTTAGTCAAGTGGTGAAATGTGTTTTTATTTTTATCTGTTGCTAATAATGGATTATGGATTTCTTGTTTACAGTGTTTTGGTCCATAGTGGTGGTGTGCACGGTGGACACTACTATGCTTATATCAGGCCAACTCTCTCAGATCAATGGTATGAATCACACTGCATGAAGTTTTTGCTGTTTTCAGAAATGTCCTCACTGGTTATAGTTCATTTATGTAGTCACTGCAGTGTTATAGCCTAACCTTGATCTATTTAGTTTGATATGAAGTCCTCATCAATTTAATGAGGATGTGTATAAGCAGCTTCACTTTCTTTTGTTCAGTTCAGTTCATGACAGATGTTACTCATTAGTAAATTCCCCTTTCTTTGGGTATATACCCCTATTGTTTTACAATGGATTCTTCTTTGCAGTCATTTAACTAATTCTCTAGGACTTACCATTTTCCTAACATTATTTGACATTCAAGTTGCTTTCTGCTTTTATCCACTTGAGAACTCTGCAATTCACTTGCATAATGAAACCTTATAATTCTGGTCATTTCTCGCTTTTTCTAATTTGAAGTACTTGGGATTTGTTGCATGTAGGCTTAAATTTGACGATGAGCGGGTAAGCAAAGAGGATATGAAGAGGGCATTAGAGGAGCAGTATGGTGGTGAGGAAGAGGTACTATTTTCTAATGGCACTAGTTAGCACTTACTTAGATCAATGCTTGGCATAGGTTGATCTTTCCTTTATTTTTACTGAACAGTTGCCACAGACAAATCCTGGCTTCAACAATTCTCCATTTAAGTTTACCAAATACTCAAATGCTTACATGCTTGTGTACATACGTGAAAGTGATAAGGAGAAAATAATCTGCAACGTGGATGAGAAAGATATTGCAGAGCACCTCAGGGTGAGATGTTGGTAATAACTTTCACCAGTTTGCATTTTGATGTTTGGTTAAGCTGATGACATTTGGCCTGCACTCCAAATTTGTCACTGCAGATGCAATTGAAGAAAGAACAAGAAGAAAAAGAACAAAAGAGAAAAGAAAAGGCTGAAGCTCACTTGTATACCATCATAAAGGTTTCAACATTGCAAAATTTTCTCATTTCTGGTTTTATGTCCTTCCTCCCTATCAGAAACCCATATAGGCATATGTGCAAACAATTGATTGGTTATTGTACATAGAGCTCATGTTATCTTGCCTATATCATCAATCGCTATTTCATTTATGGTTTGGTTTTAGGTTGCACGTGGTGAGGATCTGCTTGAACAGATTGGAAAGGATACATATTTTGATCTTGTAGATCATGACAAAGTTCATAGTTTCCGGATCCAGAAACAGACGCCTTTTATCCTTTTCAAGGTTTTTTCTCCCCCCTGCTTTCCTCACTCTCTTTGGCCCTCTCACTTGCTCTCCTTTCCAATTAGTAGTTTTGGAATTCAGATTCTTTCCTCACTCTCCTCTCACTTGTAGTTTTTTCAACCATAAGTGGGAGGCTTTGTGATTAGACAATCATATTTCCAAAAATTCTGTAGCTTTTGTCCATGTTGATGAGTTCATCTGTTTTAGTTTCATGTGTTTCACTATTAGCACCATTGTAACAGACTGCTGCCTTATTATGCAGTTGCATTGACTGCCAATATTATGTGTCTATGTGCTTGTGCACATGTATGTGCACATACTCAAATGGGGGGTTTTTGCACAAACCAATAAACATACCCTAGGCACCATAGTTTGGTGCAGTGTAAAATCCTACAGCATCTAACCTGAATTCATGAGTCATGGGCGAGACTCTTTTTTTTTTTTTCTTTTTTTTATTTTGGGGCTTTCCCTTGCATTTTGCTTTGGTGGGACAGCAGTTCTTGCAGTGGTCTAGTTAGTGGCTCAAATCATATATTCTTGGGGAGTGTTAAGGGTTATCTGTTGTTAAGGTTAAGCTTGACATTCATTACAGGCCGATGACAATACTAGTAGACTTCTGAATTGGATTTGCTGGAGGACATAAAAATTGGTTGGTCTCCTTGGTTATGTTGCTTTTGTGTAGGATCTAGTTTTTCCATTTTCTTTTGGCTACTTGCCAGCTCTTTCTACCCCAAAAAGGTAATTGAGGGACTTGATTCTATTGCATATGGGTCAAAGAGGCAGTACTCTTTA
Source organism: Bruguiera parviflora (assembly GCA_019804595.1). Taxonomy (NCBI): domain Eukaryota; kingdom Viridiplantae; phylum Streptophyta; class Magnoliopsida; order Malpighiales; family Rhizophoraceae; genus Bruguiera; species Bruguiera parviflora. Next base: position 6,623,407 of record CM034048.1, on the reverse strand, counting down.
TGGAGTTCATTCTATCCTCATGAAATATTCTCTTTAATTTGGTCCTGAGCAAAAGTGCTTACCTGTCATCTTGGGCTGTTTGCTTGATAATATTAATTGCAACGACTTCCATACAAGTACTTGCCAACAGATCTAAACATCACCATTATTGAGTAGACATGTTACATTGGGCAGGAAGAAGCTGCTAAAGAGTTCAGCATTCCAGTTTCATTTCAACGTTTTTGGCTGTGGGCCAAGCGCCAAAACCATACATATCGTCCCAACCGACCGCTAACTCCTCAGGAGGAAGCACAGACTGTAAGTAAAATATTATCTTCGGTCTTTTGTTTGCTCTAATGTTTCATATTAATGGCATCATCCTGCATATTGCTACCTCATGATCCACTTAGTTAATACATATTAGGGTTTGCACATGCTCACAGACAAAGAAGGAGGGTGGAGGGCAAGGGGGAAGGTGAGAGGGAGAGGGAGAGAAGTGGTTGGCTGTGCTTTGAAGTCAAATGGAAGAAGAATTTCAAGGATTGAGATGTAGAAATGGTAGGGTTGTACTAGGAAGTGAGAAGAAAAAATTTTAAGGCAAACTAAAGGAATGAATTACCAAAAACTGAGAACAACACACTTTACCTGGTCTGAGTAGACTTTTCTGTTTTGCATTTGCGTTTGTCGATTTATTTAACTTTTATTATTTATTTCTGCACTGTTTCTGCAGTGTCTAATGTACCCTTTTCAGTACTGAGGCAACTTCTGAGTTCCTTTGCTAACTCAATTCTGCTAAATTATCCTATAGTAATCAATCTATCATCTCATTCTCTGCTAGTAAGCTGCTCAGGAAATACTGAATCTCAGCGTTAGGATTCTTTTAGATAAATAGTTGACCATATTTCTGGAATTCTGCAGACTGAATTCTTGTCCAATCCAACACTTCAGATTTTCAATCCTTTCTTGTTTAGTTTTAAGCTCTAAACTCATGAATTGCACCCAGTTTTTACCCATTGAAACAACTGGGCATACCAGTCCAAATTTTCTTCAAATGAGATTAATGCTTTCCATCTAAATTTGTTTCCAGACCTGTGTTTATTTTCCTGATTGTAGAGTTAAAATAAATTTCTTGCACCTCCAAATCATCCATTTAATGCATTCTGAGGTGTTTATATTTGTTGAGATCTTTGTTAGATGGCATTGATTTATGGGTTCTTATATACTTATTAGAGCAGTTTGATTGAATGCTCTTGGAGCCCTCATATACAAAGAAATGTATCCCTGTGTCTGTGTTTTGCAAGGGATTTTTCCTCGAGAATATGTTCTTTTCTCACTTTTGTTGGGCTAATAGTTACCTGAATTGTAGGTTGGACAATTGAGAGAGGTTTCCAATAAGGCAAACAATGCTGAGTTAAAGTTGTTTTTGGAAGTAGAGATTGGACAGGTATAGTTGTTTATCCTTTTCTGTCCTTTTTTGGTCTAATTGCTGGTTAGATGGTGTTGATGAGTTCCACTTGGCTCATCCTTTACCAGCTCTGATCTCTTTTGAAATCCAGGATTTGCGACCTGTTCCTCCACCTGACAAGACTAAAGAGGACATTCTTCTTTTCTTTAAGCTCTATGACCCTGTTAAAAAGGAGCTTCGGTAATTACAAATGCAGCTTGTCTTACTTGCACAAGAATAAAGTTTGATTACTTAACGAGTACCTTCTGGGATGACAGGTATGTTGGCAGGCTGTTTGTAAAGGGCACTGGTAAGCCATTAGAAATATTAACAAAGTTAAATGAAATGGCTGGCTTTTCACCTGATCAAGAAATTGAGCTTTATGAGGTTAGTTTTACAAATTCAGTTATAGTTTTTTAATCTCCTATTTATGATATAAAAGGTTTAGGTCTAGCAAATGTATAACTATTATTTATATCCAGGAAATCAAATTTGAACCTAATGTCATGTGTGAGCATGTTGACAAGAAGCTCACTTTTCGTGTTAGTCAGGTACTAAAATCAAACTTTAGTTGCAAAATTCATATTTATAAATTGTTCTATAGCTATTAGCTTCTTCATCTTACCTTTTTTGGTTCTTATTGGTTCCTTTTGCAGCTTGAAGATGGTGATATTGTTTGCTTTCAGAAATCCCCAAAACCTGGAAGTGGCGAGCAATGTCACTATCCAGATGTGCCTTCATTTCTGGAATACGTGCATAATCGTCAGGTATTTTATTACTTTTCTGGGGAGAAATGTATGTGTGCAACTTCATCAATTTTCAAAATTCTTAGTGCATAGTACCATCCAAATTCTAATTTTTGTTATTATGGATTGGTAATCTTATCCTGATTATTGCTGGCTTGTTGTAATTTGACAAGTGCAGAAATTTTGGCATTCAACTTGATTTTTCTGCTCTCACAAATCTTCTTAAACTATATAATTGAAAAAAAAAAAAAGAGAGAGAAAAAAGGTAATTTATGGGCCCCTGAAACTTTCTGAGCTGACCACTGCTTCAAAACCTCTAATATAATTGTCAATCACCTAAAATGACCTAAATGATGGGTTTCTGAAGATCTTGTGAATTTTCTATTAATATGTAAGTTTGCAATAAAGGATGTGATGGTGTTTGTCTGTCAACTGTCATATAAAGACTGCAATGACATCTATTAAATCTGCTGAATTTTGTTCCTGAATTTAACTAATAGTTTGTGTTCCGGGATGGTCCTTAGGTTGTTCATTTTCGATCTTTGGAAAAACCAAAGGAGGATGAGTTCTGTCTTGAGCTGTAAGTTAATTATCACAAGGCACAAGAGGATCAGAGAAATTGGTGAGATTCGATGTTTGCATAATTGAAGCTCTTTCTTATTGATTTTTCAGGTCAAAGCTTCACACTTATGATGATGTTGTGGAAAGAGTAGCTCACCGCCTTGGCTTGGATGATCCATCCAAAATCAGGCTTACATCCCATAACTGTTACTCACAGCAACCTAAGCCCCATCCCATCAAATACCGAGGAGTAGATCATTTGTCTGATATGCTGGTTCATTACAACCAGGTATGGCAATCTGCTTTCTTAATGGGCTTTATCTTTTTGTATTTCTGAATGACTTGAACCAGTTTCTTGTTTGCTTGACAGACATCTGATATCCTTTACTATGAGGTATTGGACATCCCTCTGCCAGAATTGCAAGGCCTGAAAACATTGAAAGTTGCTTTTCACCATGCTACCAAAGATGAGGTTTGTGCAGATCATGAAAATATTGATGTAATGCAGATATCAAGGATTGTGCTTCCTAAAAGTTTTGCAATGTTTGTAGGTAGTGATTCATACCATTAGGTTGCCAAAGCAGAGCACTGTTGGTGATGTCATTAATGACCTCAAGGCAAAGGTATCGGTTACAACTTTGTGGTTCTTGACATGTATATTGTATAAGCTATAAGCAAACTACCTGAGTTGATACAGATCATTATGTTTGTGTGAGTGATGGTGAGGGTATAAATTTGAAGACATTCCTAAGTGCAATTTGCTTGGACTGAAGGACACCCCTTCCCCATTGAATACACACACACACACACACACACACACACACACACACACACAACAAAAAGAGAAAGAAACATGAAGGAGAGGGAAAAAAAAAAGGTGGAAAAGGGTAATCACTCCTTACCTATTTAGCGTCGAACAGGTGGAGCTGTCTCATCCCAATGCTGAACTTAGGTTGCTGGAAGTCTTCTATCATAAGATCTACAAGGTACCTGGTAGTTTTTAAATAATAATCTTTCTACCCAAGTTATATCTTGTTAAAATTGTGATTTTACTGCACTCTTTGACCATGCTAAAGGATCAGTTTCAAATTCAATTCATGATGTAAAACAACATCATGGGTGGGTTATGATGTCACAGTTACTTTGGGAATATGGAGGGAGAGAGAGAGAGAGAGAGAGAGAGATACGTGTTTTTTTTTTTTCAATTTCACAATCCCCTTACACCCACATCCAGACATTCCACATCTCATACCTGCAACCAAAGACAACCATTGGCCATGTCAAAATTGATTGTGGGAACTGACTTTTTATTTTGCTTCCAAAATAATGTGATAGGTATGGTGTTTGAAATCATTGAAAATATTCCCTCTCAATAGGGTTATGCTGCAATATATAAAGAAAAGGGGTAAGATTAGGTTAAATATAGGGTAGCTGCATTGCATATAAATTATTCCTGTATGGTGTAGATTTAAATAATCATCTATTATTCAATATTACTGTCAACTTTGCAAATTTAACTTGTTCATTATATTTTCATCAAGGATTTGAAAGCATGGTATGATGGCTTGATTGAGGACAGTAGTGATATTGTGGCGTAATGTCTTTGGCAAAATGATTTGTAGCATGAGTTAAGGTGGAAATATTATGCACATACTCATAATATGATCTTTTGTGCATATAGTTAATTAAATTTTTTCTTGTATTGGGTTAAACCTGACAATGATAGGAGATGATGTTACTGAAAGTCTTACTTTTACCAAAATACAGCTTTAGTCAGAGGTAGAAGTATTTTGGTGATTGATGGAAGTTTCTTTGATTTCTGCATGAATAAAATAACAAGACAAAAAATCTGCCTTCATATTCCTTTGAAATTCATCAATGTCTAATCAAAAGTTGACAAATGTAGTGGCAACTTCAAAAGAAAAAGTTGCAAAAGGTTAAAAGGGTCTGACCGTAAGCTTTATTAACCAATAATTGTGTTCAAATTGGTTGACCAATTACAATTGAAGTAAGAATCATTAAATCTTTCACCAGCAATCACTATTCTGATTACAATTTCATATAATTAGGAAGTTCTTGATCTAGGCTTTACCTGCTGCTTTGATTTTATCACTTAAGCTAAAGCCCAAATGCAAATATTGCTGAAAATTTTGTGGATGTAAACTCTCACATTATTTTTTTCTTAAATTGAGTCATCTGAAGTTATTCTCCTGTAAACATCTTTCCACTATGTCACCATCAAGCCTAAGAAATGTGCTGTAATTTATCAGGTTAACAGTGCTTTTCAATTGTATACACCAATTAGGGTAGTCACTTTAGTCCAGCACAGTGTGTGTGTGTGAGAGAGAGAGAGAGAGAGAGGGAGAGAGAGAGTGAAAATTCAATTGTTGTCTTTGTCTGCTGACTTGTCTTGAATTATTGGCAGATGTGGTTGCCATCTCTTTGTTTGTGCTTTTGTCACCCTGTTTTCTGATTATGCTTCTGAATCTTTCCAGATCTTCCCACACAATGAAAAAATTGAGAATATAAATGATCAATACTGGACATTGCGTGCAGAGGAGGTAAGTCTTTTGGTATGCATGCCTTGCAGCATGCTAACGATTTGTTGCTCTTTTCTCCCCTTGATTTGGGTTCTAATTATATGTTTAGTGCAATGTTTTATGAAATTTGGTTTTGCAGTTTGTTGAATAGCTTTGTTTACCAAAGTTAAAGGTCATCTTGTTAGTTACTCACATATTGACAAGCATTAACAGATACTTATGGGTATCCTCAGAAAGGGGAAAAAATAAATTTCTCTGCTTTGTTAGACCCACTTCCAGCTTATGCCTTTATGCAAGATGCTGCTGTTGGTCACATTGTTCATGATGTCTTTGTTATGTTAAGGTTTTGTGATGGAGAATCTGCAAAATGGTTTGACAGCCATTTTTGTGTTCTTATCTAATTTCCTTTTTTTCTCCAATAAGTGTGTTCTTATCCGAAATGGTATGAAATTGAATATGATTTTCATTGAATATTTGTAAGTGATCATTGGGGCACTACGGAAACGTGGGAGAATTGAACTCAACTCTCGGTTGCCAAATTTGACAGGGAACATATTTGGTTGGCGATAAAATGTGGAGATTCCCTTTTTTTTTTTTTTCCTTTAATTTGCGTCTTTTCTGTCTGTGCATTCGCATTGCACACATGCCATCATCCAATGTCTTCTGTTTGAGAGGGAATGTGTTCAGTTTATGTGTTTTTTTTTTTTTCTTCTTTTCCTCTCAATTAATGTGTTCTGGCATGTAATCCTTGTTGCCTCAGATTCCAGAAGAGGAGAAAAACCTAGGTCCACATGATCGCTTGATTCATGTTTATCATTTTATGAAGGACACTACTCAAAACCAGGTGGTGAGTACATCAGTGTTTTTGGTTCACAATTTTGTTTCTAATTTATACTCATGCAATGTTCTCAATAGTCATCCCAGTGTGGCTATGAGTTTCACCTTTGGATGGCGATTGAACTGAGTTACACATGGTTTTGTTCTACATGTCTTACCCTTTTGTCAACTTAACAGCAGGTTCAAAATTTTGGGGAACCATTTTTCCTGGTCATCCATGAAGGTGAGACATTAGCTGAAGTTAAAGTTCGTATTCAGAAAAAATTGCAGGTTCCTGATGAAGAGTTTTCTAAGGTATTGGTTTTCATGGCCATCAAATATTATTGTGCTCTGCAAAAATGATTAATAGTATTTATATGTTTAATTATTAATTCATGACTTTCTGGATTTTCCTTGTACCCAGTGGAAGTTTGCTTTTCTGTCACTGGGCCACCCTGAGTACCTTCAAGATTCTGATATTGTGTCCAGCAGATTTCAGGTCTATCTCTCTCTCTCTCTCTCTCTGTGGCACACACACCCATGCACCTAGCAAGCAAAATTGATGATTTGAAAGTAGAGTTCAGGCTTCAGTTGGAATGAGTACGAGCACAGAAAATCAACACTGAAACCAGTTCGTTGTTGAATTTCTTGTAGCTGTTTCTCCTTTTTTACTCCTGATCGTTTATTCTTTTTCATTAATGTAGGATTCTGTTTGACTTGTTTTATTTTGCAGTAGTGACTGTCCTTGCTTTTCATGATGTAATACTTCTTGCTGTTCTTGCTGATTTTTTTTTTTCTTTTTTGTTCTCTTTCTAAAATGAGTCATCATTTCAATGGGGCTTTTTTTCCCAATCTTTTGCTAATACACTGAATTAACTTAGATCTTTATTTATTCAATTGTGCTTTGCAGCTCCAGGTAGTTTTGGTATGATTGGAGAATCCCTCAAAATTGACTAGTAGTGTAGCAAACGTATCAAATTATTTTTCTTATAAGCTGCCCTTGTGACAGCTTATTTCTGGTTTGTTTCATATTTACAAGAATGATGAACATGAATTGATTAGTTGTTCGGTATTTTGACTGGTAGCCAATTGGTGTAGAAAGTAACCGGCTGTTACCGGGATTTAATGGATAATTGAATGTCAAGTTTCATGACCAATTTTTTCCTGTTGGTATAGAGAAGGGATGTCTATGGCGCTTGGGAGCAGTATCTTGGGCTTGAGCATGCTGACAATGCTCCAAAAAGGTCATATGCAGCTAATCAGGTACTTGAAATTTATAGTAAGCAGCAAGCCTGAGCAAGGCAAGGTCATTTGGTATCTCTATAATTATGTATGATTGATGGTCTGGGGACAACCTAATGCATGCAAATGCATCACAGTTGCTGCTGATGAGGGCATCTTGTCCTGTTGAAAAAGGTATAAAACTGACTATACCTTCATTTTGCAGAACCGGCACACATTCGAGAAGCCAGTGAAAATCTATAACTAGGGAACAACAATCAGTCAAAACCAGTTCATTGCTATGTTACTGGTTCTCCAGTGCCATGCATGCTTTGCAAAATGAGCAAAGTACTGAGACTGGTAATTCAATTTCGTGTGCTTTTGCAGTGAGAGTCAGTTGTTGGCTTTGTTAGATTGGTAGTTCTTTCCTGTAGGAGGGGCCTGAGTAGTTTTGATCTCTACCTTTCATACTCTCTGTGGTGAAGTAACCATAATCCCATTGTAAGTTCATGCATAAGATTTTTGTTGTGGGCCATGTACAGAGGGTATAGGTGTGTCCCTAAATTATTTCCTTGTTCTTACTTTAAATTATCCCTTTGTAGATTTACAAGATGTATCAGAAAATGGTTAGGGTCTTGGGGGCATTTGTACAATGTGTCATTCTGGGTTGTCCCTCTTTTCACCAAATGAAATACCATTTGAGCTCTCAAGTCCAGTTTCTTTTTCTTCTCTCATTGTTTGATCCTTTTGGATCTGCAAATGTAGCTATGAAAATTTTAGATTTTTGTGGTACATTGAGATACTTTTTGCGAGAATTTGATGAAATTGAGATTTAAAGGTTCAATCTCTTCTCTAAAATTTTGCTCTTATGGCTAGTCAAGCCAAGTCTAGTTGGATGGAAGTAATGCGTGGAGACCGAAAATAATGGCAGGGATAAAAAAAAAAAAAAAAAAGGGTGGGCCAAATACTTGGGGATACCTCTTGATTTAATGATGTTTCACGAAAATACTTATGTGATTATAATTTGGTGTTGAAAGTTCCTATGCTTAAAATATTTCAGTGGACCCTGTAAGTAGTGGCAGCCGATCTTATTTTTATCTTCAGATAAAATATGAGAATTCGGGGAAAACACTCTAAGATGATATGTTTAAAGTCATAAGAAAGATGCTCCTGTTCTAAGTATTGGGGTAGATTTAGTAACATATAGGATAGAAGGAATAGGATTTTGTTTTTGTTGACAGGGGAACGAGAAAGTGGACTTGAAGTTTTAGTAATAACAATTGATATAATTTTCATTCTTAGGTAGAAATAATTAAATTATTATTTTTAATAATGTTATGAAAATTTTTAAGATGATTAAAATGTTTGTATTTCTAATTTTGAAAAAAAAAAAATATATATATATATATATATAAAGGATTGTAAATTTTATATAAAAGTTAAATATATTATTCATTACATTTTAAAATTTGGAAGATGTGTTTTCAAAGCCAAATGGTATAGTATTTTATTTATAATATTTTATTTATAGTGTCTAAAAAGAATGATGAAGATAGTTTTATATTTATTTTATTTATTTATACATGTCAAAATTTTGATTTTATATTAAATTTAAAATTTATAATTGATTTTCTTAATCATTTGATTAAGTTTCTTTTGTCATAAATAGGATATTTAATTTATTCTAGCATTTTGTTTAATAATTTATAAATTATTATTAATTTAGGTGCATCTCTTTCAATTTTCACTTGATTGTTAAAATAAAAATTAAAATAGAATTATGATGGTGTGTTTAGTCTAATTATACATTTTTTAATAATTTATTTATTTTTGGTAATATTTTAATAAGTTTTAACTTATTTATATAGGTTTTAGTTTAAGAAGAATATTTTTTTCATTACATTCTTCTTATATATGGCATTTTATTAGATACTTTTATTCTATTTTAAAATGTAGTTGATATATAAGCATAAACCTTAGTTTCAAATTTCTTAGAAAAATTTTTAATGGTTTGTAATTTTTTTTTAATATCTTCTTGTATATTCTTTTATGATTTAGTTCTTAGTTTAAAAAATGTAAAATTTTCTTCTTCTGTATCAACATTAGTTATTTAAATATTGATGCATTTTTCAGTAAATTAAATTCACATGTTTTTAGTTTAAATATATATTTAAAATTAAATTTTTTATTAATAATAGGTGTAATTGTTTTTTGTGAGTTCATACTAAAAAGATAAATTTGTGTAAAAAGTATTATTTTCGAAATCAATATTCAATTTAAATCATTCATTAAATAAAAGTATTCTTGAAATAAAATTTTCACTTACATATATGAGTAATGGATAATTTATAATTAATTTTTTAATTTTTTATCATTAACATTCCTCAATATTTGATTAATTTTTTATAATATTTAACTAGGAAAATTGCCGGGGCATTCAAGCGTGTGACTAATGTATTTGTTGCTGCCTTGGCGGTAAGGTGGTTTCAGTTCATTGAAAAAAAGAAAATGATTGAAAAAAAACACTAAACTGTTAGAATAATATTAAAATATGAATTTACATATTTAATTAAATATTAATTTTATTGTGTTTAATTTGATAAAAAAGAATTTGAGAAGGATGGTTTCGAAAAATTTTGTGATATTTAAGAAATTTTTCATAATTTTTTAACTCTAAGGACAAAAAATAAAATCATTTCAATGGTGACTTAGATTATGCTAACTTGCTTAAAACTTTTTGGACTGAAGATGTCCACACTATATGTTATGTGTTAAAATAAATTCTAATTCATTTTTAGTTTAAAATGAGAGAAAGTTTTACATTGTTTATTTTAAAATATTTAATTACAAGTGTTTCATTTTAATTATTAAAAATAATTTTAAAATTCTTAATTTAAAAATTAATGAATATATTTTTCTTAGTTATTCTTTAGTTAATAAAGTACATAGAGTTTATAATAAGAGATCAGTAGTAATTGAAGATTTTAGGCATATAAATTTTAATGAAACAAGCCCTTTTAACTTAAGAAAAAAAGATGTTTTAGATAATGTAGGCATAATCTCACAAGTCAAAAAAGTTAGCTTAAGTAATACATTAAGTAAGAAAGCACGAAATGATGGTATAAGAGCTAAAAATGATTAACTTAAAGCAAGTAAATAAAAAATGAAAAATTTTAGTAGCTTGCAAATTGCAAAATGTAATACAAAAAGTACCAAGAGAATGAAAATATATAAGTAAATCATTTCAAGATTTAATCATTAGTAATGAATCTAATCTCTTTAGGACAAGATCATTATTTAAGAACACCAACACTAATATTGCACTCATTTTTTAAGTAAAGCCAAAATATATAAAAGATGCACTAAATGATAAACATTTGGTGCATACCATTAATAAGTTGAACCAATTTAAAAAGAATCAAGTGTAAACCTTAGTTCGTAGACTTAAAGACCATCCCATCATAGGTATTAAGCGAGTGTTTTGAAACAAATTAGATGAAAGTGAAAAAATAAAGCATAACAAGGTTTGACTTATTGCCAGAGGATACAACCAAAAAAAGGGAATATATAACAATGAGACCTTCGTACCTATGACTAGTATATAAGCTATTCAAATCCTACTTGCATATGTAACATATATAATTATACCTTATATCAGATAAATATGAAAAGTGCATCCTTTAATGATTTTATTGTTGAGAAAGTATATGTTGAGTAACCTTTAGGTTATACAAAAATTTTATTTATCATTTTAGAAAAAAGTATATAAGTCTAAGACATCATTTCATTTGAGACTATGTGCTCAAAAGGGATGTTGTTTATAAGTAAGTGGAGATAAATGATCAACTTGTTGATATTTTTACAAAGTGCTTAACTGAAAATAGGTTCTTAAGTATTATAAAGCATTTAGGTACAGTGGACACATCATAGGTTTTCATTTTTTGCATTTTTATGTGTTCTTGTATTTCCTTGTTGATTTGATGATGTTTGAAGTGTATTTAGAATGTTTTTGATTGATTTTGTATGTGATAAAATTATTATTAAAATATTTTGTGCAAAAAAAAATCTCAATTTGATTTATGAATCACTTAATCTCATTTTTCAACTTAATTAACTAGAAAATTCCTATTTGACAAAATGCTTTTCTTTTTACTTGTGATTGACTAAATCTTTAAATTTTCTTCCTTTTTAAACAAAAATCAGAATTCCTAATTTTTATGAACCTTAAATTGCTAACCACCTACACTAAATTCTCCAAAATCTTCCTAAATTAACCAAATTTACATCTTTAGACATTAATTAACCTACAAATCACAATATTTAATCCTTAATTTCATTAATCATTCTCCCCCTAAAGCACAATAAAGAAAAATAGATAAGTTGCAAAGTTAATGCTTTGCCAAAAAAAAACTGACATGGATGTTGAAGAAGCCAGTGTTATTAGAGAAGTCACTTTCATTGGAGAAACCACCACCACTGGAGAAGAAATCATCTCTACCATTAGGAAGCACCCCAATTGCCTCCTTTCTCCTTCTACATGTAAGGCTTTGCCTTTCTTTACACAATCGTCAAACCTTATGTCACCATCATTGTTGACATTGTCAATGTTACATGGCTTGTCGGGGAAGTCCTGGTCACTTCCTTTTTCTTCATCTTTTAACTTAACCTCAGACTCCTTAAGACAATAAAGATTTGGTTGAACCTTTAACTAATAAAGATGAAGCAAGATAGTATAATACCTTTAAAGAAACTAATGACTTACCTTTGAGGTATTTTAAATTTACATTTGCTACTAATAAAGCTTTTAAGAAGTATAATGAGAAGTTTATACACATTGAAGTATTGGATGGATGATCCCTTAGAGATTTATATAAGACCAAAATTTTCTTTCTTTTTTTTTTGTGCAAATATGACTGAATTTCATTAATCTAGACTACGCTTACTATCTTAATATAGTGAAAATGTCTTTTGCTAATATTATGGAGTGTACTGATGAGAGGATAGAATCTTATGTGAATGAAACTAATGTTGTGTTGACACTAAATATGATTGTAGATATTTTCTTTATTCTTAATGTTAGTGGTGAGATCAATTTCCATAAGGGATGGATTAAAGATCAATTTTTAGCTCTTGAGTAGTTGAAAGTTATGTTTGAGGTATAAGTTGATGATAAAGGAAACATTTTTTATAAGAATGGAGAAGCTTCAATCCCCACTAGTCACAAACCTGAGAAACCTAACGCCTTACTAGTGAAAGCTCATGTTATGCAAAGAATTATTGCATATACTTAAGAAGTTAGCATATAAATCACTCGTCTTATATTAATATATGCCTTTTGATCTATGTGATCAAAATGGAACCTTTTAATCTCTTTAAAAATATGATAAAAGTTCTTTGATACGTATTTTTTGAGGATTTTAATTTTATTCCATATGAGATGAAACTTTTTAAAAGTTTTAAAAACTTATATGTAATGGATGGTAATGAGTTGCCCATTAGCATGTCTAGCTAGGCTTTGATAAGTAATTGGACTCTAGCTTAAATGAATCTTAAATTGGTTTAAGGAGTTATCAAAGCATTCTTCCAAGAACAACAAAGAGATTTACCAAGGGTCTTAAATCGCAAGCTTTAAATCTTAGCAAGATTCAGATGACAATTGAAAATTTGCAGGAAGATGTAGCTGCAATTTAGAATGCGTTGGATGAGATTAATGCTACACAAGAGATTTTTCATGATAATTTTTCTTTCTAACTTCAAATAGTTTGCTTTTGCTTTTCTACCTTTACAAAGAATTGATTTTTTTAGTAGACCTTGGTTTACTTTTTTTTGATGCCAAAAAAGGAAAAGGGAGAAGAAAGACTGATTTCATTTTCTTTTAACCTTAATCCATTTTTTTCCTCCTTACTTAGACAACTTGCTTGTTTTTATTATTATTATTATTATTTTGATTTGCTTTAGTTTGCTTATTTATTGCTTTAGTTTTTATTTGGATATTTAGATAACTTTATTTGATACTTATTTATCTTTATTTTTTATACTTTAATACTTTATATTATTCTTTGACATTTTTTTCATATTCTTTTTGTCATGCTTTGATACCTTATGCTCTTTTTGTGTTAATTGTCTTGTTTATTTCCATAAATCTTTGATTGAGTTTTGATGTGCCAATATTAATTTATTATTACGAGCATATAGCTCTTTCTTGTGTTGTGATTATCATTGATTGATATATATATATATATATATATATATAGTTAATTTTTTAAGTTGTTAGAAGATATCCTTAGAGTTGATTATAATTGTTACTCCTTATACTGTGATTGTCGTTGTCATACAAGCTGTGATATTGTGATTTATTAATCCGTATGGTAAGTATATTATTTTGGCTCTTCAATTTTATGACAATGGGTTGTTTTACTTTCAATTTCATTATGTCATTAACCTCCTGTTTGAATATTGGAAGAGAAGATTTATTGGAGCTTAAAAAGTTATTAGGACCACAAGATTTAAAATCCTAAAAGGAAGTTATTTCAGTACAAATTTTCTCTTACTTTGAAAGATGATTAATGGTGGAGTAATCTCACATTTCTTATGTTGGCAAAATTCAAAGAATGCCAAATATGGAAAAAGGATCAAGTTGAAGCCTTTCAAGATAATAGTTGGCTAATCATTGGAGCAAAACCAAAGAGAAAAAAAATCCTCGTGCTAGAATTATTTTTCAGTTTGGTAAATTCAATTTTTTCCTTACAACAAAAGTTTATTAATTGAGAAATTTTATCTACACTTAAAAGGGAATGCTTAAGGCCCATCTTCAGACATTTTTAGAAGTTCTTCAAAGGTTATTTACTGAACAAAATAACTATGGAAACAATGTTGAAGTCCAAGCAACAATTCTGAAGATTTTTGAGACCTTGGTGAATCAAGTCAATTAATTATGTCAATCAACCAAAAACACCAGAATTGGAAATAATCCTCCAAAAATTTTAAAGCAGCTAACCTAAAGTTCCAGATCAACGTTTCTTTATTTTTCAATGGTCAAAAGTCTTCCAAGGTTGTATAAAATCTGTTTTGTACAGTAGCCTAGAGATAGGAATCGAAAAGATCAAGCTCTCTCAATTTCCTTCCATTATACTAAGTTTTTATGTGATTTAAGAGAATAAAAGAGTGATTATTTGTAAGCGCCAGGGTTACTTCAAGTGATATTGAGAAGAGTTTGGGATTTTAAGTGTGTAGAACAAGAGCTTGTGTGCAAGAAGTGGGCGTAGTGTTGTAAAAATGGTCAAGGACCTTTGCGTGCATTGCCATTATTCTCCTCCTAATTAAGGAGTTCAATAATGGAGTTGAAACTCTAGAGGAGGATTCTTAGAGGAAAGGGCATAGGATCAAAAGATCCGAACCTCTCTAAATTGACATGTTTTGGTTATCTTGCTCTCTCAATCTCGTTTATTATTTTTCACAATCACACATAACGTCGAGTTATTATTTATCTTGTAAGTGTTCATTCCCCTTGCACACATTATTCACACAATTTTTTTTTGTTGTTGTTGTTGTTGTTCACATTGCACTTGTCATTTTTATTAAGTTTGTTTTTATTTGATCACACTGCACGATTCATAGGCAAGTGTCCTTGTAATTCAATTCACTTCCTGCCTTTTGGGTATCCTTAGGATCAACACCTACTTGCTAGAACTACTATATGTCTAGAATGTTTCAAAATTTTAAGAAAAATTCAGGGTGTCAAACATTGCCCATAAAACTCTAAAATCTAGTATGGTAATCAGAGGCGAACCTTATAGTTTTGCTGATAATTATAAAGATAAAATACAAAAATCACCATGAGCTTTGGGTAAGTTATCGATTCTATCAAACCAATTCTTTCTTTCTTCCTTTTTTTCATTTTTTTTGGGGGGGGGGGGGAACTTTTCAATTTTTGTAATGTAGGTTAAGCAACTTTAAAATTGAAAAAATCAGGCCATTACCGTTACAAATAGTGCACAACCGGGTCACATTCGACAAACAGACTTTTTAAGTGTTTACATGGCATCTGGGGTGTACAAGCATCTCTCTTAGTAAGCAAGAGATGTTGACATGGACACGGTGAGTCAGCCCACTTTGTTGACTCACCCCAGTCCCGCCCTTACTCCTCACTAAACCCCTTTTATCTTGTATGGGAGTGCACTGTTAGGGCCATAACTACTGTGATCAGTCCACATTTAGGTTACAAACTATTAATTTAGTGCACAATTATATCACCGTAGCCTTTGTTGAGAATTTTAACAGTAAAACTCTAATCAAATTTAGATTGGTTCACCAAAACCACGAAAAAATGCAATTAGGACATGATTGAACTCCAATCCTTTCAGCTTCTTTTGTTTGCAAGTAGCTTAACTCTCTTCATTTTCTTAGTTTTTCTCTTTTGAAGACTATAGCTTTGTAATCTAAAATATCTGATAAAGAGAAGCAGGGCTTTTGATAGGTAATTTTTATGAGTTAGGATTTTGCTGCAAAAATTCCCAACAAAGCCGATGGTGTCCTAATGCTACACAAAATCAATAGTTTGTAACCTAGTATACTAATGACAGTAGTTACTGATCTAACAGTGTACTCTCATGCGAGACAACGGAGGTCTGGTGAGGAAAGAGGATGATGGAATAGAGGGGTTTGTCAACAAAATGGGCTAACCCAGCATGTCCTCATTAGCAAGTCTTGCTGACTAAGAGAGAGGTTTGTATACCTCAAACACCATGTAGACAATTAATGTCCTAATTGACAGATGTAACCCAATTGTGCATTATTTGTAGTGGTAGTGACCTAATCCTTGCAATTTTAAAGTTAATGACCCACATTACAAACATTGAAAACTTGTTGACCCAAAATGATCCTCCTCCAAATGATTATATAACAATTCCTGAATTTGCATCAATTACAAAACGTCATCGCAGCTCTTTCAAAACCACCAACTAATAAATATGACATCCTACATGGCTAATTGGGTATCATGGAGTTAATACTTCGTACATTCATTGATTAGTTGCTAACTTTTCGATTTGTATCAATCTTTATGGCATTAATTAGAGATTTTTGGTAAATATCAAAGTTATTAGGTAAGATTTTTTTGTGATATCCATGTTTTGAATGGTTAAAGAGAAATGAGGAATGACACATATAAAAAGAAAAAAAAGAGAGACTTTCCTCGCATCTCCCTCCCTCTCATTTGATAATAATGTAATGTTTTTAGGTGAAATAAAATCATTTAGAAATTAAAAATCAGTTTTTTCCCTGCAGATGTCTGGGAATATTCGACTGGAAACAGTGACGCATCAGTTAGAGACTTTATAATGGCACTTTTATTATTATTATTATAATAATTATTATTATTTATTGGAGGCCAAGAACGAAGGTGGAACCGCCGAAACTCGATCATGGAACATCAGTAGGTTTCTATTAGAATGCCCTGTTATTGCACTTCGCCTCAACTTTCAAGAGTGCCTTATTGGATGCCTCAATTTATCTATCATGAAAATGAGCTTAATTTTGCCACTTCCAATCATTGGATAACATCTCTACATTTCCCTTATTTTATTATTATTATTATTTTTATTTTGTCCCGTCGGGTCAGGAACCATTTTCAAGCAGACCCAAGCAACCAACACAACCCCATTGCTATGGCTCCCCGCTTGAAACAGGCAAACCACATTCTTGCACCGTTTAGTTTTAAGATGTTCACATGACACGAGTTTACATTCTATTACAGCAAGCGTTTTTGCACCTAACAGTTCACATTTTAAATTTTTTCAATGCAACAATATTTTGGTTATATCAGTCTTATAACTCTATATATTTTCCTTGGAACGTCGTTATTTCATTGGTTATGACTTGTCACCGATAGGAGTCAACATCATTGCAACAAACTCGGTTGTATTTTCAACTGAGCAGCGTCCTGAACATGGCTTCACTAATTTTAACGAACCCATCAAAGCTAGCACACCCTTTCCTTAATTGAAAGGAAACAAGTAAAAACTCACCATTAAAGTACTAGAAGGAAAAGAAAAATGTGCCAGAAGAAAAGCTCCATTCAAATTCAATTGCCTACGAAGATTAACTTATCTACGGATGGATCAGGTCAGAATATTACCTGTGAAATACAAAGTAAAGATTACAGCCACCATCATGAAAAGCACAGAAGGCCTCGCGACAACTGCAGCTGATGTTGTCCTACAGTAAGCAAAATCATCAATTAGTATCCATAGAACAAATTCGGAGGTCCTTCCGCTGGTGAAAAATATGTGCACAAAAATTTTTAAGAGTCAGGTAATCTCTTGAACTGCTATCAATGTACAGGGAAAAAGAAATAAGGACAGATAGCGAATACCATGCCATAGACCAGAAAACGAAGATGTGTTTCCAGGGAACAGGCTACTGCCACACACGCAACAAGGGAATATAAACAAAGAAAACAGAACGATAAACTTATTTTTATATTTTTTGGCTTTCTTGGGCTAAACACATCGTAGCCTAACAGAAAATCACACAAGGACTAGCTAGATAAAGGCGCAGCAGAGTATTGAAAGTTGCAAAGCTAAATGGAATTACCTGGCCCCCATACCCAAAACTGACTTGGACTCGAGTCCAAAGCCAAAAGGGAAAAGTGGATCATAGTGGGGATCCCCAATATTCATTGGCAGTTGATCCACACTTCTAAACCATGTCCTTGGAAGCTTTCCACTGAAACCATAGTCTCCAAAAAGCACATCAGCCACACCTTGACCTTCAGTGCCAGGCAACCATGCCGCCACCAAGGAATCAATTGAGGAAATATAAGGTTCTATCGTGATGGGTCTGCCGGAAATTATGACAACAACACATTTGACTGTCTCACATACATTGCTGATGATGCTTGGGCCTGGCTCCAACATTGTTAGGTCCATGCTGTCTCCCGCAGTCTCAGCATAAGCAGGCTCGCCAACAACAACAATGCCATATGCAAAGCTGCCGCCCTTCACAAATTTGCTATCAGGTTCTTCCTGAAAGATAACTTCTGTACTTGGATCCACTGTAGCTTTTACGGCATCAAGGATGGTGGTTCCTTCAGGAAATGTAATGGCATTGAATTTTGTTGCCTCTCATAGAAAGCAAACAAAGTTTAGCAAGCCTTGCTTCTTGGCTTTCCTATGTTTACTGACTACTTTGCTTCTTCGTTCTTTCTCCTCTAATTTCAAATGTGATGGAATCTAAACTGATCTAATTATATCAGAAACAAGCACTGGTTGGGAGTTGTAAAGTTGAAGAAAGACGATGCCCATTGCATCTCCAGCTAGAATCAGAAAAAAGCTGATGTTTCAACCATCTGTTATGATTCCTTTTTCTATATGTATATATCTATATATATGATTCAAACATGGTTAAATTAATCGAATCAAATTGTAGGATACATCAATGAATTGTCATATTCTAAGGCTCTTGGCACATATACATCCACTTATAGACATGGATGAATAAGATTCGATGCCCAAGTTTACCAATGTTCAAAATCCTTCATATATATCCAGCGTAGCCACAGATTCTTAATTTGCTTTGGATGATTCCACAAAACAGCATTCTTTGCAAGCTTTTCACATATTATGTAACATTTTCAAACTTACTGACATTAGTTCACCTAGTTATTGGAGTCCTAAACAACAGTACTAGTCAATCGCAATTCTTGTGATCATCAAATCCTGTTTAAGCAGGGTTACATATAGGGAGAGGGTCTCTATGTTTTGGTTTGAGATTCATACCATTAGCAATTATGCATATCTTCAATGGCACATACCTCTTGTATAGTTTTTGCCGCTGAATCCCTGCCATGCGATTGTCCACCCACCACACTGATAGCCCAAGTTATCTGCATGAGTACCAGCAACTAGAATCTTTGACGCCTTCTTTGGAAGGGGTAAAAATGGATCAGTTTCATTTTTTCCATTCTTCAGCAACACAAGTGATTTCCTCACAGCTTCCTGTGCCAAGTCTCTATGTGCCTGGATAAGTGATCGGATAATTGGCATTCATGGCATTAGAATTGTTGTGGAACCTCACAACAACCCATAAGCTTAAACAAAGTGGTGAGATGCATAGCTATTGTAAGTAATGGCAGATCTCTATATTTAGTCCATATGGGACTTTATATCCTAAACACACCCCCTTGACACATGTTAGGTCCTGCTAGCACTGGGCAGAGCTCATTTAAACTGAACACATGGAGGGGCTGAATCAACATGTTGGGCCCCAATAACAAGTGGCCAAATTGAACTTGAATTACAGGAGGCCTAGTGCAGATGAGGATGAGCTAGCTTTGATAACAAGCTGTGAACCCTCGTACCAACCCAAACACTTTAGCAATTAGGTGGAGAAACCCATAAGCATTATATGTCAGGTTATGTCTTTACATTTAATTGTTATGGGACTTTATCCACTTAACCAGATTTTTCAATGGTAAAATATCTCGGTAATTGTTGGAAAGACAAAAGCCAGGGTGTACAAAAACTGGGATTAAAGTGACTGAAGCACATAAGAAAGTGACATAGGATGAAAGACAGAACGTTTTCATGTCCGACAAAGTCCATGGTGCAGTGTGCTAAATTAGCAATAATCAGCTTACCACTGAGAAATTTTACTACGCAATTGAAAGTTTAATTTACCAACCAGGCTTCCAAGCTCATTGACCAGGCTGAGATCAGCCAATGGTTTTTCAAAAATACCCATGGTGAACTTGACAAGCAAAATCCTTCTCACAGCATCATCAATGCGATCCATTGGGATGGCATTTTTCTTGACCAGGTAAGTCAGGTCATGAATAAACTCAGTATAATTAAAAGGGACCATAATCTGAAAAAAAAAAATATATATATATTAAAATATATTTTCAACTTCAAACACTAACTTTCACCAGCTTAGCATATCTGTGAGCAAATGACAGAAAGTTTCACTAAAATTTAATCACAAATGACTATTATGTGAGCTACTAACCATGTCAATACCAGCTTGAATCCCTGCAAGGACAGAATATGAGTAGTTTGCATGCGGTGGCGAGGTAACCCTATCAAGACCCTCCCAATCAGAGATAACAAAACCCTGAAAAGTTCATTAAATATGCCCTGTGTAGTTAGCATGGACAGCTACGTTCATACTTCATAGGTAGCATGAAACTAACAGAATCCTCATATGGTAAAGTTAACAGAATCAGGTATTGCAACCCAGGACACAAGATACAGAAAAAAGGGAGGACCCAATCCAAGGCAGGGAAAAACCAAAACAGTAGCCACCTCTATTGTGAAATTTATGTTACAATTCCAAGATGATGGTCTTAAATCAGGATTGTGCATAAAAAATTGGCAAAGATGAATGGGAAGGAAGTGCATGTGGTATTTTCCTTGTTCATGGTATGACTAGCTCTTCACCAGATGTTTTCAAGCAATGATTTCTAGTCCAAAATGTTGGGCAGGCAAAACACAACATGTACAAGTGGAGGAAATGAACTTCAAACTGATATTTAATCCTGGCGTGGCACAAGTATTTAGATCAGTGTATCCAAAATAAAATAAAATACTATGTAGATGGTTAATAGAAGGCAGGAAATAAAACTTTCTGCTTAAGCATGCAACTGCATTCAAGTCAATGATATCAAGCAATATATGACAAATGATATGCTAAGATATGATCAAAAGAATTTGCTTGAGGTTACATCTCTAGCAACTACTAATTAGTTTGGGCATAAGCTTCACATGGTTGAGTGATCTTGAAATAGAACAACATATAATTGAAAACTGCAAGCTTGACAAGGTTTGATGGTAAGCAAACATTTTATTTCTTTTATAAAAAAAAAAAGCACCAAAGGGATGCAACCCAAATGCCAAGGAAGCAGGTCATTTATGGAGAATAGAACATATTTATGCTTCAAGTGTCCAGTCCCCTTCACACACAATGACTCAATTTTACACGACATCTAAACTGTTGGCATGGCTACACAAAAATCTACCGGCAAATCAGAATAATATGAAAAATTAAGATGTGAAGTTAACCTTAAACCCCAAAGTGCCTTTGAGGAAGCCAGTAATCAGCTCACGGTTTGCATGCATCTTTACCCCATTCCAGCTGGAGTAGGAAATCATGATGGTTGAAACACCCTTAATGACTGAATCAGAATAGGCAGGCATGTGGATGCTCATTAACCCATGCCTGTCGATTACTGTGTTATTCTCATTGATTCCCTTGGTTGTCCCACCATCACCCACAAAGTGCTTTGCACAAGCTGCAACATTTTTCCTGCATGAATTAAAAAAAGGAAGAAAAAAAAGAGAGTCAATATAGAAGATATCAAGAGAGCAATTAAAAACAGCTAATTTATGTTTCATCATATTGAGTATGACAAGCAGGGTGTAATATTCAGAGAAGTGAATGAGCATGCAGTACATTTGGGTGAAAGAGAGGGAACAGAAAGCCTCTGAAGTGCTTTGATTTAAGCATACAACATCGCTGTTTATCTACAAACATTAGAATTTCGAAGCATCAATTGACAGAAATGATTTACTTCTAAGGCATGAAAATGTTATGTTCCATTGTATTTCATCAAGCAAATTGTGTCCAAGATTTGTGAATTTGATGATTAAGCATAATTGTAGACAGCTAAGCTGACTTTGCAAAGGATGTCTAGAGTCTGAGATTCTCTTACTGTCCACCAACATATGGAACTCCTTTCCGAGAATCAGGAGGAAGATCCCCTTGTAAACCAAATATAATGTCAGTCATGTTGACCACAACTTTGTGATCCTCACTGTAGCTTTCATAACATCGACCCCACCTTGGATCTCTGCAGACCTTTAAAGAAGAAAGTGGGAAATATCAAGTTCATATACACATTTGATGTGCACTAACTAAACCTGCCTAACTGATTTGGTAGCATGGTACGTACTGCAATACATGGAGCAAATACATAAGGAATCCCTGTGGCTCTAACTTCAAGAGCAGTTGCGACACCTATCCTCTTTACCAGATCAGGATCTCTGCAATTAGGAGTTTAAACAATTTGTGAAAAAGAGATTTATTTTAATGGCCTTTTAATTAAACCATATAATAAATAGGGTTTTCAGTTCACGAATAAACAATATGAGACTGATGCAAAGATCAGAAATGTCACAAAAAAGGCACAATACTAATAGCTTCAACAAGTCCAAAGGACTATATTCTGACAGCAATCCAAATGGGGTTTATTCCCTTAGGCTTATTACTCTTTCGTTAGAATGTTCCGCATCTTTTTTTAATACAAAAGGCACCAACTGATGAAGCACAAAATGTTAATGACTATATAGGTAAAAGTTATTAGTAGTAGGGTATATATTCAACAGAATGCTGCACAAAAAAAAAAAAACAAAAAACAAAAAAACACAAAACAAAAACAAACTCCATGATTTACAAGTCCAAAGAAATGAAACTACACATTTAATGAGAAAAATCAGTATGAAGTTGAAATTTGTATTTGCCTGGTAGCTCCGAGCCCAACATTATGAGGGAATATCGTAGCATTATAAACATTGTTATGACCATGTACTGCATCAATCCCATATATCATAGGAATTCCCAAACGGCTAGACAATGACCCATTTTGAAATCCATTCACCATGTTGACCCAGTCCGCAGCAGCGGCCTCGGGAAGTGGAGTACTTCCACCACCACTTAATACACTACCTGCAGCAATCACACACCCCAAAAAAGAAAAGAAAAGAAAAAAAACAAACGGAGTAGCTGAAAAATAATTAATAAATATTCTAAAATAAAACAAAGTAAATAAATGAAGGGGGAAGGAATTAAGTAATTAAGGAACCAATGGAGTGGGTCTTGAGAATGCGGGGAGTGGCAGCGGTCCTATCAATCTGGGTCATTTGACCGATCTTCTCTTCCAGTGTCATTCTAGAGAGTAAGTCCTTGATTCGAGCCCCAACTGGCTGCTTCGGGTCTTTGTATTTTACGTACTCTGCCTCTGCCGCTGCCGCTGCCGCCGCCATTGCCACCCACACCACCACCCATAACCACAGAAGAATCCATGGGAACAGCTCCATTGAAACCCTATGCATTTCCACTCTCCCAATTTCTTAGCCACATACAATCCACAGAGAGAGAGAGAGAGAGAGAGAGAGAGAGAAAGTTAGATTGCACAGTTTGAACAAGAAATCATCAAAGAAACTATGCTTCAAGTTTTAAGGAAAGCAACTTTGAACGAACAATATCAACATTTGCTTATTGGGTTGGGTATTCAAACGACAATGCAATTCTCAACTCTTCTTCTTCTTCTTCTAGTGGTTTGAAAGACAAAAGAAAAGACGCTGCTGCGTGTGCGTGTGCGCGTGCGTGTGTGTGCGCGCGGGGGCGCGTGAGAGAGAGAGAGAGAGAGAAGGCTACCGGATGAAATCAGACACAGAATCAGAATGAGTTCAGAATGTGGGCTTTTCATTTTTTAATTGAAAAGCCACCAAAAAAAAAAAAACCAAACAGAAAAGAAAATCTTGCTGACAAAATACAATGGAACACGAGCCCGTCGGAGGAGGAGGAGGAGGAGGATACTTGTTTCCGAAGCAAAAGAAATTGATAAGCATCAAATTAAAAAAATTGTGTCGGTCGGAAGGTAAGAAATTATAAATGGACAATTTTATAACAGAGACACGTTTTTATTTATTTATTTATTTATATATATAATAATAATTGATTATAATCAATAATTATAATGAATTTATATTTAATTTTTTATTTATTATTATTATTATTTGTCTCTAATAACTCTTTTTAAAAAACAAAAAAAAAAAAAACATATGGGATCTACTTCAAATTTTTTTTCATTTTTAATATTTAGTAAATTATTTTTTCATGCTTGACATTTAACTAGGTTTACTCGTTCGTGCTCCGTGAGAAATTATTTAAAGTAATTATATTTTATTAAACTTTTGTAATATTAAAAAAATAAAACTCAGGAGGAACCTCAGGAGCCTTTTACCTTGTTGTGCTCGAGACAACCTCGGAGGCAGCCGGTCTTTTCTCGGAAGAAGAAGAAGAAGAAGAAGAAGAAGGGCGACAAAGGAGAAGGAGAAGGAGGAGATTCTAAGAACATCAGTATTTTTATTTATTTATTTTCTCGTGCAATGACCATTGAATTCCCTGAAAGATGATATCAGGTTCAGGCATATACACATGACAGAAACAAAGAAGAGTGAGGCTCCAAATTATTGATAGAAACTAAGGGAGCTTTTGGCTATGGCTAATTTTATTAAGAAATCAAAATAAAAATAAATTTTTTATTTTAATTTTTAGTATTTGTTAAAAAAATAAAAAAGTTTCATTTTCATTCTCTTATTTATTTATGAGAATGAGATTTTTTTTATACCCTAAAAATCATCATATTAATTAATCATGTTTTTATTCTTTCTTTTTTTTTTTAATTTCTCTGCAATAAAAATTAAATAATAAAATATAATATAATATAAATATAATAAATATATGTCATAAAATAATAATAATAATAATAATAATTTATATTAAAATTGTTAAATTACGAAAATAATTAAAATATTAATAATAATTTTATTATATATATATATATATATTAGTTATTATTAATAGTACTATAATTAAAAAAATTATAAAATATTTAAATTATTTTTATTATAAAATTATTATGTTAATATATTTATTTTAAATATTTATATTTATAATTATTAATTAAAATTATAATAATAATATATATATCATTATTATTAAAAAAATTATTAATATAATTTTTATTTGTACTTTTATTATAATTAAAAATGTTATAATATTAATATAAACGATTATTATTATTATTATTATTATTATTATTATTATTATTATTATTATATTGATATTTTTATAATAATTAAATATATTTAATTATATTATTAATTTTTTATTATGATTTTGATTTTGAATTTAATCAAGAAATTACAAAAATAATTTAATTTTAATTTTAAAATAAATTAAATATATTATAAAATTTATTATTCTTTTTTTCAATTTCGTTTAATTTTAATTCTATGAACCAAACACTCCTTAAAAGAGTGATAGCAACGTAACAAACCTTTTGTCGCTTCCTCCTCCTCCTCCTCCTCCTAAAAATAGCCACACACAGCTCAATGCAGACAAGGATTTAACGTCATTCAGTTAATATAGCCTGCATGCACGAGTGGCTTTCTAGTGCATTGCCATTCCATTTCCCGTATTCATTTTATGCGACGCACCAGCGATGCAGAAAGCTGTCCTTTAAGGGTTCGTCAGAATTGCCAGATCAAGGCCTTGACCGTGTTTGGCATTGGAGAAAGGAACGCGAACAACTCGGTTGCTGCCTGATGCCAAAATCTTATCACTTTTCGAACTACGATTTGATGATTCCTCAAAAAGTAATGCATTTAAACAAGATTCGAACAACACTGAATATTTGTTATTTCTCTTGGTGTTCACCCCGTTTAATGTTCCTCTCCAAGGAGTCCCCCATATGCGTCTCTCCGTGTCGAATAACTCTCCAGTTTGCGTTTTGTGTTGACACCGTCCTCCATTGTAAGTCCTGTCGGCATTTGTTCTATTGGGAGCTCCATCACTGTGATCCCAAATCTGAACGTGTCCACTTAAATTGTTACTTTCCTCATACTTGCAAAACTGTGGGAAAGACCATTAGGCATATTTTTCAGTCGGCACAAACAGTACAAAAGGAGTCACGAAAACTAAAAAGAATAAGCAAAGAAAAGAAAAAAAAAAAAAAAGTGGTACCGGATGCATGGTTTTGTCTGAAGCAGAGAGTCGATGTAATTATAATATAAGGGCAATTTGGTCTGCCACCGCAAATTTCCAGGACATTTTCGTTATTAGCAGACATAGTTTGACTAATGGTCTTAAATCGAGCATAAATGGGAGATTGGTCATTCTTTTCTGCGATGCAATGGAGGTCAGGACAATAGAACTCACATTTATTTCTTTGAGAGTAGAAATACGATTTAACTACTCGAGTCATGCGTAACACAGGTATGCGCAAATTTAGATTTTATTAAAAATAAATATCATTATAGATATTTAAAATGATATGATAAGCACGGTAAGATGATAAATGGCTTACCTGCTATCTCTTCTAAGTTTCGCTAACAACAAATGTCGATTTTTTTTTTTTTAAAAAAAAAAATTGGCATATGGGGCTTGGCGAGATTGATTAGGTACCATGTTGCACTTACATGTTGAGTCTAAGGTACCCGAAGGAGTTTGACTCTGTTAAAATTTGCTAATCAGCGTTTTACGGAGTCAATTATTGAGTCATAAAAATCAGCTAGCATTTAGATTTCCAAAGTATGATGACTCAGAGGATCCGACCTCCTAAATTTGTCGAGCCGAGCAACGTTTTGATTTCCAAAGGACTGTGGTTGAGGACCAGATACGCATAGCAGCATATCGCATGGAGGGAGACGTGCAGCTATGGTGTTAGTGGCAGCGACGAATGCTTCCTAATTTGACTTGGGAAGAGATGAAATGACACCTCCTCACCAAGTACGGAACTTTTTATTTTTGAGAATGCATTTGCTGATTTATGTAAGTCAGCATATCACCTGGAGGGAGACGTGTAACTATATGGTATTACGGCAGTGGTGAATGCTTCTTAATTTGACTTGGGAAGAGATGAAACCAAAACCCCTCACCAATGTCACGGATGGGTGTGTGAGAATTATCTCCCACGTCAGATAGGAAATGACGTCAGATAGGAAGTGGAGAATCTGAAGGCATGTAAATGTAAGTACTATACACTCTAAAAAGCTGTATTTTTAGAAAAAGTAATCACCTCGTGACACCAAAGTTTGAGGGTCGGTATACAAACCCGAAAACCCTGGAACTTGAACAAGGGAATTGGATTGACAATAATCTATGATAGTATGAGTCCAAAGGAACTAAGGGTGAGAGGTCATACATTCAAATTTCAACAAAATTCCCCTAGGTCTTACAAAGATAGGTTCAGCCTGTGGGGGTGCATTGCCAACACTGGAAAAAATGTCACACCCCATTTGATTTGTCGCTTTACACCCGCAGAACTCCAAAAATGTCGACGACAATGCGATAATCCCTACACACTTAATCATCAATGCAAAAGGCTATTTCCTATTAATTTGGAACATGAATCAAAAGGCATCATAGACGTCCAACTAGAGGAGCTTGACAGTGGAGTAGATTCTTTGGAAATCTTACTAAATGCTTTGGTGGGATTCCAAATTCCTTAAACTATATATGTTTAAACTTCGGAGAAAGAGTTGATAATTACTGTTTTAATCAATTCTAGGTTAACTAATAATTTCTTCATGGTGGCATTGCTTGTGCAGTCAGCTTAACCTTTGATCCAGCACCTACAATGCGAGCGATGGTGGTTAATAGGGAAAGGCTCACCAACCTAGGAATTCGCAAAGAGGTATCTGTTCTTTTCCAAGAGCTTTAATTAAGATTGATTTCCTTTGCCTTCAGAAGGTTGTGACATTATTCTGGGAACTTAATGACTTTAAATTCTTGCACCCATCCTATGGAATTTCAAATAAATGGAGATTAAATTTAAATCTAACCAGGGGCTGATTGTTCTTCGAGGCATTCAGGCTACACCTCCTCGATTGGTTGACGAGAAAGCTCTTCATCGAGTCTTGCAATACAACCAAGGGAGAGGAAAGTTGCTACAAATTCTAATAGAATCGCTGAATCAAGAGGTGTCAGTTGATAATGATGAGTGGAGTTGAATTCAACAAGCATTTTTTGAATCATTTCTACCCCTTTCTCTGCTCCCTTCTCAACAAGAGCAGGACCATTAAATTCCTTTAGCTCCAAGAAGTGTCCCGGTTAATGTGACACCTTTTTGATACCCACACTTTCAGAAATAAGAGATTGATAAACTAGTGGTGGAAATGCTTGCCTAAGGAATCATACAACCTAACTAAATTCCGTACTCTTCACCAGTACTTCTTGTCAAAAAATCTAATGGGTCTTGGTAATTTTGTGTGGATTATTGAGTTTTCAATAGACTTACCGTGGCACAGGCCCTAATTTTTGCACTGTCCAATTTCTCTTTGCCATTTATCATCGAATGCGATGCCTTTAAGAATGATGTTGGCATGGTTTTAACACAAAATAAGCGTCTAATTGCATATTTTAGCACTAGTCTCCAAGGTTGGGATTTATCTCTCTTAACTTATGAGAAGGAGTTAATGGTGTTTGTATCTATTGGGCTGACCCTTTACTGCCAAATGGATTAGAGAAGACTCATGTATTTTTGGGACCAATGAATTGTGACAGAAGCTCGATAATGGTGGATTGTAAAACTTTTAGAATATGATTTCATCATTATCATAAGGGGAAATGAAATTCTATTGTAGACGGACTATTAAGATAAGGGCAATCTAAGATCTTGGCTTTATTGGCTCTATCCTTGCAGTGGCTTGGGGTGATCTAGGAGGAAAATTATGATCACCCTAACCAAGTGATAGGCCCTTGGCAAGTAGGACAGTAGAATTTTGCTCATAAAAAATAAAATCTATCTACCTAAAGAGTTTGAGTTGATTCTAGAACTATTAAAAATGATTCATAAAGGTAGCCATGAAGGATATTTCAAAACTCCTTACTAACTTAAAGAGGTGTTTTATTAGAAAAAACATAGAAGTGTTTGTTCGCAATTGTGATGTTTGTTAACAATATAGGTCAGATTTTCAAAAACTTGTGGAATTATTGAATCCTCTTCTTATTCCAACTTAAATATGGGTTAACATTATTATGAATTTCATTGAGGGGTTACTGCCTTTTAAGGGTAAATCTATTGTTCTAATGGTGATCGATTATCTTTTATAGTATAGTCACTTCTTACCCATCTATGATTCATGTACTGCTTTAAAAATAGTTTATATTTTCTTTGATCACATATTTAAGCCGCATGTGATGCCTAAAACTACTGTATATGATCGAGATCTAACATTCACAAGTTCATTCTAGAAAGAGCTCTTTAAGTTATAAGGTACTTACTTCAATTTTAGCCTTTATTATCACACACAAATAGAAAGAGCTTTTCAAGCTACAAGGTATTCATTTCAATTTTATCCCTTCTTATCACTCACAAATGAAAAGACAAATAAAAGTGGTAAATCACACCTTTGAGATGTATTTGCAATGTTTCAATAGTTTAAAGTCAAATAAATGGATTCAAGGAATAGCTTAGGCTAAATATTGTTATAATACTAATTGTCATTTAATAATGAAGTTCACTTATTTTAAGGTGGTTTATAGGAGAACATTACCCACCCTTATGTCTTATGTTCCTAGTATTGCCAAAGTCCAAGCCATAAAAGATGTGTTAATATAGTGAGATAAGCTTCTTAAAAGGGTTCACAAATACTCAAGATAACTTAAAACTTAATGAAATAAGTTCACGACCAAAAACATGTGAAGAGACAATTTAGAGTAGGTGACTGGATATATTTAAAATTGTAACCATAACAACAAGCATTAGTTTTTTAAAGGGTGTCCTAGAAGCTAGTTGTTAAGTTAGATGGTCCTTTCAAAGTGGTAGAGCAAATTAGGGAGGTAGTTTATTAATTAGAATTGCTTACCTCTAATAAAGTCGTCTCGATGTTCCTTTTATTCTTATTGAAAAAAAAAAAAAAAAAATTGGGGGACGATATTTTAGTTAATGCAGAATTACATGAGATTAGTGAGAATGCATAGATAAATGGGGGAGAAAAGGTCAATCTAAAACTAAATAGGTTGATGTAGTCTTATTTTCTCAGGAGTTCTCTCACTTCTCAATCCATGTAGAGACCATGGAAGTGATGAGAGAAAGAAATAGAACCATAATGGTTGCTTGCTAGAGAACCACAATGCTTGCTTTCCCACAAAAACATTCATCGTCATAGCATTCTTTGAATTTGTCGTATCAATCTCATTACAAGTTTAAAACTGCAAGAATAATAACAACAACAGCTACAAAAAGCATAATCAATTCATAAATGCTCATAAGCAACAAAAACCCAAAAAGGAATAGTCATTTGCCTTCATCACTAATGAGTACAAGTCCAATCACTATCAAAACAGGATGTACCTATAAGACAAGAAACATATGTAATACACATATGTAATACTACTGCTAAGTTGACGAACCACTTAAAACTCATTTAACACATTGTAAGGGAAGAACCTATTATCGCCAAAAGGAGCCTAATCCAAAATGATAAAAAACCATACAGAGACATGCAAGTGAAAAAAAAAAAAAAATCATAGGGAATTTACATTAAAAATGAGATCTTTGTTCTTAAAGATAAGAGCCAACTCTTCTCTATAACGCATCATCCACAGCAACACCAAAGCTGCCACTACAACTCTGAGTAGCCAAATTCCTATGAATATTGGGAATTTAATCATTTCCGTCGACCAGAAAGAGAAAATGAGGGAGAAAAGAGGGAAAGATAGATTATTTAAATGTAGCGAATGTCTTTTATTAAGGTTTTAGGAGTTGAATTTTAGGAGGGGGGAAATAACAAAAAAAGTCCATTACGTTGCTACATGTAAATCTTAATGTCACATAAATTCTTGGTATTAATCTTATATGAATATCCATCATTAATGACTTTCAACTCTTCACATTTTGTAACGGTGATAAATATAAATATATAAAAAAAATGAATTTATTCTCCATTAAACGGTCAAGAACAATCCCTCTTATTCCCACACACAAATTATGGCTTTAAACACACAAATTGTGCATTAATTGGAGGCATATCAATTTGTGTAAACAATAGGGAATCTTCTTGCTTTGATTTTAGAAACTCCTCAAAAAAAGCTAAAAAATGCTTAAGAAATATGTTCCGAGAGACAGAGCTAGAGAGAGAGAG
Organism: Bruguiera parviflora; assembly: GCA_019804595.1. Taxonomy (NCBI): domain Eukaryota; kingdom Viridiplantae; phylum Streptophyta; class Magnoliopsida; order Malpighiales; family Rhizophoraceae; genus Bruguiera; species Bruguiera parviflora. The sequence continues at coordinate 6,592,173 of CM034048.1, read as the reverse complement.
AGAGAGAGAGAGAGAGAGAGAGAGTTGACTCTCTATAAACAGAAATAGAATTAAAAAAAAAAAACTATTTATGTCAGTCGTTTAAAATGATAATAAATATTTATGAGTCAATATGCATGAGTTTAATTCACTAAACTCTTTTTATCTTGTATAGGGCCGTAACTATTGGGATCAGTCCGTGTTTAGGTTACAAACTATTGATTTAATGCACAATTATATCACCATCGCCTTTGTTAAAAATTTTAACGATAAAATTCTAATTAAATTTAGATTAGTTTGCCAAAACCAGGAAAAACGTAATCAAAAGCCACAGAAGAAAGATATCTCTCCTCTCAAAGCAAAGAAATCGAAGAAAAGGGAGCTGCCAAATCGAATAAGGAAGAACAGTAAGCATCTTGCTTCCATCTGCTATCCACCTAGAACCACACACATATCCACAGCTCCTTGCCCAATTTCGTCTCTGCCATTTTGTCTAGACTTTGTAATTACAAGCACAATCAATAAAACCCATGTAAGAATAAGGAAGAAAAATAACCATAGTGCTTTTTTCCTTTCTTTTCTTCTTGTGTTCTCAGTAATGGTGGCCTTCCTTAGCAGTCCAGTTATAAGCTTGCCCTTATACAGATTAAGGGATCAATCCATTCAAAAAAAAATCACATGCATCCTTTCTTTTGCCAGCACAAGAAGAGTTGCACAAGTTTAACTATTTTCAGTTAAAATATAACTTGCTTTTATGAGAAGAGAGAGATCAAAGAAAGCTACACCTACTGGGAATAAAGGGCATGCCTTAAATCGTTAGCCAGGACTGGTCTTTATCCGCGATGTCTTCAAAGTGGCAACTTTATTACAGTAACAGGACGTTATTGAAGTCTAATCCTTTTAGCTTCTTTCGTTTGCAAGTTTTTTTCTTTTGAAGTCTACGGCTCTGTCACCCAAAATATCTGATAAAGAGATGTGGGGATTTTTTAATTTCCCCAGCTTTGCGGGGAAAAAGAGATTTTTTCCCTACATCTCTTTATCCGATATTTCGGGGAAGTTTTTACCCTGTCCCATGGTGGAGCCGCCGAAACTCGACCATGGAACACCGATGGGTATCTAATAGAATGTCCTGTTTCTGCACTTCGCCACAACTTTCGAGGGTGCCATGTTGGGTGCATCGATTTATCTATTATGAAAATGAGCTTAATTTTGCCACCTTCATTGAATTTCTTCTTCTTTTTTTTTTCCCCCATGGCGAGGAATCATTTTCGAGCAGACCCGAGCAACCAACACAACCCCGTTGCTATGGCTCCCGTTTGAAACAGGCAAATCACATTCTTGCACCCTTTTAGTTTTAAAACGTTCACATGACATGAGCATACATTCTACAATCCGACGCTACAGCAAGCGTTTTGCAGTTAATAGTTCACATTGTAAATCTTTTTAATGCAACAGTATTTCGGTTATATCGGTCTTATAACTATATATTTTCCTTGCAACGTCATTATTTCATTGGTTATGACTTGTCACCGGTAAGAGTCAACATCATTGCAACAAACTCGGTTGATTTTTCAACCGAGCAGCATCCTGCACATGGCTTCACTAATTTTTTCGAACCCATCAGAGCTAGCTCCCCTTTTCCTTAATTGAGAGGAAACAAGTAAAAACTCACCATTAAAGTGCTAGAAGGACAAAAAAAAGGGTGTGAGATGAAAAGCTCCATTCAAATTCAATTGCCTACAAAAATTAATTTATCTGTGGATGGATCAGGCCAAAATATTACCTGTGAAATACAAAGTAAAGATTGCAGCCACCGTCATGAAAAGCACAGAAGGCCTCATGACAATTGCAGATGATGTTGTCCTACGGTCAAAAAAAAAAATCATCAATTAGTATCCGCAGAACAAATGCCGAGGTCTTTCCACTGGTTAAAACTACGAGCACAAAAATTTTTAGAGTCAGGTAATCTCTTGAACTGCTATCAATGTATAAGGAAAAAAGAAATAAGGACAGATAGCGAATACCATGCAATAGACCAGAAGATGAAGATCTGTTTCCAGGGAACAAGCTACAGCCACACATGCGACAAGAGAATATAAACAAAGAAAACAGAACGTTAAACTTACTTTTATTTTTTTGGCTTTCATAGGCTAAACACATGATAGCCTAACAGAAAATCACACAAGGATTAGACATAAGTGCAGCAGAGTATTGAAAGATGCAAAGCTAAATGGATTACCTGGCCCCCATACCCAAAACTGACTTGGACTCGAGTCCAAAGCCAAAAGGGAAAAGTGGATCATAGTGGGGATCCCCAAGATTCATTGGCAGTTGATCCACACTTCTAAACCATGTCCTTGGAAGCTTTCCACTGAAACCATAGTCTCCAAAAAGCACATCAGCCACACCTTGACCTTCAGTGCCAGGCAACCATGCCGCCACCAAGGAATCAATTGAGGAAATATAAGGTTCAATCGTGATGGGTCTGCCAGAGATTATGACAACAACACATTTGACTGTCTCACATACATTGCTGATGATGCTTGGGCCTGGCTCCAACATTGTTAGGTCCATGCTGTCTCCCGCAGTCTCAGCATAAGCAGGCTCGCCAACAACAACAATGCCATATGCAAAGCTCCCGCCCTTCACAAATTTGCTATCAGGTTCTTCCTGAAAGATAACTTCTGTACTTGGATCCACTGTAGCTTTTACGGCATCAAGGATGGTGGTTCCTTCAGGAAATGTAATGGCATTGAATTTTGTTGCCTCTCATAGAAAGCATACAAAGTTTAGCAAGCCTTGTTTCTTGGCTTTCCTATGTTTACTGACTACTTTGCTTCTTCGTTCTTTCTCCTCTAATTTCAAATGTGATGGAATCTAAACTGATCTAATTATATCAGAAACAAGCACTGGTTGGGATTTGGAAAGTTGAAGAAAGACATTCAGTGATGCCCATTGCATCTCCAGCTAGAATCAGAAAAAAGCTGATGTTTCAACCATCTGTTATGATTCCTTTTCCTATATGTATATATCTATATATATGATTCAAGCATGGTTAAATTAATCGAATCAAATTGTAGGATACATCAATGAATTGTCATATCCTAAGGCTCTTGGCACATATACATACCCTTGTAGGCATGGATGAACAAGATTTGGTGCCCAAGTTTACCAATGTTCAAAATCCTTCATATATATCCAATGTAGACACAGATTATTAATTTGCTTTGGATGATTTCACAAAACAGCATTCTTTGCAAGCTTTTCAGGTATTATGTAACTTCTTCAAACTTACTGGCATTAGTTCACCTTGTTATTGGGGCCCTAAGCAACAGTACTAGTAAATCATGATTCTTGAGATCATCAAATCATGTTTAAGTAGGGGAACATATAGGGAGAGGGTCTCCAAGTTTTGGTGTGAGATTTATACCATTAGAAATTATGCATATGTCCAATGGCACGTACCTCTTGTATAGTTGTTGCCGCTGAATCCCTGCCATGTGATTGTCCACCCACCACACTGATAGCCCATGTTATCTGCATGAGTACCAGCAACTAGAATCTTTGAAGCCTTCTTTGGAAGGGGTAACAAAGGATCAGTTTCATTTTTTCCATTCTTCAGCAACACAAGTGATTTCCTCACAGCTTCCCTTGCCAAGTCTCTATGTGCCTGGATGAGTGATCGGATAATTGGCACTCATGGCATTAGAATTGTTGCGAAACCTCACAACAACACATTGGCTTAAATGAAGTGGTGAAATATATAGCTATTGTAAGTCATAGCAGATCTCTATATTTAGTCCATATGGGGCTTTATATCCTAAACACACCCCCTTGACACATGTTAGGTCCTGCTAACACTGGGCAGAGCTCATTTAAACTGAACACGTGGAAGGGCTGAATCAACATGTTGGGCCCCAACAGCATGTGGCCAAATTGAACTTGAACTACAGGAGGCCTAGTGCAGATGAGGATGAGCCAACTTTGATAACAGCTGTGAAACCTCATACCAACCCAAATACTTTAGCAATTAGGTGGTGAAACCCATAAGCATTATAAGTCAGGTCTTTACATTTAATTGTTATGGAACTTTATTTGCTTAACCAGATTTTTCAATTGTAAAATAGCTCTGTAATTGTTGGAAAGACAAAAGCCAGGGGGTACAAACAGGGATTAAAGTGACTGAAGCACATAAGAAAGTGACATAAGATGAAAGACAGAACGTTTCTGTGTCCTACAAAGTCCATGGCACAATGTGTGAAATTAGCAATAATCAGATTACCACTGAAAATTTTACTACACAATTGAAAGTTTAATTTACCAACCGGGCTTCCAAGCTCATTGACCAGGCTGAGATCAGCCAATGGTTTTTCAAAAATACCCATGGTGAACTTGACGAGCAAAATCCTTCTCACGGCATCATCAATGCGATCCATTGGGATGGCATTGTTCTTGACCAGGTAATTCAGGTCATGAATCAACTCGGTATACTTATAAGGGACCATAATCTGGAAAAAAAAAAAAAAAAATCAACTTCAAACACTAGCTTTCACCAGCTTTGCATATATGTGAGCAAATGACAGAAAGTTTCACTAAAATTTAATCACAAATGACAACATGTGAGCTCTAACCATGTCAATACCAGCTTGAATCCCTGCAAGGACAGAATATGAGTAGTTTGCATGCGGTGGTGAGGTAATTCTATCAAGACCCTCTGAATCAGAGATAACGAAACCCTGAAAAGTTCATTAAATATGCCCTGTGCAGTTAGCATGGACAACCACCTTCATACTTCATGGGTAGCATGAAACTAACAGAATCCTGGTATGGTGAAGTTAACAGAATCAGGCATTGCAACCCAGGACACAAGATACAGAAAAAAGGGGGGACCCAATCCAAGGCCAAGAAAGACCAAAACAGTAGCCACCTCTATTGTGAAATTCATGTTACAATTCCAAGATGATGGTCTTAAATCAGGATTGTGCATAAAAAATTGGCAAAGATGAATGGGAAGGAAGTGCATGTGGTATTTTCCTTGTTCATGGTATGACTAGCTCTTTACCAGATGTGTTCAAGCAATGATTTCTAGTCCAAAATGTTGGGCAGTCAAGACACAACATGTACAAGTGGAGGAAATGAACTTCAAACTGATATTTAATCCAGGTATGGCACATACTCTTTAGATCAGTGTGTCCAAAATAAAATAAAATACAATGTAGATGGTTAATATAAGGCAGGAAATAAAACTCTCAGCTTAAGCATGCAACTGCATTCAAGTCAATGATATCAAGCAATATATGACAAATGATATGCTGAGATATGATCAAAAGAGTTTGCTTGAGGATACATCTCTAGCCACTACAAAGTAGTTTGGGGATAAGCTTCAGAAGGTTGAGTGATCTTGAAATAGAACCACATATAATTGAAAACTGCAAGCTTGACGAGGTTCAATAGTAAGCAAAACTTTTTATTTTCTTTTATTTAAGGAAAAAAAAAAAGCACCAAAGAGATGCAACCCAAATGCCAAGGAAACAGGTCATTTATGGAGAATAGAACATATTTACGCTTCAAGTGCCCAGACCCCTTCACACGCAATGACCCTCAATTTTACACGACATCTAAACTGTTGGCATGGCTATGCAAAAAGCTACCCACAAATCAGAATAATATGAAAAATTGTGATGTGAAGTTAACCTTAAACCCCAAAGTGCCTTTGAGGAAGCCAGTAATCAGCTCACGGTTTGTATGCATCTTAACCCCATTCCAACTGGAGTAGGAAATCATGATGGTTGAAGCACCCTTAATGACTGAATCAACATAGGCAGGCATGTGGATGCTCATTAACCCATGCCTGTCGATTACTGTGTTGTTCTCATTGATTCCCTTGGTTGTCCCACCATCACCCACAAAGTGCTTTGCACAAGCTGCAACATTTTTCCTGCATGAATTAAAAAAAGGGAAGAAAAAAGAAAAAGATTCAAAATAGAAGATATCAAGAGAGCAATTAAAAAAACAGCTAATTTACAGTTTACCATGTTGAGTATGACAAGTCGGGTGTAATAAGCAGAAAAGTGAATGGACATGCAGTGCATTTGGCTGAAAGAGAAGGAACAGAGAGCTTCTGAAGTGCTTTGATTTAAGCATACAGCATTGCTGTTTATCTACAAACATTAGAATTCCCCAGCATCAATTTACAGAAATGATTTTATTCTAAGGCATGAATATGCTATGTTCCATTGTATTTCATCGAGCAAATTGTGCCCAAGATTTGTGAGTTTGATCATTAAGCATAATTGTGGATGGCTAAGTTAACTTTGTAAAGGATGTCTTGACTCTGAGATGCTCTTACTGTCCACCAACATATGGAACTCCTTTCCGACAATCAGCAGGCAGATCCCCTTGTAAACCAAATATAATGTCAGTCATGTTGACCACAACTTTGGGATCCTCACTGTAGCTTTCATAACATCGACCCCACCTTGGATCTCTGCAGACCTTTAAAGAAGAAAGTGGGAAATATCAAGTTCTTATACACATTTGACGTGCGCTAACTAAACCTGCCTAATTGATTTGGTACCATGGTACGTACTGCAATACATGGAGCAAATACATAAGGAATCCCTGTGGCTCTAACTTCAAGAGCAGTTGCAACACCTATCCTCTTTACCAGATCAGGATCTCTGCAATTAGAAGTTTAAACAATTTGTGGAAAATAGATGTATTTTAGTGGCCTTTTAATTAAACCATGGATGAATAAGTTTTTCAATTCACAAATAAACAATATGAGACTGATGCAAAGATCAGAAATGTTACAAAAAAGGCACAATACTAATAGCTTCAACAAGTCCACAGGAATTTATTTTGACCGCAATCCAAATGGGGTTTATTCTCTTAGGCTTATTACTATTTCATTTTAATGTTCCACATCTTTTCTTAATACAAAAAGCACCAACTGATGAGGCATAAAATGTTAATGACTATATATGTAAGAGTTCTTAGTAGTAGGGTATATATTCAACCGAATGCTGCAAAAAGAAAAAAAAAAAACTCCATGATATACTAGTGCAAAGAGATGAAACTACATATTTAATGAGAAAAATCAGTATGAAGTTGAAATTTATATTTGCCTGGTAGCTCCGAGCCCAACATTATGAGGGAATATCGTAGCATTATAAACATTGTTATGGCCATGTACTGCATCAATCCCATAAATCATAGGAATTCCCAAACGGCTAGACAATGACCCATTTTGAAATTCATTCACCATGTGGACCCAATCCGCCGCAGCAGCTTCAGGAAATGGAGTACTTCCACCGCCACTTAATACACTACCTGCAGCAATCACACACCCCAAAAAAGAAATAATAAAAAAAAAAACAAAAGGAGTTGCTGAAAAGCAATTAATAAAATATTAAATAAAGGGAAAAATGAAGGGGAAAGGAATTAAGTGATTAATGAACCAATGGAGTGGGTCTTGAGAATGTGGGGAGTGGCAATGGATCTATCAATCTGGGTCATTTGACCGATCTTCTCTTCCAGTGTCATTCTAGAGAGTAAGTCCTTGATTCGAGCCCCAACTGACTGCTTCGGGTCTTTGTATTTTACGTACTCTGCCTCTGCCTCTGCCTCTGCCTCTGCCGCTGCCATTGCCACCCACGCCACCACACATAACCACAGAAGAATCCATGGGAACAGCTCCATTGAAACCCTATGCACCCTCACTCTCCCAATTTCTTAGCCAAATACAATCCACAGAGAGAGAATGTTAGATTTCACACTTTGAACAAGAAATCATCAAACAAAATGCGCTTCAAGTTTAAGGAAAGCAACTTTGAACAAACAATATCAAAATTTGCTAATTGGGTTGGGCATTCAAACGGCAGTGCAACTCTCACTTCTTCTTCTTATTCTTCTTCTTTTTCTTTTTTTCATTTTTTGGTTTGAAAAAGAAAATAAAACAATAATACAACGGATACTGTTGTTTTTTTTTTCTTTCTTTTTTGGGCAGCTACTGTGCAGACTATCCGTCACTGTTTTGACATTTTTGGGTGGGTGGCCAATGTGCGTGGGTTTGAGTGTAAGGGCGCGTTCAGCCATTGGCGAGTGTTAGACGGGCATTTGTCACGTACATACTTGATCTTCAGTCCGTCCATGAGAAAGCAGAGACTTGGTCAAATTGAATTTCTGCCGGCAATGTCCAACTCCTTCATGTTACCTAGACACAGTACTAAAAGGTTCTAAAAGAGTGTACCTAGAGACTTCTAGAAGAGACTAACTATACACTCTTTCTTAGAACTTTCTTGAATAAATTGTAATTAATAAATTTTAAAATATTTTTTATAGATATTTTAAATGTTCAAATTGTAACTACATTGAGGAAGTGAAACTCCTATAAATAAGTCACTCTTTTTCAATTATAAATACTTTTGGTAGCTACTCAATATACCTCACTTGTAAAATTTTCTTGTACTCTCTATTTTTCAATACTCCCAAATCCTTCTACTTGTCTTCCCAAAATGTTTCTGCTAATTCTCTTAAACTCTTAGGCTTACTTAACTTATCTTCCCTCACAAGATCGACTAAGTGTCGCGCAAATTAACACACATGCAACCTAATTTCGTGACAGGTGGTATCAGAGCAACGATTCAAACTTAGGTACAATTTGCTATTTGTTGTCTATAGAAACAATAAGTATGGTAAGCGAATAAGAATTTGCTGTCACCACTGTAAAGGAGTAACAAGCGACACAACAGCCTTATGGGCATAAGGAATAGCGTGCTCCAGCCAAGTGTAACAAGTTTAAGGTTTCAGTAAAAGAGACCATGGACAGTCAAATTGCTAGCTTGGAAAGATGTGTTACTAATCTTAACTCCATAGTGGGCAACCTTAGTGATCAAGTCGATAACTTGATCCACGAGAATATAGAGATCACACGGGCTGCTAAGGTTATGATCGAGGAGTTTAGCCACTCGTTTAGGGGAGAAATACTCTCCCTGAATCAAGATCTATCCTACCTGTGCAAGTTTGTTGAGGAAGAGATTCACGACTTCCGTAGGGAGATGGAGTCTCTATGCTGAAACAACTCCCACACTGCTAGTATAGCCGCGACTACTAGCACCACTACATTGCATGGTTTGAAGGTCCTGAAGCCTGCCATGTACAATGGTACGCACAATGCCACTATAATGGAAAACTTCCTATTTGGTCTTAATCAGTACTTTGAGGCATGAGGGTTGTAGACGACTTAGCTAAGGTTGGCAGCATCCCAATCTTCCTACGAGATGTTGCCCAACTTTGATGAAGATGGAAGCACTTGGAGAGGGAGAAAGGCTTGTGTGTCATCAACACATTGAAGCAATTAAAGGTTGAGGTACGCAGATACTTTGTGCCTCACAATGCAGACAGCCAAGTTAAAGGGAAGTCGTGACGTCTAAGTCAGATAGATAATATCTTCGACTACATCAAGGAGTTTATTACTCTCATACTGAAAATTGAGATATCCAATAAGGAGCTTTTCTTCCACTTCAAAGACGACTTGAAGGATTAAGTGAGAGTCGAGCTAGATAGGCGTGATGTACAGACTTTGGATGCTGCCATTACTACTACCGAAACCTTCATCAACTAGCCCACTCCAAGAGCAAGAAGATCAATTCTGGCAAGAGTGGGGGAGAGAAACCTAGGCAAAATAAGCAAGAGCCTGGCCGCAATGAAGGAAGATAGTGGAGATCCTCTAAAGGTCATCCTAGGCATGAGAAGCAATCTGCAGGTAGGCGTAACACAAGTAGTCCCCCAAGGCCCTATTTCATTTGTGATGGATCACATTGGGTGCGAGATTGTCCCAACTGCAAGGCAATGAATGTAATGATGGCAGTGCTCTATCCAGAGAAGGCCATTGAAGAGCCCAAAGCAAACATGCGATCTATCCAGCAATTGGGTAATCTCACCAAGTATCTCTCTCCAACAGCTCCTAAAAAGAAGGGACTGTTATATGCGGACGTCACCATTTAGGGTAAAGCAGCGAATGCGATGCTAGATATAGAGGCAACACACAACTTTATGGGTGTGCAAGAGGCCAACCATCTAGGCCTCAAACTGACAAGGGGGAATGACATCATCAAAATAGTCAACTCAGTGGCAAAGCCGATCCAAAATGTAATACAAGGAGTTGTTACCTAGATTGAGGGATAGACTAGTAAGTTAGACTTCACCATCGTTCCCATAGATGACTACAAGGTGGTGTTAGGTCTTGCATTCTTCTGCAAAGCGGCTTTTAGTTCTCTAATGGTTCTTGATGCTTGCAGCGGCCAAGTAGTTCCCTTGAAGTGCAAGGAGAAGTCACAATTAGTGATGATTTCTGCCTTATAATTCAAATGGGGGTTCAAGTTAGGTTCAGATGATACAGCTACCACAAAGGAGCAAAGCAATGGGAAAGACATAGTAGCACCTACTCCCGTACTGTCACAACCTATCTAGGCAATCTTTGCCGAGTACAAGGACGTAATGCCTTCTGAACTGCCAAAAAAGGTTCCACCAAAGCAAGATGCGGGTCACCACATCAAGGTAGAATACGGTGCAAAACCTCTTACTATGGCCCCTTATCGCATGACACCCCTGAAGCTCGTTGAACCGAAGAAGCAGCTCTAAGATTGATCGGATTTGGGCTTCAACAAATCCCCAGAAGCCCCTTTCAGCACCCTAGTCTTCTGCCCAAAGAAGAAGAACCACACTTGGCGTTGGACGAAGCAATGCCAAGCTTCCACTGGGAGATTGAAGTGAACAATTTCCAAGGAATATATGGTGGTGCCATCGAACTGTGAAATGCCTTTCAAAGTCCACACTGCAACATCTGACTTTGTCATCAAGGAGTTTTGATGCAAGATGGGCATCACATTACCTACAAAAGTCGCAAGCTCAACAACATAAAGAAGTGGTATAGCGTCTAAGACAAGGGAATAACTATCGTTATCCATTACTTGCGCACTTAGAGACACCGTCTCCTTGGAAGTAAGTTCATGATCGTGACTGACAGCGTTGCTATAAACTACTTCCAGACCTCAAAGAAACTCTACCTTCAGCAAGCTCACTAATAAATCTTCTTGGCAGAATTCGACTACATATTGTGATTTTAGTTGGGCAAGGCCGATGTTATTATTGATGTGTTGAGCCGGAAGGCGGAACTAACTACCCCTATTACTAGTACGCCTAGTCGCAACTTCCTTGGGTGGATCAAGGAAGGTACTGGCCTAAATGATCTACCGAAGAGGATAAAATGGTTGGCTGACATTAAGCAATACCTAGAGGACTACACAACGGGAGACATGGTAAAGGCAAAGCCGCTACCCAACCAATTTAGATCCCTACATAAAGTCTACAACAGCTTGGTAAGGAAGTGTAAAGGGTCATTTCTTATCGTCAAGCACACAAGAAAGGCCACCTACCAAGTCTAACTCCCTCCGAAGCTGAAGATCTGCAATGTCTTCCAAACAAGTCTTCCCAAGACTTTTCAGGAAGACGAGGAGGATCCAAGTTGAAACAAATCCAAGCACACCCCCACAGTTATGGTCACCAACAAGGAGGTGCAACGCGTCCTTGCTGATAGAGTAATCCGAAGAAGGAAAGTCCCCAATCACACCGAGCACTCGGTGAAATAGAAGGATCTACCCGACCAAGAGGTTAGTTGTGAACAAGAGGACCAGGTTTGGCAGTTTGCTGACCACATTCAGTAATACGAGGCTGAGACTACAACGAGACATCGTAGAATTAAGTGGGGGAGGGTGTCACGTACACACTTGGTGTTCAGCTCATCCAGCAAATGAGAAGGCAAAGACTTAGGCCAGATTGAACCTCTACAAGCTACTGGCGATACCCAGCCCCTTCCTACTGCCCAAACATAGCATTAGAAGGTCCTAGAAGAGTGCAGAAGTACTTGAAAGTGTCTGCATCTAAAGACTTCTAACAAAGGCTAGTTGGGCACTCCCTAGAATCTTCTTGAATAGACTGTAATTAGTAAGTTCTAGAACATTCTTTGTAAATATCTTAGATGTTCAAATTGTAGTCACACATTGAGGAAGTGAAACCCCTATAAATAGACCACTCCTCCCAATTGTAAATACTTTTGGCAGCCACTCAATACACCTCACTTGTAAAGGTCTCTTGTGCTCTCTACTATCCAGCACTCCCAAATCCTTCTACTTGCCTTCCCAAAATGTTTTCGCTGATTTTTTCAAGCTCTTAAGTTTACTTAGCTCATCTTTTCTTACAAGATCGACTAAGTGTTGCACAGGTTAGCACACACGCAGTCTAACTCTATGACACATTACTCTGTTTTCTTCAGAAACAAAGGAAAGTGATAGTCTAAATTATTGATAGAAATTAAGGGAGCTCCTTCAAATTCTCTTAGACGGAGCGTCGATACGTATAATGGGATGTTGTTTTAATTACTATGGAGATTTCTTCTACGTACAAAATGTATGTATATATGTATGATCTTATTATTAAGAATGATTTGTACTTATGGAGTGGTGATGAAGATGTTGCTTTGATCAAGTATACTGAGCTACCTGGTCAAACATTCAACCATTCGGTGTATTCATCCCAGACACAAAAGAGGTCGAGCCCCAAGACATCAGTTTCTTGTTGTGATTTAAGAAGCACTTTAGACTTTGCATTTATTTCTGCAATTTTGTTATTAGCAAACATACTTTAACTTTTGGTTTTTAATAAAGTATAAAGGCAAGACTGGTTATTCTTTTTTGCCATGCAATGGTGGTCAAAACAATGGAACTCATCTTTATTTCTTCAAGGATAGAAATATTATTTGACTAGTTCTTTTTGAATCGCATTATGCACGAGTCTGTGTAAATTTAAATTTCACTAAAATTGAATATTTAAATAACATGGGATAAATAATATAAATTATAAATTTTCAAATAAATTATATGATAAATAAAATATAATGATTTATTATAAAAATACTCATAACTAATATATATTATTTTTATTGTAAATATCTTCTTTTTGTTATGACTTTTTGCTAACAATGTTCTCCAACTAGTAAACACTTTTTATGTAAAAATATGGAAGAGGAATCCAATAGTCAATATCATCCAATAATGAAAAGTATCAATAATGAAGTGGCAAGTGGAAATGTTGCTCTTAAACTAGTGAAACTTAATTTTTCAAAGTATGGTGGCCCAAAAGGATCTAATATCCTGAATTTGTCAAACTAAGTAATTCTTTGATTTCTAAAGGATTATGGTTGAGGACCAGACATGTATAGCAACATATCACATGAAGGGAGATATGTAACTATGCTATTAATGACAATAGTGAATGCTTCTCAATTTGACTTGGGAAGAGATGAAACCATACCTCCTCAATAAGTACAAAACTTTTATTTTTGAGAATTATGAGATTTAATTTGATTGACTTTTTTCCAAGGCAAGTGTGCTTTCTAGCCCATAGAAGGTGGGTGCCTTCATTAGTAGTCTCAAAGAAAACTTAGGGGTTAATGTTCAAGTCTAAAGACTTTAAAGTTTGAACGAGGTAATTAGATTGACAAGAATATATAATAGTAAAAGTCTAAAGGAACCAAAGGTAAAAGGTCATATATTCATATTTAACAAAATTCCTCAATGTCTTACAAAGACAAGTTCAACTTTTAGGGGTGCACTACTAATATTGGAAAAAAATGTCACAATCCATTTGATTTATCGCTTTACACTTACTGAAAAAACTTCAACAACAGCTATGCTTCCATTGCAATGAGCCCTACATATTTAATTATTAATAGAAATAGTTATTTCTTATTGAATTGGAATATGAATTAGAAGACATCACAGATGTCTAACCAAAAGAGCTTGATAATGGAGTAAATTCTTCAAAAATCTCACTAGATGCTTCGGTGGGATTCCAAATTCTTTAAACTACATGGTTTAAACTAAGGTGAAAAGGTTAATAATCACTATTTTAATCAATAATGAGTTAACTCAAAATTTCCTTCATGATGACATTGCTTGTGTGGTTGGCTTAATCTTTGATCCAACGCCTACAATGTGAGTAATGGTGGCTAATTAAGAGAGGCCCACTAGCTTGGGAATTTACAAAAGGTACCTACACTTTTCTAAGTGATTTAATTAAGATCAATTTTCTTTATTTGCCTTTGAAAGGTTGTAACGTTATTTAGGAACTCAATGACTTTAAACTCTTACAACTAACTTATGAAATTTTAAAGAGATAAAGATGAAATTTAAATTTAACTAGGGTTTGATTGTTCTTTGAGGCATTTAGGCTATGCCTCTTTAACTAGTTAATAAGAAGGCTCTTCACTAAGTCCCATAATGTAACTAGGAAAGAGGAATGTTGCTACAAATTCTAATGGAATTGTTAAAACAAAAGCTACCAATTGACAATAATGAGTGAAGTTGGATTTAACAAGAATTTCTTAAGGTATTTCTCACCTTTTTTGGGCTTCCTTCTCAGTGAAAGTAAGACCATCAGATTCTTTTACGTCTAGACAGTGTCCTAGTTAATATAAGACCCATTTGATGCCCACACTTTTAGAAGTAAAAGAAGTACTTACCCAAGGAATCATACTACCTAACCAAAGTCCATACTCTTCACTACTATTTCTTGTTAAGAAATATGATAGATTTTAGAAATTTTGCGTGAATTATCGAGTTCTCAACAAACTTACTATGACCTAGGCTCCTGTTCTTGCCATTCATCATTGAATGCAATGCCTTTGGGAATAGTGTTAATGTGGTCTTAATGCAAAATAAGCAGTTAATTGCATATTTTAGCATTAGTCACAAAGGTTAGGATTTATCTCTCTCAACTTATAAGAAAAAGTTAATGGCTTTAATCCTTATAATTTAGAGGTGGCATCTATATTTATTGAGTTACCTTTAATCATCAAAATGGACTATAGGAACCTCAAGTACTTTTGGGACTAATGCATTGCAACAAAAGTTCAACAGCGATAGATTATAAAAATTTTGAAATAGGATTTTAGCATTGAGTATTAGAAGGGAAAATAAAATTTTTTTGCATATACATTATCAAGATTAAGGCAATTTGAGATTTTAGTTTTATTGGCTTTATCCTCGTAATGGCTAGAGGCAATCTAAAAGGAAAACAATGATTACCTTAACCTCTAGTGATTATCTATTGATTAGTTTGGGAGAATGAAGTGATAAGCTCTTAACAAATACAATATATAATTTTATTCTTTAAAAATAAAATTTATCTACCTATGGATTATAAGTTGATTTCATAGCTATTAAAATAAATTCATAAGAGCAATCATAAGGGAAATTTCAAAAATCCTTAGTAGCTTAAAGAGGTGTGTTATTGGGAAAAAAAAAAGTGTTTGTTTAAACATTTATCTATAATTGTGATGTTTGCCAATAACATAAATTAGACCTTAAAATACTTGTGGCACTACTAAATCCTCTTCGTATTCCAACTCAAGTATGAGCTAACATCTCTATAAATTTCATTGAAGGGTTACCACATTTTAAGGGTGAATATATTATTATGATAATAGTTGACTATTTTTTAAAGTATACTCACTTTCTACCCATCTTTTATCCATATACAACTTTAAAAGTAGTCTACATTTTCTTTGACAACATATTTAAGCCATATATGATGCTTAAAACCATTATATATGATTGAGATCCAACATTCACATGTTCATTTTAAAAAGATCTCTTTAAATTACAAGGTACTCACTTTAATTTTAGTCCTTCTTATCACTCATAAATAGAAAGACAAATAGAAATAGTAAATTACACTTTTAAGACGTATTTGTAGTATTTTATTAGTTTAAGGCCAAAGGAATGAATTCAAGGGATAATTTAGGTTGAGTTTTGTTATCATACTAATTGTCATTTAATAATAAAGGTTACTCCTTTTAAGGTGGTTTACAAGAGAACACTACTTACCCTTATGTCTTATATTCTTAGTATTGCCAAAGTTCAAGCTATGAAAGATTTGCTAATATAGTGGGATGAGGTTTTTTAAAAAGTTTATAATGTTTCAAAATAACTCAAAATCTAATGAAATAAGTCTACAACCAAAAACTTATGGAGAGACAATTTGCAATAGGCGACTATATGTATTTAAAATTGTAGTCATATCAACAAGCATTGGTTTCATAAAAAAGGTGGTAGAAGCTAATCGTTAGGTTTTTATACGCCTTTTAAAATGGTAAAGCAAATTAGGGAGGTAGTTTATAAGTTAGAATTACTCATTTCCAATAAGGTCCATCCAATTTTCCATTTCTTATTGTTGAAAAAGAAAGTGAGGGATGATATTTTAATCAATACAGAGCTAAATGAGATTAATGAGATGACATTAGGAGCAGTTTGATAACTTGAAACTATTTTAGAAAGCCATAAAAAAGGTTAAAAACGAGAGATATTAACTAAATAGAGAAGAAAATGTCGATCTAAAACTATACGGGTCAATGTAGCCTCATTTTCTCAAGGGTTCTCTCACTTCAATCCTTACATATGGGACTCTTATTAGGGGAAAGGAATATTACATGACTTTTTCAATTTGTATGTAAAGTCTAATGTGCTAGGAGGAGTTTGACTGTTTTAAAACTTGTTAGTTAATGTTCAATAAGGTTAGTTGTTAAGTTGTAAAAGTTAACTAGTATTGGTTTATATATATATATATATATATATATATATTTGTTTGTTAAGGTACAATGCAGTCATATTCTATATACTTTTATTTTTTTTTATTTATATAGCCTATAAAAGGCAAGCAATAAAAAGAAATAAAGGCAACAATTATCATAAATACATTTTTTTTCTTGCTTCCTTATTTGTTAATTTAAGGTAGCTTGCAATAATCTGAACTAGAGTTGTCACCTAGCCCATAAATTTGACTAGGACTTTAACATACTTGTACTCTTTTTTGTTATATTGAAAGTGAATCAATTAAATTTATAGTCAATTATAGATTCACGACATCCTTTAGTTAAGCACAAAAATAAAATTCATAATAGAAAATAAAAATTATTAACCTATCATGCTTGAAGATGATAAAAACAAATAAAAGAATGGCATTTGCCCACTGATTACTCAAGACTCATGGAATTATATTATTAAGTATTGATCGAACATATATGCTTGAATGCTTATCAATTATAAAGTGAGCTTAATTAGTTTTTTTTTTTTTTTTTGACAAAATGTTATTTTTAAACATAACAAACAAAAAATATATTTTTTTCTCTTATTTTTCTTTTCTCACATTCTCTATCTTTCAATTCCTTTCCACATTATATTAGCTTTTGAATAAAGTTAAAGCCAAAGAAACCATAAAACCGATGGGAGAAAGAAATAGAACTATAATGGTTGCTTGCTAAAGAACCACAATGCTCGCTTTCCCATAAAAACATCCATCATCATAACATTCTTGTATCTATCTCATAGTAAGTCCAAAACTACCAGAATAATAACAATAATAGCAACAAAAGCATAATCAGTTCACAAATGCTCATAAATAACAAAATCCCAAAAGGGAATAGTTAGTTGCCTTCGTCATTCATGAGTACAAATCCAATCACCATCAAAACAAGATGTACCTATAAGACAAGATAAATATGTAATACTACCACTAGGTTCACCAACCACTCAAAACTTGTTTAACATATTGTAAGGGAAGAACTCATTATAATTAAAAGGAGCCTAATAAAAAATGACGAAAAATCATAAAAAGACATGGAAGGAAAAAAAAAATCATAAGGAATTTACATTAAAAATGAGATCTTTGTTGTTAGAGATAAGAGTCAATCCTTTTTATAATGCATCGTCCATACTAGCGCTAAAACTACCACTACAACTCTGAGTAGCCTAATTCCCACGAATATTGGGAATTTAATTGTCAGATTGCCATTTCCTTCAACCAAAAAGAAAATATGAGGGAGGAAGGAGGAAAAGATGGATTATCTTAAATGTACCAAATGTATTTTGTTAGGGTTTTAAAAGTTGAATTTTAGGAGGAGGAAATAACAAAAGGTCCATTACGTTGCTACATGTGAATTTTAATGACATGTGAATTTTTGGTATTAATCTTATAAGAATACCCATCAATAATCACTTTCAACTCTTCACATTTTGTACTGGTGATAAATATAAATAAATGAATTTATTCTCCAACAAATGATCTAGAACAATCCCTCTTGTTCCCTACACAAATTATGGCTTTAAAAACACATAAATTGTGCATTAATTGGAGGCATATCAATTTGTGTAAACAATTGGGAAACTTTTTGATTCTATTTTAGAAACTCTTAAAAAAAAGAAAGAAAAAGTTCAAAAATGCTAAAGAAATATGTCGCGTGACATGCACTTGCCATATAATTAGTGGGCGGAGAGAGAGAGAGAGAGAGAGAGAGAGAGTTAACTTGACTCTCTATAAATAGAAATATAATTTATAAAAAGAAAAAATATTTATTTTAGTCGCTTAAGAGGATAATAAATATTTATGAGCCAATATGCTTAATTTAATTCAGGACCATCCAAAGGTGGTATAAATGTAAATTGCGTATTCAGTAGAATTGCTTTTGCACCAAGCAATTAGGTCAGAGAGGAAAGCAAATAACTTCATCTTTGTTGATGTAATGCGATGGGGTTATTCCTTGTACACATAACCAGGGAAGTCACATGCAAGAACAATAGACACAAGATCAAAATCTCAAAACTACAAGAAATGGAGAAAGAATAGTTTCATTGCTAGGAAACTTAATTGAATACCCAACCCCCACAAAATCCTCGTCATTATAAAATACCTTTACCATAAAGACAAATTTAAAAAAAAAAAAAAAAAACCGTACATCCATCTATATATACACACACGCACACACAAAAAGGCATGACAAACAATATCTTAATTCTGCAATATAAACACGATAATCTGCTTAGAGGAAAGCAGTGAGGGGAAGAAATGGCTGTGAGGGCTCGGAGGGGAGGATCTATGGCCATCCAATACGAGGACTTTCAGCCAAAGACCGAGTGGAAGGAGGAAGACTGGGCCAACATTTTACTCATTTATCTTCCTGCTGGTAATTTCAATAAGTTGAATATCCTATTTCAAGAAGCAAAAAGTAGTTAAGTATGATACAGATAATATATTAATGTATATTACAAAGATCGTTTCTTTATAATTTTTCTTTTCCGTTAATTGGCTCCAATTCGAAGCTGAACTCGAGAGCTTTAGAGACAACTCCGATACTGTTGAGCTACATCTCATTACAAAGCTTGTTTCTCGATAATTTGATATTGTGGATGTATAAATTTACACCTTGCAGGTTTCCAAAGGGGGCAAACGAAGGTAAGTTACATACATTCAACCCGTACCTTACGAGTTAGTGGAGAGCGATCCCTCGCCTACAACAAGTTGAGCAGGTTCGACCAAACTTTTCCAGTTCCACAAAACTGTGAGGTTAGTAAGATTCAGGGCAAGTTCCAGGGTGGGGTGCTCAGTATTACGATGCCAAAAGCTACAGTCACGCTAGCCCCAAAACAGGCCGAAGCAGCCCGAGAGGCGCCAGTTCCTCCAATTGAAGATGTTCCAGACACAGCCGGTAAAGAAGGAGGCAGTGATGCGAAGGTTATGGCTCCTCAAATCCCACAAAGAATTTCAACTGATGATGATCTCAAGGCACAAAAGGCCGGCAAGGGAGGCACTGCAACCTACGGCTCTGCCAGCCAAAAGCAAACCAATGGAGACAAGGTGGAAGGCATTGTTAGCCCGCAGGAAAGGCAGGAACAAAGCCTGGCGCCTGCTGCCGACACTATTGATCGTCAAGCCAATAAAAAGTGTGAAGAAACAGGGAAGCCAACACAACAGGTTAGAGAGGAGGCTTTGTCGTCTGAACCGGGGGAAAGCAGTGAGAAAAGAAAAGAATCCATGATGACAACCGGGAGTGACGAGGAAAGCGGCAAGAAGAGGAAAGAATCAATGGTGATCCCTGGGGATGACCAGGGCGACGCCACCAAGCCGCTAATGCAGAGGGAAAAGGGAAAGACTGATGATTACAAAGTTTCTGGTGCAGCAGCTGGTGCTGAAGAGAAACAAAAGGAGGATGTCGATGCAAGCGTGGCTCAGAAATTGAAGGAGCTAAAGAATGTGACTGCTGCTGCCGCCAAAAAGACTGCAAAGGGGCTTGTCATGGAGCTAAGATCAGAAGAGAGACAATCAATGGTGAACATGGGTGTCGCTGTTCTGGCGATTGCTGCACTCGGGGCTTATATCTATTACCGTTACCGATCATCTGGAACTGGTGGAAGGGCCGAAGATTAGCTCTTCTTGCCATCATCTCCTCTACACTATTGTAAGCTAACCGTTGTCATCGATTTCCTGAGTTCATGATTGTGTAAATACAATACGGATCTGAGCTTTATTCTTGATTCATATTAGTGAGTTCTTAAATTAATTATGTTATGGTGTACTCTTGCTATTGCATTGCATGCACAATTGGACGTGGTAAATTTTATTATCGTCAATTGTGATTGTGTTTTTTTTTTTTTTTAAAAAGAACAAAAAATTTGTATTTATAGCAGTGTAAGGTAGCTAAAACGTTACACTTCTATCAAAAAAAGAAACAACTAAGTAAAGCTTTACCTATTGTGCTCACAACTCTCTCTCTCTCTCTCTTTTTTAAAAAAGAAAAAAAAAACAATGATCGGATTTAACTTTTAAATAATAATGAATATTAAAATAGTAGTATTTATTATGTTTATTTATATTTTTATAAATATAATTTATCTATAATTATATGTTACATAAATCTATTTTATTATTTTTTATTTCAAATAAATTTTATTTATTATACAATCTAAAACTATAAATAAATTATATTTTAAAAAAGAATTATAAGAAAAACTATCTAAAATAGTTAATTAAAATACATTCTAATTGATACCGAGTTCATTGGGCAAACAAAAAAAACTAAATTATTAAATAATAAGTGTAATAATAAAACAATAAAAATGATTTAGTTGCTAATCTTTTTAAACTTCACAAATGAAGATAAATTTGTGTAAACTAATTCATTAGATGAAAGATTTATTAACCTAATAAAGATAATTTATTTGAACAATCCACTTAAGTTGCTTAAAAAGAAGGGTAATTTAATATTTTGATTTTTAAATTATTTTAAGTCATTGGTCCGACAATTTCTCGTATTGAGACTTTTTATTTATTTTTACTCTTATTATCTGTAGACCATAGGTTATAGATATAACATATAGTCACGAAGTTTGGTCCACAACAATACTCAAAGTTTATCGTGGTATTGCTGACACGGTAGAACCTTGTATTTTTCATATTTATCACGACTCTTATTTCAATTAACTCCCGAATTAAATTTACGATAATGAATTTAACATATCATTGTGTGAATATTGAAAATTCAATGTGTCCTCCCAAATTTTCAGCAGGGATGATTTTGCTCATTCTACATAAATAAAGTAATACTACATAAATGTCACCTTTCTTCAACCCTTATGCGCGAGCCTTGTGCATCAAAACTCTTATACACATAAATAATGAAATTTTAGATTTCAATGTGATAATCTCGTGGAATTGATATAAAATAATAAAAAAAAATAGCGACACGCCTAAATTAATAAAATTAAGGATCCTGATAAATTTGAACAATGAAATATTTCAAATTCATGCATCATGAATCCTTAAATAAAAAAAAAAAAGATAACAACAATAAATATACAAATATATGGCTAAGAAAACCAAATAGACCTAATTTAGTTGGACGCAACAAACAAAAATTTCGAGATAAAGTTGTTCAAACCTTTATGTAAAAATTAACCTTTGAAAATTGAGAAAAAAAAATTTAAGTATAGTTAAATTTATAAATTTAATATTATATTTTAATTTAAAAAGTTTAAAATATTAAATTTATAAATTATTTTTATGTATATATTATTTACTTTCTTTTTTAATATAAAATTTTTTAACTACACCACTCATTTATTTACATTTAAAATTTTAATAATTTCATTATATTCACATTTCATTTCATCGTTTAAATAAATCAAATATATTAATTAATAGTTCTAATACCACTCTAATAATAAGAGAAGAGACAATAGAGTACAAATAACACAAAAAAGAAAATTACTTAGTTGAATATGTAAAAATAAATAAATTAAATTATATAATAAATATAACAATTATATATATATATATATATATATAATACATTAATTTTTATATAAAAAATTTCTTCAAATTAATTACAATAAATAGTGCAAATATACAATAATTATCACATACTATAAAATAGGCAACAATTATCATATAATATACAATTACTACTTATTACATATTATATGATAATTGCTACAAATTTTCTCTAATTTTATTCCACATCATATAGAATATTTTTTTTGCACGTAGGACCCACCGTCACGTAAGCCCCCGCTAAAGTCCTTCCCGGCTGCGCAATTGGACCCTTTGTCCAGATGCAACAGCGCCGTGGGTGTCTCTCTGCTTTTATATGAATATTCCAAAAGTGCCCCTACTTTTCACGACAGTTGAGATGCTACATAGACTGGCTAATTAAATTTGTAACCACTCAATCATCTGAGGTAGAAATTTAATGATAATTTATCATGTATTTTTATATATTTAGCTTAAATTCGAATTTTATTAATATTCCCTTTTAAAAAATTAAGATATAAATTAAAGTATATTATTGAGTTACAAGTTTAATAATTATTAAACTCAACGTAAAAAAAAATTTTTAAAAAAAAAGTATTATTATTTAGTTAATAATGTTTTTGTAAAAAATTTGAATAAAAATATTAGTAAATAATTTTGCTTCGAATTCATTTTCGTTTTATTTAATTTTTTTTATATAAAAAAAGGAAAAAAAAATGTATTCGCCCACTTCTCTACTACGTTATGGAAAAGACCACAAGTCAAAAGAAAGAACCTCCTAGTCTTTATTTGTGAAGAAGGTATGCCTCTGTCACAAGCCAGAGACGGTTAAAACTTCCCAATAAAACCAAAGCAACCTTCGTGGAATAGGGGGAAAACCAACAAAAGACAAAAGGTATAGTCTCACAGTCTAAGAAAACTGAAAATCAAACATGTACGTAACTCAAAATATTGTTAAAATAATGCATACCACAAATTCAAGGAAATACATAAACAGAATCACCGTCTGAATTAAGAAGAGGGTTTTGATTGTATCGAATCAAGGAAAACAAGAGCTGCAAACACAGACAAACCAAAATGGCTATAATTAATGCTGGTGGTTTTAGTCTCCCTATTCTACCACCATCTGTATGGTCCAACTACGAGGAATTTGAGCCGAGATCTGAATGGAAGGACGAGGAAAGAGCTCTTACTATTGTTGTTTATCTTCCTGGTTAGTTCAAACTCTCCTCGACTTCCTTGATCTTAGAATCTCTTGTTCAACCATTTCTATAAACGAAAATGATAGGGAGACTGAAAAATGCGTGTGGAGATCGGTGAATAGTATAAAATCTTGAAATACTATCGTTTTACATTTTTCATCATTTCCCATATACATTTTATTCAACTATTTGCATGCATATATATATATATAAACAGAGAGAGCATACACATATATATATATATATATGTATGTTTTATTAATTGACTCAAGCTAAAATTCCGGCATAATCAGATTAAAACTCATTGTTGACGTTGTAGGCTTTTCGAAGGAGCAGATAGGACTGACAAGCGATGCATCTCATCGGTCCATAAGAATTCATGGGGGGCGACTTTTACTTCCGCTCCTGACACCCCTTCGCTTCGACGTTGTTTATACCATTCCGACGAATTGCGACTTCGATATGATCAGAACCCATTTCGTCGGAGGAACTCTGACAGTGACAATTCCGAAGAAAGTTGTTTCGCAGCCTGTTGTTGGTCCTCCTAAGGAAGAGGGAATTGTGACAAGCCAAGACGAGCAAGCTCCCCCAGCTCCTGCTGCTCCATCAGATCAAACAACCACCTCAGGACTCAGCAGCGAGCCAAAGGAGAGCGAACTACCAGGCACTACTACAGAAGAAGCATTAATAAGGCCCGCCATTGTCGATGATCATCAGAAGGCCAAGGCTGACGGTGAGAATGAAACTGGTGATGAGAGAAGCAAGGAGTCAGCCGAGGCTGATAGTGGAGTTTCAAAGGGCGAAGAGAGAAAAGATCAGGAGGGTACTGTAACTGTTGTGTTGAAGAGAAAAAAGAAGGGAAAGAGAAAGGCTGGGGGTGGCGATGAAGATGAAGATAAAGATAAAGATAACAAAGGAAAGCCTTCGGAGGCCGGCGCCGAGAAAGCTGGGAGTTCAGAAGATTCAATATTTTCAACTGAGGAGCTTGGTAAGGGACAATCGGCTGTCAACGTGGGGGTAGCTATCTTGGTGATTATTGCAATTGGAGCATGCCTATTCCGCAAATTATTTGGATCATTTGGAAATTAAAAGACTATAATTCTGTAATACGAAAAAAGAAAAAGAAAATTAAAGGACTGTAAATTCTACTATTCTAAGAGATGTATGCCATATATATAATGTGTATATGTCAATTTCTAACTAAAATTTGATGTGGATACAATAAATATCAACTTGCATGTAGCGCCCAATGGTAGCCACTTGGCTACTCTGTTCGTATACCATTCATTTCATTTTTGTCCTAATAATAATAATAATAATATTCACTTTATATCTTTTAAAATCTACTTAATACCTTGATTTTATTAATTAAACTTAATTTATATTAAAAATTATTTATTAAATATCATCATGTAATAGATATAATTCTATGTTATTATGAAATCATTGAAGTTAACTCCACGATACTAATTTTAGGACTGGGAGTTATTTTGTTCAGTTTCGAAAAGAGGGTGAACATGAATTGGGCCACCTCTTCTCTGTTCCACTTCGCAGCAGAGGCACGCTCAGGCTTAAGTTGGAGATCCAAGCCAGTTTCTTCCCCCACTTATACACAATCACTGGGAATGGACGTGGGTTTTTAAAAGTAGGAATAAAAGAGGTTTAGTTATTTACAAAATGCTAATAATAATAACAATAATAATAATAAAGACTAATAAAAATGGTAATTATCACCTTAATACTCCTTTTGAGAGAGAGAAAGATGACAATGTCTTTGATATTGACTGTAAATATTTATCTGGCATGTTACAAAGAGAACTCGCCATTTTTGTAACCTATCTCAGCTACATACCGAATACTCTACGTATACATGGCCCCTACTTTGTACCTTTTCTGTATGCAAATCGAGAGTAATTAGCAAGAACAATTGTGTTGTTGAATTATTGAGGGATGTTTCGAAAACCCCCAACAGGAAGAGGAGGATGGTCTGAGTGATTTGAGAATCAACTACGTTTGTTTTTATAGTTAATTTTGACTTGGGAGGAATTGGTCCGAGTGAGATTATTGTTGATGTGGGTTATTAATTTTATACCATTAGTAAATATTTAGAGAAAATTGATTTAAATTATTAGTTACGAAAATTATTCAAATTAATTTAAAAATATTTTATCTTAGTAAACTTATCAACATTTTAAAATTTTAGCAAATTATATAAATACAATTAATTACGTAATAAAAAAAGATAATAGTTAAATTTTCCTTCAATTAGGATAACAAGACCCCCCCCACCAAAAATCGGATCTAGCCATATCCTCTCCACATCGATTGCATGCATTTTTCTTCAAGTTTCCACTACACAGAGAGAGAGAGAGCGAGAGAGAGAGAGAGAGAGGGAGAGAGAGACCAGAAAAAAATGGCAATTCCTTGCGCTGCTCTACAGTTTCCTTCTACTCTAACAAAAAGGGCCGCCCCAACTCTCATGGCCCCTCGTTTGCTTACAGCCCAGTTGGACTTGACCGTTGCTTTCCTCCAAAACCCCGTCATCCGTGCCACCACCGGCGCTGCTGCAAGTTTGGAGTCTACGGCAGTGAAGACCAGAGAACCAATGGTTCCTCCTTTTAACGTTCTGATCACCGGTTCAACAAAAGGCTCGTTCTTTTTTCCGCCCTTTTCTTCTGTACCCATTTGGATTATTTGATAGTTTTTCTTTTTCCTTTTGTTTTATTCGCATATAACTCATTTCTTGAATGGCCATTTTTTTTTTTAATGTTTATCTATCTGTTGCGTCCGGGGTTTAGTTGTGGGATGGAATTCTTCTGGGGTTTTTACTCCTCAACTAAAAGCTTTTTTCTTGTACAAGCGAAATGGGGGTTCCTGACTGTCTTTCTTTGCCCAAGTCTCAGTTTTTGCTTGTTGTTTGCGACTTTATTTGATGTGTTTTCTGCTTCGTTGTGTTCTTGTTCAGGAATAGGGTATGCACTGGCTAAAGAGTTCCTCAAGGCAGGTGACAGAGTTGTAATTTGCTCAAGATCTGGTGAGCAATTTGTATTTTACCTTTAAGTTAAAACCTCTCAAGACATAAACCTTAGTTGCATGTGTTGTACGCCTCTCTCTGGACACAAGAGCTACTTGTCCTCAGAGTCAAGCATATTTTTAAATAGATCTCCGTGGTTTCATATTAATTGATAAAATGCACTTCTCCGCTGTGTTCCTGCTGAAACTCTCTCGAGACTTCCTAATCTTTGGAAAATATTTGGGTTCAATTCAAATCCCTGGGATATTGAGGTGCTTTGCTCTCGGACTTTTGATTTGACTGGATGGAATCAGTTAGCTAAGCTCATCTATGTTCAGAGCTGTTCTTACCTATAATTGTTGACACTCAAGAACCTTAACTCAGAGCTGAGTGCTTGATCCTAAGAATATGTGTGAGAGTGAGGTCATGGGTTTGAGTCCCCTGGATAATGTTGCTGGGGGAAATTGTTGGCTAAAGCTAGCATTTGCGTTGAGACTCAGACCTGAGGTGTTGGATCAAACCTTAGAGAAGGCTTGGATCATCAAGGGTTGGATGTTAACTGCTCAAATCGGTATAAATCTTATGCAGATCAAAGGGGACGGGAGTTAGAGTTTATGGTTGGGGATATGCTATTTCTCCTATGCAAGGATTTGTTTTTGATGGAAGTAACCTCCTGGCCCGTGGCACTAAAAATGGGTGCAGCCCCTCAAAGGCTTTTGCTAATCCGTGGACTAACTCCCACAGTTGCACCCTGTTCTCTTTCAAATGCGTGGAGTAATTGGACTAGATGTTCTGAGACAGTTTGAAGAATATACAAACTATATAAAAAAAAAAAACAGCAATCTTAATTTGTGGATTGTTTCAGGCACTAAATTGCTAGTGCTCACCATTTACTGGAATATTTGACAGCGGAAAGGGTGGAGTCTGCTGTTCAGACACTGAGAGAAGAATTCGGGGAGCAGCATGTGTGGGTACCTCCTCCATGACTCTTTTCTCCTTCTTCTTTTTTCTACCTTGAATTTGTGTCATTTTTTTCCCTCAAAATTGTTTTTTAGTTAGAACTGATGTTTATCGATCATTTCCATAACTGCAGGGTACAAAATGTGATGTTAGGGAAGGACAAGATGTTAAGGATTTAGTTGCATTTGCCCAAGAAAACTTAAAATACATTGACATATGGGTATTTATGTTGAATCTCTTGACTTTATTTTATTATGTTTATGACTTATTAATGTTGAAGTTAGCAAAAGAAAAAACTTGCTGTGTGTTGATATGAAATTGCTTGTTTGATAGTTTCTTTGCTGAAATGATGGTTATGAATGTCTGTGGGGAAAGGCTATTCTTGCTGACAAAAGGCCTACAAATATGTGATAATAGCTATAGTACACAGAGTCATGCATGCTATGCAATTAAGTCTTTCTTTGTTCTTCTCCATTACGATTCATCGGCTTCTGAAAAAGCCATAATTAAGTTAACTTTGGGCATTTTTAACAGCAAGTTAGTAGATTGTGTGATGCAGACATTACATCAATGCTCTCATTTAACCAGGGCATCTTGGTTGGCTCTGATAATTTTTTCACAAAACTTTCTTGATTGTTTGCCCAATTCAAGATTTTTGTGGTTGCAATTAGCCTCTGTTTTGTGTACTTAGTCACTTGGAATGAACTAATCTGAAGGGTTTAAACTAACTAA
Organism: Bruguiera parviflora; assembly: GCA_019804595.1. NCBI lineage: Eukaryota > Viridiplantae > Streptophyta > Magnoliopsida > Malpighiales > Rhizophoraceae > Bruguiera > Bruguiera parviflora. The sequence continues at coordinate 6,564,087 of CM034048.1, read as the reverse complement.
ATAGTTAATCATACATAGCAACATCAATAACAATAATACTTACTTATATAAGTTTGCAAACAATATGAATTCTTAAAATGAGCCATCATCTGTAAATAGTTGAACTTCTAATCTGATAAGGTTCAGTTCTGCTGTTACTCTCATGGCTCATGTTGAGAATTGATGCAGATTAATAACGCAGGATCAAATGCATATAGCTTTAAGCCTCTGGCAGAAGCTTCAGACGATGATCTTCTGTGAGCATTGTTTGGACTCTTTTTTGGCCTTCCTTTATGTTCTTTGTACTTTATTCTTTAGATCCTCTCCCCCTGGTACATTTCAGTGTTTAGAGTTGTTCATTCTTTTGACTTTGATGCAGTGAAGTTATCACTACCAATACCCTTGGTTTGATGATTTGTTGTCGAGAGGTAAATGTTCTTTCTTTGTCCCACCTTTTTGGTTCCTGATTAGCAGCTTTATGATCACTTATTGTGGTAGTCATTTGAAGGCAATGAAAATGATGCTGAATCAATCTCGAGGAGGTCACATATTCAACACTGATGGTGCTGGTTCAGATGGAAGGCCAACCCCCAGGTAATTTTTCTTAAGTCTCTATCATGCTACTGCTCCACCATGATTTCTCAGCAGCAGTCTTCTTCCTTCTTTGTTTATTCTTTGTTTTCCTTTTTCCTCCTTTTCACTTTGTTTATGGCCTTCTAGATAACATTGTAAAAGGCTAATGCAGAGTATGGTGATCATAAAATATTACTTTTGCATATAAAACAGCATAAGTTGAGAAAAAGTTTTGAGTTCAGATCTATTATCCCTGACCTACCTACCCAATCCTATCAGCACCAAACAACGGAGTTACCTAGATAGGTTAGGGATAATAGTTTTGAGTTCTAAGCCATCTTGATTATAATTACATGGGCCTGGGCTATTTCTGTGTGTATTATCATTTTATGAAATGTACTGATACCTAATCCTGTCTTGATGCATTTTCTGAAAGTCATATGGACACCTCAATAAGTGGTTGAGTTTTTGCATTGCTGCTGTTGGTCATTTCTGCCATTCTCTCTGTCATGTAACCTCTGTATTTTTCTGAGATTAAAATGTGAGATGTCCTTTTATCTTTGAAATTTTGAGCTCTGAGCCAAAAGATATCAACTTAACATTATGCTAGAGGCCTTGGACAGACCTTGGAGATAATGGGGCATGGCCATGATCTTGGGTTCACTGTCAAGCTTGTGTTTGGCAGTTGGTTCTCCATGCCAAACCTACTGCCCTCTACCCCGCAGGGCAGCAGCATATGACCTTCCTAGTCTGCCAGGTTACTGCCACCGTTTGGTTGGAATTTTCAATCTGGAATGGCTCATTTAATTCTCTGGCACATCTTGTTGTGGCAAAGTATTCATTGTTGGTGCAATTTCTTGTCATGTTAATTCCAGTGTCAAATGCTTGTTGCATGTTGTTGAATATAGTGGAGACTATTAAATGGTTTGATTTCCCAAGTATTCATCATCTCATTGCCTTTTTTTTTTTAACAGATTTGCTGCATATGGGGCTACAAAGCGGAGTGTGGTGCATTTAACGAAATCATTACAGGTGCAACTAGCTATGTGAAGTTCTCATATTAACCTAGTATTTGTTCGAGTCTGGTGTCTATGCATGCTATCTAAATCAAATGCATGTTTGGGTGGGGGTGCTGGGGGGAGAGGGGAGAATGCCATTTAAAACTTTGCTAGTGGTCTTGATGTTCATATCTATATCTAGCATGTTCATATCTCAATCCTGCACTTCTAAGGTACTAGTCTAATGCCAGTCAAGTGATGTAAACCACATAAAGTCCGGCTAGGACTAATATTTAAGATATTAGAAAATTCACTTTTGTAGGTGTTTTGCTGAAAAGAAAAGGCTATCACTGCAATTGACCTAATAACTGGCATCTTATACAATAAATGTACATGCCTAAGGGGTCTTTTTTAATTTCTTTTTTGTGTCTGCATAATATATTTTGTTCTGTCATGAGATGATTTACTTTCATCCTTGGTTGCATCACCATGGTCTTCCTATAATAATTCTTTAGCTATCACCAGCGAACATATATATAAATATATATAACTGGGAAGCAGAAGCAAGAAATAAAGGAAAAAAGCATGACCATCCAACCATTTTTTACAATGCTAATCTCCAAGACAGATACCATCTGCCTTGGGTGGTGCCTCAAAATTATTGTTTTGTGATGTTTTGTCACATGATAACATAAATGCGAAGTGTGTGTATATTATGATTTAGCATTATAATTGGGTAAAACTTGTATCTTTTTACTTATTGGTAGGGCTAAAGGTATTTATTAAGAGCTTTAATTTTTCCATCTTACCCTTGACATGGGTTTTTTTTCATCCGATCAATTTTCCATACCCTTGGCATAGATTTTTGTCATCCCATCAAATTTCCATCTTCTGTGTATTTCTATCCTATATTTGATTTTGAGTATCAGAGCTTAATTTTATTCTTTTGCTTACACGTGTGACCACACTGGTGGAAGGTTTGGATAGTATGTATAAGAGATGGAAAAAGTAAAAAATGGATGGTGCAAAAATTTTTTACAATTTTATCTTATTTCTCCCAGGCAGAGTTGCAGATGCAGGATGTTCAAAATGTCATGGTGCATAATCTATCGGTATGCTGCTTTACTGAGTTATTTTTTGCTTCTGATTCCAAAAATGTGCAATGATTGATATTAGCAACCATTGTCCCCTGTCTAGTGCACTGGCACTGGATTGCTCAACGATGAATGAATTCTAAATAGGTTATCACCATCTAAGTATTTTCACTGGATCAGACAGGCTTGCTGTCTGATTGTGTTGGAGAGTATAGGGCTTACTGTCAAACAGAGGGAGTAAGAAATCTGTTTCTTTTCCTTTGCTTGGGGAGCTTTGTTGAAGTTTTCCGTGGTAATAAATGTAGTGTCTTAAACATCTGGTTTTGATCCTAAAGCTGTATACTTTAACCAAATTTCAAACAAGGTGGAGACCTTTTATTGCTTCAGTTCATTCTGTAGGTTCAATAAAATGGGAGCCAGCTCAGTTATGTTCTGTCACTCTTATTGCTTTGCTATCAAACCAGATAAGCAGAGAGTAATTGCTTCCTCTGCAAGTTAATAGGCATCTAAGAAACTCGATATTACAATATCCAATCATTGTACAGTTTTTATATGCACTGGACTAAAACTTTTGCACGTCTTTTTGCTCGTGTCTCTGAAGTTAGGATAATGTACATACACTGTTACCTTTTCCTTTAAGGTAATAGTTTTCATGCGGAAAATAGCCTTCTTGCAATGCAAGTGTAATGTAAATTATAGTCCACAAGTAGAAAAAGTGCATTGCAAGTTACTAAATTTCTAGGTTTGCTCTTCTGGGATTTCAGTTTTTCTTTTTCCTTATTGTTTGCCGGTTTCTTTACTGGGTTTGCAGCCTGGAATGGTCACAACTGATCTTCTCATGTCTGGAGCCACAACAAAGCAGGTCAAATGAAATATATATTTTAAGGCGCGTGGTGCTTCAGTTGGGTTATGATTGAAAAGAAATTGTGTCAATTGCAGGCCAAGTTTTTCATCAATGTTTTGGCAGAACCAGCTGAAGTGGTAAGGTTCTTTTCGTCCCCATCTGATAAGGGATAACAAGTACTTGTAGGTTAGTCTGCATGAGTTTTAGATGGTTGATGTCTTTTATGGCATGCAAAAGTCACATGATCATATTTATGTGTGTGCCATCATTGCCCTCAGTCCAAATAATTATCCAAGCATGCATGCAAATAAATTTTGCTACAAGGGAGGCGCCAGTGTCCAAATTAAAAAGGGGTATAATTTCAGACAAAAACCAAGGGAATGATTTAGATTCTGCTACAGGTTGCAAAAAACCTTGTTCCAAACATCAGATCTATACCCGCCAATGGATCAATGAAGCCCACTTATATTCGTTTTCTTACTGGAATGAAGGCCTACTCCCAGATATTCTCAGTTAAGTCACAAGTTCATTATCTTGTGTATCTGTCTTATGTCCTGTTCAGACAACCGTTTACTAGACATGATATGCAATGCCTTGCTCATTCGAAGTTGTTGCGCTCTCACGAATCCCTTTGCTTGCTCTTTATGTTATCGACAGAGACTTGCTTTTGGTGCGAGAAGAAACAGATATCTGCTTGAAGATTGAAATAGATGGATTATGCATTATATTTATTATGAAGAGATTTTGTGCCTCATAAAGATTGAAGAAACAGGATTGATTCTACCAACCCAGGGTAGCCACCTGGTCCTGCTTTATTAGACCAGTTGACTAGTTTGAGAAGGAATGCTTAGCATGTATTAGAAGACTAGGATGATCCATGCTACCTTGGGAATTGATGTTGTGTAAATGCTTTGCGAGTGATCCATGCGAAGCTCATGGATGTTACCATACCCAAGATGTGCGGCTGAGGTGCACGTTAAAGATTTAAATCATGAAGTTGATCATAAACAATTTCATTCTCGGGCCAGTCAAGGTTTTGGTTGGTAATTCAAGCATTAGCAAGGCTTACACGGTTCCAGAACTTATGCATCCTATCCATCCAAGATGGGTTTAAGACCAAAAGGCAAAACAAGAGCAATGGGGTGCAATCGTAACTTCACCAGCACCTTCAAATCTGGGGTGGATAATCAAAGGCTTTGGTTCTCCCTTAGAATGACGCGATGATGTGCATGTATTGTTCAATGATTGTGCTGCTAAATCATTAGCAGCAGAGCTGAGTTGGAGCTAATTTATAAGAAAAAACACACAAAATTTAAAAAGGATAAGAAAAAAAAAAACAAAACCCTCATGTCAATTATTATTATTATGATTATTATTTAAATTGGTTGGCATGATTAATATCAATGAAAAAACCATTGCTTGCTAAATTTGCGTCCGCCAGGCCAGTCAATCAATATTAAGGAGAAACCTGACCTGACAATGGAGACGGCAACGGGAAGGAAAAAGCCGAAGTGTATGAATGCATTTTGCAACAAATGTGGAATATTTCTCGAGTAACTCGGAAATATTCGCTAATTTACACTCATCTGGTTGGGATACAGAAAGACAATGCAGGAGACTACATTTCTATTACAACCTCTATCCTATGGACAGCAAACAATGACAAAACACGGCAACCAAGAGTGTTACTCCGAAGAAGCCTAAAGAATACGACCTTTTCTGTGTACCCCAAAAAAACCAAAAAAAAAAAAAGGAAACAATATGAACGAAATTACTGTGTCATCTCTGTGGAGATTCTAAGATTGGGTTCATTTCCATTTCTACAGCTCCGAATTCTCTGTGATCCCCGTATTTCTCAGCTTCTCTTGCAATCTGAATATCGCAAGGGCTGAAGTATTGGTATAGTACTTTTACAACAAAACGAGGGATGAGCGCTACTACTAGTATGGCAAGCAAGCAAAACCAAAACAATCCCGTCTTTGCAATATGGAAGATGGCCCTGTCAAATTGCATTGAAAGGTTAGAAAATTGGTCAGCATGGATAACATTTAATAATAGATAATTCTAGTACTTTAATAGCAAAGATTCAGTCCCCCTTATTTTAGAACACCGTCTGGAGCTGCAAACAATGACTAGGTCTGAATTTTTATTCGACTACATGTACTACCAACTTGCATGGAGGACTCCGAAGAAAGCATTGTTGAGCGCGGTGAATACAGGATATACACCAGAATAATTACATCTCGTGCTGGACAATAGGCAATCAAGATACCCAAAGTTGCCATGGGATGCCATCAGCCACATGGTGGCATGGGATACAGTTCAATGGTACACCTTCAGTTTTCACTAGTTTCATACCGTTCACAGGGTGCAGAGGGGTAGCTAGACATGGTGTTTTGGAAAGGGGTTAAGACAGCCTGAACTCTGTCACATCAGTTGAGCAAACTGGCCAATTGCTCTAAAAGATACGTAAGGAGTGTAAGATTGAAGGGTCGTGAAAGGACAGTGAACACTGGACACATCCAGCCCTGTAATGGTTATATCGAAACACTCAGGTTCAGTGGGGTAAATGCATTGACAAGGGTAGTAGTATCACTGATCATGACCCTACAATCATTGCCTACATTGAAATTCCATTTTGTACTATGTTCCTTTGGCTATATCTCCCACTTAGATGACCATATATAACATCGTAAAATAATTCTAAGAATATAACAGAGAAAAGTGCTGAGGGCATACCAGTAACCAACTAAAGTAGGCACAGCATCGATGACAATAACACAAATGAATGTTGCAATTATTGATCCCCAAATGACTGCATGAGTAATCCAGCTCCACCGGACAATGTCCATTGCCAAATGCAAATTAACCAAAATAACAACTGCAAGTGTCCAAAGATCTCCAATACTTGGCCCATCAATGGTGCTCTTCCAATATGCGAAGAGAGGAATGAAGAAGACAGCAATACTTTGCCACAATGTGTCAATCATTGTTAGCCAAAACAAGTGTGAGTTGTAGCTCTCTTGCCTCTGCCCAGCTCCATAAAGATGAGGATGCTTCAGAAGAGTCATTCTACTTAGATCCTTGTCAAGAACACCAACAACAATGGTAGGCAGTGAAGTATAAATTATAGAATACAACATACTGCTCCACTCATTGATTGCAGTTGTCAAGGAGAAAGCAGTAAATAGCACATACCTGCATAGAATGCACAATCATATTAAAGCCAGCTAGGTAGATTCTGCAGCATCAGTTTTAATTTTTGTAGCTTATTTCCCACATTACTAATGTCCTACACTAAAAGTCCCATAAAAAGACATTGCAATGACTATTCGAACTATTTTGACCTTCGGAGGTATCAAGGGAGCAAAAATTCATCTATCACAACACAGCCACCTCTGATTCAGAAATGCTCATTTTCCAATAGTCATTTTACAAAATTGCAACCTGAATTTGTGCGTTTGTTCTACGGCAGAAAATTATACTATCATCTCCATTACTTTATTCTTTTCCCTTTGCCATGACTTATGAAAGGAGATGGAAGAGGGTTCAATATGTTTGTATGTATGTATGTATATGCGCATGTGCGTGTGTGTGTGTGTGTGTGTTTGTAGGCACTTGAAACAAGGTAAATCCACATGTATTATTTTGAGTTAATTTAATTCTAGAATGCAGATATGTCCCTTTTGCAGTAAGTGGTGCGAGAGAATCAGACTTGGGGATCGATTGAGATCAACTAAGAGGTTCCAAAAAATTTTTACAAGCTAAACTGAGTGATGCATATGATTGCGTTCATGTTTATTTTAAATCTGCTGACAGCAGAAATTTTCAAGTTCATGCTTAAGCAAAGTGTCACTCACCAAAATAGAACCATAACAAGCACTGCATTCCTATAAAAATTGTATAGTATCATGTAGCCCATCCGCTGGTAATTCCAATGTCCATGGACCAACAAAAGTGGAACCAAGAATCTAAATTGTCCAATTGCAAAATCTGATGCCATTACAGCTTGACGGCCTTCTTGCCCACTGATACCAACTCCTACATCGGCCATTTGGATCATCGAAACATCATTTGCACCTATTATCCAGAGGAACATTTGAATATCAGTCTATAACACCAAGAAGATTGCAGGAAACATGTTATCCTATTCTCTGAAAAATTCTGGGAGGTGCAATGCATTGACATATTCCAAGACAAGGGAAATAATTACCATCACCAATAGAGAGTGTCATGTCCTCAGTGCTCTTCTTCACAAGGGCAACAATTCCAGCCTTCTGCAATGGAGCCACTCGACAGCAAAGTACTACAGAAGATTTACTGGCCAATTGAAAGAGCTACAGCCAAGATAAGAGACATTAATGCAAGCATATCACTACTAATACAAAAGAGAGCTGTGAGGACAGGAGATTACCTGCTCTTCAAGTTCACTGTCAAGTATATAAACAAGGCTAGTACCATCAATAATTAAGGCCACTGGGCTCACAGCGACTCCAGTGTGCCCTTCACTATTGTTTGTTGTTCCAGAAACAGTCACAATCTTCTTACATACAACCAAGGCATCTTCCAAGCTCCTTCTGCATGATTCCTTTGAGTTGCTATTGATAATAATCTGGGTCATTTCGCTTGTCAGAAGCTTTGAAGAGTACCCAATTGATATGGCAGTTTCTTGTTTGTCCCCTGTTAAAACCCATACCTTAATCCCTGCTATTCTCAGAGATTCTATGGCTTCTGGCACTCCTTGCTGCAGTTTATCTTCAATAGCCGAAGCACCTAGTATTCTGAAACTGTTTTCAATATTGATAGCGACCTTGCGAAGCAATACAGCCCTGCCAATCAAAGCTGTGCTGGCTGCCTCAAAGGCAGCATGCCACTGCTCAAATTCTGAATCACTCAATTCACGCATTCCAATGACAAGCGTTCTCAATCCCAGTGAGGAGTACCCATGAAGGTGGGATTTAGTTGCGCGCAATATATCCATGTTTAGAGATCTGTCTATCACACTAAACATGGTTGTGTCTGCACCTTTCACTAAGACCTTCACAGTCTTGTCAGGAAATCCCAATATGACTGACATCCTCTTCCGGTCACTGTCAAACTCATGCAACCCCAAAACATTGAACCTGCACTGCCCACATAGGGAAATCAAACAATGATATATTTGGTAAGAACCTATACAAACTGTAATTTCTTGATGCAGTAAAGATACAGATTACATTTCAGTGTGATGTGTATACATGCATACACTTCTCCTCATATAAGCAAGCTCAGAAAGAGAGAAATATGTATCTACTATTTTTTAACCCCAAACCTGAAAATAGCAGTAGGCTCAACAATTTAATAGGAATGTAAAAGATCTTATATTTGAAGTTCAGCATTTTCCTAAAATCTATCCTAATGCCAATCCGAAGGCATTGGCTGCAATGATAACGAAGCTGTCCCTTAGTATGTACTCTTTGCTACAATATCAACCACTTAATGGAGGCAACAATACTCGCAGTGATCATGGGTAGAGTAGTGAAGTCTCTAGGGGTTATAATATAGTCACAATAGGCAAAAAAGCTTAGAAAAGCAACCAAATGGAAATACCTTTGCCTTTCTCCTAGAATGTCAACAACTATATGACCGGAAGTTCGTTCTACAAGCATAAAACCATATGCTGCTGCTGCATAAGCAAGTGCCTGTTCATCTGGAGATTCGCCTTGGTAATCCATCAACTTCTCCATAGGATCAGATGTGTCAGTGACAAGGGGCACTATTGTGTTACAAGCTGCCAGTGCAAGGAAGAAATTGCGTGTCTGTTTGCCTTCCTCTGTATCCTTTGCAGTTCTTACCAATTGCAGAAGCTGTGGGTCAACCTTCACCTTCATCTTTGGCCTCAAAGTCTTCCCATCTATTAAATCCAAACAATGTAAACAAAAAGTTAGAGATCTTTACTTAAACAATAATGGTCAAAAAGTCTCAACCAAAAAGGACTTTGTTAATAAGCTACCTTGGACACAGTATCCGACTTGCTCATTTGGTGAACTGGAGATCCCCCCACTGTAATCTACTCCCCATACACTTGCACATTGAAATTCCATTTTATTTTCTGTCAGTGTGCCAGTTTTGTCAGAGAATACATACTTTATTTGCCCTAAATCTTCATTTATGTTTAGAGCGCGACATTGAAAGCGTGAATTTGAAGCTTCATCATACATTTGTGCATCTCGAATCATGAAGTAAGCCTGACCAACTCGGACAAGCTCCATGGAAATGTACAAAGAAATGGGGATCATGACCTGGAATACAATAACTGACATGAGGAAAGTGAAAAATATCTCCAACCCCCATCCATAATATTTGTAATTGTCCATCTTTCCATCATTGAAGTCTTTTCTCCTATAAAAAGGCATGGTATCCAACTCGTCCCTGTGGCGCCTCAACCACACAGCAGCACAGACAGAAACAACACTACACAAAACAACGAGAAACACAGAGAGTATGATGATTTCTGAGTTCATACGTGTCTCGAGCTGGCTCCTCTTTGATGGGGCTCCAGAGCTGTTAAGCATAGCTTTAGTCTCACAGCCACAATACACCGCGACACCAAGGGCCCAGGCAGTATTCTTGATTTCACATCCACGAAGAACAATATTGGAGGGCCCAAGTGACAGTCGCTTCCCATCAACATCCATGTTTGCATGAAACCCATATATGTTTCTGTTTGGTTTCTCACACTTAATCAACCCACTGATTTTTTCCTTTTCAGGAATCTTCGCAAGGGTCTCTTGCTTAGCATACCTTGTCTTTAAATTTGATTCTCCATCCAAATTTATGGTCTGAACATAAGCAACCCCAGTTGGATCACTAGTTGATAGCAGCACCATATCACATGGTAGAGTTTCATTCGCATGAATCTTGATTATCTCACCAACAAGAATCTCCTTCCATTTCTTTTGTTGAAATTGATCATTAACCAAAACCCATGCCAACCTATTGTTCTCAATTTTATCTGCCCTATGCCTCCTCCAATCCTCATAAGCATCCTTAACTGCTGTAACTATAAGCACAAAAGAAAGTGGCAAGATTGAAACTCCCCGGCCGAAGACTGCAAGCTGGGGAAGTTGATTGAGCACAGCAATGATGAGGAAATATATGTAGGCAACTCTATGAAATTGTTCAAACAAATTCCTAGGCAAGAAGGTGAGAATGGAATACTTGCCGGTTCGAATAGCATTCCCAGGAAACTCAAACTCCTCGTTGGTCCTTCCTGGATCATTCAAGTAAACTAACCTAGCATCTTCTTCACTGATCTCCTTCTGGGACACACTAAACACCTCAGACTCACCCCCTCTAGAACCATATTTCACGTGTTTCAGTCCTAAATCAGCAAAAGCCACTTCTCTAACTGAATTCCCGCCCGAGCCCCGAGAATGATTCGAGGAAGAGCTCCTCCTGAAGGCAGAATTCAAAGTAATTTCGTTGTTTGGAGAAATTTCAACAGAGTTGTGATGGGTAGACATCCCAGCAACCTATCTGGAGGCGGTCAAAACAACTGGTTTTTTTTTTTTATTTTTATTTTTTCTTCCTAGATCAGAGAAAGCACTGCAAGTACAAAAATTTGAAGGGATGAGTATTTCAAGAGCTGAATCAATGAAGGCCGCCCCACGGCCATAATCTAGGACTCAAACGGCACATTAACAACAAAGAATCAACTATCAACAGTCTCATTAAATACCCAGATACTAATTATGCCAGAAAATTTAGAAAAAGGGAACAGAATGGTCAGCGGCAGCAACAACAACAACAACGGCAACAACAACAACAACAACAACAACAACAACAACAACAACAAAGACAGCAGCTTCAACAGGAAGAGGGATATAAAGATTCGAGAAAAGAAACAAGGCCCACCGAGGAACTAAAAAGCAACTAAGCTGACAACAAACTCCTATATTTTGGGAGAGAGATGCGAAGAAAGGCTGCCGAATCAGAGAGCAAAAACAGAGCACAGCACATATAAACGCACGCGGAAGAAGGCATGGAGAAAAAGGGCACACGAGTTGTCGTCACGATGGTGGCCGCGGCTTGCGTGTTGATCAGACAGCCGGGATTGAACAAAGTCAAATAACGCTTGCATTCTCCCGATGTTGGAGGGAGTCAACGAGAGACAGAGCCTGGAAAGAGACGGGGACGGCTGTTACACGGGTTTATGTTTTGCAATAAAATGTTAACAGAAGAAGAACGGGCGGCGACGCCGAGTAACGATTTTAATCAAACGCGGCCAGCCTAACTCTTCTTTCCAATTCAAAAATGCCATTTATCGTTTTGGACTTGGCTTCGTTTTTTTGACCCCTGCATTGATTATTTATACCCCTCTTATCACTCCTCCTTATATTCTTTTATATCTATCTATATTTAAAAAATAATATATATATATATATATATATATGTTATTAAAAAATGAGAATTAAATTATTACGAAATTATTCCATATTATTATAATATATTCAAATAATTTGTTTGTGGCAGAAAAGAAAAGTCTTTTTGTTCGAGAGGGGGGGGGAATTCATGGGCTGTGTGTTTTTGACAATATGCTTCTAGAAAGACTCGGGCGGGAGAGATAGTGGGGCTGCTCAAGTGGTTTGTAATTTTTATTTATTTTTTCGTTTTGTTTTGAATATTATGAATAGAAACAGAAAAAAAAGGGGGGGTTTCCTCATAATTACTCTTCTCTTCTTGGATTTTTTTCATTTTATGTTTTATGACGAGGATCAGTCTTCCTTTTCTTCTAGATAATCCCATTAGATTAGTAAGTTGATTCTAACTTTGACTTGCTAATAAATAAATTAACTGTACGTGATTTGATACTAAAAATTCATGGTTTAATGACAATTAATTATAAAATCTGATGTTAGATCTACCCTCCATCTGTTATTATTATTATTTTTTATTTTTTTTAAATTCAACTAGAAGAAAAAATAGTAATAAATCGTTAACTTGTTAAACTTTTTCTTAAATCGCAAACGACGTGCTTAATAAAATAAAGTTTTAATTTAATGCTCACATTTCATGACTCTCTCTCTCTCTTTTTTTTTTCTTCTCTTTTGCTCTATAAAATCTCTTTATGTGAGCAAATAAATTATTTCCAGATTAATGAAGTTAGTTATATAAAACCCATTTGGAGATCTTATTGATTTCTGGCACACTGTCTACAAAAAGATCACAAACAATAAATATGGCATACGTACGTATATTCACGTCAAACATAGCCTTCCATTCTTTTAATAATTTATTAATGTTTCTTTCTTACTGGTTTCAATGGCCAACAACCCCCGTAGCATATGTAACGGATTGCTCTTCGTCGCCACTCTCACCTTGTCAAAGGAAAAGAGAAATTTGGTTCATATAATTATAAACTCCAATAGGTTATTTTTCGAAACAAAGATAATAACCTCGTGACAAAATAATATCAAAGTCTACTTCTCTTAGCAAGAATCTCTAATTTCACTGATTTAGTGAAATGAAGAATATTAACAAGGACAATAATAAATTCGATATCTGTTCTTATCAATTCTACGTAGTTATTTTTTATTATCATTTTATTTTGTCATTTAATATTATAAAATATATCAATTTTATATTAAATTTAAATTTATATTATCACTATAAATTATAATTATATATTTAAAAATTAAAAATATACAAAATGATGATACAGAATATAAAGTTTATCACTCGAAATCCTGTAATTTTTTTTTTAATTAGTGTCGTTACGGGCATCCGTCAATCACTTTAATTACAACGTCAACTGCTCCGTTGTCTCCTTGCAATTTCCTCCAACCAAACAATTTGTTTTTTTAAATTCTTCGCTTCTTCTGGAGGCAGAGGTGGATCCTCAAATTGGAATTTAAAAAGCGCCATGTTTCCTCAGCAAGGTTTTGCAATTCGAGCGGCTGGCCGCTGCCTTAGCCATGGCCGCTGTGCTTCGTAGATATACGACAACGGTGCGTTCATCAGTTTAATTCTCTCGCGTTGCATTTATATACTTCCCTTGTTTCATTTTTAAAATTAAAATTTTAGACTTTAAAAATAAAAATCTTAAATTTTAATTACTTAATTCTTTCAGAGGGGACATGATAACGCATTTCTAGATGTCCCCCTCGTTAATAACGAGAAAAAAGAAAAAGAAAAATCAACTGCTCTAATTCCAAAAAAAAAAAAAACTATACAAAAAAAAAATGCCAATTAACGACCTCGGCCCCCTTCCACATTTGGTTTCTGTTGTACCCGGAAATTAGGGTGATTAGTGTGACCTTAATTAATTGCCGTCTTAAAAGAATAAGTTAAATTAAATGAGACTTCCAACTATATTCGGTCTTCTGAGAACAATAAATTCCGAAAGATAAACACAAGAAATCGATCTTCACCATCATAATCATAAAAGATGGCCGCCGCACGTACAACCATGTCGAATTGTCCACTATTGAAATTTCTTTCTTCGACTTTTTTTTTTTTCTTTTCTTTTCTTTTTAATGTGAACAAAGAAAAATAATATATATATATATATATATATATATATATATATATATATATATATATAAAAAGAGAGATAAATGAGATACGATTCAAACCCTTTTTTTTCTCTTTTAGTATAAACTCTATAGACTAATTACTATATATTAGTATATTTTAAAAAATTAATTATTATATTTTTAAATTTATTTATTTATTTATTTTATAATTATATAATTAATTATTTTATAATCGTTAAACTAATTATTATACGATTATTATACTAATTATTATAAATTATAATAATAATACTCATTTAAAATTATTAAAATTTATATTTAATATTATATTACTTTATAAATTATTAATAACAATTAATATAAATTAATTATTTTTTTATTTATATAAAAAAATATATACTATTCACAATAAAAGATGATCTATTGTTAAATTAATTAAAAATTAATTAATTTTTGTTATTTTATTATATGAAGTGCACATTAATTAAAAAATTTATCATACCATTGGTAAAAAAGTTTGTCATATCCTAAAATATTAGTTATTATAATTTACTACATTATAATAATTTATCTAAAGAATAGAAATTATTATAAATATGGTACGAACAAAATCCTTTAACAACTATATACCAAAAAAATCCTTTAACCATTAAATCACAATGACTAGTGATTTTTTTTCCTAACATATCTATATATTACCATGTATGCATATAGATGTCACACTATACTTTGTTTTCTAATGTTGATATCACTATATTAAGAATCAATAATTTCTAATAAATAGAGTTACTTTATTATAAGAATAAACACATAAAGGGATAATTTTTAAGAGTTTTAAAATGTATTATTTTGTTATTTTGTCCCTTGATAAGATTTGGTGGGTCTAGTTGTAAAAATGATTTCTCATTTTCATATATTTTCAACGGATTTTATGAGAGATTCCATATAAATTTCAAAAAAATGCCAAAAGGTTTTATTAATTAAGAAAAGACATATGTAAACTTCATGAAATAAAGTACAATTGGAGAAAAATCGATTCATGATTTTTTTGTGAGTTAGGATAACATCATAAAAGTGATTTTTAACAATATTATTAAAAAAATCTAATTCGCATCCTTTATCCTCGATAATACGTGTGTGTGTGTGTGTGTGTGTTAATTTATGAGTTTGACTGTTTACCGATGATGAGTTAATTTATTTAATCCAACCTAATAAACTAAACGGATAAATTAAAAGATAATTGTTACAAAAGGTAACTCCTATATAAGATTTCACTCTATTTAATCCAATGTAACTTAAAAAATAAAAAAGAAAGTTTCTTAAGCACGAAAAACAAAAAAAAAAACAAAAAAATTGTGATTTTTCACATTTTATTTTATAGTACTTGATCTGCAAATAATGGATGACTTTTAAACTGATTTCACTCTGACCATACTTTGATTATAATGCTATAAAGGTTGGTGTAAATATAAGGATCTTATTCTTGTCTTTGCTCACGTCATTTTATTATACTTATTATTCTTATGCATGTTCTTTATTATTTTTGTTTTTAATATTTGTGACCATCGGATCATAACAACTCTTTTTTTTTTTTTTTTTTTTTTGGAGTTATCTAGTGGGGCTCTCAGTTTTTCTTGGTCCATTCTAACCCCGATGAGCTAGCCTATCATAGCCTCCTGCCTTTTGTGCTTTAATATTCTGATTGGGTTATATCTAAGTGCTTGTTTTTTAATTTTTCTGTAACGCACGTGTAGATGAGGTATGGTTAGATTTAAAAAAAAAAAAAAAGAAGAAAGAAATAGAAGTAGACGGTTAACACTTAAAAGTAATATTAAAACAATAAAAAAAAATGTAGTTCAATAATATATCTCTTAATTTAATAAATAAAATTAAACATACAAAAATTATTTTATTCATTTTTTGTAACTGTTATATTATTTAGTAAACGTAACTATATAATGGTGTGTTATTTGTTTATATTAATAATGAATCTTTGTTCTTATATAATCGAATTCATCCAACTGCATCCTGTGCTTTTAAGTGACAGTTTGTGGCAGTTGTAAGGGTGCCGACATGATCAACCGGTAAGTTAACGCAGAACAAAGCCAGCCGGCAACCATAAATTATAATGTCCAAAATGCTGATATATATATATATATATATATATATATGTCTTTTTTTGATTGGAGACGCCGGGAGGGGAACATGGTAGACACGTATGGTCCACATCGCACCAACCATAACGAGAGTTAACAGAGAGGAGCTCAGTTTTATTAAATAGTCACAACAATTTCCATCGTGCACCAACTTGAAAATTATGGGGCTAAAGACACTAAATTAGGTTTCATTTTCTACTTAATTGCATGAAGACTTGAAAGCACCATACGATTAGCATTTTTGTTTTGAACGATATGGGTCGTGTTTTTTTTTTTTTATTTTATATAAATATTGTTTTTTTATTTTCTTCGCAAGGCCAAGAAAGAAGAAAAAAAAAAACAGAATTACTAAAGTTTAAATAGAAAACTAAGAAATTGTAACAGGTATTACTTAACCGGATTGTACTAAAAGCACATTGACTCAAAATGGATGGGATTTAATAGCCCCGTAAGTCAGCGGTGTTTTCTTACCGTTGTCAACATTACTTTTGTTTCAATGATGTAACTTCCAGCCGCAAGACCATGGCACAGAGAGACCCCGGACACCCTTTGCTACCAGGAGAGCATGTAAAGGTTGTTCAACGACTCAGCCAGTTTCATCAACGCTGAAATTTGGAGCCAGCTCACTTTTCAGTTGATGTTTACTGGGGGAAGAAGCCAAAAACTGGAATTGTCTCGCATTCCTTCAATTCCACGAGATGCCGGTTGAGTTCTGAGGCATCAGCATTTGTTTGAACTTTGAATTTGACATATTTACTGGAAGCTCAAGCAGAAGACGTTTTCATGGGCCTCACGACATAGTTTCTCAGAAAATTTGATTAGCAGAACACCGACTGTCACAATCTTCTATACTTTTATCTGCTTCAATTATTTCACCTTCTCAAAATCTAGCACACTATAGTTTTTTTTTTTCCACTTCCCATGCAGGATGTGACATACAATTAAATGAGGATCTTGCACCCTTTTCATCTGTCACCTTCCCTGGGAAAGGGGTTCTAGCATCAAATACCCCTCCATCAGGATAGCAAAAGATGCAAGTCAAAGCCTAGCCGATCAACCCAAATCTTCTTCACTTCTGACACCCGCTAGGCCAAACAAAAATCCTTGAGAACCACAAGAACAACCAGTTCAGTATTCGGATCGTGTCATCGATTCCAAATAACCTTTGCTCCTAAGTTAGTTCAACCGGAAAAACCTTTTTCCAGGTTGTATGCGTGTTTAACACTGACGGTAGCTCTGTATAATACATAGTTTCCCAATACAAATTTTGTCAATGATGTTCTCTAGATGCAGCATAATCTTTAACCATCAAAATTTCTCCACATAGTTTCTGAGGAATCTGTTGCAACTCCTTTCCTTCTTGCCATGCTTGCCCTACCAATACCCCAGGTCCAACATGACGGACATATACAACAACCTGATCATTGAATGGATACGGATGCATCACTGTAAAACAGATGAAACTCATATAAGTTTGGTCAGATGATTAGCCGGTAAATCGCAGCTAGCCAAAACAAAAAATAACATAGGTAATGTCAAACAATACAATTAATTGTTTCAGTTTGGATGAACCATAATCAAATCTTCAGAAGAACGTATCCAAGGAATAGGAAATAGCAGACTCCAGAGAGTGGGCTTGAAACAGGCGGCAATCTAGTCAAAATGACATCTATCTACTCTTAAACGTCCTCCAAGCTAAACATCAGGAGTTCAACGATTGGTACTGATTTAAGCCAAACAGAAGGCACCAAGGCAACAAGAGACAATGCACAATAGGACTCATTTTCAAGACAATGAATTTAGAAAGCAGCCTGCAACTCCATTTGGTGCTGCAATCTGAACCAAATGTTGTGTAAATAAAGGCATCTATCTACAACACGGGAGAAATGAGTCCTCTCCCTCAAGCTCTGTTAGTTTCCCTACAAAAGGGATCAAAGCTACAACCTTTTCCTCCACATTAGCACAATGAGCCCATATCTCCTTCTGAACCAAACTTGTTGCAGCCCGGGAGATTAATCTTGTTGATGCCAACCACTGCCGCTTCCAAAAACAGTTCAATCAAGCACCATCAATTCCCAAAATAGACACCAACCACAAACTTCCCTTCATTTCAATACCGTCAAATGTTGGGATCCTTCTCAAGCTTGCAACCTTGTAGGGACATAAGCCTTCTCAATAGACTTCAATCAGGAAGTTGCATTCCCATCATCAGTGATCCTCCTCCCAATAACTTGATGGTAAAGAATTTGGCACTGAGGCAACCTCTATCAAGCCTTCTCATGAATGTTGAAACAGTATTCCATTTCCAGATTCAACACATTTTCATGAAGAATAATAAAAAGACCTTTAGTGAAAGGGGTGAAAAGAGAGAGAGAGAGAGAGGGAGGGAGAGAGAGAGGGAGGTCTCAAAGTCCTAACCATGATCCATCTCCACAAAACTAACATCCTAATCATGCCAAGAAGACACCTAAGAACACATAAATCCATCACCTGTCAAGATAATAGGGAAAAAAAAAGGGAAATTGGACTTCCAAAGGGGATACTTCAATTACATGCTATAAGCAAATGAATAAGACTTTCCATTTCCATATCAAAGTACCATAATGAACAATTCAACTCAACACAGTCTTAATCCCATATCTAATTGAGGCTAACCACATGAATCATATCTTTTTCCATCATTTCCTTCCATTCTAAACCAAATTAGTTTTCAAGAGGACTTGCTCCAAATCTTTCCTAATTGACACTATCACGCCAATCTAGGTCTCCCTCTTCCTCTGCTTCCTGACCAACTATTCCCCACACCAGAGCACCCATAATGGGCAACCAGCATGCTTATCACAACAATCAGAATCAGAGAGCATCAGAATCAGCTTTTAAACTTTAAGAGAAAATTAGATTAAAGAAATTGAAGCCTACTAGCTATCATACCATAACAGATTCCAGAGATCAATGCACTACTCATTTGAAGCAATTCTTGACATGGTAATAAAAAATGAAATAAACCAAGCTTTGGTTCAGAATAGATTGGCCTGGACATTCCCAAGCAGTTTCAATTTTGTTTTCTCCTATAACCAAATGATTTTCTTGTACAATCAAAAGAAAACACACAGAAAAATAATCTACATATCCTATCCTAAAAAGATCAGTATAAACACAAAATTGACCTCAGCATTTGAAGGTATTAGCTTCTTCATTGCATGCACTGGGTAACAATGTGCAACTATATGATTTTACATTGTTTCAATTGTCTAATCCTTCGCAAAGAAGTATCTTTGTCATACACATAGAACAAATGGATCTAATTTGAGTTGCAAGTTCAAGAAAGTGGTAATAAAAAAATGAGACAGTTAATGATAGAGAAAAGGTACACACAGATATCCACTCCATGGAAAATTGCTAGACCTTATTATTGACAAAGAAAAATAATATTAAAAGAAAAAATTATTCTTATTAATAGTTAACCAATCAAATAAATTTATATTTCACTTTTGATCACATTAGTCATTATTTATAAATATGAAAGGTATATGTGTTCCTTTTGTTCAAAGTGAAAAATGCAACCTTACATAGGAAAAATGAAAAAAGAGCCTACCTACTTTGTTAATACCAGTCAATAAATCCCACCTGGTTTCGGAAATCCTTTTGGACGATCCTGGAGATCCAAATGCCCATCTGCAAATTCATATGCTAAATCACATGGCTGCTCTGTCGACATTACTTCCCTATGTTGCGTCACCATAAAGTACAGTGGGCTAAAGGCATTTGCAATTCCATCTACAAATGATCCACCTGCTTTAAGCATTTATTAGTGTCAGCCAAACGATGAGACTAAGCTGATTTACACTTTAAATTATACCAAATGAGTATGACAAACAAATTGGACAAAATATGTGCACCATTGAAGCCAAAAACTATAAATTCATTCCTCAGACATGTTCAGCATTAGTTGAATACTAAAAATTGGCACGGAAATTTAACAAACCAAAAGCAATATCATTAATTCACTGATTGAACAAATGCTAGAGATCAAGATCAACAAGAGATCATTTTTTTTTTATTATTTTTTCAGAGGCAGCAACACCTCTAAAAGAATGGAAAAAGGGATACTGATGCCCTACTTCCATAGTCTCATTGGATGTACAATGATCTTTCCAGAAATCCACCATAAACTTAGAATCTTAAAGAAAATTGCACATTCCATACCGCAATCAAAATGCAGGTATAATTAACAGATGTGAACATACCTATAAATCTTCCATACATCTTCCCATCATTACAGCGAAATATAGCCTGCAAAACCATAATCAAAGGAAGAAAAGATGGGGGCAGTATGAATAAAATGTGATATGCAAGAAAACAAATGAGGATGGGAGGCTTCAAAGAATCACACCGAAACAGAGAACTGTGACTTTCAAGAATTTGCTACAGAGAGTTCAGAACTGACCTTCTTGAAAAAGCTTAGCCAAGAAATAGGCAATGGGCCTAGTTAGCAATGTCCCATATCAGTATCAGAAAATCATAAGAACATAACGCACATTGAAGTTAAAGAAAGGTAAATACCTCCACTGCTTCGGCAGTTGTAAAACTCAAGTGACTTGTCACCCTCTTGAGAATGTAACAAGTAGAACGCACTTTTCTTTGCTAATTTAGGATCTGCATAACGCATCCCTGCAGTCTGCCAAGCTCTTGATATAAGCCTACAACATAGTTGTCTCCCCATATCAAGGTTTCATATACAGAGCTTACTGAACCTTTTCCTATTTAAACATCACATAGAATCGAAAGCTAAAATGACTAACACCAAATATCGAAATGAAAACTGCAGCACACAATATACATGCAAATGTATAGGCTACAGAGCTGAGAAACATCAAACAAAAACTAACCTAGGTTCCAGCAAGCGCAGCAATCTATGACGCCTTTCTTCTGGAATATCTTCAATTTTCTTCCTGAAGATCACAAAAAAGATCAACCATTCCCAATTCACTGCAATTACCATCTGACCCAATCTACGGAACTGTGACATGTCTCGTAAATAAAACTGAAGAGATGAAATTTTATCAAATCCAAAGCCTAAATATAGATGTCAGAGTTCAATTATTGGATCCATATCCATGTGAGTAAGCTGAAAATGCTGTCCGAAAGTTTCCCGTAATTTACATAATCAATGAAGCCCTTTGCAAGAAAAATAGCTACACTTAACCAATTATTGTGAATAATGTCACCAAAAAATAAAAAATAAAATT
The DNA here is from genome assembly GCA_019804595.1 of Bruguiera parviflora. Classification (NCBI taxonomy): domain Eukaryota; kingdom Viridiplantae; phylum Streptophyta; class Magnoliopsida; order Malpighiales; family Rhizophoraceae; genus Bruguiera; species Bruguiera parviflora. The sequence goes on along the minus strand of CM034048.1, from coordinate 6,542,677 downwards.
AGGGAGAGCATAACTGAACTTGAGTGGTTTTCATCAGTTATGGCAAGAATTAAACTAACCAGAGATAGGCGGCTGGATTGTAAGAAGAAGGGTCAAGAGGAATCAACTCCTTGGGAGGATCAAGGAACGTCACCACATCTTGCTCATCAAAGTACGCCCTTTTCCCACTCGGCAGAATCTCATAGGGCTTGTCTTCCCAGGCCGACTGATGGTACTGGTAGTTGTACCCTCTTCTCCCACCTCCATCAACGGCTCTGACTGCTACGCCAGACAAGCGGATGAGTCTCGCCTCGCCAACCCTTTTGCTCTTGCAGCCTGCAACAACACAGACAGCAGCAAAGAACAGAGAGAATTGTGAAGTAACCGGAAAAAATCAAAACAAAAATAAAAACAGAAAAACATAGGAATTCTGGGATAGGAACGTTGGAAAAAGCAAAGAACAAAAAAAAAAAAAAAAGGAAAAAAGAAACCTATGGCTGTAGGTGTGGAAATGGCGAGTGGGGATAGCTGGGAAGGAAGGATTTTGAGTGGCGAAGGTGAATATGAGTATGGATGGTAAACGCGATGATTGCACGAGATGGGCATTGCGTGCTCTGCTGCTCTGTGTCCCAATATTTTTTCAAGTTAAAAATGAAGTCCAAAGTTCGGGGTGGAGCAGCCAGAAATGGTCATTTTGTGAATTCAAGCCGAGGGGTGTGCATAAGTGGGTTCATATATGGATATGGATATTATGTAAAATGGGCCAGGACTGAACTCTTTCCAAACCAAATGAACCCACTTATGTACACCCCTCGGCTTGAATTCACAAAATGACCATTTCTGGCTGCTCAGAGAGATATATATATATATGTAAGCCATGGACTTTGGGTCACACACAGTTCGCACGTACCCAAAAGAAGAAAGACGAGTACTTGATGACGGAGGAGGTGAAGAACGCGCCAATACTTCGGTTCATTACTTGGTTTGGTGGGGAGAGAGAGAGAGAGACAGAGGTGGAAGAGATGGCGTCGAACGCGGCGGTGCCATTCTGGAGAGCAGCGGGGATGACATACATAAGTTATTCAAACATATGCGCCAATATGGTCAGGAACTGCCTCAAGGAGCCTTACAGGACTGAAGCAGTCTCTCGCGAGAAGGTTCATTTCGCCGTTTCCAAGTGGCTAGATGGCAAGCCTGAAAAACCCTGTACGCCTTTGTCTCTTTTTTTTTTGTTGTCATGATCTGGGGACTTTGATAACTGGGGGTCTCCTTTTTTACCTCGATTTATGGCTGCTCTTGATTATTGTCTTGTTTGATTTTGGGTTTAGATCGTCTTTTTTCCTGTGTACAATTAGTGGGATTTTCTGTCATCCTTGTTTCTAGATTTTAGGAGCCTGCCTGCCTCTCTGCATGTCTTACAATTGAACTTCGAAGGCCTGTCTGTGAGTCTTACAATTGAGCTCTGAAGACCAGTCCACTGTTGAATTTGATGGTTCTTGGGATTAAAAATTGGGTCTTGATCCACATCTAGAGTCTCTGAATTTGGGCATTTAAATCATCTCAGTTATTAGACTGACAGTGCGAGGGATTTCTCGATTCGTCAAAGTTGCTCGAGTGCCACTAACTCGCACATTTCTTAAATTGCCCGAATGGCAATGCAAGGGGGGGGGGGGGGGGGTGGGTCAACTAGAAAACATTTGTACATGCTTGTCAACAAACTGTTGTCTATATAAAGGTTCTGCTGTCTGTTTGTGCTCACTGGCAAATTAAAGGACACTGAGCAACATTCTTATGAATGGGAATTCGATGAGGGTTTTATAGCACAAAAGGCAGAGTAACTATTCATTTGCTTAGCAACTTCTTTCATACTTTTCTCCCTTCCTTTCCCTCGTATTTCCTTATAACCTCTATAACTGATAATATTGGCAAAAAGAGCTATTTGCATCTTAAGCTGTCATGTATGGTCTACAGTTTCCCTGATTATTTGGTATTATGTTTTGCATTGAGAAATTAATTTCTTTGCTGTCATGCAATTTTTCTTTAGTTTAATTATATAATGTGATAGGGGTGTATGAATATTAGTTTAAAGTTTGTTCAACCCATCTTGGTTTGGGAAACTTTGCTCATGATACAAGTGTGACATAAAAATCTTGTTAAATGAGAAGGCTGGGTGGATATCCACTTGTATTTATCACACAGTTGGTTGCTTCATGGAAAACGTAGTACAGGTGCAAGAAGGAAATCTGCTCATCCCAACTCCACTGCCATTTAGGTGGATCTTGGCTATATTATCTGTGGAAATTCTGATTGGAAATGGGAAAGGCTCCTAAGGAGTGCCATTCTTTCATTAATTGTAATGGTCCAAAATTGGTATCTTAAGGAGAGGCAAACTTGGAAGAGGGTTTCGTGTGTTGTGTGACCTTAGCCGTAGATTGTTGGTTAAGGGAGAAGATGTGATGGATTCCTTTTTCAGCAACAGTTTTTCCTTCTTTTAGTTAAATTTCACTTTGTTGATAATCCTTAATTTCTTATAGTTGAATTTCATTATTATGTTGGTGACAATATTCTGATGAGACAAATACCATGTATATGTTAACAGCAATCCGTTCAGATACAACACCAGAATGAGTTGGAAAAGATGATTTTCTAAATGCTGAGACAGATGGACGACTTGTCTGAGGAAGCTTTCTTCTGTTAGTCTCTGTGGCGTATTGGATTTTAAGACCGGAATTATGTTCCATGCTTGGCCCGGCATTGAGCATGTAATAATGTCAACTGGTATTGGCCTGCTCTTGGACTATACTGCTCTAGTTACCTTTCATGAGAATTTACATGGTATCTTCTGTGCTTTTTTCCAGCAATCACAGTCGGGCAGACCCTTGCCTGTTTTCTATGGAACGGCTAATTGCACTTCCCTCGGTTCTAATTAAAAAAACAAAAAAAAATAAAGGTTTCTCTCTATGATAAATCAATGTTTGCGAGCAGGAGTCTACTGTTGAGACGAGTTTTGGTGACTAGATGAATTGTAGTGACTAAAAGCTCGAATATCGAACTCTGAGGTCTTGGGAAGACCTTTTTAAAAACACGGGAAGGTTGCTTAACGCGTAATGTTGAATGCTTGAGGGAAGGGAAAGAGAGATGCTCTTGAAGTTGACAGCTTGAAAAGCTTAAACTCGTAGTTCCGTGTTACAAGTTCATTATATTTATAGCGTTACATATATATATATGCATGTATATGTTGTATTTATTCTCGTATCTTTCAGGCGCCAATTTAATATGCTCGATGAATGGCAGAGTTGACGCTCCTGTTAACTGTTACATGCACGTCCGCCTGCCCTACTGTTGTCAGGGATCGTCTTGTTCTTACGTCCAGAATCGGAGATTGTTAGTTAGCAGGCAACCTAAATACGTTCTCATTCCCTTTTTCTTTGTTTGATTTGTTTCATCGGATGACTAGCATAATGTCCGCAAGGTTTGCGTCGATCCCGATGCAATCTTTGATCTTTGGAAGATAGTTCTTACCCCATCTCAAGTGAAAGCCTAATGGTCACAATGTAAAGGGTCGGTTTTAGCTTTAACTTTGCCTCAATAAACATGTGGGTTGTTTCAAACATGTGTGCTGACAATATGTGCCCGAAAAACAAGAACTATTCGGTAGTAAATTTGTCCGCCATTAGCGAGAAAGTAAAGTACAAGCCATTCCGAATAGATGGAACCACAGATCATCCCCCCCCCCCAACTGAAGCCCGCAATACCGTAGAACTAGGCTAGCCTAGTTGGTCTACGAACGAGGAGCTCAGAAGGAACCGAAAAACACGGTATAACATTAACGCTCCCTTGACATACTTTAGAAATTTCCATATAATACAATGTGTTTCTTTTCGTTTTTGCCTTAACCAGCTGGAACCGAAATTGCTCAATTCACAGCTGTAGAAGGAACTTCGGTTTGGTTGATTTGAACAACAATACATAACACTGACGACTGTCGTCATTTGTTCGTCGCCACATTTACCAGATTTAATTTAACCCCATGCTTAACGGTGGATGAAACTTATTTGTACCTACAGCTTGCGCAACACAGCGTTCAACCGGGGATCCTGCTCCTCAAGACACTTTGAAGAACATGGATCCTCTGCCACAATGGACTAAAATTTAACCACGCTGAAGAACGAGCACGGCACATCAACATACGGACATTGTCGTCCTTCACGAACGGGTATTTTAGAAAGTGCTGCAAGAGCACCGCTGGAGGCTAAATGGAGAATTTGAAGGATCGAAGAATTTAAAATTCCAGTAATTGGAATACGCAACAACTAAACCATCTTTTCTGTTTATTTACAACTTCTTTCACCACAGCTGATAAGACCCTTTCCCATGCCAGACAAGTCCAACCACAACCAAGACAACCAAGAAAAAAAATCAACTCTTTATCATTGTTACCATTACTTACCTATGCCCCTTTTTTTTCTTTAGAATTCAGAAGCAATGAAAAAAATAAAATTAGTAAGGTACGAAAGGGAGAGTCAACAGACATTCATATTGTTAAAGTCTCAAAACTCCTATAAAAGATTCCACCTCAAGAGCTGTTAATCAAGCATCCAAACAGGGACGTTTGACCAAAAGGCTTGCTCACAAAAGCAAAATTACCTGATATTAGAAGCAGCTGCGGCACTTGACCTCCTCAAATAAACTGATGCATGACACTGAGCGTAAGATCCTGCATATAAATCACATGGGCATATATTCCCAGCATCCTTCAGATTATTATGTTTTGAACGACCTGAATGATTATCATGTGAAGCCTTTACTAAGCTGATGGAGGAAAGAATGATTCAGCGTATGAAACAGGCTATAGATATATGGTTGTGATGGCAATGGTAAAGGCAATCGTTAAGAATAAATGATTGATGGTGTGATCTGGCTTGCTAAAATCATGTCATGAAATGTAACTCTGAATTACCCGTAATGTTAGTAGTACTGGTATGGAGTAGAGTTCATGATGCGGTTTCCCCTGACAAATTTTGTGGCATGAAATGTACCTCTGAATTATCCCTGGATGACATGTTAAGCACGATAAGCATTCCTAAGATTGATGTAGAGTATGGGCTACGGGCAGGGAAGTATAAGACCACACAGAAGAGAGTTCATCGTGTGGTTTGCCTTGCTAAATCTGTGACGTGAAATGTAGCTCTGAATTATCCCGGCATGTCATGTTAAAAGTGTAATGTAGTTCAAACCTAGAAAGGACATTCCATAAAACAGGGAGATGCCAACTCAGATGAGCAGACCTAATATTGATGTCATATGTCAGCAGATGAGTAACACCAAACAAATTCAACGGAACAGTTACCCTGCACCACATTCTACAACTGGTAATCATATCTGAGCTCCTACAAATTAACCACACATTAATACATGCTGCTGACAAATGCATGTCCAGGACCAATTAGTATAGCATGACCGGAAAGATTGTGTGGCCATGATGGTACTGTGTGCACTCATTTGCATGAAATCAGATGCTGGTGATTTTGTTTATGAAATGGATGCATGCATAACAGCTGCAAGATGCATCCTATCATGTAGAATTTCTTGGAGCATAAAGATCAGAGTACATCCCCTTCCAGCTACTTATAGGGAATAGCCTGCAGAGCTACATTCGCACTGGGAGAAGCAATAGGGTAGCTGCCATCCTTCCTTTTCCCAAATGGGTTCTTCGAATATGTTGAGTAGGGTGAAGGAAGACATTCATTACAGAATCATCAAAGCACTGGCACAGACAAGTCATGGATTTACTAAAACCATGTTAGGAACACATGGATTTATCTTCATTCTTTTTTTGTAAGGCTGATAACAAAGAATTTACCTTGTAATGAAAAAAATTGACAAAAAAAAAAAAAAAAAAAAACCAAGAGCACCATACACACTTCTGTGAACAGTAACATCTATGGCATGAGACCTGCCAAATCAGATCAGCTCCCCCCCCCCATTTTATGTCTCTTTCTCTCTTTCCATCATGCAGATAAGACATACTAATTGGTTTAGCATATAAGCAAAAGTAACAATCGACAGGATATAATCTTCTTGAACTTCAAGTTATATGCATACAACTAGGGGAGCTCAAAAAAGCCAAAAATTTTGGTTAACTGACAAACAGAAATTTTGGTTAAGCAAACCGTATGTTATAATTAAATAACTGAACTGGTATAAACTGATTTTTTCAGTTTGGTTACAATTTTTAATTTTGAAAAACCATGGTTAACTAAACCGATCAGAAATATATATAAACTATGGTTAACTAATAATATTAAAAAAATTACTAATACAAATATTAATAAAAAACAAATATTAACAAAATATTATTATATTTTAAACAATCACTAATTAATTTTAAGTATAATGATAATTAAAAATTTTCTTTTTAACAAATATATTAAAACTATTTTTTTACGTTTAAATTAGAATTTTATTTTATTTTTTTTATTGAAATCAGTTAATCAAAACCAAACTGAAATTTTTATTTGATTGAAAATTTTGTTTCGGTTTTGGTTTTCAGTTTAGCATAACCCAAAATTTTGGTTTGATTTCAGCTTTCATGGTTCACAGTTTGGTTGAACACCCCTACAAACAATAAAGGAAAATTGAAACCGTGCAAAAAGAAACCATTTACAGGCATAGATGCACTTAAAATCTAAAGCCAAAAAAGCCAAAATTTACAAGAAAACAGAACTATATCATTTAGGAACCTGAGAAAGTAAAACAAGCCACCTATTTGAAGTAATACTGGAGGAAAACCATAATGGATGCATCCAATAGATGGCAAGGCTGAAAAGTTATAGTGGAGGATTCAGCACCAGCAGATACAAGACAACTGCAAATCAACCATCCATCCACCCCCAAGTCTCTCCAAACCCTCCCTTGCCTCCCCCAACTAAAACAAAACACCCATGATCCTAGGCTTTAATTGCAAATCTACGCAAACCCTGATAGCACAATAACAAAAGCACAAGTGGGAATATCACCAATAAAACAGATTCAAAAGGATATTGTATTCTCATTCCAACAGAACCAGAACTGGGGATAACTGCACCCTGTAAACTATGGTGCACATTGGTAGCACTGTTTACATCCTGCAAATGAAGAAACACAAACTTTCAGCAGTTCTTAACCATCAGTGATGCTCGGCTACACCAACTTTACAAAAGAGTAACTTACTTCAAACTCAATAAAACACACAGTATGCCTTTCTTGTCTCAAAATTTTCATTTGCTTAAAACCAGGTTGTCTGCATGAGCAAAGAATATCAGATAAACCATAAGACCTTCTAGCCAGTAAGGAACAATAAAAAAGATAAGACGTCCTTACACACTGAATAGACCCCTTAGCTCATCCTCATTGATATTCTCACCAAGATTGCCAATGAATAGGGTATTGCAGGGAGAATTATCTTTTGTATTCTGCATTGAAAGTATCATTTTTTTTTTTTTTTTTTAAGAAAAGCAAACAATAGAACATATTAAACCACTTCACAAAGTTACCTCTCATCAATAACTCAGGGTAGAGAGGTATTTCTTACCCAAAAGCACATGAAATACAAGTAAATTACAGACCTATATTCTCAGGAAACAGAAACCATAGACAATGCATGTTCACAAAGTTGTTACATAACACAGCACTTATACAATCTATGCTCAATGAAACCTTTGCATAATGCTAGAACATTTAGCTTGACAATCTAAACTTTGTAGGTGAGACATGCAGAATTACATCCAGAAAAATATATATATAAAAAAGGCGCAAATTTGACAATACAAAACAAAACTTCTTGTTAATAAAGATAGAGCAATAAACGCATGCATGGTGAAGCAGGAAACAATTTCCATATTAAAAATAGATTGTGGAAAATCAACACCCATACGATGCATGGAAATTATGTTGGCAAGCTGATTCAACCATTATAATAGAAAAAAGTTTTTCACAGTTAATAATACAGTTATATCACATAACAAACATGAACATAATCCACATTTTCCAGGGTGTAAGACTTTGAACCACATAGATGGACAACTAATTGAAATGTAGACATTTATACCTAGTACATGAATGCACCTGAATTTTATGTTTCCTTTAAGACACAATTGCCTTTGTTCCTTCAAGTCTCAAACTCATAACAAACATTTCAAGAACCTCAAGTTAAAGAAAAGAAGTATTTCACCCAATGTTCCATGACACTTTTAATGGTCCAGGCAAGTCACATTACCCTAGGTGTAACTAAGGAGCTGATGGCATGCAATTTCTAGTATCTATTGCACTCAAAGTGTGCCCATGTCCTGAGTCTTTGAAAATTATCATATTCATAACTCTACTTTGTGGTGTGCTATGCCCTATCATTCTTGTAAGGCTACACTAAAAACACCTAATAAGAATGCAAAAGACACCCCAGTTGCTATTTAACAGAGGATGAGAAAGAAAAGAAATAAAAGACATTGCAGAAACAAAGGCCCATTTAAGTTTCCTTTTGAATCAAGACGAATGTTGAATTAATCTGCATAAACTTGATATCAAACTCGGAAAAAAATCATCATAGATGTTCTGGTGGAAGATACATCAAACTTAGGCATAAAGAAACTACACATTTTGAGAAACATAGCATATGGGCATTACCTGAACAGGAACATAACTACTTGGAGCAGGTATAGGAGCAGCAGGAATGGGTACTTGAGGAACAGAGTAACCAGCATATGGATCATATGGAGGAGGAGCAGAAGCAATATACCTAAAGCAAGCAGACAATTTTAATAGGAGAAAACATCATTGGCCAAACAGAAAAAAACACTCCATTCTACATGACTAACTAAAATTTTAGATATATTTCCTCTTACATACAATTCTCCAGTAGCACAATGATGAATGTTAAACCTCGTACGAGCGAGAAAACATTTTTTACCCATGTGGAGCCCAGACAGGAGCTGGTGGATGGTGAAATGGAGATGGGGTTGTATAAGCAGTGTGAGTATAATCACCGCCTGTCCTCAATCTTTTGCTTTGATCATAAGCACTTGAATCTGGTACTATTCCTGCAGACAAACAGATCCCAGTAAATGCAGTTTGAGGCCTAACAGAAAGATGTTGCTGAACAGAATCAAATCCATCAACCAGAATCTGAAAATATGCTAAAACATACAGCGCATGGACGATGGTCACAGGAACCCCCGAAAAAAAAAAAAAAAACCTCTAGTTTGAATTATCATCAAACAGAGAGAATTAGCTGTATACTGCAGAAGCCGAAGAAAAGGCTCACAGCACCATCAAGAATTCTAATCAAAAGGCACTTAAAAATCATATAATGACAAAGACATGAATTGAGGGCGAGAATCATTTGGCAGACTCATGTCTGATGATTTAAATTTTAGTCGGAATGGGAATGCCTAACAGTTATATCGGGTATACACTTATCAGAAGAGATAAGGGACATTTTCCTTTCCTCCAAAAAGAAATTAAAAAATAAAATTAGTGTAGAAGCAAGGGAAGGGGAACTTATACTCAATTACTTCATTTTCCAGGCAGTCACCCCCACCCTTCATCTACATGACTCCTGATCTCCATACTGGGCCAGTATCTTTTACTCACCATCATTTTGTTCCTTCAATCTATGTGTTTCCTCAATTTCTTCATAAAAGAATTCATTCATTGCACCAAAGATACTAACACAGAATCTACACCTTTCAGACTCTCAGTTTCATAACTATCACCACCCAAAGTCACAAGTTATACAAATGAACATAGAAAAAATATTGCCACCCGTGCACATGATGCTTTAATGCTTTTTCACACACAAAGCATGCATACACCATTAATCACACAGGTATGAGCACAGTATCTCACACAAACTGACTCCCCCAGCCCCATTGATTTCTCACGCACAAATGCTGCCATATGCACGATTTATCACTCAAATGAGTGCAGATACACATCATTAATAAGACTGAAACCCTTAGATAGACATGCACACAATCATTAGCAACACGTACAAACAAGAGAAAACACCAATTTTGCACCCAGATTTGCGAGGAAAATTAATAACTTCCAATTCCCACTTGTAAAAATAAATTTCTGGAACTGCCAATTTCCTCTTTTAACAAGAAAAGGTATGAAGTAGACAGAATCTCACCCCTTTTAACAAAAAGATTCTTCTTTGCCATTTCGGTATGCAACACCGACTTGGACTCGGCATCAAAAACCATATCCTGAACTCCAACGCACACACAGAACCAAAGCAATTACCAATCAAATAAACAAGATCAAACTCAAGAAAACAAAGAATGGCCAAACCAGAAAACCTGGAGAGCAGCTTTGGCAGCAATTGCAAACTGGGCATTGGAGAAAAGAGCGAAACCCATGGGCTTTTCTCCCTTGTAATTAACTTGCGAAGCCTCATAACCAGGCAGCCATCTCAATAGATTCTGCAGTTCTCTCTCTTTCACATCGTCGGGAAGCCCAGTTATAAAGACCGTTCGAACCTGAAGAACGAGATCTCACTCTAATTTATATCAGCAGATACGCACGGAGAACGGCTTGGTTCTGCGTAATACGTACCTCATCGTGGGTGGGACCACGATTGGTTCCGTCGACGAGGACGGGAGGAGCATGGTGCACAGCAGCTGGAGGAGGGATGGCCGCTGCAGCCGGTGGCAGCGGTGGAGCAGTTGCCGGCGGCCACTGCTGGTGGTACGGGTGGATTCCCGCGCCTGCCATATCAATTTTTCCGGTGCCGGTAAACGAAACCCTAGCAAGCAACCGACACGACGGTAAGAGACAGTGGGAGCGACGGAGAGGAATTGTAGAGTGTATGGAGCCGTTTTTATGTGTCGCACAAAATATTAGTGGTATCGTACCCTAAAGCCCTTGAGAAATATTTATAATTACATTCTCATTATATGCGGACAATATTCATAAAATACAAAAAAAAGAAATTTTTATTTTAATTTTTTAATAATTTTTTTATAATTTTATCTCGTAGAATAATAAATTAATTTTAAAAATTGTTTTAGGTGCAAAAAATTCTTTTACAAATTACTCCTATGTTGTTGATAAAGATTTCTTTTTCACTTCTTCAATTGTCTATAGCTCGAGGAAAACGAGCTATTCAATAGCATTGACTTAACCCAATTTTCTTGAGAGCTTCCTTCTCTGGTTCTTCATCCACCCCAATTGCCATTATGGCCTGTTTCCTGCGCGCTGTTCCTCCTACCCTCGCGGAACTCACATTCACATTGTGCCCGCCAGGTATGTTCCCAAACTGGCCAATCATGCCAGGTTGGTCAACCTGCCTGCACAGGATCGGGTTCCCTTCCAGGCTCACCTCAGAGGTGGGCGAAAACCTATGCGTGTCAAGTGGGGTATTCCATATCTCACTCTCCCCTCATTGCTTATTAATGCACTCTCCGAAACAGCGCAAGCAAGTTTGGAATCCACATTGGATATTTGAGCCTCGATTGAATGGACGGGGAACTCAGGGGACACGTCCAAGTCATCGGGGTCTCGAGCTGACTACCTTCACTGACTTGATTCCATTCCCGCCTGACACTAACGGCACAGCAAGCCCACCTAGCTTCTCAGCTAGCTGAACATAAGGAGCCAATTCAGACAAGACCTGAGGAGGCACCACGGTGGCATTCACAAAAGTGGCAGAAAGTTCCCCTTCCAGTGCTCCCACAACAGCTTCTGCCATTTCAATAGCCACACCTTCCTGTAGAGATTTTAGTTGATATCACTTACAATTCCATGAACTGCAGAATGCATGACATAAGAGAAAGAGGCCAATGCAATTGAGCCAAGAATTCAATTCCTAGAAGTGTCGTTGCAGTGTTCCCCATCATTCCTGTGCTTCCTTTGTGCTAGCTCCTAGATGAGCTGTGACAATAACGTTTCCATGATGCACCCATTTACTATCCGGGTGGGGGCTGCCTGTTTGAGTTGGACAAGAAAAGTTCCTTCTCCGGTGAATTGTATCTCCGCTTTACGCTTCGATTGTATATGGGAACAGATTATATGATAGGTTGATACTAATGCATACAGGAAACTCATAAGCAGCAGAATACCTATCAGGAAACAAGCGCAGTAAAATGTAAAAGATGAGCCAGCATCACATACCTGAGCAACTTTTCCACTATCAAGACCCCTAACCAATGCATCTTCATCTCTAACTCCACCTCTAGCAACATTGACGATCCAAACTCCCTTTTTGACCTTTGTAAGGGTGTTATCATTGAATATCTTCTTTGTGTTGGCAGTAAGTGGCATGTGGAGAGAGATGAAATCAGCAGTGCGGATGGCTTGTTCAAAAGAGACCAACTCAACACCAATGGCACGAGCTTGATCAGCTGGGGCATATGGGTCATGAGCAATAACATTCATGCTTAGCTCCTTAGCACGTCTAGCAACTTCAGACCCAAACTTCCCGAATCCCAGAACTGCTAATGTCTTTCCACTAAAGATACACTAACGTACTTGTTTCTCTGCCGTTGCCCTGAGCAGCAACTGCCCAGTGTTACCTCACTATATTCTTGAAGAAGTGCAATGGATTCATTTAAGTTACAATCTGTCTCAAGCTGGAGATATTGCCACATGATGAAACACACATCATTCAAGTCTCCGTGCGTGTGATTGTACCTTGGGAAGCAGGAGGGGCGTCCAATTTATCCATTTTTATTCAAACACAACTCTAGTGAATATATTTTTCTTTTCTCATTAATTCTTATTACAAGGTTCATTAGAATTTTGAGTATACAACAGAAGTAGCCTTTCCACATCAAAGAAATCCCTCACATCCCATTAAAACGAACTTAGAATTAAAATCCCTCAAACTATGAAATTTATACATTTTAGCCCTATATAGCTCTTATATCAATATTTTAGTTGGTACGTCATGATATTTATGTTGAATGAATTAAAATATCTTCCTTCCATCGTTGCAAATCAAGATGTTTCCATTACAAAAATAGGATTGCCAATCCCCACTCCAGCCCTTCCAACAGCCTTCAGCCCCCCCTTGGCGGCCTCAAACACCTCCCTCGTCACCTTTGTGCCGCTTCTCACGATCAGCGCGTCGCATTAGGATATATTGTAGCAAAGCTCCTCCAGCGAGAGGTCGTAAAGCAGTCCACGTTACCAAAGCTGCGCAAAAGCTCAAGACCCTTGTCTACAAGCTTCTCGGAGACCAATATGGTTGGCCTTGACCCCAGTTGATGTCCTTCGACTTGGACAATGATGCTTCCTCGGATGACCCTATCGTCCTTATTGTGCTGTTGACAGACATAGATTCGCAATGGAAATGAGAATGAGGTGAGAGTTTTAGCGATATGGGGTTGGAGGATATGGAGGTGTTATGGAGAAAGAAGAGATTAACTGAGGATTTTGATGACTGTGAAGGGGTAGAAGAGATGATCCTGGAAGGAGGGGTGAAAATGGGCTCGGTAGAAGAAGAAGCCATGTATGGAGGAGCTCTGGGGGTGTTAATTAATATTGTTACTTGTTTCTTTCTTGTAAAGATCTTGGCAACTTTTTGATGTTCGTGGGTTTGTGTGTTTGTAAGAGCATGTTTTGAGAGGGATTGTCTCTGTTGGGACCTTTTGATTGAAAATTAAGTCCCAATTCCCCACGGCTTCGTTGCAGTTAGCAGGCAAGATACCGAGAGATCTGTAGCTAATACCCAAAACAAAAGGAAAGAAAAAAAAAATAAAAAAATATATATATATAACTTAGCTAATAACATATAATTCTTGGAAAATAATTTACTAGGACACTTTGCACGGATTTCTAGTCCTCCTGAGAACGGGGGTCACAGACACCTCTAATTTTGCCTTTTGCCAACGGTAGACTATCTAATTGAGGCTCATGCGGTAGGTCTTAAATTATTTATATGTACATTCCCATAACATGTAGATAAAGTAATATAAATTTAAAATGAAAGAAAATAATCAATGAGAATTAGTAATTATCTCCTTCGCCGCGCTTGTCTCCTCTCCCCTCGCTGCAATTCATTGTGGAAAATGATATGTTTGATATCTCCCTCCTGTCTGGTCCAGACATCTTCGTGCACCACGGCACAACCACTCTTCTCTTCTCCGGTCCACCCTTATTTCAGCTCCAAGACAGTTTAGGCTTGCTGCTTGGTTGGCAGTGTTAAATAGGCTTTCCACAAGACGCCGACTGACAGGGCGGGGGGCTTTGCATCCGACTCCTCTTGCTCGTGTGTGCGAAGCTCAAACGAAACGCGCGATCACTTGTTCTTTGAGCGTCCATTTTCGTAGGAAACTTGACTTAAAGGTTCGTTAGGGCATTTGGTATACCCAAGGCTGTAAAACAAGCCGGGAGAATGAAATTCTGAAGGCCGGCAGAGAATTTGCAGAAAAGGAATCCACATATAAAGATGGTTGCTCTCGGACCAGCTTGGCGTGCATTCATTTATTAGACATGGAGAGCAAGAAACGAAAAAGCTGAACTAAGTCTCCAATCCTAACCTAAGTAGTAAGTAGTATCCTTTCTTTAAGCGAGTTTGATATACAACATAGAGTTCTAGGCAATTGGAAATTTCTATAGATCAAGTCGCGTTACAGCCTTTGATGCCATCAGCTTTGTAACTGATTCCCACAAATACACACAATTAATCAAAAATAAATAAATAAACCCATATGGAAACATTCATTAAAAAGTTCACGAGGTTAGCAGGATATTTGAATGTTTTTGATGCAATTCAAAGTAGCCTTCTAGTTTGACCCACATTTCATTTCCTTTGGTCCTATTTTTATTCATCACATCCCAGCATTGTCCACAAGTACCAGGGTCTCGCGAATGGGACCGGGCAAACAATTTACCAGTTTGATACACAAAATCAAGGAGATTGCAAACAGTTATCTGATCAAAAAGCAGGAGAACAGAACATGGTATTACATCTTCGTTTTACTTGAGTTTTTCAAACAGCTTGGGCGCAACCTGCACCAGACCATTCGGCAAGGCCATTTAAGCAGAATATAAATGACACAGATCATAAAAAGACTCCTGCAGTCCAAAAATTATCACTTACACATTTGTCAACGCAAAACCAATAATCAAAATATTGTCCAGTGCAGTGCTTGTTCCCGGTTTCATCTCCTTGGATCCTCTTTGCACATGCCTGAGGCCCAAAAATTATCAACAATTTAATAGCTAAAGTGACAAGATGAAACAAAGTAAACAACTAACATTAATACATATCCCCAAAGACTCCAAGACTTCAGATACTGGAACAAATATATCGGTTGCATTCATAGGAGTAATATATTATGTATGGTATGAACAGATATGAGTTTTATAGGCAATTCAATGTATGAGTAAAGAGAGATTTGACTCCAGATCCAAGATTCTATTTCCTCAACCCTCTCCTTCTCTCTCTTTCTCACAAGAATTTGTGGGTGGAATGTTTTTCCTTAAACTTGTTTAAGGTAGTGCTAATGCTAATGGTTAAGAAGCATAATGTCTCCATACCCAATTGGACATCCAGAAACTAGAGAATGAATATGATAATTTCTTTGAAAGAGGCTGCTCAACCATCTAGAAGTTGAGAATTGGGATCACTAGAAACCAAGAGGGCAACAAACCATTAAATTCCAACAGCTGAACAACAAACAAAAATCATGATCGAGCATTTCCAGGACATAATGCCATCCAAACCGTAACACTCTCAGGAGGCATAGGTTGACATTACAAAAGGACGTAACATTGAAAAATGTTTTTGTATTCATAAAGATGACAATGGAATCTCATAAAGAAAGGACAAGAAAATATTAAGGGATTCTTGTTCTATAATTTTTTCAAGCAAAAGGAAGCAAAAGGTCTTACAGCTACTTTAGCCATTTCATGAAGCTTGTGAGACACAACAAACCAAGCGGGCAAAACATAGATAAAAAATCAAATTCCACAAACAATAGAAGAATATTGCCCCAGAGTGATGGTAAAGCAGGTTGTAATACAAATTTCAAGTACACACCTGATATTCAAGCAAAGGTTTCACACACTTGGGCTTGCAAGCATCTTCGAGATACTTCTTTGGATCAATGAGTTCCTCATCCGCCCTAATACAAGGAGAATAGGAAATCAAGCTGCATATCAATAAAAAAGGGACATGATAGAGAAAGAAACATAGGTGTTGAGTAAACACGATTGAATTCCCTTTTTTTGGCTCAGCTTGAGCTAACACTGTTGATTATCAAACATTTAACTAAAAATGCCCATAATTTTTTCAGGCCCATGTTTTAATTCTAGAATCAATCATTGCCTGCCAACATCTGTGTTAAGAGATCAAATGGTCTTCAATGCTGGTTCAAGAGACAGAAAGGTAAAATAAACCAGAACTTTACACAATAAAATAAGGAAGGGAACAAAACAAAAACAAAACTACTCAGAGAATTGATTACCAGAAACCATCATCTATCACCAATACATTATATTGGAAAAAGAAAACTGGAGAGAAGAAAGATGTAGACCAGCCTTCATAGGCCTTTCTCTCAACTAGCATAAGTGACAAAGCAAGGTAATCAGCTAAGGTGAAAATAATAGTAATAACCGTCAGTATCAGCCAGGTATGAAGCTTTGACAGGGCAAGGGTTTAAGGGTGCATAGCCAACATGCTAGTACAAAGGATGGCATTGTAAGGCTATTAAATGAAACAAGAAAATGTAGGCATACGCCCCAATGTTTCTTTTATCAAATATGGCGTCAGAGGTTCTTGAAGAGCTGGTGAACTCAGTTTCAAAATGTAAGGTTAGGCATGACTTTGTCTTTTTGTGACGTGATACAAGATATTCGGATCAAGCACAAAAGAAGAGTTGCTTTTTTAATTGAATTTCCTTTTAATCTTGTGGCCTCTTCTCTATTATAACCCGTCTACAACGAGGTAGCGCCCTCCAGCACTTATAGTGTTAGAACAGCTTCCTGTTATGCGCTCTAATAGCTTCTTTGAATTCCACATTCTACTCGTCATTATCCTTTAGCTAGTGCATTTCAGTGTTAAACTTCTTGTTGGAAATAAAGCTAACTTTAGGTACATTGTCAGGAAAGAAACATGCATAACATCTTACAGCTTAACTAGAGCACATGACATTGCCTGCATACCCATAACTCTCCATATATATATATATATATATATATATATATGCATGCGTAAAGGCCAATCATGAAAAGCACAATGTAAACGACAAACAATAACCCTCAAGTGCACAAGAGCGAACGCAAACTACAACGCATATTGGATAAGGAAAATAACTAATTCAATTAAAATGAGAAGAAGAAGAAGAACAACAACAACACTTACATCGCTATTTGAAAGCAAATTCGAAACTTTTCCTGCCAAAAACAAAAGAGGTCGCCGCCTAAATGAAAATCAAAATTTACCGAAAACAAGTTCATTGATAATAATAATAACGATAATAATAATAATCCACGCAACTTTTTTAAAAATTAAAAAGAGAGAGAGAGAGAGAGAGAGAGTACAAAGAAAAGAAATACAAGGTCAACTCACAAACTAGACACGAAAAACCAAAGCTAGAAATTGAAGAACTTTTAAAGTGGCACTAACAGAATCGCTAGATCTATATTCAGAAACCTCTGTTTCTAATCTAACCGGAGCAGATGAAAACTTTCGGAATCCGGCCGCCGCGCCGGAGACGATGCAGACGGAAATGTCTCCCGAATAGACAGAGGAGGCCACAATGAGTTGAATTGACAACTTGGGCTCATTATTAATAATTTTAGCTTGGTTACTCTTTTCTTTTTTTTTTTTTTTTCTTGTCTGTTACTAATAATAAAAACAAAACTGTGAGCATGTATCTCATCGTTTTGTCAAAATTCGATAATATAAAAAATAAAAATTTATATTTTTAAATATATAAATTTAAAATAAAATTATAATTATAATCATCAGTTAAAACTTTCAAAATTTATTATTATTATTATTCTTTTAATTTTTAAAAAGAGTTGCATGTCAATAAAAATTTTATATTAGATTTAGTATAATATTAGTTGTAAATTTATATTTATAAAATTTTTTAAAAAATTTAAATTATCAATAATTTTATAAAATATTTTTAAAAAATAAAAAATTGAGAATAATTATTTAAGAATAATTAATTTTTTTAAAAAAATTAAAAATGTTTTTTATATAAAAAAGAAAAATTTAAAAATAATGATATTTTAAAAAATAAAAAATATATTAAAAATAATTTTTTGAAATATAAATAAAAAATTTTGAATTTTTTTTCCCTTTTTTTCATAGGTAAACTAAAAAAATAATGTTGTTGTAATTTTTTTTAATTTTTTATAATTTACAAATTATATAAATAAAAATTATAAAATAATAAAAAGATATCAATTAATTTTTTTTAATTTTAATAAATATATATCTTCTTTTTTGGTAGATATTTTAAGAGAGTAAATTTTTTAAGATATTTATAAAGAATTTTAGTATTTCTTTTGAATATAATTGAATTAAATAATTTTTTAAAATTATTTATATTTATTTTAAGAAAAATTTCGACAATACTTTTAGTGAAATCAAACCCATTCTGATATGATATGATTGTTCCTTCTCTGCTCTAAACATGCCATAGTGTTTTAGATTGTTGCCAAGTCGTATAGTTTTGACACTGGCCAGAGATGTGCAGCAGAAACTATCTTGAGTCAAGAGGGTGGGATCATCCAAATATGGTGAAGAGAGGCCGAAGAAATTTGCAGTAGAGATATGTATAATCAAAGGGAAAGTTATACGAGTTTTAAGATCATGGACTATTCTGTAAAAGCAAAATTGTCCAGGATATAAAGACACAGGTGTGGAAGTATAAACAGAACAGTTAAACAAAAATGATTGGATGTATGCTTTTGATTTGTCACATGAGACAGCACCTGGGAGACAAGGCAGAGAAAGGCTGGTTGCCTCAATGCCAGCTAGTGAACGAGTCCTTCAAAATGCTTTCTTTGTATGAGCCTGGTAGTAAATGCAGGTTTTTAGACTATTTGGCAAACCATGCAGACGTCAAGAGTGTGAACTAAGGCAGTCATGACTCGTTTATCATTAGCACTGATTCAGTGATTTGCAGAACTTTGAGAATTATTTGCATATCAGCAAAGATGACCACAGCAGAATAAGGGATTTGCTCACTCATTTTCCAGTATGTCTATCTCCATTGGAAGTCAACATTTGTCATTTCAAAGGAAATAGTTCGATCAAGGAACAAGGATTTTATGCACGTAAGAAATTTCATTGCTCTATGAATTACACGAAACGTACGAAAAAATGGCAAGAAGCCACCATAATCCTCTGCGAAAAAGGAAAAAAAAAAAATGAAAATCCTCATCCTTTTTCTCTTTTCTCCTCGTTTTTTCAGCTGAGCAAATGAACAATGTCGTACTACTTCTCGGCTTCTGTATACCCTATTTATGGGCATGCCAATTTTCCTGAGCATCATCAATACGAACTAAGGTAGAAAACAGGAACCTCGGGGGAAAAACGCCCATTATTTATGTCTCATCCGCTCTCTGATTATCTGCAGTCCAACATATCTGGCATGATAAACCAAAGGAACAGTCAGTATCTTAGACAAACACGTTTGCACAACTGTGAGCAATGGAAAAAGTATAAATACTTGCCTTCCAAGCATCATCAAAGTAGCCTGTGGATTGGTCCCTGGTGAAACTGAAAATGCTGAGCCATCAACAACTCTGAGTGATCCAACACCATATACATGGAAATCACGATCGACAACTTTCCCCAGGACACAGCCCCCATGATAATGCCATATGGTACTGACAGTTCGACGACAGAAATCAGCCATCTGTGTAAAATTCGATTGGTCAGCAGGCAACAATGGCCCCACGAACCTGAAATTTCGTGCCCCAAACCATTCGCGGACCATGAAGTCTTCCATAGTCCGGCTCCTTAGCACATCTACAATCTTTCGTGTGCCATTCACACACCTTTGTACATCCACCGGGTTGGAAAAGTAATTGAATCGCACAATTGGATTCATTCTCACATCCGTGGAAGCCAGCCTTAGCGAGCCGATGGAGAGGGGACCGATGATTTTCTCCATGAGCGTGGCTACAGTAAGATACAGTGGTGATGCTGGCGCCCTGATGAAAGCTGAACGAGCAGAAGCTGCGAATGGGATGACAGTGGAGGCTGCTTCAACATAAGCTCCTGATTCGGTGATCCCAACAACCTGTATCAGAGAGTGCTCCAGAGGTATTGGAGGCACAATGGAGATACCATTGCGTGGATTATCATACAGGTATTGTCCCACATATGGAAGGTGACAGGCCACAGGTATTCCCCAAGATGACAGGTAAGGTCTTGGGCCAATACCACTCAGCAATAGCAACTGTGGACTTCCTATGGCACCAGCAGACAGAATCACCTCCCCATTTTCGTGCACCATGGCATGGTGATACCACCCCATCCGATCACGGTACACTACCCCAATAGCTGATGGTCTAGCCCCGAAGTACTGATGGGTAGACGCCAAAAGAATCCTTTCCGCGCTTGCATGGACAGCAACTCTTATGTTTGCAGCATTTGCATCGTTGAGAAGGTCAGCTGCACTGTGCCGCCTCCCTGAATTGTCGAAAGTCGATCCACCGATCTTTGTTCCCACTTGATGATCCAAACTGAAACCATTATATGGCTCAACCCCAGCTTCCAATAACCCATCTCTAACTGCTGATTGCCAATTCCTAAGCTCTGGCCTAAAGACAACGGACTTTTCTACCCAATGGTATGATTGATTCACAACTGCGAGGTCCCAATTGACACCTGATTTCTGATAGAAATCATGTTCTGCACGGCTGTAAAATCCAGCATTGATCGCGCTGCTGCCGCCTAGAACACGTCCTCTGGCATTGTGGACACCCTCAGCTGACGTGAAGGCTTGGGCAGGAGAATCGAATGCATCCACCTCAGTAAGTGTAGGCAAGAAACCTTCTTGGGTCATCAAATTGGGGCTTCCATAAGGAACACCACCGCGTTCAAGAACAAGAACCCGAAAAGATTGTGACAGAGTGGCAGCCAATGGGCAGCCCGTGGTGCCACCTCCCACTATTATGTAATCATAGTTTTCTTCTGATGGAAATTCAGTGGCATTGAACACAAACTTCAGATAACTTGGCCCTGAGAACAGATTCAAGATGGAGAAAAATCTTTAGTAAAGTAGACTGCTAGCCTCCGTTTGGTGACCAAGAAAGTTTGAAGCAATACAACAATAAACCGCTAAAGAAAGGGTTTTATGACTCAAGAGACATAAACATCGACAAAAACAATTTCCCTTTCCAAGAAATATCCCAAAAGGGTTTTCAAAAAGTTTCTTTGATTCGCGAACGGAGTGATCGAAGATAGATTGAATGGAACTAACCTGTTTCTGGGTATGGTCTTGCATGGCAGAGCGTAGAACAGAAGAAGAGCAGCACCAAGAGCGCAATTGATTGAAAATGAAAGCAAAAGGGTCTCTCCATTTCGGTGTATTCTTTCAAGGGAAAGAACCTGTTCGCAGTTTCTTGTAAGAGAGAGAATTTTCTCGGCGTTTCTCGGGGGAAAGATGAGAAAGCAGAGAGCAGAGAAAGATCTCTTTTAGTTAGAACGTCAGTCAGTTGGGGGCCGCTGCATTACTGGTTTTCTGGGTCGGTTATTGTCTGCACCGCGATGTATACAAGTCGAGTAGGTTTTCAAACTAAATCGCAAGAGGGTTCCAACTGTCTAGAAAGATGATTGGGTGCGAAAGACATATGGACGGTGTTTCTCAGGGCAGAGGATTGGGGCCGACCTGTGGATTGGCGCCATTTGTAACTGTTTCTTGACGCCGATCTCTTGTGCCGCTGAGTGCTAACAATTTGCAAATTAACCAGAACCAGTTACCTACCTACACTCACAAATCTACCAATGCTGGACCGGTGAAAACGTTCTGTAAATGACTGATTACTGCTACAATTCCTCATTTTTTTCACTTCAATGTTTTACTTTGTGAGAACTTTTTCTTATTAACTAGTCACAATTTTTATTTTTATTTTTTTTGTATTTAAGATCATAATAATAAAAATTCAATTCAGTTTAGATGTTGATACCAAAACCCCATTCTTGAATAGGAGAAAAAAATAATTATTTTACATATTTATTTTGAAAAGTGTGAGTATTATTAAGAGTGCTATTTTTTGTACCAATGTTTTGTTTTGTGAAGAAACCTGGCTTATATTTCTAGCATCTACTCCCAGTGATCGCGTTAAAAAAAAACTCATTTGCTGAAAGGAAATGCCGCAGAGAATGCTCTGCTCCTTTTATTTCTGCATTGCAGACTTGCAGTTCATTGTCTGCTTTTCTTGAGCAAATTGTGCATGGATAATTGCATTAGAGAATAATGGGGATAGTCTGATAAGAGTTGGCACATCCGGAGATAAATTATATTAATTTTTGATATCCCTTGTTAAAAAAATAAAAAAATAAAATTAGATCACAAGTTTAAAAGTAAGAAATAGTAAAACAGAGAAATATATAAAGAGTTTTTTTTTTTTTTCTTTTTTTTTACAATTTCACAAATTGAAAATCTCTTGTTTTGCAAAACCGCAAATTTCATAGAACAAACTTTTAAAGCGACGCAAAGACCTAATCCCACTAATCAATTCAAGGCAATTCCAACGAATTATTTTATGTCCCCCCTTTTTATCTGTGTATGCATTACGTAATGTGGTTCAGTAGACTATTTAAAAAGCAATTCCTCCCGTAAAAATTTGTGGAATGTACCTTAGTATTTTATTTGAAAGACGTGTTATGTCAGTAATGAACAAAAATAGTTAAAATTAGATCTCTAATAAACAAAAATTGTTATTATATTGTTTACTATTTCAGTTTTCTTATTTTTCATAACTATTGTAAACTCAAACAAGTCATTGTCCCATTTTCAATGTTTCGCTGTTTGTCTTCCTGTCTATTATCTAACCCATACTAACTGTTTAAAAAAAAAAAAAGGAGCCAGAGGGATCAGGGATGTAATTTAAGGAAATTATTGACCTTAGAAATATAAATTAAGGCATCCTTCGAGGACAGCTCGTCTCCGTATTGGCCAATGGGCCTAGCTCTCCCGGGTTTTCTTTAGACTCTAATGGCTGGCCGCATGGGCTGATTCCCAGAATTCCAAGTCCTTGTATCATCCTAACTCTCAGGTGTTATCATCACTATTTTACTGTTGTTTCACTTCTTCCTCGTGGGGGCTTTTCTATTCCGGTATATATAATCGACAAGTTGTGTTGGCTTTTAGACATTCTGTTGGTTGTTAAGAGCATACATACATAGAACACAGGACTGAAGGTCTCGTAGCTGTGGCTTGATAGTCAAAGTCTCTTCCTTTAAACAGCTTATTATGGATCTCAATGATCTTAACAAGGTTTGGGAAGTCAAACCCCTTAAAGGGATTGGAGAAGATGATGCAAGGAGAATTCTTGAAAAAGTAGCAAAACAGGTTCAACCAATCATGTACAAGCGCAAGTGGAAAGTCAAAATCCTTTCTGAGTTTTGGTACGATGCAGTTCTTCCTTCTTTCTTTAATTTTTCTTCCCTTTCTTGTCTTGTAGCTAATTTACATATGTGTGCGTGTGTCTGTGTGTGTGTTGTGTCTGTGTGCAGTCCTGCCAATCCATCTCTTATGGGGCTGAACATGGGTGGAGGTGCTGAGATTAAACTCAGATTGCGCAGGCCAAGCAATGAGTGGGATTTCTTCCCTTATGAACAAGTTCTTGACACCATGTTGCATGAGCTATGCCACAATGAATATGGCCCTCACAATACTGACTTTTACAACCTCCTTGATGACATCAGAAAGGTGATTTCCCTATTATTCCGAGAACGCATGTGCTGTATGGGAAGATTTTTAAGCGCCAATTTCTTCCCTTTTGAAGCAATATTTGTCATGTTCTCCTAATCTTTGGTTTTTAGCTGTTGAATTTCACCATGATGTAAAGTGCCTGCGCATGAAGTTTGATGTTTGATTATGTTCATCTACTAGCTTAAGTTTTCGAATTTCATGTTGTAGCATTGCTGCCTACCATCGTCGCGCTTCATTCTTTTTGCTGCCTATCCATTGTCATGCGCATAATCGTTATTGGGGTAAATTTTATTTTGTTATTCTGAGCTTAAGTTGGGGGGTGTGCACAGTGGTCCCATATTGATTTTCTGTTAAGCTTAACTTGGAATTACATGGCAAGTCTTCTCCAACTACTGCTCAAATTACTGTGTTAGGTACTCTGACCTGAGGCAAGTAACATCTGATAGCTTCTTACTTTGAATTGAAAAACTTACTAATTGGATAGTATATGCTATCTCCCATTGGTATTTTGTAACCAAAAACCAATTCAGTACTACCTCGGATAAGCTGCAGACTTGCTGGACAGATACTTCTGTCGTGCGTCTGGACATAATATACTTTATTGTCTTCTTTTTGTGTTCTCATAGACATTTTGGGAGTCTGTTATTGTGTTTAGATGCGGTGGAAGGATTAAGAAGTGTTTTGTGATAAAGTTTCCTTGAAGTGGTTGCAATATTTAATTTCCTTTTGGGATTTGACATCTATTTGCTAAAATTTTGCATGTGCTTGTGTCATGGTAAGCAAATGATATAGAACTATATTTCAAACAATTGAAATCTGTTCTTATTTTAGCCGAGGGATTGGTATAACTATTGGTGTTCATATTGTTAGGGATGTTGGTCTCCATAGCTATCCTGGGGTGCACATCTTTATAAGTCTCTGTCTGTGACAATGCCTATTTCAGACATCAGTTTGAAAAGGGTGATTCATCATTATTTTTCATTGAGTTAGGCAAAACACTTAGAAACTCCAATATGTTCATAGACAGTATGCCTATTTTCTCACCTTGTAGTTTTGCTCTCCACATGCTAGTTAATCTTTAATTGAATGTGTGGTTGTTGTGACTTAATGCTGTATTGTGTAGTTGGCTTACCGTGAATCTTTGAGGAGACTGTGACTCAAAGGAAATCATTTGCTTGAGAAATTTTGTTTTGGACCATTGTTGCGATTTTATTCATGCACTAATAATTTAGTTTGTGAGGGATTATTAAGCTTCGAGCACACATTATACTCAGGGCTCTATTATTCAATCTCTGTACATTGCTAGTTCAATCATCACCTTCTTTTGGTTTAAGTTCCCTATCTGAGGGCTTGACTTGCTTTCTTTGAAGTTTGAAGTGATGGCTGCAGGTGTGCTGGTGGCTGAAGACATTTCATTTTTCCTACCATCAAATGCAGTTTCTTTGAGTTGTACATAATACATATGTTAGCAAGCAAGTGATCCTACTTTTTTTTTTTATTAGGCTTTTCTTATTGGAATCCTGTCATCAAATAATCAATTGTTTTGGCTTATGCCTCCTGCACTGATAATACTATTTTGTGAAATGTATTTCCTGACTTGCCTACTTGGTATATATGATATAACATCTGCGAGTTGCATTTCTTTTAGGAATGTGAGGAATTGATGGCTAAAGGGATTACAGGCACTGCAAAAGGTTTTGATCTTCCTGGGAGGCGCGTGGGTGGGTTCTCTCGTCAACCTCCCTTGTCATCACTGCGTCAGTCTGCTCTGTCTGCTGCAGTGAACAGAGCACGGTGTGCTGCTTTGCTTCCATCAGGCCCTCAGCGTTTGGGAGGTGATGGCAACATGAAGGCTGCACTCAGCCCAGTACAAGCTGCTGCTATGGCGGCAGAAAGGAGACTGCATGATGATTTATGGTGTGCATCCAAATCTTCCCAGAGTATCACTAACATTGAAGAAACTGCTGAACCTTCTGAATGGCAAGCCTCTTGTGCAACTTCTGAACAATCATCTATCCAATCGTCTCCCCGTGGATATATGAATGGTCAGGAATCCTTTAATGAAAATCCAGGCTGGCAGTGTCATACTTGTACCCTATTAAATCAGGTAAAGGCATATAAATGAATGCATCCCTGTAGTGGCAATTTGCTATTATCACCATTTTCATTGCCATCACCATCATCAAATTCCCTCATCAATTGATGGTTTCTTGGGGCCTTTTTTGTTCTTTGTTGTTCTTTCATTAAAACTACCTTATAATTGTCAGCATCTTTATTCCGTGGTACCATGCACTTTTTTCCAAAAACAGAAAAACCAATCATGCCTATAAAGAAATCTCACATTGTCTCTGAGAATCCAATATTTGCTGAATGTCTTTCCTGCTGTAACTTGTATCATACCAGCTAGAGTAACGTTGTTGTATATTTTCTAGAGTAAGAGTTGTGGCTAGGTACCCAAAAAAGGAGAAATATGGTGTGGCGAAATACCTACCGGTAAATGAGGTGTTCAAGTTAAATTAGATGGGCTGAAAACTTCATGTGAGATCCGGACAAACTTGATGCCTGATCTAGGATTGTCACTTCATGTAAAAAACTGTCTTGTTCTTACATATTTACTTAAAGATACACAGAGATCATATATACAAGCTATCAAATAAGAAACTACAAAACTGATTGCTTGATTCTAGAAATTTGATAATTGAGCTTGATTCGAGGGATCTGACAATTTTCTTTCCTTTCCAACACTTCACCCTTCTCTTTTCAGTTTAGATGGCTATGTGTGCCCGCAGGCTTGTATGTATATAAACTATGGTCAAGAGCAGAATGAAAGAGATCTATGTTAGAAATCTCTCAATATTTGGATCAAGGCCAAGCTGAAACCTCGTATTCTCTGGTGCATTTCCATGCACAATTGTTCATTACCCACGTGAGGTGTACTCTTAACATTTTGGTAGTATTGCAGCCACTGGCACAGACATGCGGAGCCTGTGGAGCCAAAAGACACAGAGATGCGGGCAGATTCAAGGTTTGGTCTTGCAAATTCTGTACATTGGATAATAGCGTAGGGTTGGACAGGTGCTTAGCCTGTGGAGAATGGAGATACTCGTATGGCCCGCCTGCAGCCACTTCTGGACCCCATAGCGGCTCTTGAATGACATGGAGGCTTGCCAAAATGTTTGGGACAATGACACATTTCCCATAGCATTTGCATAGCTCCTTTTTACAAGTAAAGCTTACAGTGTTTAAAGGCAGTGATAAGCCTGTACTTGTACTTGTGGAGGTTATTATAACGGGTAGCTTGCTGGTCATCCCACTCTCATATTATTAAGGAAAAGGGAGAACTTGTGTCTTATAAACGGATGTACTGCACATCCCACAAATTGTTTTTTTGAGGATAAGGTAATGACCCATGTTGGCACTTGCTACAATGTGCATAAAGGGTGTTGGACCGATGTACGGTGAACACATGAAATATAACTTAAAGTGATTGCGATGCAACGCTGCTGTCCTGAAGTTTCTTTCAGGTTTTTTTTTTTTTAATGAAGAAAAGGAAGCACCATTTTGGGTAATTTTGCTGATGGTATCACAGTAAGCAGCTGGGACACCTTGTAAGCCCATCGTTCTTTGCTGGGTCGCCTTATTCACCTGCTCAACCTTTTCGGCTCAATGGGCCTACTACTTCTATGGGCGTGCCGTGCTGAGGTTTATAAACTTGGAATGTAAGACCCATGTCGCACAAAAGGTTGAGACGAAGGTAGAGAAAGTAGAAATGATAGTCGATGTCATGTAGGTGAAAGATGGTTAAATCTTTAACTGAAAGGATATTGGTCACTGTCAAGCCCCCCAAAGCATACCAATTTTTGGTATCAAATGCACGTCAAGGGTAATTAAGGGTCAAATTTTAATGTAAACTTGAAGGTTATTTTATCGTGACTCTAGTCGAAGAAACGTTTTTTTTTTTTTTTAATATAAAAAAAAGAAGAGTAATTGTGGAATCATTTCACCTTTAGTTAAACCTATGGGGTGGTAGCGTGTCTGCTTGTGCATGGAACGCCTCCTTTTAATGCATGTCTAGGTGTCATTGAAAGCTTGAGCCTCAGAGCCAAAATCACTGGGGGGGTGGGGCATTGTTCCCCCCCCCCCCCCCCCCCCCCCAGTCTTCCAAGGCGTCTAGTTGCCTCCTGTAGTCGTCCACACGTTGCAACGACTATCAAATTATATATGGATTATTTAGATTTTGAGATATGATAATAACGATATTACAATTAAATTAAAAGAAAATTTTAGATAAATTTTAAAATAATAAATTCAAATAAATATAATTAATTTTTATATTACACATAAAATATTTTATATTATATCTATTTATTTTAAAATGTATATAATTAATTTAAAAAAAACGAAATTTATGAAACTATTATTAAAAGATCATACGAATAAAGTTTGTAGAGATTGCAATTTGAAGAAAACCTGTAGGCTTTGAAAGAAAATTCATTCTAACTTCTTATTGTATCTTTATTTTGTCCATCTCGAGGATCTTATATTTACTAACAACTCTTGTGCAAAATTAAATTTGCAAGCAATTAAATTACAAGTTCATTTGGACCAAAAGAAAATAGGGAGGAAGCAAAAGAAAATAATAATAAAAAAACGAAAGAAAAATTTAGCAGAAATAAAAATTAAATTGTTGTAAGTCAATGTCCAGTATAAAATCCGAAATACAAAACACATCTTGCCCGAAAAAGAAGAAGAGCTGACAACCTTTTGGTTCTTAAACTATACCCAAAGTACAATAAAATAAAATAAGATAAAATAAAAATGTAACGAAGGCACCTCTAGAATCCTTGCAAAGCTGATCTACACACCCCTAGAATCCTTATAAGCTGATTTACACATCCCTAAAAGCGATATAACGAAATAGGGCTTAAAAGTAAGCGAACTGATCCCAAGTTTGGCTGTTGCACCACCGCCGGTCGATGACATTCCGACCTAAAACCAACGTTGGACAGTGCACCTTCCCCTGCTCGATCCAATGGTGCCCTTCACACACCAAATGGGTCACATCGATCACGGTTCAAAGATGGACGCTGCCACCCATTCCGTCCTCTGTTCTCCCCAGTTTCGTTGACCATTATTGCACAACACTCGCGCCAGTGGAGTCAACAAATGACAATCTATTCGTCGGCACCTTTCGTACATCGATCGAAGACTGGCGACACCTCATCGCCAGCCACCACCAGCCTCTCTGTCTCTCACTCCCCCCCCCATGCCCAATCTAAAAATTAACAAAAAATATTATTTTGAAGCCAGATTTTTATTTCCCTTGTTGAAAATTGCCTTTAAAAATTGTTATTAAGGCATTTCTGAATTAAAAAAACATGAAAAATAGTAGACAAAGGAACCTATAATAGAGGGGGAGGCCAGAGAGTTTTTGGAAGGTCAAAATGATTTTTGGAGGATTGAGAAAATAAGAGGTGGATTTGGTAGTCAAAATAAAAAAAATATATATAGGAAAAAGAAAGAAAAGGGACGATAGGGAAGGAAGGAAGAAATGAACATGAAAAAATAAAAGAAAAGAAAAAAGAAAAGGAAAAAAAAGGGGACAATGGTTAAAATTAATCCAAGAAAAGGAAAAAAAAAAGGAATAAGGAAAATCAAAAAAGGGACCCAAAGTTCTCAGTGGCAATCCTCGTTTAGGGTGCTTTGGGTGAGTAATTACTAAATATTTAAAAATAAAAATGAGTGAGAGAAAAATACATAAAGTACTAACAAAAAAAAAAAAAAAGTATAAAAGTGGAAATAGGTGAGTCTTGATATTGTCATTTATGACTAATGTATGGGTTGGTTGTGGCCTCCGCCAAATGTAATTGTATTCTTGAACCTTAAAAAATCCTACTAAAACATACATACTGAGTCATTATGGTAATCTAATCGCACATAAAACAATTGATGACAATTGCTAATTCAGAATATACATAATAAAGCGCATGCCTTGCCCTGCTCCTCACTTTCGTGTCCACCTAGCTTTTTCCTTTTGTCGGAAGGCCCGTCGCAACAGCTCGGCGACTCAATTCAATTAGGGATTCCGTAAAGATAAGTCGTTCTAACTTTTGTTTACTTTTATACTTTCATTTATTTTTTATTTGATATTTTATTTATCTCTCTCGTTTTAACATGTATAATTATCATTTACATCATAACTTTAATTACATATACTCATAAGAGCCTGAACCTTGACCCATTTCCGTTTTAGTGTAGACAAGTGAAAGTACAAGACCTTTGTGAAACTTAAGATTTTTGTATAAAAGTCCTAAAATCTTTCTTTCAAATTACTTATACTTGAACCTTAAGTAGTAAGGGACAAAGTAATTTAAGGACTTTTGATCTAATTTAGATTCATTAAACTGCACATTATGTTGTCATACTAGTAAAATTAGTCATCACTATAAGAAGCCTAAGGTATTCTTATCTTGATCATTACATCATATATCATTTTGTTCTATTTGTAGTCTTTACTATAATACTTTACAATTTATACCGGCCTTAATTTTATAATCCATATAGTAACATATATCTTGTGTTTTCCTTTATATGTTTTTCTTATGATGTCTTATTACATTTATTTGGACATATTATATTTTGTCCACTTTGATCAAAGGTATGATAGAGTAAATAATAAGGAGCTTATGACTAGTGAGATGTCCAATTCTAACTCATTCATGCATAAAAAAAATAAAGGATAAAGTTAAAGAACTAGATGACCACAAGGATGAAATTCAATCCTTAATTGAGAAATTAAAGGAATAGATGCAATAAATAGCCTAAATATTCATCAAAAGAAAAAAGGATATGAGAGATATTATATCTCAAGAAAGTTCCTTTACTTTAGTCAGTAGATTATTTCAAGCAATTCTAATGTCAAGAACTTCTTTAACACCCTTTACTTATTCTTAATTAGCCATAGATCCTTTTTTCAACACCAATAACAACTGTAAAATTATTAGACACTTAAATATATACACCAGATGTCACTTTAACACCTCAATTTGTTACCCCCAACAAGTTAAAAACCACTCCTAAAGTGAAAGACAAAAATATATAAAGCATTCCCATGAAATAAAAGATTAATCTTTTACAAGAAGTTAAAGCCATTAAAAAGGATGATATGCACACTCTCTTGATCATATCAAATTTTTGTTTAGTTTAAAATGTAGTCTTTCCACTAGAATTCAAGGTTTAAGAATTTGAAAAATATGATGGTATAAGACCACTTACGAATCACCTTACCATATATATTTAAACAATGGTGGTATATACTCATAATAAGAAGCTTTTAATGTATCGCTTCTAAGAAAAATTGATAGGTATGACCTTCTACTGGTATATTAACTAAGGCTAAAAAAATGTTAAAAGTTGGAAAGAACTAGCAACTACCTTTAAGACTAAACTTAAGTACATTTTTTAGCTCGAACCTATCCAAATGGACCTTTAAGTCATGGAAAAGAAGTTCAAAAATACTTTCACGCAATATACACAACAATAACACATCATAATTATCTAAGTTTAACTCTCGTTGCTAGAAAAGGAATTGATTTTCTCTTATTATAATAGGATGGTGGAAAATGCATCAAAAAATTTCGTTGATTTGGTTATTATATAAGAAAGAATTAATAAGGGAATCTAAAAGGGTAAAATTATTGATGTACCTATTAGCATGACAATATCTAAAAAGACTAACATGACCAAAAAAAAAAAAAAAAGTCGAGGTGATCAAGTATGATAATCGATTAGGACCACATCTTATTTATTTATCATTTAATAGTTTATAAGGACAATTTGATCCTTAACCATCGTATTAATTTCATGATATGACAACTCCATTTTCATATAAAAGCTCTTAATGATGACCTTTACAACCAAATGTTTGCATAGACAGAACCTTCGAGTAACCAAGTTGACCCCATAAGGTAAAAAAGAAGGAAAATTGACCCTATACTGGTGCCTTATTCAGAATTGCTACTTTAACTTGTTTAAAATAAGTTAGTTATCGTTATACCTAAGGAATAGCTAAAACCACCTTATCCCAATTAGTGAAATGCCAATGCCAAGTGAGAGTATCATGATAGACAAATTAGATATTCAATTGACAAATGCTAAACCCTCAAACGTAGAGTCTAAGGGTTGAGAGATGAAAGTTAGATTGACTTTTCAAAAATTGAAAGGAAGACTAATTTTAATACTAATCCTTTTTTCAATCACAAGATTATAAATCAAAGTGACAAATACTAAACCCTCAAACATAAGGTCCAAGGGTTGAGAGATGAAAGTTGGGTTGACTTTTTAAAAATTAAAAAGAAGATTAATTTTAATACTAATTCTTTTTTCAATCATAAGACTATAAATCAAATTGAGGAATGCTTGGATATTGATTGTCGAGGACCAAATTTCAACTCCCTTAAAAGTGTTATGGTAGAGGTTAGGCACTAACCTGAAGATGCCCACTTTCTTGACATCAAAAGAACTAGACACCATTAAAAGTAAATGACCTTCTACTTCCCCTAACTCATCATTTTAAAAATGAAAAATTCATTAATTAAGCTAATATTGAATACAATAGACTAACCAAAGTCACTTTTGAACTTAGCATATTGATAACCTTTATGATTTCCAAAGAAGAGGAAAAATAGTTGCCTTAAATTTCATAAAACCTTAGTGCCCTTATTGACAATTAGTAAGTTTGGGAGATTCCTGAATCATTCGAATCTCTCATAAAGGAATGTAATTTAAAATTCCCTTACTTATTTACTCCCTTTCCATTTAGGGATGACTGTGTAATAAAATAGAAAATCTTTAATTATATATTAGTTAATGATATATGCTTATGTCATTTGTACTCATAACCCTGATCTTATCACTTAAACTATCATTGTAATATTTGCCTTTGTATGCATAAGTTATTCTAAGAATATTTGTTCATTTTATATAACTTCTTATTTATTATTCAAGATACTAGAAAATAAGACTAATAATCCAATCAGTGCTTACTTTAAGATAAAATATGAAAGTATTTTTAATGTACCAACCCAAGATGATCTTGAGGATTAAAAAACAAATCATATTAGATCTTCAACACCTGATATAACAATAAAAAAAGCACTTCATAGTTAAGAAAGAATTGGTTAAGTTGGTAAATTTAGGTTTCATAAAAAATTTATTGGAAGTCAAAATTAGCATAAGACTTCTCCCAAAATGTAGATAGAGTATGATTCGATTGCTTGAAAAATACTTAGATGTATTTACCTAATCTTTCCAATATATAGTAAGTTTGAACATTGGTACAGTGATGCATAAACTCTTGTTGAGACCAAAATGCAAACTCAAACAACATAAGCTTAAGAGGATAAAACTTAATATCTTATTAAAAATTAAAAAGGAAGTCCAAAAGTAGTTGGATGTAGGTTGCCTTTAAGTGGTAAACTATTTAAACTAGGTGGCTAACACTGTATTGGAAATGAAAAATAAAGATAAGGTCTGTATATGTATAGATTATAGGAACTTACATGGTACAAACCTTAAAGGCAACTTCTATCTACCATATATCGATATTCTTATAGATAGTATAACAATCATTCAATACTTTCCTTTATGGATAGGTTCTTAGGTTATAATCAAATTAAGATGACACCTAAAGATATAAAGAAAGTAACATCCATTATAATATAGGGCATTTTTTATTATAAGTTCATGCCATTTGGCCTTAAAAATATAGCCACCACCTATCAATGGGCAATGATCGTTCTATTTCATAATATGATGTACAAAGAAATTAAGTTTTATATTGACAACATGATTGCTAAATCTCAAGCAAACAAAGATTACTTAATAATTCTTAAAAGGTTGTTTAACTAACTTAAGAAATTTCAACTTAAACTCAATCCTTAAATGCACAATGACTTTAGGCAAATTGTTAGGCTTTATAATAAGTCAAAGAGGTATCAAAGTTGATAAGACAAAATTAAATTTATAAAAAAAATGCCTACACCTTCTACACCAAAAAAAAAATGAAGGGATATCTAAGAAGTATCAACTATATTACCAAATTTATATTTTAACTAACTATAATATGTGAAACTATATTTGGAATGCTTTAAGAAAGCATTCAAGGTGATGAGATGATCAATGTTAAGAAGCTTTCGACAAAATCAAAAATTATCTTTCCAATCCTCCAATTTTAATGCCACTAGTCTCGTACAGACTACAGTTATTATATCTCATCACGTGGAAACAATGTATGGGCTATGTCTTAAGACAATATGATGAAACATGAAAAAAAGGAAATGTCATCTATTACCTTAGTAAGATATTCAACACTCATGAGACTCTATATTCACATTTGAAGAGAATTTGTTACTTTTTAGTAGGGATGACATATAGACTTTAGTAATATATGTTGTATCACACCACTTAACTTATTATTAAGGATGATCCCTTTAAATATATGATCAATAAATTGCCATTTTCAGAATGGGTTGCTTATTGTGAGCTTTTCTAATCAAAACATAACATTTAACATGTTAATCTCAAAGCTATCAGAGGTAATGTGATATTTAATTTTTTGGTAGTTCAAACCATTCCTAATTACAAGCCTATGTAATTTGATTTTCCAAATAGAGACATCATAGCAATAGATCAAACTCCAAAAAATAGTGACTAGGCAACAAATAAATGACAAATATGGTTTAATAAGGGCATTCAATGCACTAAGGTATGGAATTGGAGTAATCATCATTACTCTTGAAGGTAGGCAATATCTAATTCAACAATATTCCAATTTAACTATACCAACAACATGGTAGAATATAAGGCATGCACAATTAGCTTATTATACACATTGGAAATGAAAGTTAAAAATTTCAAGGTATATAATGACTCAACATTGGTCATTTATCAATTACTATGTGAGTGGGAAACGTAAGACCATAAACTTATTCTCTATCATCAGTACATTAAAGAATTAGTGACATAATTTGATTATATCACTTTTGACCACATACCTCAAGAAAATAATTAGATTTTCAATGCTCTAGCAACTATAATGATAATGTACAAAGTCAACTCTAAAAGTAATGCCTCAATAATCCATATAAATATCTACTACACTTTGGTACACTGCATGTAGTTAAAATGGGTGGCATATGACAAGTCATGGTATTAGGACAAAAGGCACTACTTTAAAACTTAGGACTATCCTAAAGGCATAAATAAGAAGGATAAAAGAACTTTGTAATGAATTTCTTCCTTAATAAAGATATCCTATACAAATATAACTATAACTCAGTCTTACTACAATGTACAGATGTGGTTAAGGTATAAATAATCATAAAAGAAGTACATGAAAAGTTATATGGGTTGTATGTTAGTATCCCTACCATGGCTAAGAAAATATTAAGAATAGGATACTATTGGTCAACCATAGAATTAGTCATTAAGAGTACTTTTAGTATGCTCATAAATGCCAAAATATCAAATATTTATAGATAAGTTATATACAGTACCTACTTTACTATATGTCATAACATCATTATAGTCTTTCTCTATGTAAAAAAATGGATATGATTGGTCCCATTACCCCAAAAGTATCCAATGGACATTGATTCATCTTAATGGTAATTGATTAATTCATAAAATGGGTAAAAATAACATCTTATGCTAGTGGCACCCATAAGTGGTTATTATGTTCACTAAGAAAGACATCATATGTTGTTATGATGTGTCAAAATAGCTAATCACCAATAATTCCATTAATCTAAATAACAAAATGATGATTAACCTTTACAACTAATTTAAAATCAAACACCATAATTTTATCCCATATAGATCAAAGATGAATAAGGCAACTAAAGCAATAAATGAAAATCTTAAGCAAATCATTGAAGTTATTATAAACATTAGCATGAGATGTTACCATTTGCCTTGTATACATACCATACCACTATATATACTTCCATAAGAATAACCTTATTTGCATTGGTTTATGGGATTGAAGTGTTCTTTCTAGTAAAAGTTAAGATTCCTTCCTTAAGAGTTTTGATAGAAGTAGAATTAAAAGAGGCAAAATAAGTCAAAATTAGATATGAATAATTGAATTTTATAGAATAAAAGAGGCTAAGTGTAATTTGCCACGAATAATTGTAACAAATTTAAATAAACTAAGCTTATAAAAAGAAAATAGGCCTTTGGCACTTCAAAGAAGGAGACTCAATCCTTAAAAGGGTTTCACATAGTCAAAGTGACCCGAAGGGTAAATAGGCACCCAACTAAAAAGATCTATATGTTGTAAAAAAAGGTGTTCTTAGGTAAGGCACTAATTTTAATAGATATAAATGGTGAAGACATGTCATAACCTATCAATTCAGATATAATTATAAAGTATTTTGCATAAATATTAGCCTATTAGTTTACATTTTTTTTATTATTGCATATAAACTACTTTTTCAAATGAATAATAATTTTTTTTTTCTTTACCTTGGTATAAATATTATTGATATGATTCTATTTATTTGACTAATATATGTTAATGGATACTTTAAAAATTCATATAACATAAATTGTAGTTCTTTGTTTAAAACTCTTAAAGACATAAGGAAAATTTCCCAAATGTCATACTTGAAGCCCTTAAATAATGACAATAAGTAGAAATGAATTAACAATTGAAAATTTCTTAATAGACCAAGATTATTAATCAACAATTTAAAGCCTACACCTATATAAAAAAAAAACCCTTTTATTTATATAAATGTAGACATTTAATTCACACCTCCCTAAAGTATGGCCACGTAATTAGCAAAAAAGACTCCAAGCAACATATTGAGAAAGGAAACAAAAAGAAAAAGACAAAGTAAAATCAAAAGGCATGACAAAGGAGCAAAAAACCCTAAAGCAAGACAAAACCATCAACTATAAAAAAGATTCTTTCCAAATAACAAGGAAAGATAAACCCTTAATAATATTATGCAAACATATTAAAAAAACTACAACTAATGAAACTAACAACTTCGTATGGAGTTTGAATGTGTCATGCATCAATGACTTGAGCCAATGGGTCATGCAACCATTTCAAACAACTATAAATCACATGTTAACATACCTCTAAGATTTTAAAAGTAAATGACAGATGAAAGTAATTTTGTACGAAGTTTAAATGTGGCATGCATTAACAACTCGAGTTAAAAGGTTATATGACCATTTTAAACAAATATAAATCACATGTCAACATACTTGCAGGATTTCAATAGTAAATGGTACTTGAGAGCAATTCTATACAAAGTTTGAATACATCTTACACCGGTGACCTAAGCTAAAAGATTAGGTAACCATCTTAGACTAGGTAATATGTTAACTTACTTCAAAGATTCTCACAGTAAATGACAATTAGAAATTATGTTGTGTAACCTTAAAAATGCATTCTTAAGCAAAAGAGTAATGCAATTATCTTAAGCAAGCCTAAAAGACGCATTAATGTATTTATAGAATTTCAAGTAGTCAAAAAATTCATTTGCACTGGCCAAAGCATGCCACCAAAATTGTCCCACATTAAGTAGATTAACCTTACTAGTAGAGCAATCAATAAAGCATTAAAAAATCCCTAACAATGAACAACACAATTTCTAACAACATCATAAGTCCCTTGATTGAACATTCTCAAGGTCATCACTAGTAAAATCACCCTCAATATACAAATGACAATCAATTAAATAAAGACAATTGGGTATATTTTATGAACTTATTCTCTAATTTTGAGCACACTCTCTAAAACAAGCATCTACAAAACAAAGAAATTCTTGTAAAAACATTAGAAGGGGTGAACAAAAAAAGGATCCAAGAAAAACTTTTTTTGTTCCTTTGTCCCAAAGCAACTTACAAAAAGGGAAAGTTGTTGTACCTCTATTTTACTTACCTTAAAGACCTTATATTCACTTATTCTTATACAAGGTTAATTTTGTAGGCGATTAAACTATGGGTTAGTCATTTGAACATGA
Source organism: Bruguiera parviflora (assembly GCA_019804595.1). Classification (NCBI taxonomy): domain Eukaryota; kingdom Viridiplantae; phylum Streptophyta; class Magnoliopsida; order Malpighiales; family Rhizophoraceae; genus Bruguiera; species Bruguiera parviflora. Next base: position 6,504,768 of record CM034048.1, on the reverse strand, counting down.
AAAAAAAATAATGAGGAAAACAAAAGAAATTAATAAAAATAAAAAGAAAGGAAAACATAGCAAAAATAAAAATTAAGAGCTATAAGTTAAGGTCCAATGTATAATTCAAAATACAAACACATCTTGCCCCAAAAGGAAGAGCCAACGACCTTTTTGGTTCACAGACTAAACCCAAAGTTAAAAAAGAAAAAAATTACTTTTAAGTACCAGTCACATCATTAAATTACCAAAAGGGGACCTTTGTTAAAGGGTCTAAGTTAAGTAGTAGTATCAATTTAGTTGTCTCTTTAAAGTCTGATCACTTGACCTAAGTGCAAATCTTACAAATCAAAGGCCTACACAATAATAAAACAATCCAACAAAAAGTCAAATCAATTTAAAATGTTTAGCAAAAAGCAATCAAGGAACAATGGTTAAGGTTAGGCAAATCTCCTTATAAAAAGAGCCAATATTTATGATTAAGGAAGAAGCTTTTAAAGAAACTTTTAGCAAGACATCTTTAAAGACAAAGAGACCTTTTGAAACAACATAAGAGAGAGAATTGTTTTAGGCAAAAGAAATTTTTTGGGGCTTAAAGAATTAGGCCAAATTAATTCCTTTAAGTAAAGAGAGCAATTGAGAACAATAAATGTAAATGAGTAACATAAAGAGAGGCAAAAGGAATTTTTGAGTACTTAATAAACCACCATAAGCATTTAAGGTAAAAAAAAAATCACTTATCTTAGGTGGTGGTTATGCTCCTCCTATTCCAATTAAGGCTCCTTACACCAAAACAAGTGGAACATTAATGTATTTTGTTTTTTTTTTCTCCTTTTCCTCATGCATACACATGTTGTTAAATAAAAAAAATAAAAAAAATATCAACAATAAACAAGTAAGTAGTAAAAAAAAAATGGAAGAAAATACCTAAACTTGGGTATTTTGTTCCAAAAAAGCTCCTTAAATAAGTCATCATTGATTATTGCCAAAAATGCAACACACCTTTAGAATCCTTGTAATCCAATCTACATACCTTTAAAGCAGTACAACAAAAGGAGGCCTAGAAACGTATGAACCGATGCGGCAACCTAAGTCTAGTTGCTGCAAGTCTCGCTAGCCAATGACATTTTGACCGAAAATCAACACCAGTCAGTGCACCTTCCCCCCCACTTAGTCCAGTGGTGCCCTTTATACACTAAATAAAGCCTAGGGTTCCACCAATCATTAGTTCAAAAGTTTAATAAGGAGCTTCCTTGTAACCACCGCCTTAGATGAAGGATGGAAATTCTTTTATTTTCTTTTATGTTGATCATTAGGTATAACTTATCTTAAGTGGTGGTTATTGCCCTACTTTTGACCATTGTTATTGCATAACACCAGCATTAATGGATTTGATAGGTGACAATTTATCTGTTAATGTCCTTAGTGCATCGACTAAAAATTGGTGATCTTCTCTCCCATGCCTAATCCAAAAATTAGCATAAAACACCATTTTGAAACCAAATTCTGGTTTTTCTCACTAGAAATCATCTTTGAAAATTGTCATTGAGGAAATTCTAGGTTTAAAAAGTTGACATTTCTTACCATTAAAAGTAAAATACAAGCATCTCTAGCATTTAGTTTATTTCTAAAAGAATATAAAAAAAGTTAAAGGAAGTATGATTGCAAATATCTAATGATGAAAGTGACAACCAAATTGATTCTCACTTTAATAATAAAGACTTTGATCATAAACCAAATATAATCAAACTTTACAATTAGCAATATCTTAAAAGCTAACAACTTTTATTTAGGAAATCCCTTTATTCAAGAGTTTTATTCATTTATAATGATGACTTCTTTTGTAAGTAATTATGTTGTAAATTATTGCAATTATGATATAAGTGCTTAGGTCATCTAGATTTAAGGATAGCAAAGGTTCTTGCCCTTATAAAGACCTCTTTGGTTGTGCCCCGATGAGGATAAGGTCAATAGAGTTTGACTAAGGATCAAGGCAAGAATCTCTAATCCCTAAAATTTTAAGCAAGAATAAAGATGGGGATAATATTCATAATCTCTACCTTGAGCTTGTCCTTATCCCCATCCTCAACCCTTTTTTGATTCATAATTTAATATTTTATTAATTATATATTTTTTAAAAATAACAATTATATAATCTTCTTAAAAAGACAATTTAGTCAATTACTCCTCTAATTAAAACCTCAAATTCTTAAGCCACCCTACCTAACACCACATCTTTGTTTTTTGACTCTTTATCTTATGACTTATCTCTTTCCTTCTATAATGGTAAGGATCTCTTTATTACCTTTGAGAATGATGATTGAAGGACTTATAGAATTGGAGAGTTTGACTCAAGTAAAACTTTTTCTTTGGCTTTTATTAGAAGGGATTATAGTGAGTGACATATTTTTGGGTTTGATCTTATTTGATACTAGCCTTGGTCATAAGGAACCCCTCTCTCTCTCTCTCTCACACACACATACACACGCACACACTCATATATGGGTATTGGCAAATGTTGTCTGTTTTAGATTTAATTAGTTTATGATTGTCTTTTATTAATTAATCTTTAAGGTTAAAATTAGTTTCTATTTTTATATTTTTCTTTTTTTTAATTGATATCAATTATTGTTTCTCATCTTAGTTGTTGAAAAATTATTGGTTTTGTAATTTGGATATTAATTCATCTTTTCATAATTGTTAAACTAAAGACTAAAGTTTGACATTAATTTCAAAGTGAAAATTTTTGCTTTTTGTCTAAGGAAAAAAAGAAGAAAAACCTACCGATGATGGGCTTTCAAAATGTTTTAAAATTGAAAGAGTTACTTATATAAATAAATCTTCATAATAAAAAAAGGGTTTTTAGTCATTTAAAGAAAGCTTTTTATTAAACCTTTTATTCTTCATCATATTCTTTTGTATATTTTCTTAAATTTATAAAATATTATAATTTTTATAATGTTTTCATTTTCTCGTCTCCCATCTAATTAACAAGTTAAAATGGATTTTTTTAAGCATAAAAATTTTCCTCACATTGCATATTTATATAAACCTCATAAAAATATCATTATCACATTGTAATTATTATTAATTGATATTTATAATAATTTGATATATACTTATAATTAATAAAAAAGTACAACTATACAATAAATAATCGTCTCAGTTGCCTCCATTAAAATGATGTCTAACAAAATTAACTTTTAATGAAGAGTTGCAGCAGCAAGAAGTCTCGTTAATAATCTCTAGGCTGTTGATCATTAAAAAAATTTGAGTCCCTTTAAGCTGATACAAATTTGATAAATTTAAATAAAAATAAAAATAACTCTTATATGATATTTTTATATTTTATATCATATTTGTATAAATTAGTATAATATAAAAATATAGTATAAAATATTTTATATTCACTTGAATATATAAATTTATGTTTATCCAAAAATTTTCAAAGGAGTCACCCCACAAAGCACAACGGGTTTCGTCCCAAAAAACAAAACAAAAAAAAAAAAAAGAAAAATAAAAAGAAAAAGAAAACCCCATGGCTCCCCCCAAACTCAAAGCTCACGCGCACCCACCTACCGTCACTGCATTTGCCACGTCAAAATGCCATCCTGTCAGCCTCAATTGGCCACGTCATTGGTCGGTGTTTCTCACTCCATCTTATGCTCGTGCATTTCCTAGCGCACATTTTACCTTTTTTTTTTTTTCCTTACATTTTTTCTTTCCTATTCTGACATGTGTGAATTTTTCACTTTTTTTTTAATTATATTTACGAAAATAAATAATACAAGTATTAAAAGCAAAAACTTTTTCACGCACAAAACATATCAAAATATTTATTAAAACAAAATTTTAGAATAAAGATAATTTTTTTATTATTTAAAAATATTTTTTAAGTTTTAATAATATAAAAGATAAGAACATAATTTAATTATAAATATAAATAAAAGTGCATAAAAAATTAACTAATTTATACAACAAATTTTAACATTAAAGAATACAAAAATCTTATCCCAATAGTAACAAATTTGATTTATTATAAATGGGTAATAATTAACGAGAAATATGTTAAAATTAATAACAATTTAAAAATCATTTATTTATTTTTTAATTTGTTCTTTTTTCCTTACTCATCATAATGTTTGCGAAATTTAAAAAAAAAAAAAAGAAGATTAGCAGTATTATTATTATATTTTATTAACTTTATAATTAATTTTCATCTAATTGCATGTCTTCAATTTATTTATGAAATAAAAAGTATATATATTTTATAAAAAATAAAAAATAAGCATACATTGAAATGAATTAGGAGGTGGCTCCTGTGTTTTTGTCCAAGGCTTGCTTCCAAACTTACATGTTCCAAGAACCATCGCCGTGTGCCCTCCCTCCCACCTTATCCCCCCCCCCCTCCCCTCTCCTTTTCAGATTAAAAGCGAACCCAATCCCTTTCTTTCTATCTCTTCAGATTGATTGTGTGTGCGTGTGTGTTGTTGCAGATCTCTTTTGTGAGAAATTTCCTGTACACGAAAACTCATGTGGCATAGCCGTTAGGAGCAGCCCTCTCTAGAGTTATGAGACCCGTCCAATCCCCACCAACGACGGCGGCCGGGAATCGGAACCGATCGCGGCGGCGACCGGACCTAACCCTGCCTCTCCCGCAGAGAGACCCAAAATTTGCCGTCCCTCTCCCTCTGCCTCCGGGCCCCAGCTCCTCACCATCGACGAGCCAGCAGCAGACGGCCCACCAGCAGCAGCAGCAGCAGCAGCAGCAGCAGCTGAGCTTCTCCGAGCTCCACAGAATCAACCGAATCGGGAGCGGCAGTGGCGGCACCGTCTACAAAGTGGCACACCGCCCCACCGGCCGCATCTACGCACTGAAGGTGATATACGGCAACCACGAGGACTCCGTACGCAACCAGATCTGCCGGGAGATCGAGATCCTCCGGGACGTCAACCACCCGAACGTCGTCCGCTGCCACGACATGTTCGACCACAACGGCGAGATCCAGGTTCTGCTGGAATTCATGGACGGCGGATCCCTCGAGGGGACCAACATCGCCAACGAGGCCCACCTATCGGCGGTGGCCCGCCAAATCTTGAGCGGGATCGCATATCTCCACCGTCGGCACATCGTGCACAGGGACATCAAGCCCTCCAATCTCCTAATCAACTCCCGAAAGAACGTCAAGATTGCCGATTTCGGAGTTAGTAGGATTCTGGCCCAGACGATGGACCCTTGCAATTCCTCCGTCGGGACGATCGCGTATATGAGTCCTGAGAGAATAAACACCGACTTGAACGACGGCCAATACGACGGCTACGCCGGCGACATATGGAGCCTAGGTGTTAGCATATTGGAGTTTTATCTGGGCAGGTTTCCCTTTGCGGTTGGCCGGCAAGGGGACTGGGCGAGCTTGATGTGGGCGATCTGTATGTCGCAGCCGCCGGAGGCGCCGCTCGCCGCGTCCAGTGAGTTCCGGGACTTCATTTCCTGTTGCCTGCAGAGGGAGCCCAACCGGCGGTGGACGGCGACGCAGCTGTTGCAGCACCCTTTTATACTGAGAAATGGTGGAGGACAAAGAGAGGTGACTCAGAGTCTCCATCAACTTTTGCCCCCTCCGAGACCCCTTTCTTCCTGATTTATCATTTTTAGGATTTTGGGTTTAATTTTTGTTCTATCTTTCTTGATTTTCTTTCTTTTCCCTTTTTACTCGCGCTTATTGATGTTGTTATCATTATCTATCGTAAAAAAAAAAAAAAAAAGGGTTATATATATATATATATATATATATATATTATTTTTTCTTTTCTTTTCCTTTCCTTTCCTTGTAATTTCGATATGATGTGTTAGGAATTAAGATTTGATCTTTAATGGCAAGTGGAAAGATTGGGATTTCGAGAATGAAATCACGAAATCAAATCTGTCTGTCTCTCTTGCGACCAGAATGTTATCGACCTTTCTTCGGTAATGGCTGAGCTTTCTCGCTACCACTTGCACTAAAAGTAGTCGACTTTTCCTTTTATCGGGAAGCATTGTTGCACCCCCTGACACATCGGGTAGGATTGTATTGTAGTTATATTGGGTGGGGTTAGGCAGGGTTTTTGTGCTCTTTTTTTCTCTTTTCATGTCTGGTTTAATGTTTTGTGTGATGCGTCTTGTGGGCTGACTCTACGCGTGGGAATGGTTCGGAGGGCGAAGCCATTGCTAGACTCTCGACTAGATTGTTAGGGTCTGCATTTCTAAGTATCGAATCCATTGCACGGCTGTCCCTTCGGTCCTATATTCTCTCTAGCCCCACCGGCTTTGAGTGGGTGACGAGAGAGAATCCATTACTCAGTCCTGGTCTATGCCCCACATAGATATCAAAAACAGGCTCGGTTCTTCACGCTAATTCTTTTCTGCTCCTTCCATCCGGAATGCGATTTGTGGAATGTGGACGGTGTGCGTCGGCGCGGAGGTGTGTGTTTTCGTGCTCGTGTGAGCACTTCCTACGCTGTGGATTGTACAATCTATACGTTGATGCGGAGAAACGAGGAATAATGCAACATGCAGATGTCCTCAAATCGCATTGTGGGGGTAATCATTTTCAGACAAGCTTCTTTTCTCATTGTGCACGGGAAATTCCTTCTGCTCTTGTATTTAGTCGGCAACTGATGTGGTGGATTTCTGCCGATTGTCTTGTCTATGGCGTGAAAGCTCTCTGTTACATCAATAAAAAATGTCCCTTTTTTTTGGCAATTCTTTTGCGTTCTCTCGGTCAAGCATCACCGTGGGAAATTGTTAAGGGATCAACAAAATTCTTCCGTGTTCAGCCAGTTTTGTAAGCGCGGACCCCAGATGGGCCGTTTCCCCCTTTATAAAATGCGGCTGCAAATGCTGCTCTGAGTTGTTTTCTTTTCCCCTTTTGCACAAGAAAGATCTGGGGGTAGCCCAACACCCCACTCTTTTTTCTTTCTTTTTTTTTTTTGTAGCAATTCTCCAAATCATGATTTGTTACTCATACTCTCACTGTTTAAACCACGATTGGCATGGCATGCCTCTTTTGGAAAACATAATGGATATGTTTACCAAATAAATATTACAAATTAGATTGTGCTAAATGCGTTGCACTGATATATGTAATCCTTGCCTTTGGTGGTGGTGGTGGTGGTGGGGGGGGGGAGCGGGCTAAAAAAATGTTCTTCCGTTTTATATTTACATTTAAAAAGGCACACAAAATCTCCATTTACAAAAATACACAGAATCTGTTACTGATTCCGTAACTGAGGGAAGTTTTAGACTCGATATGTTCTGAATCTCAAAAATGTTGCTCTCGGTATGGCGAGGTATGGTGCCAGAACATGCGTATGGAGATATGGATGCGAAATAACCTGTGATGATATGGAGATATGGATGATGACGACATGATATTAGTTCCTAATTTTGACATACTAATTCTTAAAAATAAAAGGTTAGACTCAGATGTGATTTAGATGGCAAAACCCTTTGGCATTATCTCAAATGTCAAATTTTGTCTACGCTTAGTATGGGGGGATCTATGAAAAATTGGCTAAACCTGTGGTCGGCTGCTGAAAGGTTAGTACATCCCAATTCAACAACAACAACAACAACAGAGAAAAAAAAAAGAAAAAAAAAAGGTGAAGCAGAACCCCCTTAAAATATGCGCAATTACTATTTACTTTTTTTTTCTTTTTTCTTTTTTGGTTGGCAGTCACTCGTTGTTAGACTTGGGTCGGATAAAGTTCAATTCAATGGAATGAAATCCCATAATAGAATTCAATGGGTTTGATTTAACGATCGTTTTCTTGTATTTGATGTGTACCTTTGAATTTAAAAAAAAAAATTGAATTAAATTTTAGTGTGCTTTTTTTTTTTTTTTTGCGTAATAGAATTTAATTGATTTTATCAATTTGTCGACTACCCATTAATATAACAACATTAGCCCAATAAAAAAAGTCCATATAATGCAAAGGTAGTCGATATATACCTCAGGACGTTTGTTCAAAAACAATTTCATATAGCACTAAGATAAATTGGCACATAATTAAGGAATAATTAAAAGATTAAGCGAGACTTTTTATTTTTTTATTTTTTATTTTTTTGTGGGTTTCAGGATATACGAGTTGTTTAGTAGGGGCAGGAACGCTCAAATGGGCCAGACGAACGTGTCGGGAGTAAAAGGACTCAAGCGCGCAGGGCGATTTGGCAAGAATCAGAAACTGAAAACTACATCTAAACCTTTAAAAATACAAAAAATTAATATAAAAAATAACATCAACTTTATATCCGATAATAAATTTAGTATTATTTTTACAATGTAATAAATTATATATTTTTTTAAAATTAAGTTTGCAAAGAGAAAAAAAACTATTACCTATAATTAATAATTTTATTAAGCATATTGATTTAATTGAATGATAAGAATTAGAAAAAAATATAAATAAAAAAAACATAATTAAGTTATGTAATTTTATTTAGTCAAGAAGTGAGACTTTAATTTTAAAATTAATTTAATTTGGGTTTAAGAATTGTCTTAAATTTAACAATCTTAAATAAGAAATATAATACTCGTATAATCTAATTATTTTTTTCGTATTTTATACATATTATTATTAAATGTAAGTTTACGTTAAGACAAAATTTATAATTTTATCACAAAATTAATATGCGAGAGAGAGATGAGATAAGTCATTACACTTTAATTTTAATTTTAATTTTAAATGTGACGTTAAAGTTATTAACAAATGAAAAAAAAAAATTAAAAAAAGCATGAAACAGTAGAGGAAATTTGAAAGAGGAGTTTGGAAGCTCGTGCGTTGGTTGTTTGTCGTTTGGACACATGGCGACTTGCAGGTGTTAGAGATTCCATATGAACATGAAGTAGATTGAAGAGGGGCAATCAATGGTTCCTTAACTCCCCCTCAGCCAATGATCTGATAGAAGATGGCGGTTGCGGCCTTCAAGTCCACCACCTCTAGAAGAGCAACAGCAACGGCAGCAAGAACATCAGCAGCGGCGACAACGACTCCGGCATCGTCCGACTGGGAAACCAAGGACAATCGGACGACTTCCCGGAAGAAACCACCGCCCCGCCGATCGAGAAGCGTGAGCGCAGTCTCAAGATTCCACCACGTTGACACACCCAAGCCCTCGCCACCGACAGCAACAACGCCATCATCTTCCTCTTGCGATTTCTTGATTAAAAGAGACAACCCCTTGTATGGGACGACCGCGACCATCGAAAAAGACTCTGACTTTACTGAATTCACGACTTCTGGGCCAGGCGAACACGATCCAACGGCCAAGAGGATTGCTCCCACAAAGCCAAACTCTCCCAATTCCGATCACCGGCGGGGCAGACCGACGTCAAGAAGTGAGACTGCCGTGAATAATGCTTCGTCGGGCATTGGGAGGGTGGAAGCCGGCCGCCGCTCTCGATCTGTGTCCCGACGTCCGTTTTCAAGGGGCCATTCCGTGAATTCCGAGGTTTGAGTCCCTTCTTCATCTTCTTTCTTTGTGGACTTTTGAGTTAATTGTCTCTTTCTCGTTATTTGATGGGTTTTACACTTGCAGAGTGACGTTGAAGAAGGCGGTACCTTGTTGAATGAGTATAGGAATACGAATTGGAGCAGTTGGAGCACAGCTTCGGATGTTGATAGAAAGAGTAATTTACTTGGAAGAAGTTCCGGCTCGTTTGATGACATGAAAAGTTTGCGGTCGCAGACTGATGGTTCTGCCACACATTTGGTATTGATTTTTGTATTTTTGGGTCTCTTGATGCTTACAACTGCAGTATCTGAATTGGGTCTATATTGATATTGAAGCTGAATTACCCTTGTTTCCAATTTAGCCTTCCTCACCAACTCTGAGTTTCAAAGATGAAGTTTTAGAAGCCTCTCTTTCAGAAGCTGAAGAAAGAACCGTTCAAGCAGTTTGTGAGCAAATGAAGGTGAGGTTTAATTGACATGCCACGAGAATATTGAGGTTACTTAATGCTGCTTTTTTAAATGGTTGATGAATAAGTTGAAGGCACATTTAAGTGTGACTTGTGAATTTTCAATACATAAACGTTCCAGTGATGTGTTTTGCTTTCTTTTTTACTTTGCAGTCATATCAAGGGAAAGATCTTAGCAACGACACCTCTAGCCTTATATACGAAACTGTTAGATCTGAAATGAGGCATGCTATCACTGACATCCGAGATGGCCTCGAAACAGTAAGTGCTTGTGATTTTTAGGGGTGCAAAGTTTTACATGCTTTTTTGTGACTTGGTTAATAACTTTAATGAAAGCAATTAGATTAATTGTCCCTTTCATTTTGCTCTCTGAAGAATTTCTCAACTACTGTTTGTACAGTAGACTCCACCGTTTGACCTTTTGATTTAAATTGGGAAATATCATGCTTAGCATATCAGTTCTTTTTGTTGCAATTGATTGATTTAAGCCAAAGTATGGTTAACTGGGCATATCTGTGATGCCAACCCCCCAACCCCATCCTTCTGCTAGAACACAGATGCCTATTTGGATGGCCCATAGTAATGAATGCCTTATTGGCTACTAATTTTCTGAGGATGAGCTGAGTTCTGTCCTGAGTGGCTATAGTGCTGAATGGATTGGGCCAGTTCAATTTATGATGTTTTGCAGAACTGAGAGTAATCATGTTGGCTTTGCACAAATTATAACTGCAGCTGACCGAAGAAATTTGAAAATAAACTAAATTGAGTTAATTGTTCCTGATAGAATGTTTTCAATTAATTGACTTCCTGTACTCTCCTAACAGGTTTAGGGAGGCTCAAACATTTCAGAAAATTTTTAGTTCTATCAGTATGTTAAGGTAGTCAGTTCTGGTTGTTTTGGGAAACTTCAAGTCACCAGATCAATTCTTTCAGTTCTAACATTCAAAAATGTCACTTTATTTTTTATTTAGTGGTTCTTGTGGTTTTGGTTTTCTACTGCAACTGAACTTATTCTTTCAGTTTCTAAAATTGAAAAACTGCAATTGATCTTTTGTTTTATGCTTTTTGTGGTTTTGGTTTAAATTTGTTGGGTTGTGTTTAATACTCAAGAAACGAGGATATTTGTAGTGAAGTACATCTAGCACAGTTGGAGACAAGCTGAGAGAGTGATGTTTACATTGGTTTGGAAATGTCTAATGAAGATCTATAAGTCCTCCAACTGAGAGGGGTGACCAAATCCTAGTGGATGCTGATAGGGGAGGGAGAGGTTGACTTTAGTTCATCGGAGAGCAAGGATTTAGAACAATTACAGTAAAATCTCACAACAAACTCAGTCCATAATGGTGCAAAATAGCAAGAAAATATTCATGTAGCTGATCCCAATTAAATTTGGGATTAAGGCTTTTGTGTGGTTGTTGTAGTACATGTTTTGGGCAGTCTATATGTGTTCTTGAACAGCCCTATGACTTCAAGAATATGTGTGCTGGCCTTATCATTATTGGACGAGGTTTTTTGAGCATCATAGATGAGAACAACCTGTAGGAAACAGGTTGATTCTATCAACAAATTTTGTCTCCATTATTGGCTGCTAAGGATTAGGAATTAAGACATTATATAAAGACCAATCTCTACTGGTTTGGTATGTCAAAATTTGCAAAGTAGCCAGTATATGTGGAAGAACTGTCATTATAAAGATCTAATGTACATTGTTAATGTACATTGCTCCCAAAATGAGAAACATGGAAAACTAGGAAAAGAGGCTAAGAGCCCTATGCTTATGAATACTCAGATTGTCTGAACTCATGCCTTCTTAATTTCTCTTTATCTTGAGAAACCTCGGCAGCCTGGCCTGATGCCTTTATAAACAGTTGAAGAAAAGGGCATTTTACCTTACATTTGGAGCAAGATATATTGCCTTCACTCTGATGACTGGTAAGTGCAAAATCTGAAACAGTGATGTTAACGTAGGGCAAATTGGCTGGTTACTGTGGATCTTAGATGTTATCTCTTGGACGACAATAACTGTGTTGTCAGGGATTGCCACTTGCTTTAGTTGGAAGCTTATGTTGTTGGAATCTTTGTGTTTTCCTTTTGCATAACAATTACATCTTATGCTAGTTGATAATTCACTCTGAACTTCTTTTTGAGTCCAGGCAATCCGAAGGAGTAATGCTGTTGCTCTTACATCCACAAACATTGCAGATATTCCTCCAGACTTAGTCAACACTAGTGCAGTTGAATTAGTTTCAAACATCAGAAGAGACTATGCCAATAAGCTTGGGCAGGTGGTTTTCCCTTGCCTTATGCTTAGTTGAAGATGCATTGGATGCAAGATTGTGTTAGTTCATGCTAAATAATTTGGAATGACTTATCCTTTGACATTTATATTTTTTAATAGGCCTGGGTAAGGCTATGTAGATTATGGTTAAAAATTTCACCCATCAAAAATGAAGGAAAAAGTTGCAGCATGTGACATTGATGACAATGTTTCTAAGGAAACAAGTACTCCAACTATAATATTTCAGTATCTCAGTGCAGAAAAATCTATGTTATTTTATGCATGTCATGGGATGTAACACTGCCCACCTCAGGAGTTGGTTCAAAGGGTAAAGCGGTGGGATGCAACTGGGATATCTTCTAGCATCAAATGTCAGGTTAAGGTTTTGGAAAGGAGGAGGGAGGAGGGGATTGGATTGGCTATTTTTCAGTGTCCCAGATTTTGTCATATTTATCTCTTTCTCTGTGGTTTTTTCTTTTTTTTTCTTGTGGGTTGAACCTGACTCAGATAAATCTGGCATTCTCTTTATGTACAGTCTAGAGAACGTGCTAGGAGACTTCGAGCTGACCTGACTGTTGAGGAGCACCGTGGCTTAGAGCTGAGCAGAATACTGAAGGAAGTACTTCCAGACCCTAAGAACTTGAATGTGCTGAAATCTCGTCAAGGAAGAAGAGTAAGTTCTCTTTCAAGAGATTATATGTAAGGGATAGCTGTGTGTCCACTATTTCTTATCCAACAGACCAGACTCCTTGGTTCCTCAGGATACCCCAGTGGTTAAGAACTTAGATTTCTATCCTTGAGGTCTCCGGTTCTAATCTTGAAAAGAGAGCGTGGGATTTATGGGACTTGAAAGAGCTATTTCCATTATATAGCTCATGGCCTAATAGGCCTCTTAATAGACCAAAAAAAGAAACAAAAACAAAAACAAAGACAAAGACAAGACCCTTGCTTCCCTTTGACACTTAAATTTTCCCATGGTTTATATCTGTGACTTATTAAGTTAACCTTATATAGGAAGGCAAGATACCAGTAGTGCAGTGCATTCACATTTTGGATCAGATACAACCATTTATGTGATATTTTGGACATAGCAGTGTAGAGTTGCTTGACTTGTTTTGATGGTTAAATTTGAGGTTGTGATACCTTTATAGCAGTTGAGAGCAACAACTAGCAAATCAAGCATGGCTATTGGGATGTAATAAGCCAGATTTTAGAAAACCAAAAAAAAAAAAAAAAAAGAAACAAAGTAGATCTCACCATATCAAAACAATTGTCAAAAAAAAAAAAAAAAGAACAAAGTAGATCTTACCATATCAAATCAATTGTCTTGTCTTGAATGTGAAAGGCTCTTAAAGTCCAAACAGGTTTCTGGAGAATAAAAAGTTCAGTTTTTTTTTTTTTGTATTTTTTGAACAAACAGAAACATCATTCTGATGTGTTCCATGGAACAACTCTTAAGACATTAGACTGATGAATGAGTAGGATTTTTTTTTTTTTTTGGCTATTTTTTCAACTTGAGTTAGTGATGTTTCCTTTGAATCCTTGAAACATTTTTAAAACAGCCATTTTTCCATTTGTTGTTCCTCTTCTATTTGGTTGTTTTCCAAATTTAGAGTGTTGGTTGGTTTTTGAGCCATGATTGTGTTTTTGCTGAGTTTTGTGATGGCAATTGAAGATGAGAGATGGTAGGCAAAAATTTTTACCAGTTCCTTATTGGCGAAGTCTTTTAATTTTAGCATATACAAAAGCTTTGGTCTTTGGCTCTTATATATATATATTTTTTTTATCTCCTGACAGTCCAGTGTTGAGAAAAGGAGGATGTCGAAACGATTGACAGAAGAAGCCCTGGCTTATTTTGATGAATGTGTCTCACTCTCAACTTTTGATAGCTCTGACTTCTCATCACAGGAAGACCCACCACCACCAGTCAACTTAGCTGCTATTCATGTTGGTGATCCTGCACTATTTTCCCCAGCAGGTTCTAGTATTGTGGGCAACCATTGCTCTGGCAGTTGCCGTTATGATGAACAGGTTTGTTGCCTCACAGAATTTGGTTTTTGTTTATTCTCCTGAAAACATGGATAGAATGCCTGTGCAGAAAAAAAAACTTTCTGCTCAATACTAGCTGAGAGCTTTTTGTTTTTTTTTTTGTTTTAAGAGCTAAATAATGTTGCATGCTCTAATGGTGTTATGATACAAATGCAATTCTCTCAAACACTGTTTCGTTACTTTGCCAGGTGACCCAGTAAACAGTTTGTGTTCAAGGAGTACTATCCTATAACCAAATAAGAGTGTGTATGGAAGTGTTTGGATTTTCATTTTATGGTTGATCAGAGAAAACATGGAAAAAGGCATATGAGTGAAACTGTGGACTCTTCTTGATCATTTTGTTCATCTCATGAAATTCGTGAAAAATGCACTTGTCTTGATCAATGAACTTTTTTTTGGGGGGGGGTTCTTAGTGCATGAGATCTCTGCATTAATGGGTTTGGGGAGTGTTAGCCGTATGCAATCTTCCCCCATTATTTCAGAGAGGTTGTTGGTTATTGAGTTTTCTGAAAAATGCTAAAAATGCTGTTTGCAGGTTTTTAAACTCTTATCAGTTGCCATAAAAATCAGATCTTTTCCATTGTCTTGCACAAAATTGATTCCATTTTATAGGCAGGCCACCTCACCCCACCCCCCTTCTCCTGGGGCATCAGCCCCTTTCTCTCGTCTTACTTTACTAATGCTGATAAGCAGTACATATTCCTTGATATAAAAATGAGGATAAAATTTCAGTGTATTGAAAAATGATGTTAATGATTAACAGGGTCTGGTTGGTATGAATAGCTATGATGCACCAAGACTATCAGCCACCAGTTTTAAGGAGGCCACCTCTGATGAAGCTAGTTTAAACATCTCAGAATCACAAATGGATCGAAGCTGTCAGTTTTCTTTTGCTCACAAGTCACATGGTATCTTTGACTATCAGCAAGACATCGAGCATTACATCAAGAACTGTGAGAAGGATACCGAGAGAGTTGACATTAATGAACAGATTGTAAGATCAAAGTACTGCGATTCAGAGGAACACAAGATGCGAGCCTCACAGCAAGACTTATTATTTGACAGGGTGTTCTTTA
Organism: Bruguiera parviflora; assembly: GCA_019804595.1. Classification (NCBI taxonomy): domain Eukaryota; kingdom Viridiplantae; phylum Streptophyta; class Magnoliopsida; order Malpighiales; family Rhizophoraceae; genus Bruguiera; species Bruguiera parviflora. The sequence continues at coordinate 6,489,430 of CM034048.1, read as the reverse complement.
GGAATAGAGTTGAGTCAGGTAGCATGCTACTATGTGGTGGAGGCTTGCCAGCTTCATTATCACCTTTTGCCTCGTAAAATTAATTTGTGGTTGGAAGGTCACATGTTGTGTGACCAGGAATGGGATGCAATTCATATTGCTTTTTTGTCTGCTTGTTTACCATTATCTGGGAATTCTCCTGAAAGTTGATTAAGAAAAAGGAAATCAAGAAGAAAAGAGGGGGAAAAAAAAAAAAAAGGAAAGGAATGATTGGCTTGTCGCTAGCCTGTTTTGCACACAAATGCTGTACGCTTCCATCTGTGGGGTGACTTCTTGACTCATCCATGTACGCATGGCTTGTAGGCCTCCATCCATTTTTACTCACGTTTTCTGTTGCTGGTGACTGCAGTAAGGCGTTGAGGAGCAAGCACATGTCTAAGGAAGTTGTAACCGTGTTACAGTCATCTTCCTCTCCCATGGAATTGCATATGATAAGAGATTATGGCCAAATGTCAATGCGTCTCTACTCTTGTGTCCGACATGGCTTCATAAAAATGAAGAACGTGGGATCAGCCAAGCTGCTATCAGGGGCACATGCAGCAAGTTCTCGTGGCTCTTCGTGAGTCCCAATCAATAATACTGGCCTGGTGCAGAAGGAAAAGAAGCCATTGAGAATCTGCTGCTGCCCAACTATGGTGGCAATGATGAAAGCTAGACTACCTGACAAAATTTGCCTGTTCTTCAAATTATGAACTCTTTCATCCGCCTTACTAAGAGATTTTCATAAGAATATCATAATCAGTTATCCCAGAAGTACAGTGTTAATGGAATCAATTCTATAATACTCATTCTATCGAATTGTCATAAAGCGTGAGAAAATAAAGCCCAAGCAATCTTCCCCTCACCCAATTCTGATGCCCAAATACGCAACTCGGCCCAAATAAAGTTTCCAATCTTGTTTCTGCCGAGCATTCTTTTTATTGAGTAAAAAGTGTGTAGGATGCTTTTAAATTTTTATCTTTGAAATTTTGAATTCTAATTTTGAGAATGGAGGTGTGAGCTTTTTGACAATGAGAATGGCTATTGATCCAATAAATTTTCTAATGAGAAAAAAAAAATAGAAAGAAAAAAAGGGAGATTCTACTAGTCATAGAGTTACTTTATGATGTAAGTGGGTAGGTTTCAAAGGTTTTTAACTCTTATTCAAGCTCAATTAACAGGGGAGGTTTAACTAATTTTAAAACTGTAAACAACCAATCAGTGTAAGTATCAGCATAATTGGTTGCAGTTTGAGTTGGCTTGATGATTTTTAGTAGTTTATTCTTAATCATAATAAGCTTACAAATATTAAAAAAAATACAATAATAATTATAAAAAATAGAATAATACAAAATAAAAATTAAAAATACTATATGTGAAAATAATTTTATGAAGAAAGAATCAAAATATTAATAAATTTATTTCTAAAAATTATTGATATTAATATGCAATATTTCTAATATTTGAAATATTTTTAATTCTTGGCATTCCTATAATTTTGATAATATCATAATTTTTATAACTTTTATAATATCTGATAATTTGTAAAATCTTTGTATTTTTTTTATTAGATGTATATACAGTAAATTTTGTATTCATTCTTAAATTTGTATATATTTTGATTTCAACCAATGAACACAACAAATTTTTATGCAATCTAAATTTTACATGGTATTAAAGTAAATTTCCTTTAGCCGTGAGTGAACAAACTTCTTCCATCAATGATACATTACAGTTTAAAGTCTTAGTTAGCCTTTGAATGAAGGTCTCACTCTTATAAAGGAAGAGTATGATCAACTTATGTTATTACTATCTTTTAATAAAAATACTAATGTAGCTAATTTTATTGGTAAGGCCACTTAATTATCAAATTTTCAACTAAATTTTGGATATTGATGTTTTTGAATATCTAATATTTGATAAATCTTTTTTTTTTCAATATTAATCATGCATATAATTCGTCACTTGTTAGATTACCTAATCAATTTGTCATTCGTGTACATTCTTCTAGGCAAGTTAAGATATTTAACATCCCTTTAAATAATGTTTTTTTTTTTTTTGCATACATTTTTTCAAGTGTAACCTTATTTCTGCTAGCAAATTGACAAGATATCTTCATTACTCCATAACTTTTTTTCTCACCTTTTGTGTTTTATAGGACCTTACCTTGAAGAAGTGATTAGAATAAGCAAATTACATGATGGTTTGTATTACTTTAGTAAGCCTCACAAGCCATTCGTTACTACTATGCTCCCTTTTATACCAAACTTATGACATGAGCATTTAGGTCATTCTTCTTTTGATCATTTGTTTATAATTTCTTTATCATCTAGCTTGTCTTTTAAAAATTTTAATAAGTGTTATGATATTGGTCATCAAGCTAAACAAACTTATAATATCATTCCTTTAAGTCTTCTCAAATCTAAGTTATTTTCTAATTTAGTGCATTGTGATACTTAGGAACCTTATAAAGCTTTATCCTTATTTAATGTACATTATTTTGTTACTATCATAGATAATTACATAAGGTGTACTTAAGTTTTTATTTTTAAATGTTTATATATATTTCACTTAATTTTATGTATTGGTCAAGACTTAATTTGATCATAATATTAAACAAATTTAAAATTTATTACTAATTTTATGTTGGCCTTTTTTTAACTTAATATAATTATTTATTAAACATCATGTATTAATACTCTACAACAAAATGTAGTTGACAAAAATAAACATAATCATCTTTTAGAAGTAACTCATACTTTTCTATTTCAAGCAAATTTTGCCTAATAAATTTTGGGATAAATATGTGTTAATAGCCACCTATCTTATAAATTATACTTTTACAATAAGGTTGTCTGGTAAAAATTCATATGAAATGTTGTTATCAAAATCTCCATTTATTCTTGTTTACATGTTTTTGGATGTCTTTATTATTTTTACCATAAAAATAGGTGTAGGGATACATTTGCTCCACATTCTTGTCCATGTGTTTTCCTTAGTTATCTTATGGGACAAAAGGGTTATTAAGTCTATGACTTAGAGTCACATAAGTTTTTTATATCGTGAGATATCTTTTTTTTATGAAGATTAATTTCCCTTTTAAACACTTGATGTTTTAAAAAATCCTAATATGGTTATGTTTTACCTATAATAGACACTTAACTTAAACCTTGTCATTTTCTTTTCTTGACATTGAACATTCTACTACCTTTCACATTGATTCTATTGATATTCTTGCTACCTCAAATTAATTGCTTAAACCTTCCTTACAACTTAATAAGGATTAACTTATTTTAAAGCTTGTCACACAACCACAGCAAGAACAATGACTACCTAGTTATCTTAATGATTATGTTTGTAAACCTATTAGAGTGGACAAGACACCATCGCTTATATCTAATATAGTTTTTTCAAATAAATCCTACCTTATTCCTTGTCATTTGTTCTACTCTTATTTTGTTTCCTTTCACCAAACATTTCTAGCAAAATTTCTTCTCAAAATGAGCATAAGTATTTTTTTAATATGTTATTAAGAACCCCAAGTGGTTTGATGTCATGAAACAAATATGTTTTGCTTTAGAAATAAAATAATACTTATAACCTAAACCCCTTACTCATCGACAAGTGAGCAATCGGTTCTTTAAGTGTTTATAAAATCAAATATAAGGTTGATGGTTTTATTAAATGATACAAAGTATGTTTAATAACACAAGGTTATATATAGGTTGAAAGCTTAGACTATATAAAAACTTTTGTACTAATTACCAAGTTAACTATTATTTGATATCTCTTTGCAATAAAGAATTAGGAACTCTATCTATTAGATATCTATAATACATTCGATCATAGCAATTTACATAAGGAAATGCATATGTCACCACCCTTTGACTATTTTCTTATAAGAAATAATTGTATTTATTGACTTCATAAGCCTATATGGTTTGAAAAAGACTTTTCAACATTGGTTTAAGATGTTGTCTATTTCTTTCTAGCATTTTGACTTTGTGCAGTCTCACTCTAATCATTCTTTATTTACCTTTAACTGTGGTAACTTTTTTTTTTTATAACTTTTTTACTTTATGTGGATGATATAGTCATAAATAGTTATGATGTTATCTTAATTTAATAACCTAAAAAATATCTTTATAAGTATTTCCTCGTTAATGATCTTGGCAATTTCAAATACTTTTTAGGTTTAGAAGTTACTTATTCCCATAAAGGCATTATTCTTTATCAAAGAAAATATACTTTTGATGTTTTAAAAGACACTATATGTCAATTTGTAAGCCTACATCTTTTCCTGTTTAACAACAACATCATTTGTCTTTGGATAATAAAGAACCATTAAATGATCCAAGCCAATATCATTGACTAATTAGTCACTTTATTTATCTAGTTATTACTCAACTCGATATTACATATGCAAATTGAACCAGTTACCCAATGACTAGAAAATTTATCACTGAATACTTCATTTTCCTTGGGAATACTCCTATTTCATGGAAATCTAAGAAGCAATTCACTATTTCTCATTTTTCTTATAAAGTTAAGTATCACTTCATGGCATTAACAATTAATAAGTTAATATAGTTACATGGTTTAATTGTTAATCTTACTATTCTATATTTGTAACCTATATTTTTATATTGTAACAATTAGTTAGCATTACAAATTGTTGTTTATTTAGTTTTTCACGAGTAAACCAACATATAAAAATTAATTGTCATTTTATCTAAGAATGGTTACAAAGCAATGAAATTATCACATATTATGTATCTATATAATATCAGTTAGTTGATCTATTTACAAAAGCATTAGGAGGCAATTGTTTTCTCTTTCTTCAACGTAAATTAAGTATCTATGATCTTCATACTCCAACTTAAAGGGTTATTAATATTAATATGCAATCTATATCACCTTTAAAATATCATTAATCCTTGACATTATAATTTTAGTAATATAATAATTTCAATGATTGGTATAAATTTTAACAATCTATAAGATCTCGACAATTTTTTTTAAATTATGTGTATATTTAGCAAATTTTATATGTCTTCTTACATTTGTATATATTTTGATTTTAATCAATGAACATAACAAAATTTCTTATAATCTAAATTTTACAAAAATAACTTATCATAAAATAAGAGTGTCATTTTCATTTAACTTAGTTATAAACTTAAATTCTTAAATTTGTAACTAATTTATAAATTATAATTTTTTAGATTATTATCTGCATGTAATCTATTTTTTTAAATAATTTGATGCTTTAAATTTGAATTAAATTGGTTCTATTTGAGTAATTTAACGAGACCTTAACCATCATCTGGAGATATAACTTATTTTGTCATTCACGTGTTTTCTAAAGGCATTTTTTGGGTCGTGTTTGTCACGTGGCATGCAATCATACACCATATCGAATGTTGTATAATACATCAAATGCCGCATTAAAAAAAAAATAATGACATAGAAATTTTTTAAAAATTTTTATAAAAAATCCAAAAAAGGTTAAAAAATCTAATAAAGTCTAAAAATTTCTACAAATTCTAAAAAAAAAATGAAAAAAAAAAGAGTTTTTTAAAAAAAATATAATTTTTTTTTGAAAAATCATAAAAATCTAATTTTTTAGAATTATAAAATACAAAAATTCCAAGGAAAAAAATAAAAATTCAAAATTAAGAAATTGTAATCTCCAACAATTTGTAAAAATATTCAAAAAATCTAAAAATTAAAAAAATAATAATAGATAAGGAAAAACCAAAAAGAGGAGACAAAAAGAAGTTTTGGATTTTTTGAACTTTTAGGTTTTTCTTTCCAAAAGAATTTTTTCAGAATTTGTTTTGAATATTTTTATGGATTTTAAAATTTTACAAAGATTTAAGAAAATTCTGAACTTTTTTTTTCTTTTCATTTAATTTTCTTATTTTTTGAATTTTTAATTTTTTTTAATATTTTGAAGCATTTTTGGAGTTTATAATTCTCTTGATTTTGAATTTTCATTTTTGAAATTTTGGTATTTTGATAATTTTTGCAATTTTTTTTAAAAAATTTTCTTATTTTTTAACTTTTTCTTATTTATTTTTTTTCAAAATTTCATTTTCATTTACATAATTTCACGTTGTAATTTTTGATAATGAGGCATCTGATGTAATGTATGACTACGTACTACATGGCATGTTTGAACGATTAACTAAGGTAAGGAACTGAGATATGTAACTGCATAAATAATAAGTATTAATTTTAACACGCACACAAAAAAAAAAAAAAAAAAAAAAGAGTATCTAAGATTCACAAAAGAGTCGAACGTGGATAACCGAAGAATACTTTATGCCTTTTTTAAATTAAACATCTGATACCCTTTTTTTTTTTTTGTAACGTATTTATAACTTGATCATGATGTGGCAGAAGGAAAAACTAAAAGAAGTGAATTAATAAATTAATGGGTTATATACTATGGACCGACGTGTTTTGAGTAACATGTTAGCTACAAGAAAATTATAAAATAATTTTTTATATTTATATTTATTTATTTATGGAATAAAGTAAAATATCAATGACTTAAATTTTTTATTATTTTCTAAATGTTACTATTTAATCTTATTTCTAAAATAAAATAATCTTTTCGATTTTTCTTAATAACAAATATATCCGTGTCATTCTCTCCGGAGCCAAGTTGTGTTCCATAAAGCGACGCCGCTGCTTGGGCCCCCCTGGGAGGAAAACGTGCCTCTTCAGCTGGAGGATTCTAAGATCTCCGCGATGTCCAATAGCTATTTTATTATTATTATTATTATTATTATTTTGTAAAATAAATAAGATGCATAAAAAAATTAGAAAAAAGGGTAATAAGGATGATAAATAAGTAAATATATATAATTTTATTAAGAAATTTATAAATAGATACGTTGTATGAAATTTATTATAATTTTTATAAGTAATAAAAAAAGAAAGAAAGAAAGAAAGAAAGAAAAAAGAGCCCACTCATCGTGTCAGTCTTGTCAATTTTCTCCCGGCCAGGTAGTCGGTCAGACCCAGAGAGATGCAACTTCAGCGACGGCTAGCCAAAAAGCCCGTCCGCAAAAGCTAGCCAAGCGGCAGGCAATCTCGCCACTTTTGGAGTGAGTCTGGTTCGCCCAGTCCGTGTGCTCGGTCTGTCATTTTACGGTGTCCCCTTTCCGTGTGCATTTAAATCTGTTCTTTTTGACTCTCTTTCGGATGTATATCTGCTTACGCGTCCTCGGTTTCCAAGTTGATTCCCCCCCCCCCCCTCGCCCCCAAAAAAAAGTAACGGACATGCACAGGGTACCAGACGCGTCAGACTTTGTTTCTCTCTCTCTCTCTCTCTCTGGTTTCTTTCTTTTTTTTTTTTAATTTTCAAACGAGACCCCCTTCGAAAATTTGATATTTTAAATTAATTTGCAAGTGATTTAAATTATAATTTCTTGAAACCGTAATGTTATGACATTGAAGAATGAATGCGGATAAGATGCCTAATTGATCTGGGTGTCATTACTTGTAATGTTATTATTTTGAGAATATTATACTAGAAGTGACGTGCAATTTTAAATTTAATGTTTATAGCCTCAATTAAATAAAATGGCAAGAAATGATAAAATCCAATGCAATTTAAATTATGGATTTGCTGATTAATTCGTTTATTTTATTTTGTAGTTTGAAGAGACTAAAAATTGAGCTATAAATTTGAAACTAAAAATAAAAATTAAATTTATTCGACTAGATATATATATATATATATTTTATTTTTTCTTTTCTTTTCTTTTCTTTTCTTTCTATCGCGCGCCTACCTAATTTTTCAGCAAACAAATATATGCGGTGCAAAACAAAACCTAACAGTCAATAGTCACTGCTGGAGAGGGGATCTTAGTGTTATTTAAAATTTGAAAGAGAGTAATTAGATTCCTTTTAGAAAGGTTTCAATGGATGGACGGGCCAGCCCCAGCACGGCAGAGGGAAGAGAACTCCCATCGGCAGCATGGGGTGCAATTTAAGGCAAGTGTGTTGGGCATTAAATTAACTCACGGTGAACTAACCCAACTCAGACTTAACCACAGTTCTCCTCTTTTTTTTTTTTTTTTTTTTATGCCTCCCAATTCCACTCCTTTCTCTGTCTCTCTTTGTTTTGGTGAACCACTTTTGGTGACCAAAATACACTCTCCGACAAGTCACAAAATCAGAGTTGGACGGCAGGGGGGGGAGAGAGGACCTAACCATACCCATCTTCATCTGACGAGTCTGTTTTTGCCTGTCGAGACATTACTCTCCTTTTGGCTTTCTATATTGCCATGTGTGGAAGCGAGACAAGGCATTAAAACCCTCGAGAGCAAATTAAAATCGGAAAACCAAAAAAAAAAAAAAGAGAGAGAAAGTAGTCAATGAAGGGGTCGCCGCCTGCTTCCACTTGCTCCTCTTCCTCCTCCGCCTCCTCTTCTTGTGCTGGCCACAGTGCTCCTCCCGACCACCACCTGCAACCGGCTGCAATACCCAAGTCTAAACGCTCCAAAAGAAATCATAACCACCCGGACAAATGCCGGGTAGATGCTACTGGCAGCCCAGGCCCCGGTAGGAGTTCAATCTACAGAGGAGTCACGAGGTACGCGTATGTGCATATATGCGTGCGTATCTGTGTATATTCAGATCATGTTTGTGGGGTATTTTGTTGCTGAATGATCGTGCACTACAGGCATAGATGGACGGGAAGGTTTGAAGCGCACCTCTGGGACAAAAGTTCTTGGAACAACATTCAAAACAAAAAGGGAAGACAAGGTGAGTTTCCTTTTCGACCAATATACGAGAAAAAACAAAAAAAAAAAAAAAAAAACTTTCTTGTTTAGCAAACCAAAAACAAAAAATAAAACGAAACAGAGGAGATCCGGAAGCCTTTTTTTTTTTTTTGAACTCGAAAACTTTCTTGAAATACTTTTTATATCCATGGTGCTGACTATGTTTTTTATTCTTGGCAACAATTATCTTCGACAACGCCGTCTCAATATGCACTTTCCCCTCGTCGCTTCTCAGTTTATTTGGGTAAGTCGGTTGCGATTTCCCCACATTATTTTATCTCTCCCCGTCTCACTTCCTATTCCACTGTTTTACACTTAATTCGTGAATTTTCATGTTCAACATTTCCATTCTCGACTCTAAAGTCGGCCGTTTCCGAATGTAGGCGCATATGATAACGAGGAAGCAGCTGCTCATACCCATGATCTCGCTGCCCTCAAGTACTGGGGACCACAGACCACCCTGAATTTCCCGGTGCAAACTTTAATTTTTCCCGAATTTTTTATAATATAGGATTCGCAACTTGTGGAATGCAAATCAATGCGCTTACCCTATGAATAAATAAACACACACATCTTTTTTTTCTTATATTAATTATGGCGTAAAAGGGGGGCACAATTTTAATGAATGACACAGATGGAAACCTACACCAAAGAGCTTGAAGAGATGCAGAAGGTGGGGAAGGAGGAGTACTTGGCATCTCTGAGACGGCGGAGCAGTGGATTCTCCAGAGGCGTCTCGAAGTACCGCGGGGTGGCTAGGTGACCTCCCTCTCTTCTCTTCTTTTTTTTTCTTTGTTTATTTATTTATTTTTTTTTATTTTTATAACAAGCTTGTCGTTCCTTTTTCTTGAAGTTTTGACATTGACAAATGTGTCATTGTCCGGTTACGACGTTAGGAACAAACAGCAAAAATAAGACACCTTATAATGGAATATTCGTTGTAGTTCACAGCCAGTCCAAAGTCTTTGTTTTGTTTTGGTTTTGGTTAATGTTTTTTTTTTTTTTTTTTTTTTTTGTTTGATGAACAGGACAAAGAGAAATACCTACAATATTCACACTTATTGAGAAATCTCCCATAGTCAGTCTAATGAATTTAAAAATTATATAGATTAAGTGTATAATTTAAAATTGAAATTTAACTAAGTACAGTTGTATTTTAATAGAGCTTCCATCCTCGAAAACTTTACAGGCATCACCACAATGGCCGTTGGGAGGCTCGAATTGGACGAGTATTGGGGAACAAGTATCTCTACCTTGGAACTTACAGTAAGATTTTCTTGCTCGAATTACTTTTAATTTTTTTTCATATTTGCACACGCCAAGTCCAAAAAATTCAAAAAAACTAGAAAGGAGGCTTTTCAAAGCGAACAAGAAATTTAAGGGCCGGCCCCGACAGTAGTTGGGAAGATTAAACGAGAAAGAGAGAGGAGTGCTCTGGCCGAGTGACTGGCAACTACCATTTTGTCCCAACTCCTTTACGAGGAAAGTGTGCTGCTGCTACACTCAATTTAAATTGAGTGTTGTCTAGGTCCTTTGCAGTTTGGAAGGTTATGGATATATATTTAGATACCTCTTTCTTCCTTCCTTTTTTTTTTTTATTTTTTTATTAAGAAATTTATTCAATTATGAATTATATAAGAAAAATAATTTCTTTTTTTATTATTATTCTTATAAATCTTTTACTTATTCTCGACATTAAAATTTAAAATTTTAAAAATATAAATATAAGTTTTTGACTAGTGAATATCTTAATAAAAACTTAAATACCTCTTTTTTTCTACCAAATTTTTATTTTCTTTATGGGTCTCGTCATAAGAACCGATGGTGGGAGTCAAAGGGAGGTCATACTCGATTTATTTTAACGAACTGGTCTTTTTTTTTTTTTTTTTGGCTTTTGAAAGTTAGTGGTCTATAACTATTTTACGAAGGGATCCTCCACCCTCCAATTTTTTCTGTTTCTTTTATTAGTATGTTTTCTTTTTGTTTTAACCCGAATTTTAATACTTGTGAGAACACAATAATAAAAGATCAATAATCTAAATTTAATTAGAGTGACTATATAATTTTTTTTTTTTTAAAATCGAAGTTCGGTGAAACCATGTCACATTGGCGGACCCCAAATCAGGATAGGATTAGCCTAATTAATCCCCAAGTTCCTAATTAAAGTACAAAGGGAAGTGTAACCCATTTCTTGAAATCGAAACGAAATTTAGTTAAAAGTGGAGATTGTCGTGTCAGTCTTGTTTGTATACACCTTCTAACAAAAACTTCGATGAACCCCCGTTGAATTTTTCAACTGAAAATTGGAAGGAAGTTGAAAATAGGAGCCCTGCTTGCGTGTACTTTAATCTTTCATATATATATATATATATATATA